>CM020502.1:11082500-11802500 GCA_009823395.1 Thamnaconus septentrionalis
CCTTCTTGCTGCAGTTATTTAAAGCTATTTAAACTAATAATTAGAAAAATACATTATAAAAACGTTTAGAAAAGCTTATTGATGTAATTAGCAAATACATTTTTCCAGGATGCAAATAAGTAAGTAGGCAGAAGATGATGGACTTCCAAAGTTTTTTTGATTTAGATTCTACAAGAAAAGTTGTGAGGTTGTTCTGGGGTCCAGGTGAGAGGCAGAGCTCTGAGGATCGTGATATTTTTGGCCACAAGTGTTGAGACCAATGCGGAGGGGAAACATCAGAAAACAGGATCTGAAGGCGGTGAACCAGCCAGCCAGCCAGCCAGCCAGCCAGCCAGCCAGCCAGCCAGCCGTGGGCGGAGCCGGAGCCAATCAGCACGGGCGTAAATATTTGGGCCAATCTGTCAGCGCCGGGACCAGCTGGATGCGAGTGTGCGAGCGTGCTCTGTGCGTGTTTGCAAACTAGACATGGTGTGGGAGTGAAGAGAGAGAGAGAAGCCGAGGTTGGAGCCGGGGGCGAGGAAGTGGGCGGGGCCACAATCTCAAAGCAAACAGAGGCGCCGGACGTCAGAGAGGGTGGAAAAGTTCCAAGCTTTGGGGTCCCGGAGCGAAGCAACGAGCCGGGATCTGACGTCGGCTGTCAGTCAGCGATGAATACCCACATCTGTGTAGCATCACTGAAGCCGGAATTTGACATTTCTTTTTTTTTTTTTTTTTTTGACCACTCAAAAAAAAGGAGGACCGAGGAATTCAGTCGCCTGGTCCATCATCGCACCAAAGTTCGGCTCAGTATTTGATTCCTTTTCACAATTGTGACCGAGGCAGAATGAGTTTCTTTCCAGTGAAAAAAACAGTACAAAACGACCACTTCCTCCTCGAACACGCACACACACGCACGCACGCACTGAACGGTTCTAATTGGCCGCATTCTTCAGGAGTCACTTGTGTTTTCCAGAGGAAGTACGAGTACAAACAGAGGACGAGCTGAGCGTCTCTTAGTCAGAGCGACTTGTAGCCGCTGCAGTCACGCACATGTGCTGGTGCCTGGGGGCGGGACAACAGAAGGGCCGCTGCACAAAGCTGCAAATGCATTGCAAAAAAAACAAAAAAACAACCATTACACACTGCAGTGAAAAGTCACGTTACCAGGAAGCTACTGTCCAATGACGACGACGCAGCAGCGTCGTGACCTCCGACCTCCAGTACTGCGCCACGGGCAGACGGCAACTCACCGCTGACTGGCGAGCAGCGGCGGGACCGCAAGGTTCGAACGGAGAGAGAGGAAGCCGGGGGTCGTCCTTTGGCCTGCCGCCGTTTCTCATCGCCGGGTTCTCCAGACAAACAAATTTATGTCGACGCCCCCCGAACCACAACTCCTACCCCCTACCAAGAAGGTCAATTGTGCTCAAATTCATAAATAAGGTCGTAATTGGTGCAGGAGTGGCGGAGAGGCTCAAAGGTCCACAGCCTGCCACATGAATTACCGCCTGACACTGACCTCCATCTGCACACACGTGTGTGTGTGTGTGTGTGTGTAGGTGTGTTTACTGCGCAGTGTTGTCATAACACAGCAATATTTTAAAAGCAATAGCTATACACGCACACGCACACACATACATGTATATATACTGCTCAAAAAAAATAAAGGGAACACCAAAACAAAACAATGTAACTCCAAGTCAATCACAATCAGAGCGATTGGCATTTGCCAGAGAACATCAAGATTGGCGCTCTTCACGGATGAGGTTCACACTGAGCACATGTGACCGACGTGACAGAGTCTAGAGACGCCGTGGAGAACGTTACAGTGCCTGAAACATCATCCAGCATGACCGGGTTGGCGCTGGGTCAGTCATGGTTTGGAGAGGCATTTCTTTGGAAGGCTGTACCGCTCTCCTTGTGCTAGCCTTGACTGCCATTAGGTACCGAGATGAGATCCTCAGACCCATTGTGAGGCCCTGGGTTCCTTCTGATGCAGGACAACGCCAGGCCTCATGTGGTTGAAGTGCAGTTCCTGCATGATGAAGGCATTGATGCGATGGACTGGCCTGCCCATCCACCAGACCTCAATCCAACTGAGCACATCTGGGACATCATGTGTCAATCCCTACACCAACATCACGTTGTACCACAGACTGTCCAGGAGCTGACTGATGCTTTAATCCAGGTCTAGGAGGAGATCCCTCAAGAGACAAATGGCCGTCTCATCAGGAGCATGCCCAGGCGTTGTAGGGAGGTCATACAGGCACCAGGAGGCCACACACGCTACTGAGCCTCATTTTGACATGTCCTGAGGAATTTCCACTGAAGTTGGACCAGCCTGTATTCTGAGTTTCCACTTTTATTTTAAGTCGGATTCCAAATTCAGACCTGTGACATTTTTACATTGGCGTTAGAGAATGAGCAAATATCATTGACAAGAATTAAATAAATACTCGAGTTGGATCCAAAATTCACAACTTTGCTCTGAATTTCTTTTTAGGTATCAGTAACACTGATTATTGTGTTACGTTGCATTTAATTTGATTTACCTCAGAAGTCAGAATTGGTTTGGCGCGTTTGTCAGAGATATGGACACTGTAATTAGCCGCTACCAGCTGACTACTAGCATTTTAGCCGATACGCCAAAAGCACAAAAGCAGCGTACGAACGGCTCGGTGTTGCACAGGCCTGCCGGTGTGATTCTGCGGAAAGTCTCCTCAAGGGGATATTTCTGATGAACAGAGGGGTCGAAACTTGGTTAAAAATGGGCTTGGACTGAGTCAAACAAATGCTGGTGTGCTAACGAAAACCGGAAGAAAATACGCTAATGTAGGAAAACAAGCCGCTCCGAGATGCGTATATTGTGTGACGGTAGCCACGCGAAATGGCAGGATCTGCACACTTGCAGAGGCGTGTTTAATTATGCACAGGACAAAAAACAACAACAACGCACACACAGGCAAAAACACATATACACTGCATATACCCTCTCCATCCCTTTGAAAACTCATTTTCTTTCACATGCAAAGTAGCTGCGCGGGGTCTGGAAGGTCACTCGAGGCCCCTCAGGGATACAGTCAGCGAAGCGTCTCCAACAATCGCCAGACTAAATACTGGCACTACGCAGCCGCCGCTGATGTTGCACGGGAGGCTCGAGGCAGCCATAACAAATCAGCGGCGGAACCGAGGACGGTTATTTTGCGGCGCTTTAAAGGGTAAATTTCACGTTGTGCATCGGAAAGAGAGGGGGGAAACAAAAAGCACGGCCGCAGAGACGGAAGGAGGCGGCCGAGGCGAGAACCGTCTCAACCGCCGGTCGTTAAGAGGTAGAAAAAAAATCCAAATGAGGCACAAAGAGAGAAAGTCTGGCATTGTGTGTCGGACAGAGAACAAAAGTTGTTGTGTTGCCGCACAAAGCAAAGCTTCGGGGAAGGAAAAACTATCCAGTCTCTGCGACTTTAATTAGCAGGCGGCGGCAAAATGAGATGTTGATGGATGTGAACTTCAGCCGCAGAGTTGTGGGAAAAAGGTCGCGCAGCAGCAGGTAATCAGGCAAACAGATATATTTCCTAACAACTGGGTTTCGTTTTGCTTTTGGAGATGAATATCAGGGCTGCGTTAATGCCACTGCTGAATCACTGGTTCGATTCCCACTGAGAACGCAGTGCATCAGGTTTAATTAGGTAAATTTCTCCAAGAATTTCTGAATTTCAGAAAACTGATTATTTTCTTGACTTTGTCCAACCCTAGGGATTTATAGTAAAGCAGTCAATTTTTAATTTGCAATTTTCAATATTTCTTTGAAATCTGTGGTTTTTGCAACTATTTTGGCAATACTGGGGACGCAAACGGTTTGTTTTGAGATAAAGGTCAACTAGCCAACATGTTAAAAATGTTATAACTGTTGTGTTGTTTGCTGTGTTCCTATAGGCCGGGACAATGACTGGAGCGTCCAATCCAAAAAAAAGAAATAAAATAAGAAGCCACCGTCTTTTAACAGTCATTTTTTTCAATTAAACGTCATCCAGGAGTGAGAGGCTCTTGGACCTCCAGACTTCCTTGCCCCCGTTAGTTGTGTCGCCAGATAAACCGCAATTTGTCACAACCTTATTTTCCAGAAAAAAAATAAAAACAAAATAAACTTTCCACATTGCAGGGAGCTGGTTCTCCGGACTGCCGCCGGCTCATCACCTCGCAGTCGAATGTTTCCCAACTTGTCAAAGCCGTAAAACAAAAAATGTGAAAAACTTCCGCCGGGCCTCTCCATCACCGTCTGGAGGACTGAGACCTGCCGGGAGATAAAAGACGATCTGCCGAGCAACTTTCTTGTTTTATTGAACCCACGTCGCAAGTGCGGACCACCCGTCTCGCTCCTCACCCTGCACCGCCCCTCACCCCCCACCCCTACCAAAACTGGATCCATCCCTGGCTTGTCCTCCGTCCATCCTCCCCTCACCTCCTCCAATCCCTTCGCTCAGCTCTCATCCGTCCCTAAATCCATCCCAATCCTCATCTGGCTGCTCGTCCTCCATTTCTCCTTCCTCTCCTTCCTGTCTGGCCTGAGTCTCCCTCCTCTCCCTCCTCTCTCTCTCTCTCGCTCGCTGCCTGCGCCGCCTCGCCGCCCGACGGGGAGGTTTCTGCATAGTGTTGAGCGGAGTTTAGTAGGCCAAAGACGATGTCGTGCCAGATTCTGCACGCCATGTTGAGCAACTATCCCCCCTAGAAGGAATATCAGCATTACTCAAAACACACACACACACACACACACACACACAGCCGTAAGCTGCCACTCGGGCTGCTGCCTGTCGGCGGCGGCCGAGGGGAGGGTTCCACTAGGAGGTCAATGTGAGAACAATGGCACAGTTTTCCCAGCAAATACATGAGTACACAGTATAAACCCACGTTGCATGTTTTGCCATCCACCCCACTGTTTTTAGCCGCTGTAGCGTGAATGCTAACGGAATTAAAGGGCTGCTTTGCGGCACCTCAAGATAAGTAAGACCAATCCAGCGACATAAATGAAGGCCGAGGAGCAACGTCAGCCACGTTAGCATTAGCATTGGCGTGGGGTTTGTCGCTCTACCTGAAGTAAATATATATACAAATTTCACTATCCTTCTATAAATATGGTGAGCAACGTCAAGAGAAGAGTTCACTAACAGCAGCGGCAGAGCGAAGACGAAGAAGAGGAAGATGGATAGCGACGCAGACGGCTGCCAAAAGGAGAAGAGGCTCAGTGCTGGAGCCGTCCCAAGCTGGGCGTTGTGATTTATTCATGAGATAAGTCGTTGCTGCGGCGGCGGAACAGGTGATCACAGCGGTGTAGCGTTTCCTTCACGCGTCAGCCTGCTCCGACAAAAACATTTTTAAAAAATCAGCCACAGTGAGCGATTACAGCTAGCGGAGGTAAACTCAGAGCCCATCTGAGTTGAGACCAGTTCCAAACAAAGCGGACAGTGACGTGAGCGCTTCTATATCTTCAAAGGCCGCGTACGTGCGGCGACGGAGGAGGAGGGTCAAAGTTTACATTTCATTCATGAGTGTCTCGCCGTGGCTTCGCAGTAAACGTGGGAATGTTTCTCCCAAGTGCCGATGTTCGCCGTTCAGTCTTTCTTCTCTCCAGAGGGTCATTTAGCATTGCGCCACTAGCAGGACAACCATATATTTCAGGCAGGGAGTAAAAAAAAAAAAAGAGGAGGCGTCTCATATCAGCAGTACCGCAGCGAGCCACTTTATGAATCAGAGCCGAGAATTACGGCTCTTCGGCTGACAATCGCTCAGTCACTTTTTTTTCTAGATTTTTTATGGATCCTGGTGCGAGAAGCTCTCAGTCAAAACATCTTTCAGAAGAAGCCGCGGCGCAGCGGCAGACACGGCCATAAACTCTCTCCTTTCCTAGTCGGGCAAATTGAAGAAGCTGTTTTCGCTTCCCGTTCTTCTTTTTCTTTTTTCTTTTTTTTATTTCTCCGCTTTCGTCGCAATTTCGCCCCCGAGTCCAATTCGCAATCTCTCTGCTAGCGGTCGAGGAATAGCTACAGGCCGGCGGCGCCGACACCCGGCTAATGAAGCCAAATCAGTTTGTTATTTTTCTCGTTACGTTTCAAATTTAAATATTGCCTCAAAGAAACAAAACCAATTCATTGCAAAATCTCTCCAGCTCACCTTCGGCGGAGGATGACAGCCAATCACGTATTTCCCAGGCCAGAAAAACTGCAATATTTTCCCCTTTTTTCTCTTTATTTAGCCTCCAGTGGAGCCTTTTCCACCAGCAGCGGCTTCTTCCTCTTGATGTGATGTGTGGACCTTCTTAATTGGACTGAACAGGGTAGGCTATGTTATTTATTTATTTATTGTTGACAGAGCTCCTCCCGCTCCATATCTTTTTCTTTTTTTTTTTATAAACCACATTATCACATGAACAGGAAGCTGCTCCTCAGCTGGCTCTTCCAACAAGCATCGGTTAAACGCCCCCGACAGCAGCAGAGGCATTGTGGCTCTGAACGAGGCGCTGCTGTAACCACGGAAGAAGATTAGCATCACAATCACCCTCATGCTGTGATTTTTTTTTTTTTTGTCATAAATGGTTCCAGAGGCCCGGCAGACGATGGGGAGGAGGCGGCGGCGGCGGCCACACAGGATGGCGAGGCACGCCTCCCTCTTTCTTTTTTTTTTTTCGCTGTAGAAAAGGGTGAGCATCAAATGCATAATTAATTTTCTCCTGGCCGCTTCACCCCTCCGGGAGACAACAACCCTCCCATTCCCTCCTTACCCATCCCGTCCCGTCCTGCCGCAGCTCCGTCAGCCGCAGCATATTTTCGGGCCCCAACGATCTGTTTCTGCAGCTCTTCAAGCTCCAGGTGCATTCGAGATGCAGCGACGGCAAAGTGGCATCAGGTATCGGCTCCGGTACTGACTGAGTGGCCGGATGGGTTTTTGATTACAGCGCACCGAGCCAAACTCTCTTCGACGTTCTATTTTTAACGGCTATTTGGGACCAATTCGGAATCTGATTCGCAGGGATTTTTTCTTTTTCTTTTTTCTTCAGGCGCCGCCTGATTAGCTGAGGGTTTTCTTCTTTTGGTTTCAATATTTGCCATTTTAAGCTAAACGCTGCAATTTCAAACAATTGTTTTGCAGAAAATTTCCCCCAAAGAATTTTGGTTCATTTTGAATATTTTCTTCAGACGGCAGATCCAGTATGTATTCAAAAGGCCAATTTAGGGCATTTGTATCCTTTGAATTGATCACATTTTGTATTATAATGGAATCCACATTGGTGGGTTGAATCGCTAGACAACGGCAGCCAATCAACAAACTCCAGTTGCTAAATTGGAAGAGTCAAAACTGGACTCAGTGGATTTTTTTTTCGGATTTTTAAATCAAATAGCAGCTGATAAAGGTTTTCCACAGAGAGTGATTGAGGTAACTGGGTGAAACAAAACTGGCCAAAATATTGGGGGCACTTCAGGTTCAGCTCAGTTTTAAGCTCAGCAGCTGGTGTGGTCAACGACTGCACACTGCTACCCCCTCTGGCCAAAACTCTCCATTGACCTGCGAGTTGTTGCAGTGATAAATGAAGATCTCGTCCTTCACACCTCTGATGGGGGCCGGATGGAACAAAAGTCCGACAGTGCCAAGTGGGGGAATGAGTCGCTCGGGCCGAGTGACACTGTCGGCGTTCCAGATCTTGAGACTTCAAAAGGAAATCTATTTTTTGTTCCCGCCAACTAATTTTGGCTGCTTGTGCGTCTCCACAACGTCACAGTTCCGACGATCCGAAGCCTCCGGGGAGGAAAGAAAGACGCAGGAATTCTATTTCTGCAGCACAACGCCGCAACTCATTACAAAGCTTCTCCGGCCATGACAGGATGTTGGACGCAGAAACAAAACAACACATCTGGTTGGTTATTGAAAGCAAGTATTTCAATGCTACGCCAACAACAATACTACTCTAATCTCAAACGGTGTTGTTTCCTGTGCTAAAGTACCACCGGTCGCCTTTCCAGCTTCGCGGCTCCATTCTGCGTCGTCTGCATGCACGTCGCACCTCGCGGTCTTTTGTGATTTCTTTAATGAACACAGGATCTGGCTGCTCTGCCGTCTCCAGCTGTCCGGCGCTGCGCCAGACTCCAAAACGCATCTGGCGGGAGTCGCCAGACGGAGCGCGCACAACCAGGCGCCACTTCCGGGGGGGAAGTGCCAAAAATGATCTCCAACGCACAGAAAATTCAGCAGGTTTCAAACCAGAGAAGAACCAAATTCTAGACAAACTGTAATTATATATACAAATATTTCTATTGCAATTGTGTCTTTATGCACTGTTGTACAGTATATGTGCATATACACCTGCAGGACTTTCAGACATAGAGGTTCAAAGGGAAAATATTCGTAGAAGCTACTGTTACAAGAGCACCGGGGCTTTTGTGAGGAGGAAGTGGAGGAGGAGGAGGAAGGAGAGGAAGAGAAGAAGGGGATGAAGGTGGGGGAGGAGTCTAATGCCAGCTAAAGGGCACTCCGGCTGTTCCGCTGACAAACAGGATGGCGGCGGACGTTTACTGTATTACCAAACGGATGTTGGAGGAGCCGTCCCTGAGCCAGCGAGAGGGGCTGGAGAGGGAGGAGGGGCGCAACGTTCTACTCTCGCATCCTACCGCAAGGCCGCCAGGCCACAAACAAAATCACAAAAAAATCACAACGCACTTTAAAGCTCCGCTGCGTCTCGCCCTTCCCTCACCCCCTTGAAAAAACCCACTCGTCTCTTAGCCGCTCTGAATCACTGTTTTTCAAAGATGGGGGCGCGGAAAGCCATCGGTCCTGGCTCCGCCCCCTCCTCTTCCTCGGCTGCGACTCATTTGACAACTTGGCTGCATGAAACAGCACTGATCGGTGAAAAGAGGAGAAGTGTCGAAAGGGAAATGCACCCAATTATTGGTGCATAATGACGGCCGGGTTAGCCAGTATAGCTGAGAATCTCTCTCACAGACACACACACAGACACAGACACACACACACCCCATCTAATATGTCTTAAGTGGTGACAATCGCCCGGAGTCACATTCCGACAGCCGGCTAATTTTCACACGCTGCCCAGTTCCTCCTTCCTACGACGTTCCAGGCCGTTGCCGTCGTCTCTCGGGCTGCTGGTGTTTATGACGAGGCTTCCAAGGAACATTAACTCGCTGCTGCCCCACCAGCCACAAAGAAGAAAACACACACACACCCAAACTGGCGTATTAGGCGCCCTTGGCTGCTGCTGCTGCTGCAATCACGGGGGTCACGTTCCAGGCGCCCAGGGCGTCTCCAGCTTCGGGATGAAGAGTTAACAAGCGTCTCGGCCCGTCATGGCGGAGACCTCCTGTATCGACGGGGGCTCAAGGTTCACAGCACCTCATCGCGCTGAGCCGCCCGCCTGGCAATAAATCCTGCGGCCGGGAATGAATGGCTTGACCTTGAGGGCGGCCCGGCGACTCGCAAGTCGCAGTCCAATAGACGACGTTATCTCCCCTCCTCCCGCTACACGCCTTCATGTTTTTGTTGTTGTTGTTGTTGTTTTTATTCTTTATTTGAATCCCGAGCACGCAACTGGAAACCAAAACCGGCAAAGAGCGTCGGCGCTCAGGTGGCTCTGCGGCCGCGCCTCTCGGCCGCTCCCAGTCAATGGGTCGCACTTAATAATTCATGCTTTGAAAGAATCGGCTCTCTCTAATTGGTGAGCAGGCTTAATACTCTCGGCAGGGAGCAAAACAAAAGCAGCAAGCAAGCGTTTTTTTTTTCTCTTCCCTCCCCTCTTCAGATCTCTCCCTCCACTTCTGATGGGGAGAAGGAGAAAAAAAAAAAAAAAACAGACTGGCCTCTCTTTGGTTTCGAGTTAAAAGGCTCCTCAGTGAAATCCAAGAAGCACCTTCAAGAGCGGCGGCCAAAAAAAAACAAAACAAAAAAAAACAGTGTGTAAGCTGTCACGTCCATTTTTTTTTTTGCTCTCAGAGTGAAAAGACTCGGGGAGAAGAAATGAGCGGCGGCGCCTCAGAAAAGAGTCCAGCACCGAAACACACACACGTGTCTGTCCTGTGAGTCGCAGTCAAAGAAGGGACAAAGCCCCCAACTCCCCCCTCTGCTGCTGATCTGTTACTCTTGTGGACGGTGAGCGACACAGCATCACTCAATACAAAAATAAGGCAGCAGACGGCCACTTAAAAAGCTGATGAAATTAAAAGAAAAATAAAGACAATAAATAACAAAACACAACAAAAAAAGTCACTCCTAATCCAATACCATGCATATTAGCTAATGCATTTATTTTCCCCGAGCACATTAGTACAGACTGATTAGTACGTCATTGTTTTTCATTCAAATTAGAAAAAAATACAATCTTTTTTTCCATTTGGCTCCAACTGTTTCCAATGAAACTGCTGCCTGTGAGGAACACATTGATCTGATGGCTGTTTATTTTTCTCCGCTTCCTCCAGAGAAGATCCAGATACGTCCTCGTGCAAGCCGGCCACTTTGAACTCATCGTGTCTCGCTATTGTTTTAGCCACAATCCGCCTGCGTCAACTCCAACTCCAGAAAAACACTTTGCAACTGCCGGCCACTTCCTAGACGCTCACGCAGAAACCGAAGCAGAAAAAAAAATTAAAAACAAAACAGCCGATGGTTTTCACCTCGAGAGGCGGCTAATGATGATCCTCTCTGGCTCGTCCTCAGTTTCTCCCTCCCACTGCTCTGCCGTTCACGTCTATCGAAATTACAGAGCTGCAGTCCAGGGCCACATTGAAGAAAAAAAACAAAACACGCACACACAAAAAAGGGGGCAGTAATGTGGCGTGGCGTGAGCACAGTCACTGCGTTCCAGTCAATTACGGACTGGTGGGGGGGGGGTGACAAAAAGAGAAGGAGAAGGGTGGGAGGGGGAAAGGAGGGGGGTGTATTGATGGAGAACAAACAGGCGTGGAGAAGCTGGTCCAGATGAGTCATAAAAGACGGAGTGACGCAGCCTCTGTGATTTCAGTTCCTCGAAACGCCTCAACCGGGTCACTAGCCTGTGGCCGTGCGTTCCGAAGCGGCGAATCATCGGGAAGTGGCAGACATTTCCGATCGTCGCTCGACTGTCCAGGGTTCTCCAGCCAAAAACGATGATCCAGGCCAAGATGAAAGTCCGGCCTTTTCCTTTTTTTTTTCTTACTATTCTGCTTTCAGTGCAGCAAATATTGGAGAGAGTCTTGCTCGCTAGGCTTTTAAAGCCTTTTTTAATATTTTAAAAGGCAGAGTAACAGGTCCTCCACCCCCATCACACACACACACACACACACACACCCACACACACATGATTCCATCTGGCCCAGTGACAGAGGCGGCGTGATTAAACAAACAGTGAGCCCCCGCTCCTGCCACACACACACACACACACACACACACACACACACCCCCGGTCGTCACAGGTGAACACAAGCCTGTTTTTTTTGTAGGATGGTTGACAGACAGTGTGGAGCAGGAGGGAGGGGGGAGGGATAAGGGATGAGGGGGAGGAGCTGGGAGACAAGGTTTTCAAAGCGGAGACGGCCAAAAAAACATGCAACACATCTCGGCCAGGAGATTGGATTCACACTCCAGGCGGGGGGGCAGCGCCGCCGGGGTCACTCCACAATCTGCACGGGTCAGAGCGGCGGCAGGCGCTACAAGGCAGTTTGACGTTCTCCATTAACTCGCAACTCCCCAAGCAGCAAAAAAACACGGCCGCGGGCGCCGCCGCTAAACAGGAAGAAGCCAGTAGGAAAAAAAAGGGAGGAGAGAGGAGGAAGAGGAGGAGGTAGCCACACAATCAAAGAGAAGAGGGAAAAAAGTTGTGCTTTAAAAATAAAACACCCATTTTTTTTTAAAAAATGCAGACGCAAAAAAAAAACAAAAAACGTAAGCAACGCAAGTTAACCTTAGCTAACGTCAGCGAGACCAAAATCTGCAGAACACCGAAATTACAGGCTCCCCGCGGCCGCCTGCGTACTTGAGGTCCGCAATTGTCGACACTGTTTGAAGAGGCGTTAGCTGGAAGGGGGCGGAGCCACAGTCGCTCGCGCTCTGCGGTTTCCTTTCAGCGTTTAGTCGGCTCAAAACGTCTGTTTAGAAACACGATAGCGCTAAAAAAGCCTCGGGTCTCGGCCGTCGCGGAGCATACGGGGCCCGCCGGCCGCCACAAGCCGCTGCCACCGCCACTCGATTTAAAAGCGGCGGCGGCCCAACCTCGGATGACTTGCCGAGGCCTAGAAGGGAAAAAGGTTACTCGGGGTGGACGTGCGCTCACAAAACATCTGCCACGGCGACCCTCTGATTGGCTTCTCACTGTAAACTGAAATTAAAATTTTCCACTTTAGGTGGAAGAATTGCACTGTTTGCTGCACGTTTTCCAGCAGGCAGTGCAGGTCGCTGTGCTATATCATTACCCTGGACCTCACTGGATTTCTTAACAGGACTGGTAACACAATACAGACTTGGGAAAAAAAAAAAAACACAAAAAACACGACGGGGACTCGTCGACAGAACGCCAAAGTCCTGTTCAACATTATTTCAAAAACATCTGATTCTGCCTGAATATGTAATCACTCCAATTACATTTCACTCCCTTGTAAAGGGAGAACTCCCCCATCTCACTCTCTCTCTCTCAAGCTTTCTCTCAGGACGGACCTCAAAGAGGCTGCGTGCGTGTTTGTCAGCGGTGGGGCGTGACGGGGGCGTGTCCATCGCCGCCAACAAAAACAGCCGAGCGCGCCGGCGGCGACAGCTACCCACGTCCAGCGCGGCGGGAAACACGAGCTGCGTGGGAGCCGGGAGGCGCCCACACTGGATGGCTGCTTTAACAGGAACACCTCGCCGGGAACACGCCGCTACGCAGATTGCAGATCGGTTGCAACCAGCGGCCGTCCTACTTCCTGTTGCCTCTGCAAGCACAGCCTGTCCGTTCTGACCTTTGACCCCTGACTTCAACAAGGCGTTTTCCTACACTCGTCTACGTCTCACTGGATATTCTCTCTGTGTTTTATTCTCCAACATCCCAGTCTGTTTAATAAAATTGTTAATACAGAGCTACACAAAATTAAGAAGGAAAGACTGCTTCATGAAACTTACAATTAAATGAGTAAAACAAGCCAACAACAAACTTGTGCTCTACTGTTCTCTAATAGTCATTGTTTCGGCGGAAATTTGGTCATAAAAAGGTGAGAGAATAATCGTATTATGAGCATGCTAGGTGCTGTATGAATACAGCTTTTGACTTGAACCCTAAAAGAAGTGGTGGTGATGTGGTGATCATCCCAGTAGGTCAGCAGCAGTTTGGGGAATACTTTCCAGCAACCACCAACAACCCCGTTTAACCATGTTCCAAGTCACGTCTTTCTTCCCTCCCTCCAACAAATATGTAGAACCACGTCTACACACTTTGAATGTACCGAGCTGCTACAGACTGCCAGCCAAAATCTGATTTTTAGCCCATCCAGATTGAAACCGGATGGCTCTTTTGCAGTCTCAACAGTCACAAATCACATGAAATACGATTTTTGCAAGACGGATTGAAACCACCTTCGGGAGGTGGTTTCAAATGGCATTTGGACAGATGTCTCTCAGTGTGAACAGCTCCAAACACACCGATGGGTTTTGACTGTCTGTGACAAAAGACCCAATGCGCCAACCAGAGAGCACCATTCCTGGTGCGGAGCTGTAACGTAATGGAACAGACAGAAGCAGTAGAAAACAGTAGTCCCTGGACAGAGGAGGAAACTCATTGGCTCATCAGTGTGTGGGGAGATAATGTAGCTCCATTCAAGCTGAGCTCCAGCGCATGTATCGCAACAAGTGCCGCTGTCGCAATGATATGACGTCACACACTACACGCTTCGCTGGACGACGCCTCCGCTCCGGCGTCGTTGCTACAGCAACCAGTCAGATGGGTCAATATTGTGGCCCAGTCTGAACAGAGCCAGATCCCATTTGGACACTGGCTAAAAACAGTGTGGACAGTCAGCCCTGAAAATCAGATTTGAGAAGGCAGTCTGAACGCAGACATGGTGGTTGGCTGATGCGCTATTGAACATTTTACCCAGCAAAGTGACTGAAAATGTACCCTGTGCATCTGCACACTTGGATGAATAACATGCAAGGACTTGATATGCACAGGTGTGTGTGTGTGTTTGTGTATGTGTGTGTATGTGTGTGAGTGGGTGTATGTCTGAGGGTGGTAGAATGCAGGTGTCCGCATCGCATTCACGAGTTGGGATCTGAAGAACACATGTTCAGGGTCCCGCCGCGGCCGGTGCTTTGAGCTGACAGCATTGTTTGGGTTTGGATGAGCACTTCAAAAGGCTGCCGGGGATAAAAGACCTGAGAGGCTTTCAGTTGCGACACATTTTCCATTTTAAGGCCCAAACCTCTTAAGCCATTAGTGCTAACAGATTGCAGCCCGCATTGTTTTTCACTCTGGACAACAGGCTAAATACACTGCGGGTCACTTCTTGCACCCTCAAGGATGGGTGGAGCCGTCTGTAATGAGAAAAAGTAAAGTGGGAAATAAATTTTGGGTTCTGTCTGGTTTATTTTTTGGAGGCATTTTTTTAAACTATGCCTTCTTGAAATAACCCATTCAAAAATACACCCCTGAATATCTGCAGCTGGAAATTTATTAAATCAAAAGAATTATTTTCTTTTTTGAAATGAGCAGAATTTTTAAGCAACATTTCCAAAAAATCAAATCCACTGAAATCTTGCAATAGACTTGGAGGAAAACAGAACCGGGCACTTTGATGGACTAGTTAGACTTGTTAGAGAATTTATTTTAAAGCTCATTTTTGGAAATCGTGTTGAATTTTAAATCAATGAATAGATCAATCAATCTAGTGTCGCAGGTCAAAGGCCTTGTGGTCATTTCTAATGTGCACGGTGGGTTTTTTTTTTGGATAACTTCATTTCTGGGATTACAGGGTTTTAGTGTGACATCAGCAGTTGCAGGCTGCTAAACTGGCAGGCGGGTTCAGTCAGTCAGTCAGTCAGTCAGTCAGTCAGTCAGTCAGGGTGACCTCATGTGTTTGGCACAGGGAATCCTGCCTATCAGGTTTCCCTCTTTGCAGATTCCAAGCTGGCAGCTCCAGGACCCCAAACCCCTGAGGCGTGTGTGCCAGTGCGTGTGCATGTGCGTATGTGTGTGTGTGTGTGTGTGTGTGTGTGTGTGTGTGTGTGTGTGTGTCGGAGAGGATGGAGGCAGAGGGGATAATTGCAACTCTTTGTGTGTGCGAGTGCATGAGTGGGTGTGTTTGTGTGTAACAGAGCCGGAGAGATAAATTAGATGAGATGAATTATTCAGACGGGCGTCTACAGGAGGTGTGGAGCCGAGCTTGTCGGACCCCGTCCCCCGGTGAACCCGCTGAACTCGGCCGCGGCTCCCCGCCCTTCCTCGCACACAAGCCGCCGAGGCTCCTTCCTGCACGATTAACGTCCTGCTCTCCCATGTTTCCTTCCCCGGCTGCTGCATCGCCCTGCGCTAATGTAGGTCATTGTGCACGCCGGGGTTGTAAACACAGGCGGGGGAGGGAAAGAAAGGGGAAAAAAACTTCTCGTGGTGCGCCTTGAGTGTGCACGAGCAAGCAGGTTTAATGGACACGCAGGGAGAAATGGGCGCTTGCGTACACAATCAAGTGAAGGCCATTGAACTTGAAGTATCGTTTGAGAAAGGCAAACATGCTTTTAACGCAGAGGAAATGGTATGGAGGCGGAGCTTCAGAGCAATTTTGCAACACATTGTTCTTAATATTGCCATACAAGATTTAAATATAGTTCATTTGCAAACATGAGTGATACATTTCTTCTAAACATTTTCAAAAATATTAATTCGCTTGAAAAACAGTAAATGTAAAAGCTCCCACATCGTTAAAAAAAAAAAAAAAAAAAGTTCCCTTTAGCAATGTTTATAAACAAAAACATTTTTCTCTGGCCTGTTAGGGAGAGAATAGACTTCAGGGAAAGTGTATTTGCTTTGGCAGTAAGACCTTGTCACAGAGGGCACAGATACCTCCACCAAGGTAGAAGGTCCAATACAGCATCAGGTTCAGCAGGAAGTTGAAATCCAGCGGAAACCAGAGGGATAAGTAAGCCGTTTCTCACCTAAAACTGTTATTATTTGTCAAACAATTATTTGACATCTCAAGAAAAAAAAAAAGAAAAAAAAATATTTTCTTCCCCACTCCGTCCTCGTTCATTTTGATCTATTTTCACTCTCGATTTTTCTCTGTTCCTTCAGGAGTTGAAAAACATTTTGGTAAGAAGTGGGACAGTTTCATAAAATCTGGTACTTTCCCAACTTGATTCGTTCCAACAATAATAAATAATAATGAAAAAACAAAACTTGTTGTCAAACAATGGGCAGGAGCTGGCTGTTGCTAGCCGCGGCTTTGATAATGATGCAGCGCGGGCTGCCAGGGATCTTTTTGATGGATCCTCAACAGGCTCTGTGCCTTTCTGCTTTACAAATAGTGGAGGAGCCTGCCAAGAAGCAGCAGCAGCAGCAGCAGCAGCAGCAGATATAAAAGATGCACACAGCCGGGCAGCGCGCTTGCCAACGCCGGTGCCTTGCGTGCTCCACACAGCCCTAACCCGTGTGGAATGATGGCAAATGTGGCTGTTAAACTGCAATCCATCACAGGACCAATCCAAATATTTAAGTCACATGCCGCTAGAGGCGGTTCTACTGTGCCGAACGCGACTGCACTGCACTGCACTGCGCCCCCGCTGGAAGTCGACACAACTGGAACGCGGACTTCCTCGACATTTCAGAAAGAGAGAGAGCGAGAGCGCCGCCGGCCCCCTTAACGACCGCCACTCGGCTGGCTCGGCACCGAGCGCACGAGTGTTTACCCGGCGCTCGCACCCAGGCGCTCGTACCGGCAGCTCGGTGATTAATCGCAGGGCCCAAAGTGCTGAGGACTCAGAATCTGCTCCGGACGGCGCCGGCTGCAGCTCCAACAAGAGTTTATTGCTTTATCGGCTGATTCCTAATGCGGCCCCTGTTCCCTTCATCGCCGCCTCACACGGGGCACCCCAGAACGTTACCCCCGAATTGTGCGGCGCGCTTAATTGCCCTGAAGTTGTGGCTGTTGAGGATGACGGCGGGCTGGAAAAAAGGAAAAAGAAAAGTTTTAGCCAACTTCCGGAGGAGGAAAAAAAAGAAGCGCTTAGGAAATGATTCAAGCTTCACGGGATGCTTCACGGATCTCTGCGGGCCGATGCGGAGCTCCCTATACGGCGCCGTTTCCTCCTGATATGTTGAGAGAGGCAAAGCATATGGTGATTACACAAGCATACAGCTGTTGTTTTGTTTTTTTTTGTATGGGGGGGTTCGGGATAAATAATGGATGGGAGCGCTCCGCGGGGCGCTGCAGACAGCTAATGAGAGACGGGGGAAGCAGGCAGGGAATTGGTAAACTGTTTTTCAAAGCCACTGTTTTTCAAACATTTTCACCAAGAGCCCAAGGACAAGAACAGGGAGAAGAAGAAGAAGAAGAAGAAGAAGAAAAAGAAAACATCAGCAACCGTCAGGCGCAGAAGACGCCGTCATTTGCATTCGTTCAAAAGGTTGCGCTGGTGAATCTGGGCGTATATTTAAATATAAGTCGCCAGTGCCTCCCTGCAACTGCCGCAACAACACTTTCACGCCAACCTGAATAATTCAGCGGACGAGACGCCACGTCCTCCAGTCCACGTCTCTGGGATCCACCTGTGTGCACATGCGAGGGGGGCGAGGGGTGTCATCGGCAAGGCCGCGTCATTAAGTGGTGAAAAAGGAGATGTGGGGGGTTGAGGGGGGAGGGGAGGGGAGGTTGGGAGAGAAGCTCATGATGGCATTGTGTGCCGAGGCCACACATCATAATGACACTTTTTAATTCGGATGCCAATGGCTGTTTATGCGGCGCTAATTACCAGCGAAGACTAATAATCTGGGCCCCGCCAGGACTCTGCCTGGCTGCGGGCTCTCCTCCTCCTCCTCCTCCTCCTCCTCCTCCTCCTCCTCCTCCTCCTCAGACCCCTCTTTCCATTTTTCCTGGATTGCGACTCGGCCTCGCCGTCCTTGCCGGGTAATTCATGCACGCCTACCTGTCCCGCTCGCTCGCTCCCTCGCTCGCTCGGTGTTTTTCCACACGCTGACTAATGCGGCCGAGCCGTCGCGGCGGCCTCGGAAAGAGCAGCGGCGGAAGGCTCCACTCCAGGCGGAGCCATTCGGGCAACATGAGTGAGTGAGTGTGTGCCTGTGTGTGTACGTGTGTGTGTGTGTGTGTGTGAGAGAGAGAGAGAGAGGGAGAAAGAGAGAGAGAGGGCGGCTTGAGTCATTTAACTCAAATAAAGGCCCGGGAGAAAAGGCCTGTTTGCTCTCGGTAATCCTCCACTTGCTCGACACGGCTTCGCAAAGGTTCATCTGCCGCTCTAAATTGCTGCACGAACCCTTATTTGTATTGGAGCTCATTGTGTGTGTGTGTGTGTGTGTGTGTGTGTGTGTGTGTGTGTGGTATCTGACAAGACTGGCAGCTATTCAAGCCCTCATGCCTGTTTGCTATTTGCTGATCCTCATTCATGGCAGAATTGGCAGCCATTTTTCTGACTATGTGGGACACAGTTTGTTTTTTTCTCATTATTTTCTCCCCCAGCTCGCTGCTGAACGCAGCTGCATAGAGTCACAGGGCTACCTGAATGTGCGTAGGTCAAAAGCACACTGCCGTATATTTGCATGTGTGTGGCCGTCGCCTCCTTGGGTTTCCGCGTCTGAGCGTCTCGTGTTTTTTTTTCTTTCCTTTTTTTCTTTTTTTTTATCTCCCGCTCCACCACAATGGAAATGAAATGCTAATTCCTCACGGCGGACTCGTGATGCCGGACTGGGATTCCTTTTGTCAGACGGCGGCGCTGATAGGAAAACCCAGAGAGCGGCCGTGAAAAACGAGACAGTTGATCTTTGTTTGCGTTTCCTTTGTCCCCACAGGTGGCTCCTCTCTCCCCTCTGGCCCCTCCTTCTGGCTGGAGGTCCACCAGATGAAACTAGCGCCCGTGTCACTTTTGCTTCTATCAATATTCGGCCCACACGAGCAATATTGTAACTGACAATGAATCTGCAGAAGAATCTGCAGCAGGTCTGAGGAAGCGCAACATGAAACGTTGCTGCCGGTTACCAATATTCCAGAGTGATTTCAGCCGACACCTAAACAAGAAGTAAACCTGCAATTCATTATATGTCCAATATGCCGCAATTGTTCACAGTCCCAATGCATCTGTGTTAGGGATGTTAACGATTGACTAATTGCTGATTAAGAATTTAATTGATTAAATTAAATCATTCATTCATTCATTCATTCATTCATTCATTCATTCATCTTCTATACCCGCTTATTCCAATTCAGGGTCACGGGGGTCTGCTGGAGCCTATCCCAGCTGTCTTAGGGCGAAGGCAGGGTGACACCCTGGACAAGTCGCCAGTTCATCGCAGGGCCACATAGAGACAAACAACCATTCACACTCACATGCACACCTACGGACAATTTAGAATATTCAATTGACCTCACATGCATGTTTTTGGAGTGTGGGAGGAAGCCGGAGAACCCGGAGAGAACCCACGCAGACACGGGAGAACATGCAAACTCCACACAGAAAGGTCCCAGGCCCGGGCCCCGGAATCGAACCAACGACCTTCTTGCTGTGAGGCGGCAGCGCTAACCACTGCGCCACCGTGTCGCCCTAAATAAAACCAATCGCAATTAATTAAACATTTTTTACACGTGTAGTTAATATCATTATAACAGTGTAGTGGCAGGAAAGAGAAATTCACTTGTAGATACAGTGCAATTCACCTGTACTGATGGTCATAATATACCTAGAACAAGTTACTTTTAAACAACTTTTATTTTTTAAAAAAGTTGAAATGTGACCCATTAGAAGTCAACTTAAAGTCAGAGGATCAATGTTTAGGGTGTTTTTACTGTTCTCTAATGTAAAAATGGGTCACATTGGACCCTCAACATTATTTAAGGGTTAAATAATGTGCTCCTTACACATTTTTCATTGTGAAATTTAGGTTCTTAGGAAAAATCGCAGCTAATTAATTCATTGTGAATCGATCGATAAGGTCAATTAGCTAACGATTAATGAATTAATCAACAATTTGCATTCCTAATCAGCGCTAGGTCTTAGTCAGCTGTTTATCAATGGAATCTCTCATTTGGTGATCAAATCAGTCCAATATCGGCATTTACCCCCTTTTAATCTGATGTTTCATTTTTTTGAAGCCAATCCCAGTCGATACAGCAAACATGTTGATGTCAGTACAGTAGAAAGGAGACGTTGCCACAGCAGAGATCGTGCACGGACGCTGCCTGTGCCACAGCTGACGGGCGTTAAAAATGCAGAAGCAGTTGCACCGAGGTCGACTCCAGGCCGGTGTAACTGCTTGCTCCGCCCCCACCCCCAACCCCCACCCACACCCTGTTACCCTTCGACCGCAGCCAGCTGAGGCGTCAGACAGCGAAAGCATCGCCGCTTCCACAACAACACAACACAACACAACACAACACATCACCACTTTCCTGCATGACTGTCTCTCACGAGGCGCACTCAACCTCCCCACCCCCCGAGCACGTGACTCCCCCCACCACCCGCACAGTGTCCTGTCCTGACCCGACTCCCCCTCTGCTGTCCGCTTCCCCTCCACTGAGACAGAGGGAGGAATGAAATTTGAACTTTTTCACTTTTCACTTTCACTTTTTGACTTTAACACAAATTCACACAACTTTTCTCTCTGGGTTCATTTCATGACCAGCTTCTTTTTTGGAAAAGGATCTAAAAAAAAACCCAAAACAAAACCTGAAGGAATGCTTTGGTAAACTGACACACTCCAGCAACCTTCAGCCTTGCTGAACATCCTGACAGGAGGAATCTGAGAGATTTCTGTTCAGATTTGGATTTGGTGTATTTATCGAGCCAGGAGAACTCCCATCAAAGTTTCTAATCCCTTTAATCTCTCTAACAAAGTTAATAATCCCTGACCTAGATTGCATTTCTCTCAGCTGGATGGCCTCGTGGGTTTTGGGGAAGAGACGCTGTCAAAAACGTAAAGATTGAAGGCGTTGGTGAGCTAAAGCTGGCGGGGCGGCCAGACCAGACCAGACCAGACCGGAGGTGTCCCTCCAGCTGCGGCTGCAGTGCCTCGTGGAAACGAAGGGCAGAGATGCAGGAAGTGGCAGCGACGACGAGGGTCGGCATGAAAGACGACGTGAAGATGATGGAGAGCCGGGCAGAAATAGACGCCGGACAAAGTCATTTGAGCAAATGCGAGGCAGGGGAGGATAGTTGTGGGAGGGAGGAAAAAATATATATAAAAATTGCGAGATTGTACCTCGTCTGTCCTCAGAGGCAGAGAAGAAAAAAGAAAATAGAGCGTGAAAACAGCAGGCGAGGCGACAGCAGAGTGAGACAGTGGACAGCTCCAGGCGGTGGCGGCGTTACAGAGAGGAGACGCTGCTCGCGACAAGAAAATAGGGAAGGTGAAAAAAGAGGGGAAAAAAGGTGGTGTGTTTGCAGAGTCCCGCCGTGTCGCTGGCTTTTAAGGCCACATCATGTTTCTCATGTTTCGTCCGGCTGTGAAGCTGAAGCCAGAAGTTACACGAAAATTGTGAAAAATGTGCAGAAAAGGAAAATAAAAAACGACCGCTGGAAAACCTTCTTCTTCCTCCTCCTCCTCTTCTATGTCTCAGTGGCTGCAGACCAGGAGACCATTCAGAGCGATCACAGTCGTTTCCTGCACCTTCTTCCCCATGTGGCTGGTTCTCAGCGGACAGCCAGCGCTTTCCTCCCTCATCCAAAGAAAACCCAGCTCTCCCTTTTCATTTCCAGATGTTCCGGAAAAAAAAAAGAAGAAAGAAGCAGGCGGACAGACAGGAGACAGGAGTTCGGCGGCGGCGATCCAGCCACGTTGAGCCGCCGCGCTTTTACACTTCACACGCTCGCCGCCCCACCGACAAGCGGAGAGAGCCAGCGAGGAGAAGCAGTCTGGCTTTGCGTTTCACTCGCTCAAGGACACCTAATTGAAGAAAAACACCCCACGATTCAGCATTCAGAGCGTCGGAGCACTTCTCGTTGGCACGGGGTCACGCAACGTAGGGTGTTTAAGGATAGAAAACATCAGGATAATACATCACCGGGTTGATGCGAGGAGACGATCACGGCGGTGATTTAATCACAGGAGAGAAAAAAACGACGAGATGAATTGGTAAAAAAAAAAACAAATGCCCTCATCTCACCGGTATCACTGGTACTTTAGCGTCCTGCCTCTTTTTTTCAACCCTGATGCGGCTTCATAAGGTCGAAATTTATTCATAGCCTCAGCCTGAAAGAAAAATGCTAACTTTCCCGCTTTTTCCACTCTTTGTGCCTCCTTCCCTCCATCCTCCCTCCCTCTGCCTGGCAGAGTGGCTATCAAAGGCCTGGAGAGCAACTCGGTCCGTGGCTTCTGAAGAGGCGGGTGACGCTCACGTGCACACACGCAAGCACATACGCACGCACAGGCTAATGCCAGGGAGTGCGGCTGCGGGCCCAGTTGTCAGCTGATGGATTGTCACCGCTAATGCAGTGCGCGTGCATGCACGCGTGCATGCAGGAGAGCGTGCGTGTGTGTGCGTGCACGTGCAAATGAATGCAGCCGTTCGCGTCGCCGACTGACAGTTGCAGGCGACGGATTACGCCGCAGGGCCGAGCGGCAAACACGCAGGTGAGCGAGTGAAAAAGCGGAGAGAGCGGCTGGGTGGGTGATGGATGGAAAGAAGTCGCATAAGTGTGTGTGTGTGTGTGTGTGTGTGTGTGTGTGTGTCTGTGCGTGTGTGCTTGAGCGTGATTTGTTCGCATGAGCCGAGAGATTGAGAAATGTGAAAAAGGAGCAAAAGCAAAAATAAAGCTCAAGCTTAAAAGGAAGAAAGAAAGAAAAAAAGCCCGTCCATCCGTCCAGGGCTGCAGAGAAACGCCGCTTGAGATTTACAGCCGGGCCGGGACAGTATTTAGTTTCAGGCGGTCAGTCGTCGAGCACGTATGAGGAATTACTGGTGGGGAAATGAGTTATGCTGCTCCCGTCTCGGCACTAATAAGAACATATGGCTTCAGAGTCCAAAAGAAAGAAAAAAGGAAAAAGCGTAAAAGAAAAGAAAAGAAAAGGAAAGAGAAGAGAAGAGAAGAAAAGAAAAGAAAAAAAGAAAAGAGGGCCGAGCGCCAGTAAGATGCACCCGGAGAACTGTGTCTTTTTGAAAACAGTTCAGAAACTCTTCGGAGCAGATCGACTCCGACTGCGCAGCAGCTGGCGAAGCTTCACGCTACGTCCATGCGCGTCTTCCTTTATCCTGTTCTTATTGTTTTTTGGGCCTGAGCGGAGGAGCTCGTACCGCTACTCTGTTGTTATTATTCCCGCTGCACATTGGATCGGCCCCGCGCACTGTGGCCGAACCCTTTTCCTATCTGCCCCTCCCTGCTACATCTATCCATCCTCCTACCAGCACACGCCCCTTTTTCGCCCTCGCCCCCCGTCGCCGCTAAAGCCTCTACAAACATTTCCAGGAACAGCATTTCTGACATCACGGGGGATGCGGCCGGCCGGCCGAGGCTTTTTACGGTGCAAATTATCAGTAATTTGAGAGTTCATTCTGATGCTTATCTGCCTAATTGGGGAACACAGAGTGAGAGAGACACCAAAAAAGAATAATAATAATAATAACAGGCACTTAGCACGAGCGCACGTTTGCTGAAATTCATTTTCTTACAGCAACATATTTGGCGATAGAACCATAATTGATCTGCGAGCTGTAATTGTTCTCATGGGTGGGAAGCGGGAGAGGGCGACTCAGGCGGAGCTTCGCTCTAATTTCCCTCATTTGCGCTGCCCGTCTATTAGCTAGCATAAAATATTGAACGTGGCGACGGCGACGGCGGCGGCGCTGAAAAAAACAGTGTCGGGATCACAGCGACATGATGCGAAACAAAGGGACGAAGGACAAAAAAGGCCAAATTTCTGCAAAGGACTGAAACGCGGCCAATCAGCTGGGGGAGAGAGAGAGGCGGAAACAGGGGAATTAAAGGAGCCTCCCATCAAAGCACCACAGCCTCATATAAAAAGCCACACACACACACACACACACACACACACACACACACACACGCACACAGGCAAATCCCTTTCAGGAATCAATAATTCAGCTAAAGAGAAGCACATGCTACGCCCCGATGCACTAATCAATAGAGAGCCAAATGTTATCGTTTCATCTCATTCTCTTGACTTTCACATTCTAATCCGGGCTGACTGGCACACGCTGGACAGCAGCAGCAGCAGAACTCCATTAAACAACACACTGATGCAACACATTCAGATGTGGCTGAAGGTTCCATCAGTTTTCTCCGTGGCGCTGAAACACCGGCGTTAGCTCATGCTTGCTCTTTTTTTTTTTTTTTTTGGAAGCAATAAAGACATTTTGTGCCTACAAATTGTCCACACGCATACAGAGGACTGGGTGGAATGGCAACCCATTGGTATGAAATATGCCCCCCTCCCCGAACCCCACCCCTCCTCCTCATCCCCGTGAGATATTTAAGCCCCGCCCACCCAGGTCCCTGGGGAGAGGGAGGCCGGGTCCTGCCAGCGCTGCAATGAAGACGGATAGGAAGCCGGCGTGCGATTGGACGGCGGCGAGGCTCCAAAAAAAATGTAAAGGGGCCACACACACACACACACATGCGTGAATGAGTGCGGCGCTACGATGTGATTCTCTAGGACTGTGCGGACCCTGCAGCCTAAATCCGCTGCCGCCCTCCTCTCTTGGTAATCGAGTCATCGATGATCATCAATAAGAGTGCGAGGCGGCCGCGTCTACTGAACTCGACTCCACCTTCCAGCCCAAATCCAACACCGCTGCCAGGTGGGATTTTTTTTTGGTGTGTGTGTGTGCGTGTGTGTGTGTGTGTGTGTGTGTGTGTGTGTGTGTGCTGATCCTATTCAAAGGGAAGCAGCCAACGGGCCAGAAGACCTCTGGTTTGCATGACACCGGACCCTCGGCGCTCACTCAAGGGTACATCAATCGCTGACGGTGGCAAGATGGGATCAGCGGCCGACCTTGGCAGGCGAACTGCAGCGCCGGCGAAGGAGGCGGGAGGCAGGGAGCCTGCGTGTGTGTGTGTGTGTGTGGGAGGAGGTGTGTGGGGGGGGGGTCCTGTTCTGTTGCAACAGTGATGAAGGAAGGAAGAGCCTTGTGGAGGAGGGAGGACCTGATTGAGAGGCCCCTGAGATGAGCAACTCTGAGATATGAGGGGGGGTGGGTGTGGGCGGTCGAGGGGGGCGTGTGGGTGGGCGTGAGGGAAGCCATATGGCAGCAGCACAAATGTATTAAACTGTAAATCAGGGGGGAGGGGGGGAGCGTGTGGACTGCCAGGTGGAGCTTCAGGAAGCAGCTTCTCCACCATCAGGAGGCAACAGCAGCGAAAAAGAAATAAAACACAATAATAAAAAAAACACGTCAGCTGATTCAACGCCGCTCCGCCACAACACTGGACCATGTGAAAGTTCAGCTACGTGCTGCGTGGCGTTCCTACTCAAAAAGCCGCAATAAAATAGGATGTCGAGTCTGGATGCCACATTAGTGGACACGTTTAGCCGCGGCCGCCGCCACTGTGCCCGCCAATGACAAAATGACCAGTTAAAAAAAAATTATAAAAACAGTCAAAATCAACGCCAAGCGTTTAAGCAGCAAAAAAAAAAAAACCCAACTGGTGCGATCCCCACAAGGCTGCCGTTTTTAATCCCCTGATGCTGCTGCGTGGCCGGCGTGCCCAGCCAGGGTCCTGGCAGCCGCCGCACGGCCCAGAACCTGGGCGCCCGTCCCAGAGGCACTGATGCAGAGTGCAGCTCGAGTAAACACAGGCGGGCGGGCGGGCGAGCGAGCAAGCAGCCCTCCCTCTCTCTCTCTCTCTCCCTCGTGCCCGCTCTCTGTTCGAGCCATACCAAGAAAAAGGAGAAAAAAAAGGACGGGGGGTGGGGTTGGGAGTTCACCACTCTCCCTGGCCACGACCGCAAGTGTTGGTAAAATGGCAGATCTTTTAATTAAAGGTTGTGTTTACGGGGTCTCCTGGGGTGTGTGTGTGTGTGTGTGGGGGGGGGGGGGACAATAAAATGAATCAGGGACTTTATGATCTATGAAGCTGTCCTAAAAAAAAAAACAATAAAAATTGGGAGAAAAAAGTTTCGGAAGCAGCAGCACCAGCAGCAGGAGGAGGATTTTTATTTTTTTTTCGCAGCCTGATGCCATTTTTCTCATTGATTTGCATGAGATTGATGGACGGATGTTTACTGGACAGCTCTCGGTAACGGTCTGGTAGGCTGGACTAACAGTAGCCCAGAGCACTCAGCCTTGATCCCTGATCGCTCCTGCTTGCGCGCGCACACACACACACACACACACACACACACACACACACACACACACACACACACACACACACACACACACACACATACGTACACACACACTGACACAGAAATCTCAACTCTGAACGAGGAAGCTGTCATCCGAAGCCGTCGCGGCCAAGGCCGGCTATCCATCAAATCCCATCTCCACTCTCCGGATGAGAGGAGTTGGGAGTGGGGAGGAGGAGGAGGAGGAGGGGGGGCAAGTAGGCGCGAGGAGAGGCTGGACGCGTACGTACCTTGGTCTGGAGATAGTGGGGGTAGTAGTAGGTGTACTGGGGGTACATTGGCTGCTGCTCCAATCGCTTGCCCATGTAGCTGGAATCCTTCGAGCCGAGGCAGGCAACGGGTGACACGGCGGCGGCGGAGGAGGAGGACGAGGAGGAGGAGGTGGTGGTGAGAGGGGAGGGGAGGCAGCAGAGGCAGCAGAGAGGCAGCGTCTGGTTTGTGTCTCTGCGTGCCGGCGACGCCGTGTCACTGGCTGCTCCTCCAGGAAGAGGGGGATGAGGTGGTGGCGGTGGGAGGAGGAGGAAGGAGAACGAAGAGGAAGAAGATCTGCCGGAGGAAGCTCAGCTCTCCTCTCCTCTCCTCGTCTCGTCTCGTTTCGTCTCGTCAGTCCGGACGGAAATATTTCCCACAAGTGCTCAGAGAGCGGTGGCGGTTAGTCCAGGGAAGTGGGTGGTGGAGGGGGTGAAAAATATAATTCTTAAAAATAAAAATGGGGGGGGGTGGGAGGTTCAGGAGGAAGAGGAGAGAGGAAGGGGGGGGGAAAGGACGCAAAGGAAGAAGAGGAGGAAGAAGGAAGAAGGAAGGAGGAAGGAGGAAGGAGGAGGGTGCAGGTGGCAGTCAGCCGCTCTGACAGTCCGGTGGGCGCCGGGAAAAAACGGGAGAAGAGGTGGAGGAGGAGGAGGAGGAGGAGGAACAGGAGGTGGAGGAGGAGGAGGAGGAGGAGAGGACGTCAAGGTTCACCTCCCGTTTGAGCTCCTTCACTCAAGTCTCTCTGCCGGCGCTTTAAAACTGCCTTCGCTCTCACACACGCATGCACGCACACTGGGATTTCTGCCACCCTCCCTCTCTCTCCCTCTCTCTCTCTCTCTTTCTCTCTCGCACACACACTCCTCTCTCGCTCTCTCTCGCTCTCTCGCTCTCTCTCTATCTCTCTCCCCCGGTGTGATCTGACGGTGGCCGTGCTCCGTCCTGACAGGAGGGGATTGGACGTCTTCAGCGAGCCCGCGACGATGCTCCCAGAGCGAAAAGAGCAAAAAGGAAAATAATGACTGGGGGGGGGGACAAACAAAACAAAAAAAATGTTCCAACGTGTGGACGCCTGCAGCAGCAGCGGCGGCAGCAGCCGTGGAAGCCGGGAGTGAGAGTGAGAGTGAGAGTGCGGCGGACGACAGCGGGTGAAGCTCCCACGAGAGGTGTTTTCAAAAAAGAAATATCCACCGGTCGGTTGCTTGGTTAGTCAATCCACTGGGTTCCGGCTCGAGGGGGTCCAAGAGGAGCAGAACCACCACCAGCAGCACCACCACAACAACAACAACAGGAGAGAGAGTGTGTGTGTGTGTGTGTGGGTCTCCCAGGTGCCGGCTGCTCGCCTAGTCGTCCTCCCTCTTCCTGCTCTAGTAAAAAAATGTGCTCCTTATTTCTCGTCGCTCCTCTCAGCAGCCTTCGCCTTTGCGCGCTTTCCCCCCTCTCTCTTTCTCTCTCTCTCTCTCTCTCTCTGTCACACAGTCTTCCTCTCTCTCCTCTATCGCTCTGCCCCCTCCAGCTCTCGCTCCCTCCCTCTCTCTCTCTTTCTCTCTCTCTTTCTCTCTCCCGTCTCCCGCCGCTCTCTGACAGGGCGGCGAAGGGGGCTCGTCCGAGGCTTCCCCCAGCACGGCCGGTAGGAGGGTCTTGAGCGAGCGAGCGTGAGAGCGAGAGAGAGAGAGAGAGAGAGAGAGAGAGAGAGAGAGAGAGAGAGAGAGAGAGAGCGATCCAGACACAGATCAGCGGGCTGCAGCAGCGTTTCCACAACCTGGGAGAGCGCGAGGAGGGGGGGGGGGGAGGGCTCGGCACCAGCTGCAAGCGGTCGATTCCCCCTGCTGGCTGCACGCGGAGCTACCGCCTGGAACACACAAGTTCAGCTTTTTCATGTTTTTTTTCTAGTTACTTTGAAGTACTGGTGGTAAAAATAAAAGACTAAACAAAAACAGAGCACAGGTTGAGAGGTGCCCTTGTAAAATGGTGCGTTTGAACTTTTGTTTCTCTTAGAAAAGGAAACGAAATGGACGAGGATGAGCTGAGTGATGAATATCGACGTCACTGCAGGGTGAAAAGTCACAATTCATTTTTTTTTCTCAGCATAACACTCGTTGTAAAATAGGGCAACCAGTAACTGAAATGCTTCATGTTGCATCCATAGAAGGAATGCAACACATCATGCCGACCACTGAGGTATCGTCTGATTTCACTGATTCTTCACATATATCAGACATTATCGCCCTTGTCGCTCTCTGTTTTAACTGTTCCACAATAGTTTCAGTCGCAAGGTATCGGCGATATCGGAACAGTAAATATTGGATATCAGGAGGAGAACTTTACTTTGCTTCAGAGAAACTAAATAAGCTTGGCCCCTTTAAAGATTACCTGTAAGGTGATGGGATGAACCTTTTTTTTATTACATTCAATACTAACTTATTGGATTTCCCCACTGCTCATAGAGCTGTTTGCTAATGGTGTGAGGCCTCCTACTGGTGCTAGTACTTGACGTACAATAGTGGCTCACCAAAGCCAGAGGAAGTGGAGTAAATACATTACACCTCCACTCGACCATACCCTTCATACGGTCATACTTTCTTGTCTCCTTCTTCAAGTTCAGCTTCATTAACTAAGCCCTTCCCGCAACCCAGTCGCTTTCTCCCGATTGGTCAAGTTGCATTAAGACCAGCGGGAAATGAATCCGACAGGAGGTTTTAACAGGACAGATTGCTGATTTCAGACCATTTCTGACCCCAAATCTTGGGCAATCTGGCCGCCACGCAAGGTTAAGAATTAAAACAACCAGCAGAAAACTTGCAGAGAAATGGCTAAAAAAGCAAGAGGAAATAATTTCCTGAGCAAGAATTAAAAAACAAAACAAAAAAAAAAAAGAGATGACAACGGATAAAATATGCTCTTCTGGTCGACCACAGCCCCGGCTAGCATTTTGCCTGATTAGACGTAACCACATATGCACTCATGAGTCTGCGAGTCCAACCCAAAACATACACTCTAGAAGACACAACTCTCAGAGGGTTCAGAAACAAGCGTGCACAATCTCTGGCACATAAAAAATAAACCCACATGTATAGCTGGTCTCTGAAGCCCTGGTGAGTAGCTGCGAGGCCAGAAGGGCTCAGATTTCATTTAATTAGCAAATCAACTCAAGTTTTTAATTAAGTCAACGCACATGGGTGCAGCCTGAAACCGGAGCCAGGGATCGTGCCGTGAACCAGAGCGGTCAAAAATGCATCTGCTATTTCGACATATAACCAGAATCAGAAAAGTCTTTATCGGCCAAGGATGGCGGTGCGTACGAAGAATCAGCTGGCTTCGGTGAATTAGCACACAGGGAACAAACGCAAAGGCATACATAATGTAAAAACAGCAGGGAAACAAGCGCTGCTAGTTATGGAGCGCAAGACAATTATTTCAAATATTTAGTGGGAAACAGGAAATGAGACGGACTATATGCTAAACATTGTTTTTTCTTGTTTTCCAGAAATGTGGGGCCGCTATTGGGTTTCCCAGAGTAAAATTGAGGCATTGCCTCCATGAAACACCACGGACCCATCTACCATCATAGTTTATGGCTTATTTACTGTCTGTTACTGGCCATTACAGTAGTTAAAGCCATATTGGACTTGTCACAGAATAATAAAACTGGACCCGCAGTGACCTTTAGCATGCTGCGGCTGGAGGAAATATTAACATGGAATCCATTTCAAGCAGCAAGTCAAGTCAACTTGAGGTGAACCCAATGCACCTTAAAATCCCACTGAGTAAGACTGCGCCATCTCATGGTGAGAAGACTTACTGCAAACGATTTTCACATGAATCTGTGTTTCTCTGATTGAGCCTTGACATCAGGCTGAGATGACTGATCCCTGTTCTGGGCTGCGGCTGCAGTGGAAGCAGGATGGATGCATATTGGTGCGTGAAAACACAGCAGTTTCAGTGACTTCATCTTCCCATGAAACATACATGCATTTTGTGTATCACTCCATGCCAGTGGTTCCCTTTGAATATCACACACTGGGCCTTTAAAGTAGCAATAGCAGGAAACACAGCACTTGCACTCTGCTTAAACACTTTTCCATTATGAATGACTGCAAGTAATTACTGTAAATCTGGAACAACATTAAAAAAAAAAAACATTCTTTATGAGAAAGATGATCTTCTCCGTGCCACTGGGTCAGACCCATCGCATTCTGAGCACTAATTGCAGCTGCAAAATGTCTCCAGGAGGATGAAGTGACTTTCTGATGGACCGTTTTTAGATCAATGTAGGTCATAAAAAAGTCCCTTCCTCTCCCCAACAAAAAAAATCTTTGATGTGTTTGTATGTTTAAAACTCAGCATGTGAAATTCCTGCTGCAGTGGTGAAACGTGCGCTTTGGATCGACAAATCAGCCGAGGCTTTGTTTGCCTGAAGAGAAAACCAGCGCAGGCCAGGCAGCTGACAACATTAGCCGAGGGCATGAAAGTTGTGCGTCCTGTAGGCGCAGCGCCGCACGTGGACGGACGCAATCGATAGCAGCAGAGAAAAAAAGAACCCAGGGACCGAAAAGAAAGCTTGCCAGGAAAGTGCTGCCTTTTACCGACACACAGGAGGAAAATGTTACTATCAGACCAGTCAATTTTTTATCTGTAGGAAAGTGGGGAAAAAAAAAAGATAGACCATGACAATATTGATTGCGGATTAACAGATTAACAGCCTCCAAATCGACAACGAGGCCCGTAAAACTCATGGAATCCACAGAGAGGCGTAAAAGAGGAGAACAAAGGCGAGACAAAAGGCCAGAGGAGAGAGAAGGAGAAAGAGAGAGAAAAAAAAATGAGGAAAAGCAGGTGAGACAGAGGGGGAGACGGAGCCTGAAGGAGGCAGCCAGGCAGGGAAGATTCATACGTCTTTATAAGGAGGTGTCGCCGCTGAGCCGCCTCCATGAAGTCATCCCTGCTCCTCGCAGATAAGCCGCAACATTTCTCCTTCTCTTTTCTCTCTCTTTCCCTGATAGAGATTTTTATTAAAAAAAAAAAAAAGAAAAGCCAAAATAATAGATTTTTTGTGGCGAGGGGGGGGGTAGATTATCATGGAGCCTCCTCTCAGCCTCGATCCAACAGGAGTTAAAGACCAACATGAGGTGAGCGGCCAACGGCAGAGGGCTCGTTTGTCTCGCAGGCTGCCGTTCAGCTGAGACTTCTGCACTAAAATCCCCCTCGTCCGTCTTGACGGGCTCCAGCAGGAAGGATTTTGGTGGTAGCAGCCACCTCCAGTAGGAAAAGGAGAACAACCTTATTTTTTATTTATTTATTTATTTTTTACACTAGCTGATGCTGAAGGGAGCAGTGGCAGGAAGCAGCACGAAGCACAAAATTAAACACGGATAAACAGTCATCAGGTCGGAGAAACGTTCAACTTCGAGTGCGAGGTCACATTCCAAATGCAAATATGACTGTGTTTCTCCAGAATGATAACAATCTATAATGTTATTTGTTTGTTATTTTTAATTTTTTTCTTACTGAAGAAGGCAGAGTAGGAGGCCTCACACCCGCCGTGTGTCTCCTCCTCTGGACGGACTGTGTGTGTTTCACTCTGTCCTGAATGACGTCACGCAGAGGGGACGCGCCGCCAACTATTTGATGGCACAGCCGAGGGTGATTACGTCGCTTGTGTTTGTGCGTGTTTGTGTATGTGTGGGTGTGCCAGTTGTTAATACTGACGCAAGAGCTCTTCTGCGAAGTCGGGAGTTCATTTCAGGACAGCGTCATCGTCAAAGATCCTCCACATTTCTGCGCGAAAGTCGAGATTCGGCAGCTGTGAACCGACGGCGGTGGAGATTTTTTGCGTTGCGCGTCGTGTCGAGGACAACGGCGCGACAGCCGCCCGGCTGCATCTCCGCACGTTTGCCAGATGGGTGGATGAAAACTGATTTTTACAAGCTGTTTTCTTTTTTGCCTCTCTCTCGTTTTTATGAAAGCTGCCCCGCTGCTCATGGCCAAAAGAATTTTTTTAGACGCCCACAGTGAGAAATATTTGCTAATCGTTAACAGGCGCAACTGTTGAAACATTTTCATCAAAGGAAAGTAAAACCATCTGCTGCTCCTCTGCTGCGAGGTCTCCCCCCGGTGGCTCACTCACTCTCTGCGCCACTTTCTAATTGGAGAGCGTGAGCGAGTCATTTCGCCTCGTAAAAAGGGGGAAAAAAACAGCAGAGGTCGTGTCAGGCTACCCTCAAAGGGCGTAAAAGGGCCGGTGAGTGCATGACAGTGCCACCTGATGGTGTGAAGGTGCATTGCAAGCAATGTCGAAGGGAATCCCTGTTTTTCGGATGCCAAAATTCAGGTTGTGTCTTTCTAATGCAAGCTGCAAAACCCTGAGTGGATTCATGTTCAGGCTGCTGTGGATACAATGAGGCTGCCTGCATATATGGGACGATGTGTCAAACACATATCTTCATGAGATCAACACAACTGATTTCTTGCCAATAAATCCATTTAAATGTTGGCCTTCAAATAGGAGGAACCTTGCAGAATGTGACCTCCGGGTCTGAAATTGAAGTCTTCCAAGTCCAAAACATTTTTGCAACCAACTTTAATTTTGACATCTGAGAGGAGACGTTTCGCCGTTCCAGACAACACCAGGCTAAACTTTGTTGAAGGACTTTCGTGTCTATTTAAAAAGAAGGGAACAGCTTTTAAATGGTGAAAAAAAAAAAAAAAAAGGAAAAAAAATTCCTGTGGAATTCCTGGAAAGGTCTGCAGCCGTGTCAACCACCCAGCCCCTCAAACCCCCCTCCGACTCTGCCCTTCCTCGAGCTGCCGCACAAAAACCAAAAAGCCTTTGTTTCCTGTGGCCTGCTCGGTTCCTGGGTGGTTCCCAGAGAGGAGCAGATGTACGGTCGGTGGGTCGGAGGGGGGAGGCTAGCTGGCACGGCGCCAGGGGAGGTTGTGGGAGAGGGAGAGAGGGAGGGAGGGAGGAACGCTGAGAGAGCGGAGGAGGCGAAAGGGGGAAGTTCACAGTTTGGGGCCTGGTATTCCAGGAAAAAAATCCCTTCTGCCAGCAGCAGCCGTTCAGCAGGGAGATGCAGCAGCAGCAGCAGCAGCACAAGATCATTTTACATGTTTTATGCAGGCCCACTGATGTAGCATGACTAAGCAGCTTCCCCGCGGGCGAAGTTGTGCTCGTAATCGAGTGAGAGTCGGACCTTTCCAGGCAGCCAGAACCGGGAGTTTATGCGAACACGCCGCCGCTCACATGCATTAAGCATCTAAGACTCGTCGACAGATGTCGGCTGGTTATTTATACAACACGGACAGTGAGTTGGTGGGGAACCGTTGCTCTTTCTTAATAGCAGGCTGTTTTTTGGGGGGTTTTATTTCACCAAAGAAAATCTGATTTGTCTTAATGGGAGACGTGCTGGGAGGTATTATTGACAACAGTGAAGAAGAATTTCAACAACTATTTCACTCTCTAATAAAGCCATCAGCTTTCTAAGGCAGGAGAGCCAGGAAGTGACTTTCTCTTTGCTCTCACACTACAACATCACAACCACCACCACCTGTCAGCCTTGAGCAATTTTTCAATAACCTCAATATAGATTTACAGCAAAAAAAGTCAGATTTAACCCTTTGTTTACAGCCTCCTGCTACACAGTTTAGTAAAGGTGAAGTCAAAGACGGACTTTCTTTATTTCTCGCTCTCTCATTTCTTCATTTTTCACTTCTGTGGAGCAGTGACCCAATATCATGCAAAATCAGATATTGTCCAAAAAAATCTCTACAGATCAGATCAGGAAACAGCACCTTTAGCCCTCTGTTTACAACCTGCTACTGAGACAGGGTCGTTTGTGAGGCCTTCCATGAGTCCTCTGAGGCGGTGTCAGTGGGCGGGGCCAACATTTGACTGGGTGTCATCACAATGTGTAATAACAGACCACACATCCTCAACAAAGGTTACTGTTTTAAAAAATCAAGCCGACGCAGCTTACAAACACAAAGAAACCCCAGAATTTCTTACATTTCACGCCACTCACTTAAAGCCGAGCCACGCTGGAAAATGACTCGCTCACCACAGAGACTGCGAGACTGCAGCCAAGGTGCGTTCTCGCCCTGGTTAGCCGCAGATTCTGCCTTTGATCTGACAGGCTGAGCACAGGCCGTCGAGGGGGTGGGGGATGGGGGGGGGGGGTGCTTCATTTGAAACTGATCCAAGATGTTCAAAACGCCACGTGTGGGATCTCGGTGCATCTTTTCATCATGACGCAATCGCTTTGCGTAGCCTTATCGGCGCTCAGAGGGAGGCCATTCAACCGAGAAGATTGTTTTCCAGAGTGATGTCATCCGGGGGGAGCGCCGCTCTCTTTATGCGATGCACTCGTCACCCTCAATTTCGGCTTTTCCCGACAATTTGTCACATCACAAAAAAAAAAAAGTAGCAGCGCTATTCGGGACCACCGGCCCCGCCAGGGAGACGTTTGATAAACACCAGGCAGGTTTCCAGCCGGTCATTAACCTCTATCACAACACAGCGGAGGGCAACGCCGGCCTAATGGGCAGAAAGCATGAGGCGGCCATTCATGAGTGAAAACCACTGGCGATCAACCTTGGCTCGAGCCGAAGTCGACCCCCAAAAAGAGAAAACGATTCAGGTTTTTTCAACCACAAATACAAATCATGACGACGAGCTAATTATCACGAGGCTTTCGTGCAATTAGCCGTGTTGTACGGGGAGGAGAGAGGTCAGAGGTCAGGGTGAAGTTGACACAAGATGCTTGAGTTGAGCTGAACCACAGCTGGAGGCTGGAGAAGCAAAACATGCCCGGCTCAAAGGTCAGGGTGGGGTCAAGGTCAGCCCGACATTGACGGTGGAAACGCCGGGACGCTGCGAGTTCAGGCTTCCCTCAGTAGAGCTGCGAGGGGGGAGGAGCCAGGCCGCGTCCTGCGGCGAACCGAGGGGGCGAGACAAGGACGGGCGAGTCCTCGCTCACCCCCGTCCGAGAGAGAGAGCGAGAGAGAGAGAGATGATGCCGAGAAAATCTCTGCATAATAAGGAATTAAGTGCCGCGCGGAGGGCAGGAGGAGTGCGAGTTTAAACAACGGATATTTCCCGTGCGGGACGCGCTAAGCCAAAAACATTCAGAAGCGACGGCGTTCCGGAATACCAATGAGGGCCGAGGGCGGCGCGGACAGAGAGGCAGGAGGGCACGAAGAGAAGCCGCGAGGGCCGCGGCGAGAGAGAGAGAGAGAGAGAGAGAGAGAGATGGGGAGAGAGAGAGAGAGAGAGAGAGAGAGAGAGAGATGAGAGAGAGAGAGAGAGAGAGACAGAGAGAGAAGGAGGGGCGATCAAAAGCTTCATCACGGGCACTCAGACTCCAGTCAAGCAGCTTCTCTTGTATTCGCGCCTTTAATGTCTCAAATAGATTTAAGTGCACAAACTTTTATTCTCCGCAGTGCCTTTCTTGAAGGCAAAAGTCCCCCCTGAAACTCCTCCCCCTGCCCCACCCCCCCAAAAAAAATAAAAAGCATCCACCAAAGACAAAACAGCCGAAACAGTTGTGAACTACACCGCAAGAGTCCGGGACAAGATTGAGTCCTGGACTTTCTCGGCGTATTTGCCTGGTTATTCCTCGCCTTAATGGACAAGTGTGTCAGAGGCGCACAGGGATGAAGCAGTGAAGTAATAGAGTGGGGGTGCCGCGGGTCGAAGCCAGAGCCGGAGCCGGAGCGGGAGCCGGAGCCGGAGCCGGTACGGAGGAGATTGGAGATGGAGACAGGAGTTATCACCGGAGAGCGGAACAGATCAGGCCGAGCCGGCCAAGCCCCAAATAGAGCAAGATGGACTGGTGGAGGTGGAGGTGGAGGTGGGGGGGTGGTGGGGGCTTAGCGGCGCTTTAAAACACCGCCATCCCCCTAAATGAAATGAAATGACCACATGTCACACAGGAGATGAGGGCCGAGCGAGAGCGAGAAACAGAGCGGAGAGCCGAGCGGAGGAAGAGGGAGAAAACTGGAGCTGCTGCGCGGCTGCCAGAGGAATATTCCAGGGCAGCAAATGGAGCAGAACTCCATTCCAGCTCCTCTCCTCACCTCCCCCGGTGTCACATCCTCTGCATGCAAAGCATGGAGCCCGGGAGACAAAAGGAAACACAGGGAGTGGCGGCGGCGGCGGCGGCGGCCGAGAGGAGAGCAGCTCCGGGGGGGAAAAAAAGCGAATTAACCGCCAGCACGTTATTTTTTGACTTATTTATTTTTTGCTTGTGCATTCGTTTTAGCGCGGCGCTAGCTCCGCTAGCTCCAGGTACGATCGCCGCACACCACTGTTTTTTCAGGTCACGCCACAGAGGCCGATGGCCGGCGGCACAACGCGACCGACCCAGACTGTCACCCAGTGTGAGGCTGCGACACCATGACTCGCCCACACAGTGACCAAATTACCTTCATCTGATGATTTACCCTTTAAATTGGTGCTTGGCAACCTTTGTCTGCGCACAAATGGAAAAAAAGCTTTGGCAAAGATTTGGAAAGTAACAATGAAAAACATTTTTTTTTTAATGAAGAAAATGTGATACGACACGGCAAGATGCATATTGCAATGTCATAGCATAGCATAGTATAGCATAGCATAGGACAGTATTTTCCGGCATACTCTTCCATACCATACTAAATTATAACATACCATAGCATAATAGTGCGTCGCTTATGATACCAAAAATAGCAAAGCATACGTTCCACATTGTATCATACCAAATCATAGCATGGCATAGGAAAGTATAGCATACCATAGCGTAGCATACTAAACCATATCAAACCACAGCTTAGCATCGCATTGCAATTGACTTGGCCCCACACAATAGGACACAGAACGGTACAACACAATTTCATCCAATGCAGAATGACATGATGTGCTGCAATATTATTCCATTGTGTCCGCCATGACACAATACACTTTTATTTATGGGGAAATTTGTCTTGAACTCCATGCATGCTGCGGGCGATCGCTACAGAAACGATAGTGTGAGAAATGCAAAGACAAGAAGAGAGATCTAAAACTAAATAGGAGAATTAAGAGGAGTTATTTAGGGACATGATACTAAAGTCACGCCACATTTCCTCAATCTTCCTCAATCCCTAATCACAGAAAACCTGTGATTAAGGATCGTCTTCTGTCTGTCTTCCGCCACTTCATGAGTTGATAGCATCTAATGCGTTTGCTTATTTTGGCCAGCACACAGCAGAACCATTTCACTGCTAGACAAAGTGATCTCAGCAACATCACTCAACACAGACGACGACACTGACGCTAAAGAACTCTGGTGCTCTTGTCAACGCTCGGCGTCAAAGACTCTGAGAGCCGATTGCACTTTCACGTTAGCCTCCTCGGCGGCGTCCCGTATAATTAGCTGCACTCCAGTCGTCAAGAGTGCAGCGGCTAAGCGGCGTAGAGCCGTTACAAACAAACCCTCCGTCCTTCGAGCTGCCCGGCGGAGGATGAACGCGGCGCTAAACGAAATGTTTCAGCCCTTTTACGCGGCAAACAAACATTTACCGTAGCAGCGAGGGCGGAGACGCTCGCCGGCGTAATTACAGAGAAAGCCGCGGAAAGTGAGAAAGATATTAAATTTTCACGCTCGCCTGTAACGCGAGACGGAGACTTTGCGGTGCTGGGCCTATTAAGCCACACTGTTTTATGGCAGTAACAAAAGGCTGCAATAACATCCGTGCCTTTGACTTTATGCTCCTCTATATGCGCTGTGACAGATCGCAACAGAGCCCTGTTTCTTTTTGTTTTTTTTTTTAAACGAGGCTCGATGGGTTACTGCCAGAGTGGCAGAAAGCAAGAAAGCTCAACATTAGCAGGCTTGTCTGATACACGCACAGATTTGTGGACTCAGCAAATCTTGAGGGGCCCATAAATTTAACTCGTGCAATGTTTTCTAACAATATTGCCTCTATAGCATGTCAATGCAATCTCCGGATATGAAAAACAGAACCTGGACCATGAGTCAGTGCTAAAACACAGGGTTCTGGGAATCACTCCTTGTGATGTCACAAAGGGCAATGCTGAAAAAAAAGGGACTCATTACGTTTGGCCAGCAGAGAGGTTCTACGTTCCCTTCCACACATGCAGAAGGTCCAACAAAGAATTGATTTTATCAGGAGGCTCAAATGCAGCATTCTGTCTGCAGCTGTCAACACCGGGCTAATTACACCGAAGACACAGTTTTTTTGGAAAGATTTCTCAGCTCAGCCACGGCTTAGGGTGAAAGGAAATAGGAAAAGTCCATCTTTCACTTTTCTGCCCAGTTTACTTTGGAGAATGTTTTCTGCTTGAACACGCAGGACTGCTAGTCAGCCCTTAGTGATGTCACCAAGGTCACTGTTAACTCTTCCAGGTTGGTGACAGCGCATCCAAGCAAGTGTTGGCTCCGCCCACAGAGGGCTAAATATGATGTGTTCTAGAGAGCTGCACATTTTTCTCATAACAATTCACTGTGCGAGGCGGCTCCAAAAGAGTCTGGGATGACAAATAAAGATGTGGAAATGAGTGTAATATGTGATCTTAACCTCTGTTTTTAATGTTTGTACCTGTTACTCACATTTGAAGAGGGACGAATAACTGCAAACAGCTGCGAAGTGTAACTGAAGCAGACATGCTGACAGACTACTGCTGCTGCAATGTTCACAACAGGAGTATTTTCTTTTTTTTTCCTCCCCCCCTCCACTACATCCCCGCTGCTGGTGGGTTTATCTGCTCCGTGTGTCCAGAGTTTATGGCATGGTTCCTTATCGCTCAGTCTGGGGGACGGTGCTGCAGGAAAGTCAATTCTGTTAACCTCCTCGTGCGATTTTGTCGTTTTGTGTAAAGTTGGCAGCATCAGGGTAAAAGCCGGCCATATAAGGCCGCCACCGCTCTTGCTTACAGATATAGCTTCCTGAGAAACTCGGTGGAGTGGTTTCATTTCCGAAGCTGCCAGGACTTTGTATATAAAGATATTTCAGAATATTTCCTGGTGGGTTTGTTTTGGCTTCTGGTTCACATACAAACAGCTTCATATTTTCCCCCTTTTTCTTTCTTTTGCTTTTATTTCAAGGCCTCTAAAGTGCAGATTTTTTTTTTCAGACATCAATATGCATGCACATATGGGAGTGCATAACTGAGCTATACAAAACAATGATGTCATCGCTCTCATTCCCGGGTTTTTCACACGCCGTTTTAATCAGCGTCGCAAACTGCGACGGCAGCAGGCTGGCAGGTAAACAAACAGGATGATGATTCAAACTGCAGGCGAACTTCGCTCGGCACCGTCGTCATTTTGATACTCACAGAAACAGAAGAATGTAAAATAGCTAGCATGCAAACGCTGATCCAAACACTGGACGAAAGGTGAAAATTTATGTTGAAGCATCCAATTTTCTTAGTTTTTTTCCAACCTGGCAGATAGGATCTAAACACTCCACAAAGTTTCAAAGTTGGCACAGTCTGACCCTTTTCATAGGCTTTACTAAAAGTGGCCAAATGCAATATTGTATCATTTTTCACCAAAAAAAAACAAAAAAATGCAGTGCCACAGAAGAAAAGAGAATGAAACGTACATAACGTGTCCATCACTGACTTGGGGACGGTGTCAAGAGATAAAGTAACAATATAATATTGCTGCCAGAGGATCACAACGTCCCTCTCGTTCTTCCTTCATGGCATTTAGCAGGCTAATGTTGCTGTTAGCGTCAAGCGATGTCCGTAAAATTGCTGTTTGTTTTTCATTAAAGCAGCATTAGTTGCTGGAGTCGGGCTTACAGTTCCACTGGCCGGGGGAAGCGGGGGATTTAGACGCGTTAACATGATCACACGATCGGCCGAGTAAACACAGTAAGTAAACAAAGAGCAGGAGGATGACGTCACTTCCTGATCCACAGCATTAGATCAGCACGTCTAGTAGCTGAATTTTGCGCACAGCTCCACTGATGATTAAGTGTTGAAAACTTAATTATCAAGTCAAACAAACACATTGTGTGTATCTATGGTTAATCTGTTTTGTGCAGAGTTGGCAAACTGACCTGTGAGCAACAAAACTGTCCGGCTGGAAGTGGTAACGGACATTGGAAGTACTGAACACACAGTCTTAAAGGACCGGGGTGGATGATTTAGCAGCATCCAGTGGTCAGATTGCACAATGCAAACAATGTCAACATTAATGGGGATTAATATTAATCCCCATTCATCCTCACATAGCAGCTGTGACGTCACGCTAAGAACCATTAAACTCAGAGCAGATCCTGCTGCCGGCCCACTGGAGGAAACCACCTTCTTATAAATAAACCTCCTCTTAATGTAAATGTAAATTCTTCTTCTCTTTTTCATCAAATGAATACACAAGACAGTGACTTTAAATTAACGTCAGTCCATTTTACCCGTGTAAATCCGTTGAAATGCAAGGTGTTGAGCCTTTTTTAAAGGAAACGATTAATGTCACGCCAGGCTCCGGCTACACAAATAAAGAAAGTCGAACAAGTCCAACGTGAATGTGAGCACAGCTGTGGGCCGGACACCTGCGCGAGAGCGGCGGAGGCGTCGTCATCCTTGGCTTTCCCATACGGTTCAGGTTGAGCTGTGGCTCATGCCCATATTGCATGATTGCGCTGGAGGACCAGTATAATCAGCCCTAATGTTTTACAGATGTTACGGGTGTTTTTAAAGCCAATACTGCAGCCCCAGGCAGCTGTATGTGAAAACCCATCTGTGTGTGTGTGTGTGTGTGTGTGCTGTGTGTGTGTGTGTGTATATGCAGCTCTCTCTCTCTCTCTGTATATATAAATATATATATCTGTGTGTGTGTGTGTGTGTATATATATATATGTATGCGATATATGTGTATGTATATATATGTGTCTATCTCTATATATATATATATATATATATATATATATATATATATATATATATATATATATATATATATATGTGGGAGCATGCATGTGGCTGCGAAGAAAAGAGGGAAAAAAGCACAGGGCGTGATGAGAGTGAGACATCATGAATTAAGGTCGGACTGCGTGATTTATGTTCCCCCGACTCGCTCCGTCATTGACTAATTACCTGAACAGACTGCAACAGGTGCAAAGTGATCTGAGGAACTGCTTCACACACAAGACTGTTGCAAACCGACTGCGCTAATTTAGAAAAAGGAAAAAAAAAGTGACATCTCATCTCAGTGTTCTGAACGCAGAGAGAAAAAAAATTCTGCCAACACCTTCTCATTTCCAGCTGGCATCTCCCTGTTTGTCCAACAACGTCAACCACCAGCCGCTGCTGCAGCGGAGTTCTCGGTGGCATACCGCAGCCAGGAATTTGCATGGTCCGCCCGCCCACTCTTGAGAAATAGGAAATGAATGGGACATGGGGCGGCTCGGAGGCAGAGTTAGAGCCTGGATATATTCCTGTGGTCTGGCACTCGGGGTCCTGCGGCACTGGGCCTCTGATTTCTAATGATGGAGAACGCCGAGGCCCGGTCACGACAGGAAATGCCTGCGAGGTGAAACGTCCGCTTCGGAGGAATTCATTCAGAAGTGTCAAGATCAATTAAAAAAGAGGGAGGTTTTAGCAAAGGAGGGGCAAAGTTTGTGCTTATTACAACCAGTTTACACTCAGCGGCGCCTTTATTGGGTGCAACGTTCAGTCGCTTGTCAGTAGCTCGTCATCCAATCACATGGCGGCAAATCAGTGTGTTTTGCTAGGGCTTAACCCTAACCCTAACCCTAACCCTTTCCCCACACACACAAGCAGCCATCTCCGAGGTTTGAAAAAATGCTGGCAGAAGATATGCAGCAGGAGGCAGACATGCGGAGGAAAACACCTCGTTGATGTCGGGGGAGGGGCTCGACCTTTCAAACGGTGTAAACATACTCACCGGCCACTTTATTAGGGGCCCGGCACTTGCATGGTGTCCCTAACGAAGTGAGTGGATGGATGTCGTGCAATATCCGTGTTGGCGAAGGCCTCTTTCAGGTGGACAGGATTTCACTCATTTGAACAACGGCCTGCAGAATCTGAAACCCGAGAGCTGCAGACGTCCGGCTGCTGCGTTTCAACTTTGCAAATGTTTCACGAGATGAAAAAAAAAGGTGTGGTCCCGAAAAAAAATGCACATCATTACCGACACGAAAGCGTCCATAAAGCGGGGGAGGGGTTGAAAGTGGGCCGTGTGGGTTTGTGTTTTCCGTAGCGGTGCCTTCCGGAGCGAAGATAATTACTGTTGTTTACATTTTGGCTGCAAGCTGCAGAATACACTGACTCAGAGAGCACATTAGCGCTGGCAGGGGTTTTAATGGCGCGATGCTTTTGCTTAACTGGCCATTATACAGTAATTTCAAAATAAAAATGGAGGCAGACGTTTTGGAAAAAAAAGGAAAAGAAAAAAATGAGGGCATGTTATATTTTTTTTTCCTTCCTTCGGCAGCGGCAGCGGTGGTGGTGGAGGTGGTGGAGGTGGTGGAGGTGGAGGTGGAGGTGGGTGGAGAGACGGAGGGGACGGTCACAGGAAAAGAAAAAAGGAAGAGAGGGGCTGTTGAGCTTAGGAGTGTCTCTCTCTCTCTCTCTCACACACACACACACACACACACACACACGCAGAGACGCACACTCAGTCACTCTGCACTGCTGAAGCAAATTAAGGAAGCCTTGGCAGCCTTTTAATGGTCTGTCACAGTCTAACAGGTTTAGAGCGCTTACAATGGGCCGCGGCGCCGAGCCCGACAGCTCGCGCTTAATTGTTCAGCACCCCACGAGCGCACCGCGCGTGCGTGCGTGCGTGCGTGCCCGCGCCAGAACGTCGTTCGGGCGAGGTCACCGATTGGTCGTTGAGGGACAGACGAGGCGGACACTTCCTGCCTTGTCAATCTCGTCCTGATTGGCTCAACGAAACCCGATCGTGCAGGGAGGCAGTAGTGGCGTTTCCACGGTCCGAGAGCGTGCGTGTGTGTGTGAGTGTGTGTGCGTGCGTGCATGTGTTATTTTAGAGCAAGCGATCATTAAACCCAAAGTATCTGTACAAAGAACTGTTCTCATTTAGGCTGTGTATGTGTCTGTGTGTGACTAAGTGTGTGTCGGTCTGTGTGCAGCGAGAAGCTAATTGTGCGTCTAGTTTTCACCAAAGAGGAGCGATGACATTTCTTAATGGTTCCATTCCGTACCTGCCTCCAGGTCTCTGGTACTTCCCTCCTGAACACTTTCCACAGATCGTAACCAACGGCAGCATATTTAGCTCTCTGTTTACAGCCTCCCGCTAAAAGTGAAAGTCTCTCGGACCTTCCCCGAATGTTTTGGAGGGCAACAAAAACAAGTGACATCATGAAAGTTTGACTAATGAAAAACTTGAAGAGGTGATTATTCTCCCACCCAGGCTGCAGTGGAGCCGCCTCACGCAACCATTTATCGAGAGAAAAAAAGTTCTGGGTCTCCAGATCTCTGTTTACAGCTTCCTGCAAAAATGTTTAGTTCCAGCTTCCCTGCATGTTTCACACGCTGCATGTTTTAGTAGCTCACACAGCTAGCATGCCAGACGAGTGAAGGCAGGGCCTCTCATGTCTGGGCAGTTCATTCACAGGCTAAAGGAATATATTGTTCTTGGAGTTTTGCAACCAACGCATGGCACCTTGAATGATTTTAAATAGCATCTTCACTATTGTACAGACGAAGAGCCACTGGAGACCAAATAGAGGCGGTCACGGTCTGAAGAAGCTGATCCGCTGAACGTGATGCGTCTCAATTTTCATGCGGCCGCCTACAGAAATGGGGGGAAAACAAACAAATCGTTCATTTTCGCCCCTTCTGCCCACGCTCTGTTGCCCGGGATAAACGGTCCGCGGAGGACGAGGTGCCCGAAAAATAGTCCTGCGCGGAGCCGCGTGACCCAGACTACACTCGACAATCTTCTTTTAATTAGGCCTTAAAGATACGAGTCGTTCCAACGGCCGTCCCAAGAGCTAAATTAATTACCCAGACAAAAGCCCTCGCCGGCTCACGGCAGCTATGAATCACCGCCGCATTTGGGAAACGAGTGGCGCTTCCAACGCAAGAAGAAGCCTGACGATGGAGAGAGACTCTGGAACAGAGGCCAGGGACGAATTCATCCACACCGAACTGGGATCTTTTACCTCCTCAACCTCCTCCACTCGACTCTCAAACAATCCTCCACTTTTTTTTTTTAAAGTTTGGATGTAAAAACGACTCGGCCGACAGCCAGACAACACGGCCTAAACCCTGGCTGGCAGTGGGCGGACGGGCAATTCATCCGGCTAAACAACTGTGTCATCCGTCAGGGTGTTTGTGAGTTCTGGCTAATTAAGCCGATCAAAACACAGAGAGCGGAGCCAAAAACTCGCACAAGAGGAGAAATGACGAGCGGCGGCGACGAGACGGGACGAGAACGACGTCGAACACTGAACGTTGTTTTTTAACGCACGTCAAGTCTTTTCTTCTTCTTCTTCTTCTTCTACTTCTTCCCCTCCACGACGATTCTATACGTTCCCCTGCTCTCACAGCATCCTGCCTCCGTCCTTCCACACAGAGGACCCTAATGAATCCCCACCAGCGGCGTCGCAGGGATTGAGCGATTGAGCCAACGAGCACTAATGAGGCTGTTTTGCTCCAGCGGAGGGGAAAAAAAAACCCTCCAGATGTGGCAGGGTGAAAAGTTTACGGGGATGTATACGGTGCTGGGATGAGGGAAGGAAGAAAAAAAAAAACATAATATACACATCGCTTTAACTCGTACAAATATCTGGCGTTATCTAGGAGATAAGAGCAGAATTCTCCGTGCAGATGGATCGCGTGTCGGAGCGCTCAACCAACAGCTCTTGCGTCATGTTGCTAGCAGAGGAGTATTTGTTATCCCAGAGAGGGGGAGAGAGGTTTGTCCTCTGCAGCGTGTGTGTGTGTGTGCGTGTGTGTGTGTGTGTGTGGGCGCCTCCATCTATGTGATATAGAAAGATGAAGTCTGCAGCAGCATATAGGCGCAGTGCGGACAGTCTGGCCCTTGACTCCATATATATATATATATATATATATATATATATATATATATATATATATATATATATATATATATATATCTGCACGTCTTGTATATCCCAGCCACGCTCGTTATTATACGTATCATTAAGTGTAATATTTGGGTCAGAGGAGATCAAAAGAGATCAAAAGAAGAAGTGCACCTGTGAAAATCAGAGCAGAAAAAAATATCAGTCGAAAAAGTGGAGCATGTCAAAAAAAAATGAATAAAAAATATAATCTGAGAATAATTTCATTATATTTGAACCGTCCTACACATTTCCAAACGTTCCCCCCAAAAATGCTCGATAGATCATATTTTTAGCCCTCTGTTCAAAGCTTCCCATTAAAATTCCTTAGATTAACCTTCTTGCTGAATCCGATACCTTGTGGGATCTTACACAGGTTCAGAAAGAGACCTAAACATCTCGACAGGCAGCCTGGGAGAGATGTGAGTGAGGTTCGGATTCCCTTTGTGACATCATAAAGTGCCAGTTGCCACAACAGTGAACTTCAAAGAGCACACACGTTTTGAAAAGTGGAGCATGTGAGAGTAGTAAAGGAGGGACTTTCCTCATTTCTGGGCAGCTCATCGACGGGCCAACTCGAGACACACGTCAACGTTAGTAAACACTGCTACAGTTGAAACTGTATCGTAGAGGAGCCTGTGAGAGGAAGACCACGCCCACAGCGGATATCTTGGCCCTTTTCGCCCCAAACATTTGGCAAAACATCCCCAACAAAATAAGACAATTACAAATGCTTTAACAAAGAGCGCTGCAATGTGCCAAAACCCAAGAAGAGAGTGCGGTCTTCCCAGGCATTGTGAGCTTGTTTGCCTTGGAGGACACTCGAGCAGCACTTTGTCAAAATTTGAGAAGTCAGAAAAGAAGCTGTGATGAGCCAGGATGTATGAATCCCTGATCCCTGCGTGTGGGAAGATGATGGGTTCAAAGGGTCAGTGTTAAAAACAAGACAAGAGGTGTAGATGTTGCAGCGGTATTGCAAAGGTTCCGCGTGCCAAGTTGACATGAGCGTACAAAAAGACCCACCCTTTTCATAAATCAAGAAATGCAATAACAGTTAGTGGAACGGTGATTCTTTTACACTCGGTGTCCCTCTGTGGAGGGTTAGCCAGCCGTTTGTTTGAGCGGAAGAGAGAGAGCTGGAATGTTCTCCATCCTGAAGCGGTGTATCAAACGTCCCAGAGGGGAAACACTGGACGAGGCTGAGTGGAAACTCAATTTACAGGGTCCATGCTTAACCTGTTAACCATTACTGCCGTCACCCAAAACGCAGGCTCCGTCAAGTCAATTAGCGCGGAAGCAGCTAGGCGGCATGTTTCTGTTTGTTGGCCACAAGATTAATTCTGTGCAGACGGGGGGAGATCTATAACGTTAGGCACAGGCTGAGATTTTTTGTCCGCCCGTGTTGCCTCAAAGTCAGGAATCGAATAACACGGTGCGCAATCATTAGCTTGTCAGGTTTTTCTAGCGCTAAAGCGGCGAGCTAGCCTGTTCAGTCAGATGGTGCAGGGTTTCTTTGAGGTGGAACCTTAATGGAACATGCGGAAGAACATTTTTTTTGTGCTTGTTTGTCACACAATGCCTACACTCGAAAGAAGAAATACCATACAGGCTAGCTCGCTAACTTGCCACCCTACAGTTAGCCTAACTTGCCTGCTTAGAGTGTGCAGGCCTTGATTAAATGAAACTGAACAGGATTTTTTCGTGTTGCCTTTTTTGTCTGTTTAAATACCCCGTATAACAAACCGATAGAAGGAATCAGCGGCTGTTGTTTTATGCTAACAAGCAATCATATTTTCCTTTCTCTACAGCTAAACGTAATTCAAAAGAATCTTCCTTTCAGACGTCTTTCAAGTTACGAGCCCTGACTTCTCCGTGACTTTCTCCGCACTGACTGTTTTGTCACAGAAGCCCCCCTCCCCGTCCGCCTCCCACTCCGATGCCCTGTGAGGAATTCTTCATCCCACCATATTAAGAGTGGAAATGTATCCGCTCCCATTGTAATTACAAAGCCACTGGAGGCAAAGCTTCTTGATCTCCGCTGGATCCTTGCTTGCTTTTCTTTCTCCCTTTATTTACCCACCTCTCCGAGCCCGAAAAGACAGACACACGCTGAGCTATCGGTTTTGATTTCCCGTCCCCCCTCCTCCGCCCCCGCCGGGCTTTTCCCTCGCCTCGGCAAATTGAGAAATTAAACGTCATGTATGGCAAATGCGATGACAGTGTTTCAGAGGGCAGCGAAAACAACGGAGCTGCGTTCGGGAGGAAAAGGGCGAGGGGTTCGCCGGCGCTTGTTTATGAATCGCGGTTCCTCTCCTATATACAGTGTTACAGCCTTGCATGTGAGAAACTGTAAAAACAAAAAAATAAAAAAATAAAAAAATAAAAAGATAGGCGAGGCAGACTGAGTGGAACCATGCCTTTGTTTACAGATTGTCTCCGGATTAGCTCTCTGAAGGCACTGCGATTCCTCCTCCAGGCCAGAGTGTTGACTTATAACGGGCCGGCGCAGGGAGAGGGGAGAAAAAAAGAGAGGCACGATGGCGGGGTTGAAATTGCTTTACGCGGAGATGAAATGGACACGGCTAAAAAGAAAACATCCGTCCCCGCTGTCCCATGAAATGGTCGGGCGGTCCGAGCCAGCAGACGCCGCAGCGGTTTGCGACACCGGGGGTAAGAGTTTAATTACGCCTGCGGCGAGATGTAACCCAGTCTGTGACGCAGAGGATACAAAGATACACTGTGAGCGTGCAGGGCGGACACGAGGTCAAAGACCACAATGCCGCCCATTTTTTAGATTTTTTTATTTTTCATTTCGCTGAAATGTTTAAGCTCATTTAGTGGCCGGCCATCTCCGGCGATGTGTTGGCTGGTGTGTTTGTTACACAGTGCCAAGTGGAAATAGTACGTCTGAATAGAATCCTCTTCCAACATCATCTTTGGACTCTAAGGAGTCATTAACACACACACACACACACACACACACATACACACAAACACACAGGTGCAAAACTCAGCAGCAGGGTTGGGAGACAACAGCACCAACAACATCTCACAACGCAACTTTTCATTGTTGGAGGTGCAGTTCACTGTTAGCATGCACTCATCATCATCATCATCATCATCATCATCATCATCATCATCATCGTCGTCGTCATCAAGCAGAGACTGTGTCCCCGACTTCAAATTTGAATGGGGTTTGGTTCTACATGGACGTAAGAATATTGTGCATGTATGCTGGAATTTAACCACACCTCTGACTGGTGCCAACAGTGAAAGCAGCCTTGCACGCTCCTCCATTCACACGACTTTCTGCCTTTCTCAAATTTGTTACCAACGATTCCTGGCCTGGTCCCGCTAAAGTCAGATGCAGAGGCCGCAGAACGTTTCCAGCACGAGTTCGGTGAGGGAAAAAAAATAAGAGCAAGCAGCAGTGGACTCGAACGGAATGTGAGGCACGCAGACTTGTTTAGGTCCTGCGTTTGGATGTTGGCTGCAGCGAGCGCGCAACCCGGAGGGTGTGGCACTGGAGACGGGGAACAACCATGACGCTGCCCAAGAACAGAAGGGAGAGGGAGAGAGAGAGAGGGAGAGAGAGAGAGAGAGAGAGAGAGAGAGAGAGAGAGAGAGAGAGAGAGAGAGAGAGAGAGAGAGAGAGAGAGAGAGAGAGAGAGAGAGAGAGAGAGAGAGAGAGAGAGAGAGAGAGAGAGAGAGAGAGAGAGAGAGAGAGAGAGAGAGAGAGAACAGCACAGAGTGGCTAGTGGTTATATCTGGCTTGCGGCAGTTTTTCTCTTTTTTTCCCTTCTCCCTGTTCTCTGTGGCTGGCAGCTGGAATAATTGTGTTTGTTAGTGATGGTGACAAAACACACACACAAAAACTTGAGCACAGGGAGAAAAATTTGTCCTTTGCAAATATAAAGGGACTAGTCCCGGATTAATGTTTAGCTTTTGCAGCGAAAAGAAAAAAAAATGTTTTGTGCGACCAGGAGCCGAGCGACAGCGATGATTATCGTCTCCAGATCCAATTTCCTCCCTCTTTGCATGCAGGTGCTCGTGGGGAATCTTAAATTGTTTGCAAATAGGCGGCGGAGGGGGAACGCAGGGTGGGAGTTGGAGGTGTGGGGGGGGTGGATTCAGCGCTGGAAACAGTAGAGGGGAACGAGAAAAATAAAGCCTTGTGTGACGCCTTGAGTCATTGGACGTGTTAAGACAGAAATCCTGCTGCAACATGACAGCCACTAAAAAAAGGGGGGGGGAAGTCTTAATTTATCTGCTGCCGGCATTTTAGTCACACTTGGAGTGCCACACGGGTGTAAAGAGAAAAAAAACATACCTCTCCAATAAAGTCAAATCAAAGTGATTGCGGAACAGCAATTAATTGGTGGGATAATAACAATGGAAGGCTTCCAAAAGTGCCTCAACTTCAATTAGCCACTGCGCAGCGCCAGACGGAAAAAGGATACGGGGGAGGAGGAGTGAGATTGAGATGTAGCGAGAGGAGGAAGAGAAGAAGAAAGCAGGAAGTGATGGAGACCTGCACAGATCCACGAGTCACATGATCCACGGTGGTTGAAAACACGAGGTCGCTGTTTCGCTGTTGAGCAGAGCAAACGTTCACTCCCACTCCGAAACATCAGCGTGCACGTGAAGGTAGCGACCGAGTAGACGAGATGAAAGAGACATCGAGGGACGAGCGGACGGGAGGATGCGGCGCACTCACTGCTGTGTGGGCGGGGCAGTAGGCGTAGCCCATGTGGGCCGGCTGATGGTGAAGCTGCTGCTGAGGATGGTACTGCTGCAGACTCCCGGAGCTCCGGCAGCTTCTCATGACCGAAGCAGGCTGCAGGGAGAGGTAAAGAGAAAGAGGGGGAAAAAATGAGGGGAGTTTGTATTCGTGGTGCAGAACAAGACGAGAGGAAGCCGTGGCAGGCAGGCAGGCAGGCAGGCAGGCAGGCAGACAAGTCCCGGCAGCCTGCTGCTTGTTGCTTGCCGCTGGCTGCTCAGCGACCTGCGGCCAGGGCGAGCTCCTGATCCGTCTCGATAGTTCCAGCCCTTTTGTTTTTGCCGGTTCAGTCAGTCAGTCATTCGTTCACTCATTCATTCATTCCGTCCTTTCAGAAGCCTCTCCGTCACGGCTGAGTTGCCTCCTCGCTGGGGAGAAAGAGCGCTGATTGGCCCGATAAGATGCCGGGATTAGGGGGCTGGCGGCGGGCATCAGGTGTTGGGAATCAGCGGGGGGGGGGAGGGGAAGGGGAGGGGAGGGGCAAGGAAACACTTGGCTGAGTGCGCTGACAGCCGGGCTAATCCTGCTCTGAGGCGGGTTTACCTGTCACAGCTATAGGAGCAGAGTCTATTTTAAATTAAACATATGTACATATATATGTACATATGTGTCTTTATTTCATATATATATATATATATATATATATATATATATATATATATATACATATATGTATATATATATATATATATATATATATATATATATATATATATATATATATATATATATATATATATATATATATATATATATATATATATATATATATATATATATACGTATATACGTATATATACATATATATATATATATATATATATATATATATATATATATATATATATATATATATATATATATATATATATATATACGTATATAAATGTATATACGTATATATATACGTATATACATATATATATCGTATATAAATGTATATACATATATATATATATATATACATACGTATATATATATATATATACGATATACGTATATACGTATATATATATACGCGTATATACATACGATATATATACGTGCATATATATTACATCGTATATACGTATACATACGTATATACATATATATATATATATATATATATATATATATATATATATATATATATATATATATATATATATATATATATACGATATATATATATATATACGTATATATATATATATATATATATCGTATATACGTATATATACGTATATATATATATATATATATATATATATATATATATATATATATATATATATATATATATATATATATATATATATATATATATATATATATATATATATATATATATATATATATATATATATATATATATATATATATATATATATATATATATATATATATATATATATATATATGTATATATATATATATATATATATATGTATATAAATGTATATACAGTACATACATACCTCGCCAGAGCCCCTCCCCTCCCCCCAAAATTTAGCTTAACTTGGATTTTCATAAATGTCAAAGGTCATCCCGCACAGGGGAGGCGCTTCAGAGCTGAGGAAGTGTGCGTTCGCGCGCGCGCACGCACACACACACACACACACACACACACACCAGAGGGTCTGAAGGGAGGGGGAGGTTGGGATTGAAGTTCAGTGTCATTTCTGGGCTGCATACATTCATGGCGACAGCTTTAGGGTTCTTGTTGATGTGAAACAGGAAGGGGCCACTTCCTCCCGCCGAGCAGGTTGCGTGCCTTTGATGCGTGGAGTCCGCAGGAGGCTCGCCGGGGAAATAAAGCGGGAGATCACAGCGAATAGACGCAACCGGCCGAGCGACCGTGTTTACACAGACTTTAGTTCCCCGCTAACGACTCTGATCCCACTTTTCAGAAACACGGGTGTTTAAATATCCGATCCTGGTGTCTGATTACTCCATCTTCTCTACACAAGGCGCCATTAATTTTTTTTTCTTTTCCCAGACATGAAAAGCGGCCGTGCTGCAGCTTATCGAGGGCTTTACCATATTGAATGGCAACAACACAACGCAGATCCCACTGGCACCTCAACGCTTAAACAAGGGAGCGCCAAGACCAAGAAATGTTGCTGCAAGAAAAAAATAAATGTGCAGGCTTTGAATGGCATCGTGTCAGTGCAGCTGTGTTCAGTGGGGGGAGTCTGTGTTGCATCACCGGCGGGTGATGCACCCTGTAGCCGAGCTGGCGCTGAACCGGGCGTTACGGTTGGATCTCCACTCTGCTGCGAGACTGACAACATATACACTGTACATTAATGGGGGTGGAGAGGGGAGGGGAGGGGGGGGGGGCGTGTTTTAACATGAGCCGCAGATCGGAGTGTTCCGACATTCCTGCGCTGGAATGCGTGATTGGCCTGGAGATTCATGTCACACACTTTCAGCGCCTCGTCAGAGAGCTGCACTCTGACCACATTTCTCCAATTTTTTCTTCTTTTTTCAAAAAAAAGAATAAGAATCAGGGGCCAATGGGATCTGGTTACACAAGACGCTTTCTCTTTCTCTTTCTTTTCCTTTTCTGTTTTACTCCGAGGGGCAAACGTTTCACATGCAGGCAAACAGATGTGTGCTTGCACGTGTGTGTGTGTGTGTGTGTGTGTGTGTGTGTGTGTGTGTGTGCGTGCGTGTGCGTGCGTGCGTGCGTGCGTGTGCGTGTGTGTGTGCGTGTGTGTGTGTTGGCTGCCGTCCACTGGCACATGTACGAGTTGCTGTACGTTTGCGCTGCAGTGGGGTTTTTCGGAGCGCGGTCGAGTCGTGTCGCAGCGAGGCAAATCTTATACTTCTACAAATTAGAGTGCGGCCGGAGGAAAAGATTAGAGCTGCAAGTTAAATCTGTTTCATCTGTTTCCTCTTTGGCCGGGGCCCTGCACTGGCGCAGCGCTTCTCAGGAGATGCAATCTCAGCCTCACACAAGTGAGGGCACGTTGGGAACAACAGGTCAAGGCTAAATATTAGTAATGCTAAAACAACATCAGCAAACTATGCTGATGTTAAGAAGTGAAGAATAGTGGATGTGATGTGATTGGCTGGATGACAGTTTGGTATTGGATTTCTGTGTACGAGTTTCCTGGTTTTTAAGCATCAAGCAATTTTGTACCTGGATTTCTATGAATTGGACTTGACATTAATTCTAAATCTAAGTTTCTGAAATCTCAAGATTGATAAAGGTGAACATCGGTCAGTCGAAATTTTAAGTTTAAAAAAGGTGATCTTTTAAGTTAAGCATTTCAATGTTGTCAATTCAACAGTTTAGCAAATTCAAAATGAGATGGAATGGATATAGTTTCATATTTGAGGTATTGCAAACATTTATTAGACAAATCAAATATAGCAACACAAAAAGCCATAATCTACCTCAAACAATCACAGTGCAATGAGCACAAGCATCATCTTAGTTTTCTACTAAACTTTGCATACGGTTGATGGTAAAGGCGCGGTACAAACCAGGCTTGTACCAAGACAAAATAAAATAAAATAAAAGAATCAAACATCTCCAGAAACCCACCAGCTTGCACAGCATCAACCTCCACCGCCATCCTGCAACCTTCTAAACCGCGACGCATGCGCCACAAGTGAACCTACAGCCCTTGACGAAAGAGGGGGGAAAAAAAAATGTGTGACCGGCCGCCGGGCGCCATCTATTAGCCGGCCGCGCCGGACGAGTCGGGATGATGCGTCACGGCGGACGGCAGGAGAGTGAAGCCGAGTGAGCGCGGCTCCATTAATACGATGAGATGAACCAGAGCGCGGCGCCTCTCCCGAGTCCATTTTTCACCAGTTAAGTGATTTCCTTCGCTCCGCCCCCACTCTGCCCCTCCAGACCTGCCAGCCCGCCAGCGACACAGCATGGCAAAGGGTGGCGGGAGAGACGGACCTTTGCGAGTTACACAACTCTTGTGCGTCTCATATGGAAATGATATCTTCATACCGTGTGTAGCAGAGGAGTCGGCCTGAATTCAATTCACCCCCCCCCTCCCCCCCGCCGGGCAGGTCCTTTGATAGCTATATTTTAAATATTATCTTTCAATAAAATGATTAACCTGCCGAATGAACTGTAAAGTTATTGCCCCTTTTTTTTCAGGGGAGGGGAGAGTAAATTAAATCCAGCCAAGGTTGATGGTAATGGTAGTTTTGAGTCCCGGGAGATTAACCCGAACACTTTGACCTATTTTATGCCTCGGGAACAGCAGGGGAAAAAAAAGAAGAAAAAAAAAAGAGTCCCCCCTCCCTCCGCTCTGGAACGCACACCAGTCACTCCTCTGTGAACACTGCGTGACCCTGCCGCTGTGATGAAATCTCGGCGTGAGGCTCCCCTCAGAGGGACGATATTGCCATGCTGAACAATTCCTCGCTTTCCAGGAAATATTTACACCGTGAAATTTGTAACACAATAAAAAAAAAAACACCCCGAAAGTGTTGAGGGAAGCAAACAGCGCTGGATCGGCCGGGACATTAGATTGCCCTTGTATTACAGAGCGTTAAACAAGAAAACATCTTTACGGCTCGCTGTGAAATTCAGCCGTTTTTAAGGCTGCAGCTTGGTGTGTTAAAGGGGAAAAATGACTTTTTCAGCTCTTTAACACTTTTTTTTCAGCATTACTGCGTAGCCAGCTAACACACCAAGCATGAAAAACGACTGCGCTGAAACCAGCCGTTCAGATTTTGCTCGACTTTCTACATCACAAGTTGACCCGATTAGCACAGTGACGACTCTGCAGACTTTTTGTTTTTTGAAAGTGCGGATGAGGCGTCACTGCATGAGAGCTAGTAGCCATGTTCCATGCTAGCTTGTGCTAACGATGAGCAGCTGGCCAATCAAAAGGGAGTGGGGTGCTCCAAGGTGGAAACGGCAAAATGAATTCATCCAATCTTGAAATGGCTGTTATAGTTTAATGAATTACTTTAATGTATTTCTGAGTGATGAAGGAAACAGTAAAAGATGGAAAACTGGGGGATGTCATCCATGTGTTTTTTTCTTATGAATCATTGACATACAATGTGGAGAATGGCAACCCACAGCGCCGATAACTGGCCTTGCATTAGACATATTTAGCTTTGATGGTTGCTAGTATATTCTCAGACACCAAACACAATTCCTGAACCCGGAACACCTGCCTCAAGCTGCTATGCAAATGACGAGGACAAACCTCCACCAGCAGAGCGGCGCTGCGTCCAACAGATCGCCGTGCGGCCGCCGCCGTCCAGAAACACGTCCGACCGACACTTCAAGGCACAAAATGGAGATTTCCAACAACATGAGTCCGAATCAAAGCGCCCTGCTTTCCTGCTGGCCCGGCCAGCCGTCATGGCCACGAAAAAGAAACCCCCCCACTCCATCATCTCCACATTCCTTCTCCCTGCACGTGAAAGTTATGCAGATAAGAAGCAAAGGCACTGATATAAAACTGGCACTCTTATTCAAAGGCCGTCAAACGGGGGGAAAATAAAGGTTCCCCTGGAAGATGACGGAAATATTCTGGGGTGCGAGGCTCAAAAACACAAGCACCCGGGGAAAGTCATCCCAGATGGCATTAGTTAGGGGATATTGTCTTCTGAAGGGCCCTCCACGCCTGGTTGCTTCGTTTTGGCCGACTATAAAAGGGCCATCGTTTTTTTTTTTTTCCATCCTCCCCTCCCCCCCTTGGCGTCCTGATGACTGACTTCCTGGAAGCTGCGTTGCGTGAAATGGCCTCTTCTGTACCACTTGGCTCCCCCTCTGCCAATCTTCATCCCCGTCACACAAGTCATCTTCCCGTAGGCAGTGACCGTTGTCGCTCCCAGCGGCAAGGCGGCGAGGCGGCGGGCTGGCGCGGAAGACGAGGAGGTTTCACTAGGCTGCGCAGGTCAACGCGGAGTTCCGTCGACAACCTCATCCGCCTTCACGTTGACCAAAAAAAAACGAGACGTCTGTGACATGTGAACACTAGCGCCCGGATGACTAAATTCAAGGTTGTGCTGATCGATGGGTTTTTGGTGAAGACACTTCACCAACATTGAATTTATTTTCAGAATTCAGCAAGACAAGAGTTGGACTATGTTTTAGTGCTTTTTATTCTGTATTATTATTTTTATTTTAGGTGTTTCACAAAACATTTTTTCAGTCACATATCCATATACGACAGCGGAATGTTCCCATTAAATTTATGGTTCTTTGGGGTAATAATTTTGGAAATGTTTGCGTCTCCTCAACAATCCACCTACACATTGTTTTGTTTCTTTTTGCTAGCTGCTGCCAAAATATAATTCACTTCTAGACGTGTTCATTTATTAGCTTGATTCATCAACGCTGCACTTTCTCGCAAGAAAATACTCTTGCAATATTTCTTTCCCATTTGTTTTTTTTCCACCTTCTTTCCCCATGAAGACTTGCTGTGCTCTTGTCGAAGACGTCTATAAAAACACGGTGATGGAGCAGCAGGCGCTGGGCTCGCCAGCGTGGTGTCAGGCAGGGCTTTCCGAGGTCAAAAACAAGCATCCTGCCTCTGCTTATCTCCCTTCCTCATCTCCACCTTATCGAGTAACACGCTATGAAAACACTCCTGTGATCTGAAGATGAGAGTCTGAGCGGCTGGTAACCACGGCAACCGGGTCGCGGGGCCACATTACACGCAGGGTGGCTGACAGCCACTCACGCAGGCAGCTCGGCGCCGTACCTGTAAGGTCAGCCGGTAAAGTTTACAGTGCGCTGTGATGTTAAAATATCTCCACGAGCCTCGGCGCGGCTGTGAAACCTCCACCGAGACGAACTGAGTCTGATCAAAAGCGACGTTCCAGTGGCAGGAAATGCACAGGCACAGAAAGCAGGGCTGGTTTCGTTCATCTTCATCAAGAATTTAAAGGACCATCATGTAGGATTTATGAACACCTAGTGGCAAGAAATCGTATTGCAAACAATTTTAGCGCTGATCCCTGTTTTGTGACGTCCAACCCAATTTTTCTTGTTAAAACCGACACATTGTTTTTTAAATTCCATTTCATGCCAACAAATGACTTTAAAAGTAGAACCTTTAAAATTATATCAGACCAATTAGAAATTAGAGGGGCCCGACAACATGGAGTATAATTAAATCAGATTAATTATCCGCATTCTCATAAAAACAGATGCAAAATAAGACATCTGTAGAATTAAATGACTACTGACTTTAGTAAGTGAGGATACATGGGCCACAATGTTGCCGCCTACTCACAAATGAACCAACACTTAATGTAACTACGGGATATGGCAAACACTTTAAAATGGTCAATCAAATAATAACAATTGCATTTTTTTGTAACTCAATCCAGTTGAAAACAATCTGTTGTTTTGTTTTTTTTTTTCATTCAATTTCCTGCTGAATAATCTCTTTCAACAAAGCACACTGGCTGGGCCTTCAAATCTATGAGTTGAAATACTTTTCTGAAAGCTTTGCAAATCGATTGTTTCTTATATGGCTGCAGTTTCGAGAGAAAAGCTCACCAACCAGCCGTCAGGAATTAGAACACAAGTAAAGGTGGATGTGAAGCGGAGATCCAGCAGAAAAAAAAAACAGAAAAACCGAAGGGTTCCGACACAGAGACGTCCCCCTGAGTGGGACCCTGACCTCTGAGATTCTTGGACGAACAATAACACAAGGCTTCGCAGGCCGAGGCCGCTAAGTAAACCTCACAGCTCAGAGTGTCTGTTCCCCTTCTCCCCAAAACATTTTCCTTGGCCCGACGCGTGTTTACGCTCTGACGGACGGACGGCCTGCCAGGCGGATCCTTCAAGTTTCACCGTGTCTTCGTGGAGACTGATCGAACACAAGACTGGGACTGACAGGAAGCGGTAGGACCCAAAGCCTCTGGAGCATCTTAGACAAACAAGAGGATGAAAAGAGCTCCAAGCATGTGAGATTCAGCGGTACCCGGCGCTGTGAAGATAGATCACTCGGCGAATCTGAGTGGTAAATGTTTTCTGTCTAGAAATTTGTTTAATGTATAGTTTTTAAATTTTGTTTTAGGATTTGAATTAATATATCAGACTTGGAGTATGAAAAAAAACAGCTTTGACTTCACGAGGGCGACTAAATGCGTTGGCAGACATTATCTCCGTTCACTCGTTCAAGAATTAGTCAATTTTAGCAAACTTTCTTCATAAGAACGCAATGCCCTTTTTTTCTGTCCATATAACTGATAAATGCTACAGCTTCTTGCGGCTCCTTGTGAAAAGATTCCACCATTACTGTAGATGTCGTAGTGTTGCTCGACACATGCACCAAAACAAAGGAATGTAGATATAATAATAAATATAATATAATAAAAGCGATCCATCTATGTATTCATCCATCCATCCCTCTATCTGACTTCTGACTGATGCTTGCAGGTCTGGGAAAGCAGAACGTCCTCTGAACTAATACAGTATACATTATATGACAACAACCAAATATGAAAGGTGTTTGCTGGTGTTCTGGAGCACTTAAGAACGTCAAATGCATGGTTGGAGTTATAGGCCGCACTCCAGCCTATTAGCAGCGACCGGCGGGCTGCTAATGGCTGCTGCCCGGCCATGATTACCGCTGTTTACCCACCGGGGGCAGCGGTGCAGCGTCTGAGTGGCTCACACCTCCAGACGAAATGCTTTAACGCTGACATTTCAAGTCCTCTTCTTCACGTACGCTTTTTATCCGCCTACTCCTCTCTGCTCTGCTCAATCACTGACTCTCTTTTGTCTCGTCCTTTTTTCCACGACTCTCTGCGCTCGGCACTCTGTAGAACCGCAGGGAAGACGGACGCCTCTGATTGCCGGGGGGGCCTCATGAGCGGCCAATCCCTTGAGCTGTCGGCCAGCGTCCGGCGTGGCCTTTGAACAGCAACCTACACATAGAAATGCCGCTCGCAAGCGAGAGGTGAACAGACAGACGGACGGACGGTTGGAGCGAGAAAGAGCCGCTGACAAGCTTTTGAACATCGTTGTCGTGCTGAAAAATTCACAGCCCTTAAATCATCGAAGCCGGTCGATGAGGAGGCTGAGGGCGATGCAGAGCCACAGCATCACAACATCACAGCTGGCCGAGCTCCAGGAACTTTGAAATTCTGTTTCACAGTCGAGGTAAAACGCCAATTATGGAATGTATTTACAATTGATTATCACAAACCTTGAACAATAAGTGTATTACATACATACATGCATAATGTAAATAATGAAATTGGATGATTGGTGTTTTACTTGTTTCATATACATATATGTATATTAATGCTGGGCCGTTAACGGCGTTAACGTGCTGTGTTACCGCGAGACTCTTATCGCGATAAAGAAATTCTCGCCGTTAATCTATTCTCAAAGTTAGGTCTGGGAGCTGGGTCTACGTAGTGTGGCAATTCGACAGCGGAACCACTCGTTGCGCAGATCTCGTCTTTGGTGCGTCACATTTAAGTCACCTTTTATTTTGTAGCTTGAACTTGTTGGAACACACCCCAACATGGCGGTAGCCAGGGGCTAACTCAAACAGAGTCCACATTGACTCACAGTTCGGACCGACACAAACAAAACATGATGTGCAATGCCAAATGAACATTAAACACGCACTAACACACTCAAAGACACTCACGCTTGCAGTTCAACAACAGCAATTAACAGAACTCCCCAAAATAATTCCCCCATAATCCTTTGCGGCTCGAGGGGAGCATCCAGCTCCCCACGGCCGCCACAATAGTCAGCAAGCAATGAATATTTTAGCGCGGATGCTTTTTTTTTCCTTTTCTCTTTTCATGCCTGGCCCAGTCTGTCCGAGTTATGCTGTGAGGGCGTAAACAATGTGCTGGTCGACTGTAGCACCCTCTGTTGGTCATTCCAGGTAGTTCATGAAAGAACTTTGTCCACATAAGACAGACCTGTGTCAAATTGCCTGATGGTTACATGTCGCCCCAGCCATCTTACCTACTATGCATGTTTATTTTGAATAATAAAAAGAAACCCGTCCTCAAGGACTTACTTCTGACTTACTACATATTTTGAATGACTTCAGCAGACTTCAAATGAGCCATTTTAATCGCGATTAATCGCGATTAACTCCCGGATTGGAGCGCGATTAATCGCGATTAAAAAATGAATCGATGCCCAGAATTAATATATATATATATATATATATATATACACACACACACGTGTATATATGTATGTGTGTGTGTATACACACACACACATATATACACACATACATGCAAAGTCAGTCATGTTCCGTGACAACCATATTTACTTTTTTGTGGTCTCACCTTCGTTACTTTGTGCGAGTGCAAACCGAGTTGTCGACACCTCCGCACGGCCCCTGCAGGAAGGCGCATATGGCGAACAACAGATAAAGGCCACGTCAAACACACCTACAGCTCTTTAAATATCCATGACAAAGGCAGGCGAGGAAGAAGGGAGACGGCAGACACAGATGTGACCTCGGGGCAGAGCTCGCTGCAGCGAGTGAGAGCTCCAGTGACAGACAATAAAAGACGATCCTGATAGTAGTTTTATTTTGTTGTTTGTCGTTTGCTTTGTTTCACAGGCTTTCAGCTCCGCTGTCCTTCCCACAAATGAGTGGGATTTTTTTTTTTTTTTTGCTTGTGGACACAAAAGGAAAAGAAAAACTGAAAAACCACCATGAAATGTAGCGACTCGACTCTTGTGGAATCGAAAGTCTCCCACTTCCGTGAAAACCTGTTTATCCCACGAAAGCAAGAAGTTGCTGGTAGGCAAGAAAATCCTCTCTGCGGCATTAATTAGCGCCGCGGCTAACCAGGGGAGCCTTCCGCTCCTCCTCCCGCCATGTCCTTGGCTTCCTCTCCCCTCCAGATGGGCCCCGGTGACTGCTGCACCTCTCTGGATGACGCGGACCCCCATCCATCTGCCTTCTGTTGCTATTTCTGCCCCGTACCGTCCCGCTTCCCACCTCAAAGAAAGCCGACGCCGCCTTCAAATGGGCACATCTGTCAGGCATCAGCCGACGCTCTGCCTTCGTTGTCGCAGGTACAAAGAAGACAACAACAAAAACAGAGAGACGACGGTCAAAAGAAGAGTTTTGTTTTTTTAAAAGCGTTGCATTGTGTGCTTATAAATTATAATAGACGTCTGTCAAACGCCTAAAGGGCCGCCGAACACAAAGAGCGCATCGAGAAGGCCACGCCCACGATGAGGGCCGTCGCATTGACATCTGTCAAACGGATGAAAACCCCCCAAAACAGCGAGTGAGGGTCAAAAGATGGACACAGCGGACGTCTCGCCCACAACAATTATTCTTTTCAGCTTTTGAAATCTCCCTCCAGTTTGTGTGTTGTGTTGTTCTGCGTTGTGTTGTGTTGTGTTATCTTCGACGGATCCCCGCCGAGGCTGGAAATAAAGAATTAAGACGAGATTTTGAGGCGGGCGGTGAAAAAAATAAAATAAAGCAAACTGAGTTGCCGGCGAGGAAGCAAACACGGCGGCCCGTCCAATAACAACACTTCTTGATAAAAGTCCATTTTCGCCGCACATTGCCGTCTCCACATGATGTTATCATTTTCCACTAAATTCAATCAGGTCGCCGGCTTCTGCTCAGGTAAAAGAACTCTATAGTTTTTTAGGTGGAGGTGGGTGGGCACACTCTGTTCTTTTCTTCACCACGCCGCCTCCTGCACAGTGTGGCCTGGTGCGACCGCACTGCGGCGAGAGGGCACCCTGGACACACCGTCGTCTGGCTTTAACCATCACTTTCATCAAGAAAGCAGCAAGGTTTAAAACTGTCAAGGATGGGAGGAAAACTGTTTATGTTTGACTTAAACTTCCCATAATGTGCCGTTTTTTCCCTGAGAAACAATCTCAAGCAGTCGATTCTCCAGAAAACATCTGAAGAGCTTCAGAAAACAAGATATTTAGCCCTCTGTTTACAGCCTGCAAAAAAGACTTTGGTTTTAAACTTTGTGCTTAAGGTGATGGTTTCTCAAACTTCCCAGGCTGAAGGTTTGTGACACAAAGATTGCCAAAGTTTCTGGAACTCACTTACTAGCAAACGTGGGCGACTGTAGCTCAAGAAGTAGAGCAGGTTTTCCAATAACCGAAAAGTTGGCGGTTCAAATCCCACTCCATCCCAGTCTGTTGTTGTGTCCTTGGGCAAGACACTTAACCCACTTAATAAAGTGGTCGGAGGGGCTGTTTGGTGCAGATTGGCTGCCAAGCTTCCGTCAGTCTACCCCAGGGCAGCTGCGGCTACACATGTAGCTCCACCACCACCAGTGTGATTGTGGTGCAAATGAATAATGGGCTCATTGTAAAGTGCTTTGAGTGCCTACAAAAACACTATATAAATCCAATCCACTATCATTATTATTATAAAGTAAGTGAAGGATAGACTTCTCCCATTTCGGGGGGAATTCAGTGATGACATGATTGGTGAATTCAATTTGTTTTTTTGTATTTTTTGCAACACAACATGGAAAATAAAAAAAATAGGTTTTCGGAAGTTTGGGAATGGGATACAATTCTATTGTTTGTGTCCTTGAATAAGCTGTTGACCACATCTTAACCCCTAAAATCTGAGTGGTGATGTTGAGTCATCACTCAGTGAGGTGACATGGGTAAAAACTCAGAGTTTCTATTGTCCACTGGATTGTCAAGTGAGACAAAGCCACCTGACATCCCAGCACTCCTCCTTGCTCGTTTCCTACCTTTGTGATTGTTTATGTTGCTACCTTGTTGTACTTCCTTTTCTTTTGACAGTCAAAATCCCATGAAAACTCAGAGTCCATCAGCACAACCAACCATTTCTAGTTTTTTCAACAATTCTGCAAGGTGCTCGACAACGTCAGCGGCCCTTGACGATCTTCAGCATCGGTTTGGTAGGAAATGTAAAATACAAAACGAATAAACGCAAATGTCTGCGAGCTAAAAAACCGACTCCCCCGGATCAAAGCTGGCCCTCGTCCAGCGCGGCAACAGGCATTTGGAAAAAACAAAACAAAAAAAAATGCACCAGACATAAGGATACTAGAGGATCACAAAGTGGAGGAACAAGAAAACATCTTGTTAGCGCTGCTTTTTGCCTCGCGCCGTGAGGAGAAGATCCGCTGTCAGCTTCAAAAGCCCCATCGGAAACAAGGCTGAGCTCCATCTCGTCACTTGAGCACGCCAGGCAGCTGCGTCGGATCAAGGCCGGATTATGTTTATGGCGCAAAAGAAAGGCCCCAGAGTTTGTCCGCGATTAGCTTGCGTTTGTTTTCAGCGCCAGCAACGGCAGTGCGCCTGAACACCCGAGTTGGATTGCTGCGTTTGCACCTGCACCAGACAAAAGACACAACATGGAGGTAAAAGAAACCAGTTTGATTAACTGGCAACTAAACTGGAACTGTGTGCAGCAGTCAACTGAAAGAATGAAAGTGCGACAGTTGACGTCGTTCTGATCCACTGTGTAAAGATTTTGAAGAAGAAGCAAGAAAAAAAAACTTGCTTTCTGTTCTCCACGCCGCTAGAGCGGAACAGGGCACGCATGTAGAGTCAGGAAGACATTCCAGCTACTATCTGGAGCGGCGACACGGGGACATGTTGGAACAGCGACTCCGGGCCCCCTGAGAAGAGTTGAAGACTCCTGCAATGCGAGAAAAACGCAACGCCACCTGTCAAATGAACCCCCCACGTTTGTTCTGGTAACGCTCGGTGTGCTCCTGCAGGAGCGACACTCACACACGGAGACGTGGAGGAATTTCTGGCAGGGATTTATAATGACGTTGCTGTACTGCAGGTTTTTTGTATTTTTTTGTTTATTTATAGTGTAGCCAAAAACATCAAGATAGCTTCAGCATTGCTCATACTGTTGCCGGGGACACTAAAGACTCAAAAATACATCCTGAGAGAAACTTTTTGCAAAGAAATTAAGATTTGTTGCTTTCTACAGCAGGCTCATTGGAATGTCCACATGGAATTCATTAAATCATGTAAAGTTTGAAGGAGCGGTTTGTCAGATTTAGCTAATTAGACAAGAGGAGAAACAAATCTTTCTACAAACTACACAACCAACCGTCTTTGGGATCCCCAGCTCCCTCCTACTCTTCCTCCTCCCGGTATTATCTAGGTATACAACAGGTATACAGGTAGAGGTCCAGTGGACATCCAATACTCACTACACCAGAGAGCCATCGAACTAGGACATCTAGTTATGAAACTATGATCTAAACAGCTCCTTTGAAAAAGCAGATGGAAACTCTGCCCCCAAATGGAAAGACAGGTGTATGGATGGGATGAAAATAAAAAAAACAGTGCACTAGCATAATTGCTGAAAAATGAGTAGAAGTGAGACTGTGCCATTTATCCTCATCTACAGAATTAAAAACTGATAGTGATGCATTTTCTGCATGTGCTTTTTTTCACATCCCAACTTTTCAGCGGCCGTGGAAGACGCAATTAAAAGCCCTCAAAGTACTTGTGTGACCAAGCAAGCATGCGATGGAACTTGTGTACTCAGCAATTAATTAAGCTAATTAAGTCCAAGCACTTCATGTGCCTGTTCCGTGGTGACGGAGCGGCAGAGTGATGCTTGCTCGTTGCAGAATAAGTGATGGTCCCCTCTCACCGAGACGGCAGCCTGGAGCCTGGTGCCACACTCACTTTGGGAGCGAGAAGCGGCGGCTGCACGCCCAATGACAGGATGCTGAGCGAGTCCAAACCAGCTGCAGGACATAAATCACCCGGCACGAGATGATAGACGGAGGGCGAGCAGGGAGCTCGGATACGGCGGCCAAAAATAATGTGCTGAGGATTTCTACACATGCCACTTTTCAATGGGGAGAAAGAGCTTCTGGGGGGTAAAATACTGACGGCCATGTCTTATTTTGTTAGTCCTTGCAAATGATGTGTGACACAGATTTTCACTCTAAGCTGATGCTAAATAAACCCATATCTGGTACTGCTGATAATGATACTAGTATGTATATATATTAAAACTTAATGCACACACATAATAATAATGTCAATAACACCGACATTTCAGCTTCCAAGACCTGAAAAGAGACGATACCTGGGAAACATTTTGTAAAAGCGATGTGAGTGGATCTTAATGACACAACTTTCACCACAAACAGAATAACAGCAGCACTGATGTGCACATAATGTTATATAGGTTTCTGATACATTGCACATGTTGTTCTCCGAAATTCTCCACACAAGACGGTGTGTTTGATACTTTATTGTGAGAATCGATACGATAGCCGGACACATCAGATATCATTACGTATCCAACGCTGGAGTATCGATCCGCTCAACACCAGTCTTTGTCATTGCAGGTTGGCCGGCCCAGCTGCTTGTGCTCGTGTTTGCCATCAACGTCTCATGTAAACACAAGTTTCTGTTCCCGTCATCATCTTCCCAGGGGCAGGTGATTTGTGTTGATCAGGCTCCAGCAAAACGGCCAAAAACTCAAAATAAATGGCAAAAGCAGCAGGGAGGATGTGCTCGGAACACGCTGAGTCAGCGCGGGAGACTTTGGGATTTACACGCCATCCATCTCTCTAATTGCATCCGAGCAAACAGTGATTGCTGCGGAATCGGCGCTGCAAACTTTCCCGAGAAGCAGAGCTTTCCGACGGAAGTGTCAGTCGCCGTTTCACGCCGGGTGGTCAGAGTTTTGCGAACGGACGACTGCTGCAGTACGCAGCAACAACAACAAAACAACAACAACAACCGCAACAGCAAAAAAACATCCTCCCACCGAAGACTCCAGATGGGCGATCACACGTTCCACATGTTCCACACCCTGTTTTATGTGCAGACTCGTCCAGCTGCGAGAGCAGGACAAGTCTGCCGCTCAGTTCGCTCACTCACCGCGCACATGTGTGGCGAGCGTGGTATCCGTTTGTGAGCAAGCGAGCAAGCGAGGGAGCGCGTGAGCAATAAGAAACAACACAAGGAGGCGTTTGACACTAAACCACTGCGAGTGTCTTTGTTTTTCATTACGGCAACCAAAATCAGAACACGTCGGGACTCCCACGCGCTCGTTTCATCTCTCGGGGAGACAAGATGATGAATGCTGAGTTCCTCTGACAGCCTGACGGAAGAGGAGCGGCGACATGATATAGAAAGAAAAGTACAGCCGGGATGGAAGGAGAACAAGAGGCCCCCGGAAGGTGGCGTGGTAATCCCTCAAAGTGTCAAAAGCCGGTTGTAAAGCGGGATTAAAAACACCCGGACAGAGCAGACAAATGCCCAACAACTTGGCCTGAAAACAAAAGTCTCGTATGAAAGGTTCCACTGTTTCAAACACTCACTACTCAACAATATTTTCTCACGATATAGTTTGTCTCTAGCCTGTCAATAAACTCTCCGGAAATGTGCCAAGTCATTTCTTTGCTTCTTTGGCGCTAGAATTCAGGCCTTTGTGATGCCACAAAGGGCAGCGATACCTCAGCGGTATCGCTCCGTGGTCGATGACGAATGCCGCATGTTTGTCCTCTTCCAAAAAATCCAATAGAAAAGAAGCCAACATTTTTTGCAGAAAAGCTTTTGCAGAAGATTCAAAACTAATCATCATGCAAGGCTGCCACTGCGTCCCTGGATAAAAACCAGGTCTTAAAATTTGTATAATGTGGGAACTTCAAGCTAACCAGAAGTTAGGCCCTGCATTTTACCACCATGCTACTAAATGAAACATTAGAGGAGGGCCTGCATTAGAAATAAAAGCAAATTGCTATGGCATCGCTTTGACCTCTGACCTCTACTTGCCTTCTTAGGCTTCTGTCCTCTGCTGAGACCTGGTTGGAGCGTTTCGCTGCAGACAGCACCGAGCCCTGAGCACCTCACTAGCAACAACAGCTAGCTATGGCTGAAAGTACAACAGCAAATGCAGACAAATAAAAAATCCTTATCAAGAAGCTGTGCTCCCTCTAGAGGAGAAATGTTGTTCTGCACTTAAAATATCTTAACCGTTCAGAAATATCTCAAACGTTCACAGAAGCACGATCCTCGCTTCACCTTTCATGTTCGCTAAGTGGTCATTAGTCACCAAATGCCACGGTGCCGCCAACCAGAGTTGCCCTCTCTGTACTTTTTAAAAAGGTCAAAGGTCGGAGGGACGGACCCAGGCTATACCCGCATCCATTACTCAGGTAATGGTCAAAACGCTGAGGCGAAACCGAAATGGCTCCATCTCATCTTGGATGCATAAAGAAGGACGCTGGGACCCGCAGAAGGCCCGGAGCGACGAGGAAAGCAGCATGAATCATTGAAGACGTAGTAATAACGGCAGAGGAGTAATAACAGGCAGAGGGCGAGGGGACAAGGGGGCAAGGGCAGCATTTCCGCCAAGAGAAACCAAATGAGAGAAAACAAGAAATGAGAGACAATAAGAAACAATATGAGGGGGTGAGGCTTCCTGAAGCAGGAGACGGGCATCAGGACAGCGAGCGACAGTCCAACAGGAGTCAGCAGCTCTAAGCTCTCCAGTACGGCTCTCAAATCCGCTGTTGAAGAATGACTGAGGATGGCAGGAATTCCTGACGTGACTTTCATTAATGATATGCCACAGGCCCGGGGCGGAAGCAGGCCCGGCCCAAATTGAAAAGTGCCAGAGCGTGGCTGTGTCGGATGCCCCACTTTCCTGGTCCCCGTAGTCTGACTGATTGGATTCCCGCCTTGCCCGGCCGAAGGATCCTTCACGGCGTCACTTACTCCCACGTCAGGCAGACCGGAGTCGGGCTGGTTGGCTCGCTAACTGACCTGCCAAGGCCTGCCGAGGACCTGGTTAGGGGCTGACGCGAGAGCGGCTGCTGTTTAAGCCTCTTAAACCACCACAATAATAATAATAATAATAATAATGATAATAATAAGAAGAAGAAGAATGAGAGGGAGAAGAAGAAGAAGAAGAAGAAGACTATGAAAATCAATATGAATATGTGTAAGAATATGAAAAAAGGAACATTTGAGCCACAATAACAATGCTAATAAATAATTAGGAATGCACTGATACTACTTTTTTACAGAACAAGTTCGAGTACAATTACTTGGCATTTCAGTACTCACCAATAGAGAGTACTTAAGGCCATAACACATTATAGAATTACTTTTATTTTTCACAAATGTTCTGGTATTTGAACAACAATCATCAGGATGTTTTTCTAGAACATGCGGTGACTGCCACAAGTTGCACTGCAGTAAAAACATGAATTTAACAAAATTGTCATATATCTATATCATACATACACAACTGGTATTGGTGCTGTGGTATCAGCATGTATTTTATGAGTATGAGTAAAGTATTCAGCCCTGGTAGGAGCATCCCTAATAATAATGATAATAATAATAATAATAATTGATGGTGGTTCTGGCAACATTTTCGTTCTGGCTAACTGGTTAACTATTCTGGCTGTGGACTTCAATTTAAAAAAAAAATAAAAAACACAAATGAAACTGCAGTGTCCCGGAGACACAGCAGTCCAATTTGACTTAAAACAGCACCATGAACAGAAAAACAACACCTAAACTCCAGGTAGGTCAACAGAGTATAAATAAAACACTGCTTTGCATGCACAATTATGGCCATCAGGCGTTAGTGGGGAAAAAGACCGCAGCTGCTAATCAGAAGTAGAGACAAGTACCAAAAAAAAAAACCTTCTCCTCCTGGTTCCTAGCCAGCTGACAGGCGAACCTGAGCAGCCCCAGCTGGCCTGCTCGCGGAGCCATCTCCCCTCGCTGACATCGATAGGGGCTCAACAGGAGGCGGTGGACAAACAATGGCGCTGACAAGCAGTACCGGGCCGAGTGGCACGCAGGCTGGGCCAAAAGATTCCATTTCCTGGCCAATTCCATTATCGGGAACGCGCAGACATTACTAATGCCCGAAAAAACAAACAATACACGGGCTTCCTTCTAATTAAGCCCTCAAGTGGCGGCGCTCAGAGCGCCCGCATATCTGCGCTGGACGCCTGCAAACAGACTGATTGGACTCATCAGCACTCTTAATATGCTCCCGCTTTCTCCCACAGGCCTCCAAACAGGACTACAGGCTCAACTCGACGGCCCCAGTCAATGCGCCGCATTCTGAAAAGCAAGTCCGGCGAGTCTGAGTCTGGCTCGTCCAGGCTGTCCTTTGTTTTTCTGTGGGATTAAACGCTCTGATCGTTTGATTTTCGCCGCGATCTGGCGCCCAGCTTGACCTATTTCCAAAACAAAACCAACTGACGTTCAAACGCGACTGTCCGAATTGCAGCACCTGACCTCAGTTTCGAGGGTTACACTAAGATGTCGTATCAAACATCGTTCTCTGGAACATGATAGGCTCCATCAAGGTTCATGTTTCATCCAAAGGATGATCCAAAGTCATCCAGGAATGAATAACTTCTCATGGATACCCTCCACCCCTCTGAAAAAACAAGGACTGGAAAGCTATCAGGTCGATCAGGATTTTGTCACAGTTGTTGCGCCGGCAGCGCCGCTTCCAGGCCTGCAGCTGGACGTTACTTATCAGAAAATGTTGTTTCCTTCCAGCGTCCAGTGGCATCAGATACAAGCAGCAGATCAGGTTTGGCCGTCAGGACTTCCAGCCTTTATGAATCAAGACCACGTGTGCGTCTCATGGCTATACCAAGAGGACACAGACAACTTCACAACGTGGTCTGTCACAACAATTTACCTCCAACAACCTATTGCATATTCTATGAGGAGGTAAAGCAGGAAAGCCTCCACAAGCGAGAGCCGATGTGGGACAGTCGTCCCTCTTAAAGCGAAAAGTGTCAAAACGGTCATTTATTAAAAAGCCACGACCAAATGACTTGGACAAACCCTGAGGTGATACAAGCTGTTGCCCGGCAACCCATTTTTAATGTCCACCGTTTGATTATTTTTAAAGGAGGAAGATTAATGGGGCGACAACCCGGCGCTTTTATTTTGAAAAGGACCCTTTTGATGATGCTTCATTAGGTCAGACAGCGGACAGATGACACATCTGGCTTTTACTCAACTTTCCATGTGGGTAATTGAAAAAGGAATAAATATTGGATAAAAACAAATAAAAAATAAAAATAAAATAAAAAACAGCATGACCAGAAACGAAAGTTTCAGATTAAATTCATCAACAAAGCACAATAACAACAATTTGAGGGAATTGAAAATTTCAACTGAAACAGACTAAAAAAGTCTACTAGTGTGTTTTTTTTTTTTTTTTATACATTTTAGGCTGAGTCGCCATGGAAACCATAAGCAAAGCTATCAGAGTAGAAAGGTTTCAAGGTGTTGTGGAACATTTCTTTTGAAATATCTGTGAAATAAACGCGTCACTACTCATCTCGTCCATGGCTCTAGGGCGAGACAGACGGACTGACGGACTGACAGACGGACGGATGCTAGGACGGATGAAAGGATAAACAGATAGATGATGATGGGTGGATGCAAGGATGAATGCAAGGATGTATGGATGAATGGATGGATGATGGATGGATGGTTGCAAGGATGGAGGGATGAACAGATGGATGATGGATTGATGAACAGACGGATGGCTGGATAAACGGATGGATGGATGGATGGATGGATGAATGCAGGGATGGAGGGATGGATAATGGATTGATGGACGGCTGGATAAACGGATGGATGGATAATGGATGGATGATGGATGCAGGGATAGAGGGATGGATGATGGATTGATGGACAGACGGATGGCTGGATAAACGGATGGATGGATGGATGGATGGATGGATGGATGATGGATGCAGGGATGGAGGGATGGATGATGGATGCAGGGATAGAGGGATGGATGATGGATTGACGGACAGACGGATGGCTGGATAAACGGATGGATGGATGGATGAAAGGATAAACAGATAGATGACTAACGGATGGATGATGGATGGATGCAAGGATGGAGGGATGGACAGGCAGATGGCTGGATGAACAGATGGTTGGATGAATGGATGGATGCATGGATGGATGGATGCATGGATGGATGGATGGACAAGAATTCCATTACATTTGATTTGTATGCAAACACAATCCCTCCAACAAAGCGTCTGGAGCCGGAGACACGGGGCCAAGGGCTCCTTCTCCAGGCGGGTCAGAACCACGGACGCACTTGCGGTGCGTCAGAGCGCCGAGTCGAGTGACGGCAGCAAAGGTCAGGGACTCTGGCACCTTTGCGGAGGCGGAGTGTGACCACAATACCGATCGGGCCTAACGAGCCCGGCACTGACCATACCAATGTCCTGCCATCCCCCCGCAAAACAACAACAACAACAAGTGGTAAGGAAAGAGCAGCACAGAGGAGGAAGGAAGGAAGGAAGGAGAAGAGAGGAGGAAGAACAATTGTTCTGTTCAGTTCACCCAAAGTCACCGGAACGGGGAGAGGAGGAAAAAAAAGGAGGTAGAGATGAGAAGATCGATTAAATCTGCTCTCAGAAGGTGTGCGAGCTTTTTAGCGCAGAGAACGCGGCGTGCTGTCAGGCGGACGAAGGTCTCCCTCCCTCCCCCGCTCCCTCGCTCGCTCACTCGGAGGGCTTTACGGGCACATTTTCTGTCAGAGCGAAGGCAGACGGAGGAGGAGGGTGAGGAGGGGGAAGAAGGAGAGGAGGAGGAGAGCGGCCTCTCTCTCCTCGCAGCGCCCGAGGGGAGTCGGTGCGGATAAAAGCGAGCTGTTTAAGCTTCGCCACTTGTGGAGGAGGTTTCGTCTCCGGCCTCGGGGCGGCGAGATGGAAAGGACAATCACAGGCGGGCGGGCGGGCGGTGGCCCAGGGGGAGGATGGTGAGGGTGGTGGGTGGTGTGTGTGTGTGTGTGTGTGGGGGGCTCCTTGCTGCAAGCGGCTATGGGTGGTAGCGCAGAGGCGGAGAGGAAGGAGAAACGGCAGGAGGAAGAAGGGGAGGAGGAGTGGGACATCTTCATCTCACAAATATCATCCACCTGTGAAGCAGAACCACCCTCCACCACCACCCCTCTCCAAAACCAGCCCTCAGATCTAATTAAGCCGTCGGCTCAATAAAAACCGAGCCGGAAACTCTGCACTTCCTCCTTCACGGCACGTTTCTTCTCTAAGTTCAACTTATCACACCATGAAATCACTTTGGAAACGCTGTTTACTTCTACTGTTGCCTTTGTAAATATAGTTTGAAACGCTCCGTTTTAGTTCCAATGTTGAGCCTGCAATGTGCAATGGCGTGCAGTGAATGTATTCTTCCGCTCTCTTCGTTTCCCTTCCCCAGACTTTCCAAAATAATCACTCTGTTTACCATTTTGCTATCAGCGCTTCAGGTGGAGGAGGGGTCACACCCAGTCACACAGGTCGCTAGTTCATCACAGGTCCAACGAGAAAAAGACAAACACTCGCAGTCTATTTGCATGTCTTTGGTACTGGGGGGAAGAAGCTGGAGCATCAGGCCAGAAGCCGCTCACTCTGAAGGCAAAATGCAAACTTCACACTCCTCCATCAAATTGTGTCAGCTTTATTTTTGCCAGCACCAAGTCACAGTCACCTCAGGGAACTTGACATGCTCCATGAGCAAAGTGTTGCTAATTTGGAGCAATAAATAAATAAAAACTGGCCAGCAAAAAACACAAGCAGATGACAAAGGAAAGGAATTCAACCAGCGACATTTTTATATATACTGTATATGTGTACATATATATATACTGTATACATATATATATATATATATATATATATACATATACATATATATACATATATATATATATATATATACATATATATATACATATATATATATATATATATATATATATATATATATATATATATATATATATGCATATATATATATATATATATATATATATATATATATATATATATATATATATATATATATATATATATATATATATATATACATATATATATGCATATATATATATATATATATATATATATATTTATATACATATACATATATATGGAGAGAGAGAGAGATTTTTTTCAGTGTCACAATAAATATTAACAAACTCACAGAATATCTAGACCTGTCATTTCTTTGAGCACATTATGATTTGAAGATATTTATCTTCACGCCTTTGACGCAGTTTTGATGTCGGTCTTTGAAGAGCTGTAGTGTTTCCCGCCGCTTTATGGAGCAAGATAACTGTCAAAAAGATATGTCCATGACTCTAACCATTCGTATTCGTAAAGTTAAACTTTTTTATGTCTATAAAAAAGTTGGACACAAAATTCTGCTGTCATACGCACGAGTTTGATAAATTTTGGGGGTTATGAACCTAAAAGCTGTGAGTGCAAAGTCTTAGAAATACATCTCTCATTTCTACGACTACGAAGTCTTCACTGTGAGGACGAATTCAAGTTTGTGGGTACGAGTAGAAAAGTGCTCAAATGACGTCACATAGGTCACAGGGGAAGGTAATCGAACCCCGATTGCTCGAAAGCGCATGTGCCGAAGATGACTGACGGCGGTGCACCAGGTGAAGCATTACAGGTAAAGTCAATAACACATCCAACTATTTTATTTATTTCATGAAATTGTACTGTTTTAAATAATACACAGTTTATGGACTACATACGTACTGCTTAGTTTGCACGCTAACGAACTGGGCCGGTGACGCTCAGTTAGTGTTTGCATCATGCTGCAGTCACATTGAACGCGGCAGGCGCACCCATTCATTGTGTACGTGCGGCCATGGCGCAAGAGCGCACGCCCGCACAACGACCTGAGCGGCACGCAAGGGGGGCGCCTGCCGCCGCACTTTGTGCCCTATTTATTTTATTTATATGGACACAGCGCACTGTGATGACATCAACAGTACAAAAGGGTGCTAACATCTCCCTGGCATTCATCAAGAGGTTTCAGAACCTGCCCGGGAGCCAAACACAAGTCTCAGTTCCTTCCTTCCCCACTCGGCTTCCTCCCAGACAGACAGACAGACAGACAGATACAGTCTATCTCTACGGTTCCGCGCTCACATCCTGCCGGCCTCATTGCTCCTCACAAATCTTACACACACACACACACACACACACACACACACACACACACAAAACGCCAGCAGTAATTCTGCTGCTCATTATTCTTCATTACAAGAGAGAAAAGGCACCCAAGGCTGGATCATATTTGCTGTTAACTAAAGTTTCGGAGACAATTAGTTCAGGTTGTTAAAATTAATCACTGTTACGGCGAGGATCTCCGAGGCCCCGCCGAAGCAGCAGCGGCGTTTACGGTTTGTTTATTCAGGGAGCCTCCTGCGGATATCGACCCGGCCCTGCTGTAAACAGTGGGATAAGGCCCTCTGCAATCGTTGGCCGGATTTACTTTCTGCAGCGGCGGCGGCGGCAGCAGTGAGCCGTTTGGAACATGACCTCCGTCCGACACGCAGGGAGGAAGGAAGTTTAATGATTCTGTCTCAACAAACTGCATCCCGCTGCAAATTCAAGGGGCTATTTCTATGTTTTTTTCCCCCTTACACTATGAGCTTATTAGTTAAAATTCATACCAAATTTCTACCACTAATTGAAAAGTCGTTCCTGTGAGCGAGCTGCTGCTCGTTTCCATCCTGAGTGTCCCTCAACGTCCGAGATGGTCTTGCGGGTCAATCCTGTACAACAGCCAGAATACTAAGATTCCAACTCTGAGATCCGGCTCACTAAACTCAAACAGGCAGCTCAGTTCTCTATCAATCAGTCCATAAATCAAGCAGCTTTGTATTCAGATGAAGCAGTTTGAGGTATGACAGTCAGCAGCAACTGTTCCAAACCCCAGAAGAAAACCAGGAAGAATGACCCAAAACAGGCACTGGAACTATGATAATAAACAAATAAATAAAATGAAACGGAGCCAGCTTGCTGATTGTAGCGGCAGTTAAACAAGAGCTCGTTCTCAAAACAGCGGAGAGGCCGTTTTTGCAAGAGTTACAATAAACACTGCTAGTAGGTTCGACCAGCAACTTCAGCAGGTTTGCCGTCTCCCCTTTTCCAAACGCTGTGTATTTACCAGATGGATTCATGAGAAAAATCCAAGGGATTTATGTAAAGCTCCTTCTGGTGAACCAGGTTAGAAATGAATTGAGTAAAGAGATGCTTCAGTTGTGGCTAAAACCAATGTGCCTTTACGATATTCATTTGCTTTTTTTTTTTCCTGCGGTGCAGCTACATCCTATAGCTTGGATAATTGGCGAGCTCACATGATTTTTTTTGGGTTTTTTTGTTGTTTTTTTTTGCTTTAATAGGCCTAGTGGTCTCCAGCCTAGTGCCCTGAAACTAATCGCCTCAGTCACGCTGCATGAAAACCATATAAACATCCATGGCCTGGTTCTCACAAGTCTGTACTTGCAGCCCACCACTGTCCTTCTTCCACTTCTTCTCTCTCTCACTTTCTCCTTTGACTTTGCGCAGCCGTGAGGCAGCCACTGGGTCTTCAAAGACGGCAGCTCTGCAATCGAGATCACAATACATATTTATGCTGTTATGCTTGGCTGGTTATTGGCCGGTAATTTGCATTAAGAACCCTTTTGCCCGGTGTGTGGTGTTCGGAGGGAGGACACCAAAGAGATGTACGGCTGCAAGATCCGTACGTGCCAGCAGATAAACCAGATATGTACATGAGCGCGCGCACACACACAAACACACACACATACACACATTCAAAAACATTTCTGGGACCCCTGCAAGGAATCCTCGAGGATTTCGGTAACGCCTTGACAGTCCACATCACTTAGCCAGACTGCCTGCAGCAGGAGAGCTCATTTAGAAAGGATGTGTTTAAAGCAGCTGGAAGAAATTGTCTTATTGCTGCTTTAGAGGGAGAAAACAAAACAATGAGATTTCTGTTTCCCCTTCACCTATTTCTATGGGGTGTGCAGGATACATGATTGAGAATCCTGCAGTAATTAATGGCTCCCCCAGCAAAGTGCTAATTAATGCCAAGGCAGGCGTTGAGCATGTATGGATTTCTTTTTGTTCAAAATATTGGAATAATCAGCAGATGTGGGTAAACACGCTTGTTTTCCCACAGGCATCAACAGAGGCCACACACATGTATAGATACATATCCCCCTTATTTCCTCTCTGGTCCATGAGGTTCCTATTAAAGCACTCATATTTTACCCATTTCCAGATATTTGCTCGCATTACAGACTCCAGTGGAGCAGCCTGGAAAACAAAACAAATTAATAACTCCATAGATTTTTAGAGAAAAACACATTTAGCCTTCTGTTTACAGTCCCTTGCAAAAAAAAAATGGGAGGAAGACAAAAAAAAAAATCCTGCACAGTGCAGCAATATTTATTTCAGAGACGCCTGAATAGTCAATATTCTTGTTTTCGGGAGCGTTGGCAAAATATTTTGGAGGGTAGTTATGCAATGTACCAGATAAAACATCCGTGTGAATATTTGTGGAGCTTAAACTCGTCTTACCTGCCTGTGAGTTTGAAAGATTTTAAATCAATTGAGCCAACCACCTTTTCCTCAGACCTCCCACATCTTTTGGAATAATACAAAAACAAGGCGGTGTTAGAGAGCAGTCTGATAGGTGTATCAGTGCCCTTTGTGACATCACAAAATCATTTATTCGTTTAGCACAAACTCTCCGTCACCTGTGTAAACTGAATATATTTGCGCGCATTGTCGGCTTCGCCACCTTTTAACCAGACAGCCGTCGTGCTCAACCGTAGTTAAACTATGACCTGGAGGGGGCAGTATAGCTGGAACGCAACGCTAACCAGAAACCATTAAACAAAACAATGGTGTTGTATAAATTCTATCTGGTGTTTAGTTATGATGCACTTTATGCTTTATGAAGCGCACTTTTTTTTTTTGCGGCGGCGCCACTGAAAGTGCAGCGCCCATAAAGACGCCATAAAAATAAACCTGTCTTGCCTTTAAGGAGTCGTAGTCGACGGGTTCCTCTCGAGGTAAATAAGATTCCTCCCAAATAAATGTGCTTTTCCCTGCACTGAAAGTAAAAAAGTAAAAAAACGAAAACAGGACCACTCTCAAAGGCCACCCCGCTGCCATATTCATAAAACCCTCTCCGATATGATCCACTGGAAGTACCACAAAGTACTAAGAATACACATACATGCAAAGGGAGCAATGTTTCGAGACTAAAGAGCTCCTCCTCATCCCTGCATCACTCTTTCTTCTTTGTTATCTGCCGCTCTTTAATAATGATCCCAACAGGCAGTAAGGAGTGGGGTGGGGGGTGAGAAGTGTGTGTGTGTGTGTGTGTGTGTGTGTGTGTGTGTGTGTGTGTGTGTGTGTGTGTGTGTGTGTGTGTGTGTGTGTGCACGGGGGTATCTGGCACAGGAATTTTAATTGGAAAAGCAACGTGGGGCAGGTCCAATCGCAGCTGACCGAGCCGGTCGTCAACGCCAGGGGAGTCCTGCGATGCACCGCCAGCCTGACAGTTTTGTTACCAGTGCTGGGCCATGCTGGGTAGGGGGTGAGGGGAGGTAGGGAGGGAGGGAGGGAGGGAGAGAGAGCTGGATGACGGATGACTTTCGATTGGCCAGAGCTGTGACTGAGCTGAGACGTGGGGTCATTTTGCGCCCTCTTCTTGAGCATCCCGTCAAGTCGTTTCTTCTGAGATTCCTGCCACAAAATTTGTAGCGAGAAGAATTTTGATGGCAGCCTTTCGGCCCCTTCTGCATCGCTAGATCTCTCAATACTCAATAATGGGAAACAGCGCAGCGCTTCTCTTTAATCCCTGAACTGAGGTTGAGCAGAATAAAAGGGTTGAGTGTGCAGCCGTGTCTTGAAAGTACTATGCAGGGCCGGATAATAAAACAGTCGTTTCCTCAGCCCGTGCTCAAACAGTCGGAGCTACTCTTTATATCAGCACCCTTTTTAAAATTCTCCCCTGCACCGATCTGCACAGGTGATTTGTTGTATGCTCAGCGCCGCCGCTGCTGACGCCTCAACCACTGCTGGATTTTCTTTTTTAGCTTGTCCCGCTGCCTCGCCCTGGTAATTGCACCGGCGACCTTGATGCAGATGGGCCAAATGAAACATATCTTCTGTCAAGAGTCGGCCATTAGACGGGCCACGGAATTACCTCATTTCCTTTCGTGATCTCTCTCGGTGCACGCTCCTGATTTGGTGCGTGCCACCGGCCCATTTCGCAATACTTCCCTCGGCTATCTGAGGCGGCGCTGGCACTGCTGGGAGTAAATGTGTACCTGGCGGAATCCATTCCGCCACAATTTGTCCATATGCAGCTTCCAGCGTTATGGGAGCGGAGGCGGGACTTTGATTGATCAGAATCCTTGTTTTCCTCCCTAAGACTTTATACGAAGGCTCGAGAAGGGAGGGAAAAAGGGAAATAATGTGGCAGCAACAGAGAGTTTGGATCTGAAAATAAAGTGTGAAACAGTGTGTTGACGTGTCCCGGGGCCACAGCGCATTAACTCAGCATAATTAAAATGCAAATGATTGCGAGTTGATTAGTTTGTCACGTTAGATTTATATTCACACTTCCTCAGACTGTCGCGGGAGATGTACCAGCAAAGGGAAAGACAAAGAAAGTCAAGTCTTGGTTTTAAAAAAATAAATAAATAATCAAGTCATGGCGGGAACTTTTTAATCTAGGTAAAGTGAATCTATTGGGGCTTTTCTGTCCTACCTTCAATTGTACTGGTTCTTGTATACTCAAAGCAGCATTATGCTTTTTGTATAAATTAAAATTAACATCTCAAAGTCACTTTTTTATGATTGAGTGGCTCATAATGGGAAAAATTACACCTTTGGCATTGACACAGCGCCACCATCTGGCCTGATATCAGACTACACAGCTTTGGTTGCCTGCCCAGCACATTTTAAGGCAAATAAAATAAACACATTTCTTAATAATTACTCTATTGAGTCATTTAATCTGCCTATTTTCATAAGTAATTCAAACGTTTTATGCTACCACGCACAATCTTACTTTCTGAAGAAAGTGGTCACTATCAATCCGCAAGACACCAGCACCATGTTTCCAAACCTTCAGATTCAGCCGATCAATCTGCAGGAGGAGGAACAATAGCGTTGCTCGAAAGCAGAAGCCACTAATAAAAATAAATCACTCCCCTATGAACAAATTCTCTTTGACTCTGTTCTATTACTGGGTATCGGCCCTGGCTTTCATATCACGATATGGATTAAGTCAAGTTCTGATAACGCCTGTCTGTTGTGGAGCATTTGTAGAGCTGGCAGCAGATTTTCTTGGGGAAAGGGAATCACGCCAGAAACCCATAAATACATCACTAGAAATTTTCCACAGCCTGTCAGTGGCACAATCACAGTGGGCCCCGTCGTGCGCACAAGACAAAGACTTTAATGAAGAGAATGTACCGGGCCTTCACACTGTTCTCATTTCCTGCGCTGTCAGCTCCGCAAATTAAGAATGATGCTCCTGTTTGTCACGCACTTTATTTGTGGCGAAATGGTTGATTTTAGCTCAAACTGGCACACGGTGCACACAGCCCCTCCCCCCCTCACTCCCTCGTGGTAGCGGCAAGGCTTACAAAAATGCTGAGGGGGGAGATGGGCTTAAAAGCCAGAAATGGGAAGTTGGTGGGAAAAATTGTGTGTCATTTGAGCAGTTTCACTTTTCATGAGATGTGTGACTTTTGTTCATCAACGAAGACAACAGGCTGAAAGAAAAAAAAAAATAAGGAAAAAAAATTTGGCTGCCGCTTTTCACTCTTGAACTTGGAAAGCATTGAGTGGGGCATTATGAGACACACTCGGTGCACAAGTAGGGCTGAAATTTCCCCAACAATTCAAATGGTTCTGTCAAACTGGAGTCGTTGGGCAGTCCACGATGTTCTCTCGTCAGACTTCCAAGAACCAGAGAGTCGTCGCAGACTTTGAAATTGGATTCCGAAAACAAACTCGGGTCTGATAGTCTTGGCTGGCACAATTTAACGGCAAATGATCCATCACAAGTGGACGGTGAACTCAGAGCTATCGCCCGCGGTGCACCAAGAACATTTTGTCTGTAATCCTCTTTAATTTGTGATGCTGAGAGAGACGGAGAGAGACAGGAGGGCAAGGAAACAGACTTTGGTCATTAGCCGCTGCCTGGGTTTAAGCAAATGGATAAAAGGTCAGAATATCAAAGACAGTCCAGTGGGACCACATGAGCAACCTTGAGTGAAAAAGGCTGGAATGCGGCGTGAGATATAACAACGTTGCCATCCCCCATCCACACTGTTGGTGTTGGACTAGATGCGTTGACGAGAGATCATTGGCTCAGTTGTTTATAGAGACTTTCCGGTAATTCTGAATGGGAAATAGAGGTTTCAGAGAACATCAAATTGAACTTGACTCGCCGGACATTTGTCAGCTGGCAAAAGGTAGAGACTTAAGAAAAACAAACTTCTTTGCATCACATCCATTCGAAAATCACCAAAAAGACATTTTAGTTCTGGCAATAAATGTTGTTGCAGCTCGTTAGCAGAACCTCGGGTAACATTCGCCATCAATATTCTTTTCCCATTACCATCTTCTCCTTTCTTGTAACACTTTGTTTCTGAAACTCACCCTGGCTAAAAGGAAAATGGTGACAGAATTTAAAGTCTGACGGGAAACACTCAATACCAGACGCTGGCACGATGCACGACTGTAATTTAAGAATTTAAACCATCACTGCTGGCTGGGCTCTCTGAACTCTCTCAGCCCTTTTCTCCTCATTCTAGGTAGGAAAGGCCAAGTTGCATCCTTCAACAACATGCCAATATGGTTCCACACTGATCTCTCTGCAGGCCGGAGTTGTTGTTGTCCACTGACTTGGAAATAACTAAATTCATACACTAGTTGCAACCTCAGTCTCTCTCCAAACGGTGAGAGGTGTGAAAACTCCAATGCAAAGCGAGACCTGCCACCATCACCGCTTCTTTTCGTCATCGCCATCATTTGCATGCCTCATATTCTGTACGCAAAAATAGATAAATTACATGTTTTGTGAATGGATTTTAAAGTGAATCATGCAGCAGATATTTCGCACATCACTGCAGTTTGTATCCAGTGGTGTTTTAAATGCCTTCTTTAAGATTCAGGATGGTTTTGTGCTTGCCTGCGTGCGTGTGCGTGTGTCAGCATAAACCATTGTCTATATGCCTCATCCGTGTCTGCCGCTGGTTCCTCATTCATCAGATGACAGCACTGAAGTGCGTTGTTCCGGCCGCACCATCGGTCCATCACTAATCCCCCTTTGATGAGTCCGGCTTCACAGGGAAAGCGCTGACATTTCACACTAAGGCCTTCTCCCTTTCCCGCGGCCACGCACGGACGGACCTCGGCTCCACTCAGGTGCTCTTTTATCCCCGCCTGGGCGAGACGAGGGACCGGCTTTCGATGACTGATGGATTAGACTGCAACTTTGAAAAGATTATGAGACTCATGTTTGGCCGAGGGGCTTAGCGGACGCAGCCTCCGGTGCAAAGAGAGGAGGAGGTCAGCGTCTAGTTTGTGGTGAAAGAAAACGCTTTGTAGGCGCTGAAACCGAGACGCTGAAGGTCCCATACCGTGCAAAATTTAATGTTTACCGGCAACAACACACATCCGTAGACGGTTGATGAACACAGCAGTGCGGTAATGAGTCTGCGATGAACAGTAAAGATCTGAAACTGGGTGTAATACGGTACCTTTAAACAACATTTAGTCTGCATTAGTAAGCAAAGGCCGCTGCAGACGTCCACATTGAATGATCAATCCTTTTTCATTCCATCTTAGATCAAAATTCTACGGGACGGTTTCATAGTGGACTTTACGGGCGACTGAATTTACAATAAGAGGCAAATGAATTGACTAAATACTCAACAAAACAAATAAAGCCAAGGCTGTAATCATTAACCATTTAGTTAGATTTGCCATTTAAAAAACATTAAGGAGAGAGGCGCTCAGAATCAAAATGCACGCCACATTACCACTGGCCATTAAAACAACTGCCATCAACAGAGTGTAAAACAATAATTACTGCTGTGTTCGAACTGCAAGAGGGTACATTTGTTAGAAAACACGGTTGCTATCATCAGTGCCAAAATGAAAAGAATGGATTAATTCAATTCCATATCAATTTGTGGCCTCGATTTGGCTTCCATATAAATGAAATGTGTCGGAGGTGTACATAGCTTGATCTATCAACAAGTATTATAAATACATTAGCAGGGTAGGCAGGCAGGCAGGCAGATAGATAGATAGATAGATAGATAGATAGATAGATAGATAGATAGATAGATAGATAGATAGATAGATAGATAGATAGATAGATAGATAGATAGATAGATAGCTGGGTGGCAAACTAGCGACGGTTGCTCAGTAAACAGACGGACGGATACATTTACAGTCTGAAAGTCAACTCATGAAAGTCGTGAACCAGCATTAAAATCATGTCACCTCTCCCAACCGCATTGGTGTCATCTTATTACCCACTTCCTGTTGGTAACAGGAGGTGGAGGCGAGACAAAACGCTGAGGGCATATTTTCAACTGGAGCCGAGGCGGAGAGATCATATTTCCCAACACAATTTACACCGGCTCCCCGTGGATTTTTCTTCCCTTTTTTATTTAAGAGTTATGTTCCAAATCTCTCTGATTAATTCTTCTGAGAACGACCAATTTCCTGTTGAGATTGTTGAGCTTTTACTGTCTGGCTTGCATCACCATTATAAGAAGAAAAAAAAACATGCACACACACAGAGGCAGATGAAACGTGACATTTTAATAGCTCAAGACCCATTTTTCTGCGTTATTAAATTTAAACTCAGCTCATATGTATTTCCTTGCACAACATCAACAGTCATACTTAAACATGAATATCTCTTTCAACCGTGTGCACAAAGGCGAAAACCGTGAAATCCACCGGAAAATAAAAAATGTATTGAGCAAAATGTAAGGAGCATAGCTGAAGTGTTGCATTCAAGCCAGACAGTCGCATTGTGCCAACCCCGTTGCATAACGGCGCCCTTGTTCTGCAACGCAGGGCAGTGGGCCGTTCACTTTCACAAGATCAATATCTTCATACACAGGCTTCAGAAGCATGTTAGTTTTATGAACTAAAAGCTTTTGCCTCCGCTCGAAACGCACCACTGCAGCCTCGGCTGATTTAAGAAATAATAAAAGCCAGGCTTGAAAAACATCTGGTCCACTGGACCGCTATCGATTTCCCCCAACAGAGTCAGATCAAGAGCTACATTTATGGCCAGACAGGGTGTAGGAAATTATAACAACACACCAACCCACTATTGATTGCGAGGAACAGCGTGAACTGTTAAAACGTTAACCACCATGAGGAGAGCAGAGCGGAGGAAAAGAAAATGACACTGCATTTAAAATATCACCGCTCACAGTTTAAGGGGGGAAAAAATACCAATCTTGAGGAACTGAGACCTTCTGTTCCAACTGAAACATTTTGTGGAAGCACAGGTTGGCTATTGTTGAACCACTAAAAAGTGCAGTTTACCCTCCACACGTGCTGTTTGAATGGAAGAGATCTGAGCTCCAAGCTTGGCGCTGGTCTTCAGCGGAGGTGCACAGCATTTGTCTTTCCGATATCACGCACAACTCTGGCACAAGAACATGGGAGCGGCGCCGTAATTGGTATTTTGAGCAGAACAATATTGACTTATCTCGGTAATTAACAAAGTAAACAGGTGAGCGCGTGATTAATTGAAGGAACAAATGGCCCCGCGTGCTCGAAAGCGGAGCGTTCAACATCTAGGAGGTGTGTCGCTGCCTCCCACTGGCCCTCCGAGGAAGCGCACGTCTCATCAAGAAGCAGAGTGCAACCCCTGCAGGCTCTTTACAGGCTGGTAAAGCGGCTGCATGGCTACCGGTTGTCACCTGCATGGCCCAAAACATTTTTATTTTTTTTTTTACAACCCCAGATGGCGTTCATCAGCATAAGGCCAGGATTTAGCCATGACCAGACTGCAGCAGGTACAATGACACAAAGCAAGCACGTCTGTAGCAGGAGAGACTCCACCTCCAGATCTGGCAACCCGCAGCCTGACACACACACACACACACACACACACACACACACACACACACACACACACACACCAGATAATCTGGCAGATTTTTGGCTAGCGTCCCTAATCCTGATCAGCAAAAGACCCGATTGTTCTAAACACCGGGCAGTGTGAGCAGTTTCCCCCGCTGAGGCTGCACAATCAATACATATTCATAGAGTACAAGGTTAATATTTAGGTTTGCAAATCCTGTTATACAGTATGCAACATGTATGATCCATGTTCATGCTGTACTGAGGCTGTTTATTCTGTTTGAACGGATTGTTTAGAGGGGCGTGGGGGGTAGAAAAATCCGCAGCCCCGCCTTTTGAGCATCGGCCTGTTTACCTGCGTGTTTACTGACTTGGCAAGCTTTCAGGGTTGAGACTCTGCTGGTGTGCAGTGTGCTCTGCTGGCAACCCCGCTGCACACCAGGCACTGTGAGGACAAAACTGTGAAACCTGCCAGTGTGTTTGAAAAATCTTTTTTATGTGCCAGAACTAGAAAGGTGGTGAACTGGTAGAAAATGGAGAAGAACAGCAGGGATCGACATGGACACTGCTTACAGTGTGCTTTCTGACCATTGCAAGTCACTCGTTCGGATACACTGGCCATCAATATTGCTCAATGTTGGTGCTGCCAACAAGTGATATACAAGTTTTTAATTAGGATAAGATTAAAGATAAAACTCTCCTTACAGATAAAAGTTGTTTTTTTTGACAATTTAAAATATGAGTTGACATTTAAAATGCTCCAGTAAAAAGAAAGCACTTTTATATTTACCAGTGTATCCGGTTAAAACCACTGATGAACACTAGAAATAGAGAACATGAAGTAGCAAGGAAACATGTTAGAGTGACAATCTGAACATAAATGTGAATCAAGCAGCTGGGCTGCTGCCAACCAACCAGCAGTTTTGCATTTGCAAAATATTCTAAGACAATATCCCTGATATCTTTTCTCCCGGGCATCATTCTCCCTCGGATGCCCCCCACCCAAACCCACTCCCAGCTCTCGGCGTCTCTCAGCAGATTCATAATGGCATTTGGTCACCGTAAAGAGCCGCGGCGCTGCTGTTAGCGGCAAGCAGGGAGGCGGTTGTCACGGTTACCTGATGCAGCATGGCGCTGGACCATCTGCCATGTAAGAAAGACAGCTCCCTACCCACTGCTGTAATTACAGAGCACCCCGAGCAGCCAGTCAGCCAGCCAGACCTGGCACACACCAGGACAAGGTGCCGGTGAGCCATTAGTGTGTGTGTGTGTGTGAGTTTATTCTTGTGCGTGTGTGTGTGTGTAAAGCGTTGACACCTTGGACAGAGCAGAACGTCTGGAACCAAACGGCATTGTAAACTTCCCAATGCCTCGACCGCCCAGAAGCAGCTCAAATTCAGCCCAACAGAAAAGAACTCTGTACAGTGTTCCTCACTTTTAACCAAACCATGAACAGAAGAGAACAAACAGCAGTTTCAATCAGCAATATCACCACTGACAATGGTAACGAGGTTACGGATTTAAGGGGTTTCTGCTGTGACCATTTCCACATTTGATTAATTAATTTACAATAAACAAGGTTTGTTTGGTGAAAAAACTCCTAGTTTGAGGCTTTACAGGCCTCGCAAAACAAGCCTGCCTCTCAATCAGTCTCCCCCGCTCCCCACCTGCACCAGCCGTGGCTCCGCCTTGGAACAGCCCACTCCTGATTGGCCAATAGTTCACCCCTAGCTCGCGCTAGTGGGGAAGATAGCTACTAGCTTTACTGCAATGACGCATCTTCCACGTTTAAAAAAAAAAAAAAACTCTGCAGAGGCACTACTGTGATAATCAACTCAACTTGTGACATGGAAAGTCGAGCAAAATGCAAACGGCTGTTTCAGCTCAGTAACTAGCAGATCTAGAAGCATTAAAGCTGTTATTTTTCATACTTGGTGAGTTAGTTGGCATGGCGGTAATGCAAAAAGACACGTTAGAGAAACAAACGTGACACACACAGCAGCCCAAAAACCAGGGCGCACAGTGGAAACTGCAGCAAATACAGAAAAATGTTGCAAAAAAAAAAAAAAAAACAATTCCAATGGGAGTATTTTAATTTTCAACATATCTTAACATGCTTATCGTTTATCACTAGAAACTGATGTTTAGATCAATGGATCGCAGTGTCAGCAGTTTGGAGGTACCTGCTGACACTCCCCCCCCCCCCCCCCACCCACACACACACACACACACACACACACACACACACACACACAAACACACACACAGCTGCTGCAACTTGTTACAGAAAAAGTGCAAAGAAAAGCAATTAAGAAGTAAATGCGCTTTAGATTGGCTTGGTGAGCCAATTAGGAGCGAGGCCCTGCAGACATACTGTAAGTCTGCAGTCTAATGAGGTAGAATTAAGGATTGCTGGCACTGCCTCCACAAAGGACGTGGCCCCGCCTCCCTGTGTTCCCCTCTTCCTGTGGGCATATCTCCGACACCACCCCCCCGCAGACCCTCCAGCGTCCGCGGAAAACAAATATGTGTATTTGGAGTTATTATCAGCCTCTAATTCGCCGTAATGAAAGTGCGAGGCCGCGCTGGCGGATGAGCTGTTTTAATTTCGGCGTGGAACGCGGGCCTGCATATTAATGACCTCATTTGCATAAATCATGTCACTCCACTCGGGATTCCAATTAAACTCTTGAGTAATTGCTCGGCTGACCTGTTAAATAGCATCCTTTAAGTGGTTCAACAGGCCGACAAAGCCTGTTGACACGCGTTCTCGCTCTCTCTCACACACACACACACACACACACACACACACACACACACACACACACACACACACACACACACACACACACACACACACACACACACACACACACACACCTTTTGCCGGACTTACATGTGATTCACTCTGAATACAATTAATAGGGAGAGAGGTATCTACGAATTCTGAATGGCAAACACCGTCTGACGAGTGTGAACTCGTGTGCAGGAAGAAATTGACAGCTTCGTATCTAATTTTAGCTCGTGTCTTGATGAACAAGATCACTTACTCTGGTGTGACAGCGAAAGGTGACACCTCAGGAAAGGACAGGGTGTGAGTGAGCATGTATTTTTATTAAGATTTTACTAAGTTAATTTTTTTTTTTTACAGTGAAAAGTCAAAAAAAAACTGTTTGTTCATTGCTTTGACTTGAGCTCACGACTCAGGCTGTGTTTATTTTACAGCAAAATAAACTCGCTAACTGCAGCTCACAGACTCTCCAGCCTTGTTAAACAAATCATGATATTAAAATCTAACACCTGTGATGTTTTTTATATCAAGATCAAAACTTTGTGCAGTCCAATTCGGTGTTGTAATGCAGCCACCTGCTGCTTGATTGACCCTGATACACCTCAGACCCCTAAAAAAGTTGCCGGCACTTGTTTTTCTACGGAGCCCGAAAGTTCTGAGGCCTGAACTTTTAATATTGCTGCAATTTAATTTACATGTGATAGTGAACCAAGTTTGCAGCTTCTTAACTTACCTGATGAACTAAATAATTAGTAAAGTGCCAAACGAACAACAATTGGATTATCAAAAGTGTATCTGGGCTTTTATTTATTTATTTATTTATCTTACAAATTTCTACTTATCAATTGTATCTCAGCTAATCAGTACAAAACGGCACAAGCGGTGGCTAAAGGTTGTCCACATGTGACTGTTTTTTTTGGGGTTTTTTCCCCCACTGCAGCCCAAAAGAAGCTTTGATCCTTCCAGACAGGCAGGGTATTAATCTGGAGGCTGACACAGATCAGCTGTGGCAGAGCTCCACGTCCACCTCAGCACTGTCAGCTCAGCAGGCCCGCTGTCCGTCACGGCTCTCAGGTCACAGGGACGGAGCCTGGAGCCAGGAGCTTGCAGGTTCCAGGAAGTGTGAGTGTGCACGTGCATGTGTGCGTGTGAGAGCCCCTCCGTCCCTAAAAAATACAGCAACGATCTCCAAAGACCAGAGTGCTGCATTTAGCCCCCTGTTTCCAGCCTGCTTTCTGGCTTCACTGGTGCCGTGCTTGAACAAAATAAGTAGACAAAGGCAAAGGCTAGGGATGCAAATTATCGATTCATTCATCCATCATTATTGATGGATTCACGATTAATTGATAAGCAGTGATTTTTCCAGTGAACCACATTGAAAATCATGTAAGGAACACATTATTTAACCCTGCAGTAATGTTGAGGGTCCAATGTGACCCATTTTTACATTAGACAACAGTAAAAAACACCCTCAACATTTATCCTCTGACTTTAAGCTGACTTCTAATGGGTCACATTTCAACTTTTTAAATAAAAGTTGTTTAAAAGTTGTTCTAGGTTTATTATGACCATCACAGTATCTACAGGTGAATTGCTTTTTCCTGTCACGACACTGTTATAATGATATTAACTACCCGTGTAAAAGATTTCCAATTAATTGCAACTAATTTAATTTCATTAATTAAATTCTTAATCGACAAATAATCGATAATCGTTTAATCGTTAGCATCCGTAGTAAAGGCAATTCTTTATTCTGGTTACAGGCATTAAAACAGATTTGCACTGAAGGACAAATATTCCTCAGAGAAGATGGGGAAAGTGGAAATGAATTCTTTCGGAATTGTCCTTTTGTTCGTCCTCGCTATCGATGGATGGCCATTAAAAAAAATAGAAAAAAGAAAAGAAAGTGCGCTTTGTGCACGCTGAATGATTAGAGGACCTCTGAGTTATCAGCCTACACACGGGAGCCTATAGCTCCGCAGCCTGCACTGGGAATTTCATCAGGACAATGGCCAAGTTGCCTCGGGGCTCTTTCAAGCTTTCCCTCATTTCATTTCCATCTCTATCGCTCTCCGGGTTCACTTACATTTTGCCCGCGCATCACCATGGCAGCGGACACTGGCCCTTGTGTCTGACTCAGACACAATCCAGCACATTTCAGCTGGCAGTGACTCATAATGAGTCCCACTCTCCGCCGCTGCGCCGCCCGAAATAGGCTCACTTTCCTCCTTAAGATTTCTCTGCGGACAGCAGCTGTGATCATCTCTCAGAAGGAAAAAAAAACACTCAAACACCTTTTACTCTGTAACAAACTTGTTCCAAAAATAAGACGGAGGAAACAATGTTAGCGTCCAGCCAAGTGTTTTTGTTGGGTTTTTTTTTCTTCTCCCTTTTAAACCCCACATGAACAGGGACAGAGCAGTGCCCACTCCTGCTATTTACCTGCATGCAAATCTAATCTAGTGATAACAGCTGAAATGTGCAAGTAAAACTGTATCCAGGCTGTTGGATTAAGTTTCCCTAAGCGGAACATTAAAAGTCCAGAATTTTTCAAAAGGTGTTTTTTTTTCAATGTTAAAATCTATTTATCCATCCATCTACCTATCTATCCATCTATCCATCTACCTATCTATCCATTCATCTACCTATCTATCCATCTATCCATCTATCGGGAAGGTCCAACAAAGCATCAGTTTGGGCAGGAGGTTGAAGCCTGATATTTTGGCAGGAGGCTGTAATCACGGTGCTAAACATACAAAGATCAATTTAGACAGTTCCTCATGCAAGGCTGCTTCACCCGCGGCTGGGATGGAAAAGCAAAATCTGAGAATGACTATTACACTGTAGAAATGTGTTGGTCACTAGCATCTGCTCAAGGGTCTTATTTGTTATAATACATTCCCCCAGTTTTAAATTGTACAATGTTTGTCGCACAGTGAAGGTGGAGGAGGCTGATGGGAAAAGTTTAGAATTATTTTTTTCCAGCAACAAATGGAGACAGTGCCCATCACAGCAGGATAACAGAGTCACTTGGTGGGCTGTGTATAGATGTTTATACTTGTGTGTGTCTGTTTGTGTTGTTTGGCACAGCCTGCGGGCTCACAGTTCTGCTAAATGAGAAACTTCCTCTTTAAGTGCGATGGGGAGGCAAGGAGAGAAAGTTGTAAATGAGATTTGCGAACCCCAGGCTCAGTCTTCATTCTTGGGCTCATGTCTGCGGAAAGCGCTCATTTGTTCCCGTCTCTTCTTCTCCTCCGTTTCAGAGATCTGTACACTTCACTTCAGTGCCTCTGTGCCGCTGATGCTGCCACACACTCAGGATGGCTTTGTAGAGGCCTGAAATTTACTCTATTTCAAAACAAAATCTAAAATAAATAAATAAATAAATTCCTGTCACAGGTCATTACTGTTATCTGGTGCTGAATGTAATATTCTGCTCATTGGTTCAGAACGCGTTTGATTTCCTTTTCATTGCAAAGACAAAATTCACTGTCACATTCAACAGTTTGATTTATTGATTTACTTTGTGGAATCATATCTCATCTTTTTAATTTACTTTGTCTTACGTTTCTGAAATGTTACCACTTTTCACAAATTTTAAACTCAAAGTCTCTCAATGCGCTGAGGTGGATCTGTCTTCGCCTAGACTGAATGCTAAATTCCAGCTAAAGCCATTCTTTTCCATATTCAGTTTGCTATTTTTTCAGTCTTATAAGGAATTTTGTGCACTTTATTTCACGTGAGGAGGCTGATGTCTGTGAAATTTGGACATTGGAGCCCCAGAGCGCCTGCCGGGCCGCCCGGTGGCAGCTCGGCATGATCGATGTGCACGAGGCCAGAGCAGCGTGTGCAACCAAGACTAATGCGGCCAATAAAACAAAAACCAGCCCCCTTGTGCAAGAGCAGGGCCCATTCAAGACACCCGCCGCCACCCAGCGCTCCTGGCACCACAGTCTGTGCTCTTAATCCACTCCTCCAGCCCTTCCAATGGGATTTGCTCACCCCGAGCCAATGTGCCAGTGACCCAGTCTGCTGCCTTTCTCCTCGAAAGCCTTTTACCGCCTCCTAAGACAGTGATTAACATCATTACAAGTTTTCTTTAAAGCCCCGGGTGGGCAAAAGGAATAGGTATTATACAGAGGAGGTACACAATGGGCAAGCAGTGTGCCGACTTTTCTTACACCTAGTCAGCCAGGTTCCTTAGGTTGACGAGGAGTCGCATTAATACAAATGCAGAGTCAAAGATTGCACTTGTCGTGCTCGCAACATTTCTGGTTTGAAAAGCGATGCATGTCCAAAAAAAAAGAAAAAGAAAAAAGGAAGAGGGGCACGTGGAGGAATAAAGGTCAGGGGTATTAAAGGAGGAGGACTGTTTGAAAATGCAGAGGGATGTTGGCGAAGGAATCAATAGGAAGAGGAGAGAGTCAGAGGGATCAGGAGGCAATGGGGGCAAAGTCACCGGACCTGCTGCTGCTGCTGCTGCTGCTGCTGCTGCTGCTACTGCAGCAGCATCGGGCGACACGTGCATAGAAAATGCCAAGTCAGGCTGAGAGGCCGGGACAAGAGGTGTGTGCACGTGTGAACGAGAGAGTGTGTGTGATTGTGTTTCCCTGTCTGTACACTACTTCACCTTCCTCTTCTCTAGCAAACCCTCCTCCCACTGCAATTTTCCACAGTTGTCAGCCGTCATATTTAAAACATTATCAGCTGTGAATCCCCCCGGGGGGAGGGATGGTGTGTGTGTGTGTGTGTGTGTGTGTGTGTGTGTGTGTGTGTGTGAGTGTGCGCGCGCGTGCGCGTGCGCTCCGCTTTGACAGCTTTGAATATCAACAGTATAAAGTCAACTGAGCCAAATCCAAATATGTGTTCTATCCGTTTCAACTGGCCGGCGCTACAACCAGCGGTCTGATAGTACTTGAGAAACGGCTTCATTACGGCTCATTCTCTGGCCCCGCACTCTAATTATAGCCTTTACAAAAGAGCAGCAGTAATGCACTTTTAAGTGTAATGGGAGTTACCTAATTAGGTCTATCAAACACCAGTGCGCGCGCACACACACACACACACACACACACACACACACACACACAGGCGCAGACGCTGATGTGAAAGCTGCCATTCTGTAATTAGTGGCGGTGATGAAAGCCTCCATTACCGTTTCATTTACGCACCATCGGAGGGCGCCGCCAGCTGACCCGTGCGCTTAGCGATGTGACGGCGTGCCGGGCTAAAAACATGGGGTTTTTTTAGGTTTTTTTTGTTGTATTTTTTGTGAGTGCTGCTACGGGCTGGTCACATGGTCTGAACTAGATGTGAATATGAAGGCCTCCGGGGAGGCATGAAAAGGTGTTTGGTCTTATTATCGCACAGCTAGCTGGGGGGTGAGGTGGGTGAGAGGGGGAGAGAGGGGGCGAGCGGGGTTGAGAAGGGGTGAGAGAGGGTGAGGTGATAGACAAGCAGTCAGTCAGTCAGTTCGCTTCATTCGCAGCTCTTTGTCTGCAAACCCGACAGATGCACCAACACACCTCGCTTGGCCCCAGACTGAGTCGGTGCGTTCGAGTCTGCATGAGATCAAAAAGAACAGGATCCCCGCCGGCTCTGCTGGGCTTATGAGATGTGGAAACACTTTGACATATTTATTTATGCATTGTTTTCGTTGTGGTTAATTTCTAAGGGTTTCTACCTCTGCAGCAAAAGCCTGAAAAAAAAACAAGGTTCAGAACGTGTCCTCGAGATGATCTGACGAGTGACTTCAGCACAAAGATGTAATGTTTTCATCACTTGGCAACAAATCTCGGAAAGAAAAATATGAACTGGCCCTGAACTTAAGGCTCCAAGAACACACCAGGAATGGACAACATCCAGCTGACGTAACCGGTGAGATGTTTTGCCCCCCAAAAAGTTTAGGGGATTGTTTCTTTCTTTGGTTTTTTCTTATTTCTGGACACCCAGACATAAAAAGAAGAAAAAGAAGAAGAAGAAATGGCAGTGCTCTTCTCAACGTGTCCCGGTGGAAACAGCAGGGGAAAAAATGTGCATTGACGCTGAGGGCTTGATTGTAATTGATGAAAAGGTTGGAAGGAGATCGGACGGCCCGGTGGAAACGTCTGAGGCCAGTGTGGCGGCTGAAACAGCGTAGCGTCTGTCAGGGCCGACAGAGGAGCGCTGAGGTCATCCTCTCACGGGAATGCTCTTATCACGAGGACGTCTTGGGAAAAAATGAAGGGTTTTATTAAGTCAGCAGAGGAGTGGAAACGCTTTTGACTGCAGATACTCCACAGCGACATGGTTCTTGGATTTTTAACGGCAGAGTGCCGTTTTATGCAGGCTGAACTCAAGCATTTAATTTGAAAATACCATTAATTAAATAAAAAGATAATAATAATAATAATAATAATAATAATAATAATAATAATAATAATAATAATAATAATAATAATAATAATAATAATAATAATAATAATAATATAGACACAACACGCCTAATGATTCCTTTCAGTGACGCAGAAAGGCCGCACACATTTTCAATGATTAAAATATATAAACCTGCAACATTCCTCCTCCATGCTGTAAACGTTAAAGCCGCCCGTTACGTCTTTTAAACTCAACACACAGTGATTTTACTGCAAGCAATATTCTCCCACGAGCTAACAGAACACGTTTTACATAACAATTTCATGACTTAATATCCTCTAGATGTGCTGGCGTCAGCCAAAAAAAAGAAGAAAAAAAACGAGAGGGAGCATTTTAATTAACATATTTTCTGGCAACACATGAAACTCATAAAAATTCTACGCCTTGAAAAACCAGGCTGCCGCTGCCGCTGCTGCTGCCACTGCTCCCGCCACTGCTGCTAATCCAACACTTTGGCAATTCTGCGCAAGTCTTCCTTGACCTTTCCCGAGCTGCCAAGTCATCACAAACACAGAGTGAACAGTTCCCAGCTCGCTGACACTGAGTCAGACGCCAGAGCCCACGGCACACATGCCTCCACACAGCCGCTATCCACAGGGTGCACGATTCATTAAAAAATGAAAATGCAAGGGGAGCCGATTTTCTTTTTTTTTTTTTTAATCACAGCGAAAGACTTTCCAGATGGCCTTCTAAACAGGGTGTTCTCGTGCTTATGTTCCCCTGCCAAACTGCTGGCCTACAAATCGACTTATACTGTACGTTCAACAAACATCTCGTTATGAACCCACATTTGGCCGACGTCGTTTTGTGCATCTCTCACGTTCGCAAACAGAACTTTTTGCTTTAATGTGACCTAAATCATTTTCATTGAAGGACGAGAGCAGCTGCCCCCTTTGCACGCACGCAGTCACAAATCACGTATGTCCTCTGTTGTACTTACTCCTTGTACTTACTCTTCCTTCTTCTACTGCTATGACTCTTTTAATCGGGAGTCGTGAACTGCCAGTAATGAAAGCACAGATGGCGTTTTATCACACGTAAACCAAAAAACCCACACACATGCACACTGGCGATGGCTAATTAAAATGTGTCACTACAAATCGGAGCACGTTAACTAGCTAAACAATGCTAATGCTAGCTCAGTAGCTGCATAGCTGGTATGCTAACGCTTTTGTGCCACTTCCACCGAGCGGCCAACCTTGCAAATTTGTCATTGCACACTCAATTTTTGGAGTTTGCATTTTTCAGTGCTCAACCAACACTAATGCAGTAATTTTCTGCACATTTGTGCACTTATATAACATTAACTATTTAGTGCTGCAGAACTCACTATCGAGCGCACACACACACACACACACACACACACACACACACACACACACACACACACACACACACACACACACAGATGGCGTTGTAGGCATTGCGCCATCACGGCTAACGGCTGAAATCAATCTAGGTCTAGATCTTGCTTGTTTTTGCATTTCCATCACCATTTTCAAATGCTGTTACCCAAAGAAGGCACGAGAAGCGGGCAAAGGCAACGCAGCCATCTATACGTTATCAATAGCGACACCCTCTGCCAGGAAACACCAACCTGTTTGCACAAAACAAATTCTAAAATGCTAAGCTAACGAGCCCGAAGGTCATCCACATGGGACGCTCGGCTGCAGTCAGGAAGGACTTGAGTCACGACTGGCCACAGCTCCGAGTCCGATGAGCCCCTTAAGTCATGAGCGTCGAGGGGGATTAGGAGCTGTCGGTGATCCCATCAAAGCAATGTGTCACCAGCGCCGTGTCTTACCGCCCGAGCCCGACACTCCAGCGAGCAACTGATCCCCTTAACCGACTCTCAGTGGGGCCCTCGGCGACTGAGGCCAGCTGACGACGGGAGGCTATATTGGGGCAGAAATCGCGCCTGTTTGGACGCAGCAAAGTGGGGGGGTTGGGGGGTGTTGTGGGAGATGGGAAATGGCTGAGACTCGTGCCACCGCTCTCCATTAGAGCGCCTGAAAAGCACAGCGAGGGGAACCGTTTTCTTTTTGTCCACTTTTGCTGCAGTAACCTTTAGCTCACCGCAGCTCCCTGACACAGATGTGGGATAAACGTGTTGTGACAGTGGCTAATAAGGTCCCAGTGATCGGCCGAGCGCCCAGGTTGTCATCCGCGGCTAAGCTGAAGTGTGGTTTGTGGATAAATGCGCTGATTGGAGATAAGCAGAAGCAGGAAAAAAAAGGAGGTTGAGTCCTCGTACGCAAATCTACCATCAGGAGTCTGATGCGCTTGATCATCTGCTCCCCACTTGTTTGACAGATTAAAAAGCTGGTGGGCCAAAAATAGACAGCAGCAAAGACAAACGTCTCCAGAAATAGCTGACACCGGCCATAAAAAGCATTTCACATCACGGCACTTGTGCTTGACTACCATTTCCTTGCTGTGCAGAGCCGCTGTGCATCTTTTTTTTTTCTGTGTTCCATAGACAACATCCATGCATTTCGATGTGTATCAGCGTTTTCCCTCTGTTTTCCAAGAATTGAGTTTACGGCAGACATCCACCCCGGCGGTACAAACAGAGAGAAGAGTAGAAAAATCAATTTGTGATGCTCTTTGACCTTCTGGCTAATGATCATCCTTCCCTAATGCAGCGGGTCACGGACTAAGGCTTGACCTTAGTCACCACGGCAAGAGCTAAACCCAATTAGTTGGCGCTCTGGACACTCAAGGTATATTTATCTCACCTCGGCTGAAAGGAGATAAAGCGCCTCGAGCCGATGAGGCAGAGCCAAAGGGTTTGGAGGGAAAAAGGAAACAATGTGTTCTAAATCTGACGCTCTACATTGTTGTGTTGCCGTTGCTTTTTACAGCCAGATTGATTCAGACCATTTGTAATTGTAGAACACTTAATCTGCTTAATCCCATAAAGCCCTATGCGAATCTCATCAGGTAAACTACTTTCTATTAGGGGCAACTGCTATTTACTTTGCAAACTAATGCACTTTGTATATATGCAACTAAGACAGAGCCGACGGATTTATAGATTAAACGCGCACATGAACGCAGCTTCAGATAACATTTGGAACACAATTACAGGTCTGCAAGTCTGTGTTTGCAGCACCAGCAATTTTTGTAGTATGAAATAATGAGGACGTCACACGATCCCTCAAACTATTGCATCTACGTTGCTATGCTTGGCAGTGTGTCAGAAATCAACATCTCCATGGGTTATTAGGGGATACCCTTGTGGATCAGAGGCCGCCCTTGCAGGACGCTCCCACCGCACTAACCTGACTTCCAGATGTGTGCATCGGAAAAATGCCAGTAACACATTCTGCGTTTAGAGATTTGCTTTTACTCTGCAAATGTTAGTAGTTCATTGCGATCAGCAGTAGGGGGCGTGTGCCAAGTCATATATCAGTACACAGGTGAATGGGGTTAAGGTCGGACAGCAGCTCCTGATTCACAGTGTGGATTCGTTGCTATTTAATCGTATCTTATGTTTAGTGGGTCATTCTAGAAAATGTGAGGCGTCCTCATCCTCTGGAGAGGAAGTCGCCTCTTTTTGAAACTTAAGCATGGATATCTCTTTGGTACGGCTATTTTTTTGATTTATTGTCGTAATTTTTTTTCCTTCCCTCGACGACCCAGCGTGCAACATTCGCACTGACGCACTGTCAGAAAAAATCATCACCTCACGCAGATGATAAAAACTGATCCGGGCGCCAATTTTCTGTACATTCCATCACACTGAAACCACATTTTTCTTGTCCCAAAGATTTCTGTGAGCCTTCTCGTGAAGCCGGGGTGAGACACCCATCTGCTATTCCAGTTGTCTTTAAAAATCAAAAAAGAAAAACATTATTGCAGTCACGCAGATGTTCTGAGAGCATCGGTGCACCGAGTCAACAGCATTCCGCTTATCTGGCCACGGCTCACACCGGTTGATTTTATAGATTAGCAAACAGAAAATTCATTATGAGAAACATCTGCACGAGTTTTAATTTTCCCCACAGCTCGTTTGAAAGAGTAAACACAACCTACGCTCGCCGCAATTTAATGGGACCCGACTCCCGTTTTCCCGAATGTTTATCGCTAGCGCAATCAAATTACTCGCTCACCTTTTTCCGCTCGGCGGCCGCGAGTCTGTCCGTGTTTACGTGTCGGGAGCGTTTAACGCATATGCAGCGACGAAAAGAAACTTTCTGGGGGAATTGTTGCGTGCATAATGTAAGACGTGAACGCGCAGCGACACGATTGCTTATTAAGTCGCGACAATTACGAAAACTGACGCATCAGCATCCGCACAGACCTGCAGCTTCGTGCCTCTCGACTCATTTCCGACTCAAATGCAGTCGACGAGTTAAAGGTCGGGGGGCGGGGGGGGCGGGAGTGGGGTGTTTCATGGCACCAATTAGTGTAAACCTTCAGATCAGCACGGTGGCTCATCATCAGTGAGGCTCAGCTGAGATTTCAACAAAGGGAAGAGCAGAATAATGAGCACCAACCAGTAGCATCCAGTGGTGGTTATAATGATTATAATGATAATTCCTCGGGGCGGTTCTGAGGTCGCGGACCGCGCTTCAGTTGTTGCGGCCGTTGCTGTTCTCCAAGCGGTCAGGGGAGGTGTAGGTTACGCGGAGGTTAAAGCGGAGGATTTAAGGATTAGGACCGCCGGTTGACCTTGAAGTGAGGAGATACCCACTTGCATCTTGCTTTGCTGTGCAAAATAAAGGTTTTGCAACTTGTGCACAACGATGCGAACGTGGAAAGCTGAGCTGAAAACAAAAAAAGTTTCTCTTCTTCTTTTATGCCATAATTACAGTTTCTAGTATTGATCTCAGTCTTTAGCCTGTCTGTAAACTAGTTGAAATGTGAAAAGTCCATCCTTTTTTCATTTTCTTGCTCCTCTTTTCTTTATCCTCATTTTCTAAAACACACAGTCCTGAAAAGCAGCTGTTTGTCTCTGTCACAAAGGGCTTGGCTTGGTCTCCTCTCACAGAAGTGGAGGGTCCAACCGAGGCATCGGTTTGAGCAGGGAGCTCTAAACAGGGTATAATAGGCAAATAAGGGAATAATATGAGACCTGAAAAAGGAAAAATCTCTGGCATAGTAAAATGATAAATCACTACTATTATACTATACTATACTATATACTTTTGCCCTACATTTTTTTTACATCCCATGCAACTCTGTCAATACAATACAAATCAAATTGGAACAAATAGAATCAAATGCTCATCTTAGCACAGCCGAGTCATGCAAATACTCAGCAGAAAGAATTTTTAGGGCCATGCGGAATTCTTTTTTGGGGGGCCCAGGGGTGTTATTCACATTTTGCAGATGGTTGGAGGTATTGGAATTCAACAGACAGTCTGGGGGATTCAACCCGACCTCCTCAAACTTTGAGTTACAGCCAACCGCGGCAGCTCCAACCACGAGCCTCCGGTTCCCCACTTCATTGTTTAAGCAGCATCAGTGTTGAACAGCAGCCTGGGCGGGCCAGAGGCGGACATACCTCTAACAAGGACCAAAAAAAAAACCCCAGCAGTCCACTTCCACCGATGACACCTTGATGAATAAACTCCGGGCACTGATCAATGGCAGCGCAGCAGCCGCAGCCAGACTGTCAAACGGCTGGTCAGCCGGTGTCACGCAGACTCACACCTCACAGGCCACCATAGGAAAACTTCAGTAGGTGTTGATTCCACTGCTAATTAACCAAGGAACACACACACACACACACACACACACACACACACACACACACACACACACACACACACACACACACATGCAGTGGCCTTGTTGCTTGCTCTCAGCTGCCGGTAAAGTGCAACTGCAATATTTAAAAAAAAAACATGTTGCTGCTATTGCGAGCTCGTTAGGAAACCTCTGTCTACGTATGCCGAAGAAGTTAACAATTTCACACCTCGTTGTTTCACACCAGCAGAAAGACAAATATGCCTGCAAGGCAAAAATACCAAGCCTTGCAAGTTTCTTTTAATCTCCATTATAGGACTTTTCGCCCTTCCCCTCCTGCACGTGTAACATACCTCACACAAAGTATAAATAGCCAAAGATTTCTTTGTCTAAAATGTGGTTCAACACTTGGCTTTTCAACATCCAGACCTATTCATCCCTACACTGTTATCAGTATCAGATCAATACCAACCTTTATATCGATACCGGTTTGATCCCAGAGTGATGGGAAAGAATGAATGAAATACAACTGGTCCTGCTTGAATGCAATAGACAGATACTTCCACCAATCACCTTCCAGGTTTAGCTTCCAGAAAATCTAGGTAATGTTCCATTTCGCCTTACCAGTTAGATCTATATTTATTTTATCAACCGCTGATGAATCTTTGTGCTCCTGAAAGGGTTGCTGCCATGACGGTTTGCTCAAAGGTGCGGCTTCGAGGACTCACAAGCGATAAGCCCGGCCGTGACAAGCATCCATCCTGAGCTGCCAGCCGCAGACGGTCCGGCTATCTCGCAAAATGTTTTTTTTTTTTGTATATCTGCTCTGTTCATTCTGCCACTATCTCCTCGCAGCGTCTCGGCCATCGGCTGACTTGACTGGGAAGAGCTTCTGGCTCCTGCAGGAGAGGACTGATTGACGTCCACGAGATGGAAAAGAGGCAGCAAGGATTTTTTTTTTTTTTACTGTCATTCTAAAACATGCATAGAGTGCAAAGGTGCCTGTGCAATGCCGGCCCTGAGGATCAGTGGTCTACGCCGCTCAGCAACGGCAGCTCGTGTGTATTGATGTAACAAAAGCATAATGCTAATTGTACAATAAGTAGCTATAGATTGTAGTTCATAATGAATCGTTTCATGGCAACATGTCAAAACATTATTAACTTCTAACAGCAAATACAGCTTGTTTTGTGTCTATAGTTTATTCAAACACAAGTGAGGCAGCAGGTTACTCTGATGTTGATGTTGCACCTCAGGTAAAAGAATCAACATAGGAAACACGCCACAGCAGCTACTAGGCCAAGCAGCCACACACAACTCAACCAAAGAGGAAATGTAGCTATAAAAGAGTTGAACTGGAGGACACGTCACCCTGAACAGCGTCAGAGACAACCAATGTCCTGTCAGTCATCAGATACAATACGCACACCCCACAAAGCTTCAGAGGTGCAGCAGTCGGGGTTCGCCACTTACTTTTTTGTCGTCCGTCGTCTGGGCTGCTGGCAGCACATCCTTGCTGTGGTTGTCAGTTGAAGACCCACCGCTGTCATCCGTCTGTCTGCCATCACATTCGTTCCGCTGATTGGCCCCTGACCGAGGAGAGCCCAGAGCAAGGGGCTCCGGCTGCGTCACGCCGCTTCCCCGGCCCTCCATCCTTTTCTGCAGCACCTTGAAACAGAAGGTTAGAGGAGAAAATTACAGTGGGAAAGAAGACACAAGATGTTTGCCACTTGCATGCAAATGTTTTGCAAGTGTTTGTTTCCATTTAAAACCAAACTTTTGTAATCTTCAAATATTCTATACACTTCAGAACGGCTAAAACCGAGAGTGGGGGAAAAGCGGTGGATATGCTGAGGTTTACAACATTTGATAAGTACATTTTTTTTATGTTGTTTAAATTATTTACATGTGACAACCATACACAACTGACTAAAAACAAACTGTTGTTTCAGATGAACGAAAGCGAAATGGATGTATCGGACAGGAAGTACTTGAGAAATTTTTCATCTTAGTATTATTCAAATGCAACTGTTAAAATGGTAATTACTGAAGTTGGACCAATGTCAAAATGAAAAAAAAAACAACAACAACAACCCTCTATTCTCTATTGTCAATCAAGTAACGCCCAAACACACACCCACATCGTTCTGCATTTTGAGGCCAACAAGTGACTGAACTGCTACCTCCTATAAATAATATATCAACGTTATCACATAAACAAACTTGAATAAAGTATATCTTACCCTGCTGCACAATGCACCTGTTGCCACTAGCGCATACATTGTATTAAAAAATAGTAGTGTTTAATTATTTGATTGAATTAATGATGAGAAGCATTAAAAGCTGTACACCTAGTTTTTTTTTTTGCTTGCTTGCTTTTTCCACCACCAGAGAGAAATGAGTTCGATCGAGCACCTGTACGCACAAAAAATTTAAAATACATATATTACGCACATGTGCCACCTGCTGAAAGTGACTTTAAAAGCACCGCGGCAGCGGTTCTACCTGCACGTCTTCGTCATCACGATCTCCCCGCATCCCGTCTTATTGAAAACTGAGTCGAATTGAAACAAATGAGAGGCGACGTACCTCTGTCACTTCTCGGCGCCTCGTCCTGTCACGGGCACATCAAGAGGAGGAAGGTGCGGACGGTGCTGCGACTCGCTCCTACATCTCTGATGGTGTCGACGCGTCGCGGGGCTCAGCGACACGCGGCAGCCGCGCCAGAGAAGTTCTGTCAAAAGCAACACAAACAACAGCGACAACCAAAAAAAAATCCAAACAAAACTCTGCGGCGCGTCTTCGAGGAGGCGGTGGCGTCGGTCGCGGTCGGTGACGCCGAAGCCGCACGAGCACGCCGAGCACTGCTGTCACCGCCCGGCTGGCGTGTCCTGGCGTGCTGTCACCAAACAAACCCCGCTTCCTCCTTTACGCAACCTGCTGGCTCGACTTCCTTCCTGTCTGTTTAGTTCAGTGTTTCTCAAAGTGGGTGGCGGGCCCCCCTGAGGGGCGCAGAGTCATGTCGAGGGGAAAGGGGGGGTGAAAGATGAAGTGGGGTTCAAAAGTTGTTTGCACAACAGAAACGTCTAAAACAGGTGTTGTTTCATTACAGTTGAAAACAATTGTCCGGGTGGAGGGGCATGAAAAGTTTTCTTCCTCTAAACGGGGCATGACAGAGAAAGTCTGCGAACCACTGGCTTAGTTGTGTCAAATCGTAGAAAGCATCCTGCTGGGAAAAACAAACTGACGGAGCTACTTTTGAAAATCTATCTATCTATCTATCTATCTATCTATCTATCTATCTATCTATCTATCTATCTAAACAACTCCCCTCCGCAACTTGCGAGTGAATTAATATAAATTTAAAAAAGAAAGGCAATGGCGATGATTGGCCACAAGATGGAAACATAGAGCCAAAAGCAATTCTTTAATTAGAAACATTGATCTTTTCCTCAGCCAAGGGGAACCAGACCTGCCTCAGTGGCATGCATCTGATAATCAATCTGTTTATTTAGCCTAATTCTTTATTTCTGCATTGTGGCATGCATTTCATATTGTCCATATGGGTGCCTCGGCTGAGCTGACGCTATATCATTAGGGGAGGCGTTGCTCTGCTGCAAGCGTTTGTTTTAATTGCCTGTCCGTTTGTCGTGTCTCAGAAGCAGCGCTGGCGCAAACCGTCTCATCCGAGGACGAGGGGAATGCACCCAAGCAGCCAACTGCTCTGACAGGCGGGCCCCTCGTCTGTTACAGCAGAGCCGCCGTTTGCCAGGGAAAAGACAGACAGGCAGTCCGAGAGGCAGGTGGGTCGGCAGGCAAGCGAGAGGAGCGGAGAGCCCAGGAAAGGCAGGGGACTGGGGCACCAACCGAAGGGCTCCAGGCAGGCATGTGTCCCCCCTGTGGAAGCCAGCAGAGACACATGGTCACCCGTGTTGCGCGGCCCTCAAGCCGGCACAAGCAGATGTTTTCTGGGGTATTGTTGTCCTGCCTCTCCTCTAATTGTGCTGGCAGAGGGAGGGAAGGTTCCAGTTTGTCTCGCGCAAATGAGTTATGGAGACATGGGAAGAGACGCCGAGTCTGTTTTCGCCGAGTGGCTCTGCAGGATGTTCCGTACAGACGGTCAAAATGTTTTTTTTTTGTGCTCCATTAGGCCCCTGACAGGAAACACAAGCCAGGGTACCGCCCTAACATTCGATTCTATTTGTTTTCCTCCCGAACCCATTTAGTTGTTTTATTTTTTATCAAAGGAAATTTTCTACCCTTCATTTGTTTTGTTCCTTTTTTTTATTGTGGGGGTGGAGGGGGGGGGGGGGGGTTGTTTGGAATTATTTTTCACTTTCAATTTCTCGTCCATGTGTAGTAACCCTTCTCTTCCACAGGGAGGCAGAAATATTCCGCTTAAATCATTCTTTATCTCTGCATGGTATATAGTCCAAGTCACACGGATAGTCTGATCAACAGAAAAAAAGATATCAATCAGCGTAGTTAGCCTGTTTACAGCCACCTGCAAATAAAAATTTTCCTCCTTCTACTTACTTCAGAATTTGATGCTTTGCTGCAATTTAAAGGGGACAAAAACAAGGTCCCTGTGAGATGGAACAAGCACATGACTCAAGTGTTGTCACTATCCTGGCAGGTGGAACCATTGAGCTATCTGTTCTATTTGAGCCTCCAGGCCGAATAAGCAAAGATTTTTAATTAAAAGAAGCATCATCATCTAGCCAAACAGGAGCAGGTCAAAGGGCCATCAGTGTGAACACATGCAGTAGATAAAATAAAAAAGAAGTAATAACTCGAATGTTGTAAAATGAAAACAAAAAGACGGCAGCAGTGGAAGAAGAAAACAGCTGCCCTCTCTTCATTCGCTAACTTTCCGAGGGGATGTTGTGTTAGCATGTTGTCGTCGAGGGCGGTTTGCCTGCGTGACACCGTCGACGCTCGACTCGCTTGCTAGGCCGCGTCCCTCCGTGTCGTCATTGTCAGGCGAACACGAGGTGTTTTCAAGTCGGCTTTAGCCCTGGCAGACACTTAGCGGTTTGTTATGGTACAGAAAGCAGCAAATGTGCTCCAACTGTGAGCGACGCTGAGAGCCATCCTGCGATCCCGTGCCCTCTTAATTAGCACGGTGAACCGCTGAGACCCGCTCGCAGTGGCTGGGAGCTTCTGGAGAACTTGTCAAAAACTAGTTCGGGAGAAGCCACTAGGGGGCACTTTGAGACTTTGGATCAGAGGTCGGAGCGACGGAGGCAGACAGACAAACAGACTGACAGACTGCAGAGCACGCCGCAAGTTCAAGCCTATGTCATGTCAGTTTGAGTTTTAGTGAGTTTGATGAAAAGTCGGTTGCAAATTGTATGGTAATGACATGGAGAAACTGGCTGTTCCATTGGGTTTTAGCACAGCTTTTACCATTCTTCCCCCTGCCCCCCACAACACTGAGAGTCCACATCCACCTGAGGGAGACGGTGACGATCCTCCTTCCCAAGCAACACTTGCTGGGCAGCTTTACACTTCAAAAGCTGGTGTCACGATGTCGAGTCTTTCTACAGACTGACGCAAGAAGTAAGTGAGTGAATCTGTGGCGCTTTTATTTTTTATTTTTTGTATTTACAACGCACACAGACACACATGGATCTAGATTTAAATATATAAATGTAGGTGTTAAGAGCATGTGGGGAAGGCGGACAGGAAAAGCTGCAGCCATGGGAGCTGCTGTTCGCACGCAGACCATCGGATGGGGGGCTGCATTTCGTAACCCGCCGTCACTGCCAATGCATGCAAAGTGAAAAATAGACGTGGCCGTGTCACATGTGTGGTGTTTCACCCTTTGTTGATGCTTCCCACATTCTATTTATTTCTATATTTTATTTAATCTAACCGCGCAGTGAGCATGAGCGTGTGTGTCTGTACTTGTTGGGCCTCACTCTAACGGCCTGTCTGAGGCCCCGGGGTTAGCGGGATACGCTGCAACCTCCTGGAGCCGCGTCCCTTTTCCTAGCATGCCGTGCTCATCGCCAGCAGTTCAGCCCGAGTCCGGCCTGACTACAGAGTAGCACCTCCTGCCCTCGGCCTCCTCCTGCACTTCTCACACTCTGACCGGAGTGGAGTGGCAGCATCTGCGGGATGAGGCTGCCTTTGGATGAGGTGGTGAGAGGTGGAGAAGGAGGAGGAGGAGGAGGAGAAAAAAAGGAAAGAAGTATGTGTCAGTAGTTTTAAACTGCTTGCGTCTGCGGCTGTGTTTTTGCAGCGCAGGGCCCCGCTCCTTACCGCTGAATCATACCTGTCAAAATTCAGTTTGTCCATGACTCAAAGCCCACCCACTGGGCGCATGATTGACAGCCACGGCAAAGTTCAGGCAGCAAACTCCGACGCCGGAATTACAACGCAGTCTTCCATGCCACAGAACAAGACCTCGGAAAGATATTACTCATATTAGTAGTAGGTTTATTTGTTTTGTTATTCCTGTGTTTTTTTTCCCCTGGTGGATAAGTCAGTGGAAATCACTGATTAATAAACACCGGTGAAAATTTTAATTCCTGTGATTGCCCTGTTATGTTATGAATATTTAAAAAAAAAAAAAAAAAAAAAAAGGAGGTTGAAGAAAGTTGAATCAAAATAAATATTCAAAATAACCGAAAACTAAAAAAACAGTTTTAAAATGTGTTTTAATATATCTTTTTTTTAAGAGTAGTGAGGAATCATTTGGTATTTCTTTTCTGAAGTGGTCCTTGCATCATGTTGCACATTGCACCGGCATACACAAGCAGGACAAAAGCCTGACGTGTTCCAAGAGTAGTGGTGTCGCTGAAACTAGCAAGAGGACAAAAAAACTGCGCCTGCTGATACACCATGTGTCAACTGCCCTGTTTGTGTGTGTGTGTGTGTGTGTGTGTGTGTGTGTGTGTGCGCGTGTGTGTCCGCGCGGGCGCGTTTGCGCGTGCGTATGTGTGGGTGCCAATGAACAAGCACATGCATACATTTGTGTCAACCACAGTGCAGTGTGCAAGAGGTGGCAGGAAAAAAAATTAATATTAATAATGAAAAACAAAAAAGCTTATAGAAATGATACATTTATGTGTGTAAGAATAATTCCTTGTCTTCTCTCTGTTGTTGTGTGCTATAAGAAAGTAAGGTCTGATTGAATTCATATTGAGGTTTATGGATTTTTTTATTTTTTTTACTGAATTTTATTTGAGATTATTTCCTGATACATACAAGAGATGAGTTTCTTTGTGTTGACTTCTTTTTATGTCTTTGTCTTGGGAATCTACTAGGCACACATATATGCATATATATGTATATACATATATATATATATATATATATATATATATATATATATATATATATATATATAACCGTGGTTATTGTCTTTGCGTTGTGTTGAGTTTGAATGACCCACACCGTGTTCAGCTCTGGAGGCTATATCCGTTTATTCTGACAACAGAAAGTGCAACACGAAATCCTCCGTCAACTGCCAATATCTGGAGCCCCTCTCCCATGGGTACACAGAACAAAAGGGCACAACATACCTGACAACAGAAAGTGCAACACGAAATCCTCCGTCAACTGCCAATATCTGGAGCCCCTACACAAATCAATCGACATCAATGTACATAATCAAACCGTGAAATCAAAACTTCACTGTGGCTCACCTCTCCCATGGAGTACACAGAACAAAAGGGAAGAGGTGAGGCGGGAAAAATTCTTATATAGGGGGGGTGTGCCCCCAACAGGTGTCCATAGGAGACTGAAACTTGGGGACAAACGTTCCACATTAAACAAAGGAGGCTTGTCAGGTGTTACGACTCAATTTTGTGAAATTATAAACTAATATTATTAAGGCATAAATTATCCCGTTACATATATACATATATATATATACATATATATACATATATATATGTTTATAGACATATATATATGTGTTTATAGACATATATATATGTGTATATATATACATATATATATATATGTATATATATATATACATATATATAGTATACACTACCAGTCAAAAGTTTGGAAACACCTTATGAATTTAACGTCTTTTCTTTCATTGTCATGACTATTGACGATGCAGTTTCTCACTGAAGGCACCAAAACTATGTATGAACACACATGGAATTATGTAGGAAACAATAAAAGTGTAAAATAACTCAAACACGTTTTATATTTAAATTTTTCGAAATAGCCACCTCATAAAAAGCATATTTAGAGTCATTTAACGTTCTTTGCTGCATAATTACATATATCTTGCTCATATATCCAATGTCTTCAGTGTCTATCTGCAGTGTAGAAAGTTGTAAAGATGAAAAAAAAATGACGTGAAGGTGCGTCCAAACTTTTGACTGTAGTGTATATATACTTTTTTTAATTTTTACCCCCCGTTAAACTCCAAAGTGTTTTAAATAATCAGGTGACCTGATTAATTTCCACTTCTGTTATCTGGGCCCTGCTCTGTGCCATCATCATCCCGACCCCAGCGAAGCACCTGCATGCGATGAGCTGCCACGTGTTTGGACTCCAAGTGAAACCAAGTGTTACTTTTGGTGTGCGTGTGTGCATGTGTGCATGTATGTGTGTGTGTGTGTGTGTGTTGATGTTTCCAAGCTGGGTTGAATCATTAGGAAGTGCTTCTCTCTAACAAGGGCTAAAGGAGCTGTCAGGAGACGTTCACAGGCAGGTTTCGCCATGGAGAGTGTGAGGAGTCTCATCAGGGTCTTTGCTGTTTTGCTGCGCCTGTTTATAAAGAGCCGGCTTTATTTGGAGCGAAGGCATCCTAGCAAGGTCTCCACTGTTGCCGTGCGTCGATTAAAAGTGTTTTCGCGATTACCCGTAGTGAGCAGCCTTTCCAGCCTAACAGGGTTACGCGAGCGGTTCTTAATGAAGGGGAGGGGGATGTGAAAGGGGCTCATTGGGGTCGAGCAGCTCTGGCTGCTCGCTACGAATATAATGGGGAACTATTTGTTTTTTTTTCTCTCTCTTTTTTTGTCATTCCCTCCCTGACTTGCAGTCACAATTTATTTTGTTCTGTTTATGAAAAACAAAAAAATGGATGTAGCACTGAAACCGTTGCTGAGAAATGGCTGCTGTTGTTGCGTATAGCTGTGCTGTGACAACGAGCCTCATTCCCCCGTCACAGGCTTCTCAATTAATTCTCAATTAATTCTCCATTTAAAAAAAAAAAACTGCACGATGAGGGTCATGCATCTTTATTTTTGTAGCGTGTGCCGTTAATTTTGTGTGTATGTGTGTGTATGTGTGTTCTGCATCTCCCTTCCTTCTCTCTCTCTCTCTCTCTCTCTCTCTCCTTCTCCCTCTCTCTCTCTCGCTCTCTCTGTGTTGTTGCCTTACAGTTGCTCGTTCGTGAGTGTGGCTTCTCCGCGCTGCTTCTTTTGTTGGCTGTGGTCAGCTTTTGCATTCGCTGGTGTGAGTGAATTTCTCACAGCTTCTCGTGAATGTGTTTTTTGAAAGTCCTATTCAACATTTGGTGCAACTATAATCGGCACCAAGCCACTACGCTCATGCAGACGTGTCTGCGGATTCACACATTGGGGCCTTCAGAAGTGTTGTGCCATCTCTTTTTAATATATATCTACATTTTTTTTCCTCCTCCTCTCCCCCACCTCTCCCTCCTAAAAGCTACTAAAGACGAGCTTCAAGTCGACGGGAGGAATTGTGAGCGGAGGCCGTGACAGTTTTTGATCGGAGATCAGACGGAGGTTTAATTGCAGAAGCAGCGGGACGGCTTACCACATCATCGGCGGCGTCTCTTTTCTCTTTAGATTTTCTGTTTCCTTTCGTCGACAGACCAGTGCATTTCAAATTTTAGTCTTAAGAATTAACTCACATCATGCAAGTGAGACTTTTTATGTTCAGCAATGACAAAAAAAACAAATGTGAACATAGTCACTCAAAAGCTGAGAAAATATATTCCACCTCAAATTTCACATTTCACGTCCTTTACCCAGCAGCGATAGGCGGCTTCTATTTTTACTCCATGACCTTTAGGAAACAACTTTAGACGTGCGTTTGTGCACAAATTCGGCTTGCCCAAAAAGGCTTGGCCTGTAACTCTCACTTCTCCTTTTTCAGAACCGCTGCTTCTTTTCCCGTGGATGGATGGAGGCTGTTTGCATGTGTGCACTCGCGGACGTGCAGCTTGCTGCACCTGGGCACATTTACTTGCATCAAACAATTAGATTTCCCCTGACTGGTGGAAGCTGGGAGAAAAAAAAATGAAAAAAATAAATTCCATTCTGACACCAACGCTGCGTCCCAGATTAAAAGACGGCAACGTCGCCTGGCTCTCTGTTCCTCTTGTGGTGGCGGTGGATAATAAATGGGCGACTTGTGAAGCTGTAATGAAGTGGCTGTTTTTGCTATTGACGGGGGAGCCGCCGGTGCCTCGGCTCTGAGGCCCTCCGGTGTTCGGATCACTGCGGCGGGCCATTAAAATGAGCTAATGTTCCGCCGCCAGTGTTCCTCTCCGAGGGGACACTCGCTGAAATCCCCTCCCGCCGCCTGTAAAACAGAGGTGTAAATTAAAGCCAGACAAAGTAAAAAAAAACACAAACAAAAAAATAATAACAATAATAATCACAACAACAGTAATGATGGTCTGCAAAGCAACTGGCCAGGCAGACAGTATTTTTTGAGAGCGCGAGGATTTCCTCAGCTTCTGCTCGAAGCTGATGTGGGTGTAAGGTTTGTCTTATTGTGTGATGTGCGACAGCTGACGCTGGTGCGCGGGCGCTCTTCTTGCAAAAGGAGGACGCATGTCGTCATTTCTGGCAACACAACACGCAAGCCTCAATTTCTTCTGCCATTTTTTAAAAATTATTATTGCCGTGTTTTTATATGAAAATGTTTTTTTTAGATTGTGAAAAAAAATCTATCTAAATTGGGGGAAAGAAAAATCAGCAAAGGAGTCTTGGTGCGCGCACGATGTTCCCCCTGTTTATTTTCCCACAATCCCCAGGTACTTATTAGCAGTGACAGGGGATGTCTGATTTGACAAGTGTGTGACAGGTGTAAATTTCACACGCAGAATTCAACTCCGCGCATTAATCCAATTAATTTTTAACATGCTCCCCTCTCTTCTGCTGCCTGCCAGCAGAGCTAAAGACACGTGCGCACGCATGCACGCACACACATACACACACACACACACACACACACACTAGTTGGTATTTCACCCGAGCACAATGTTTTTTCCTTCCAGCGGAAATAAATATCTTTATTTTTTTTCAACCATCTCAAATATTCTTAATATTGAAATATGCAATGCAGCGGAGCAAATTGAGACAATGTGGCCATGAGAGGGTAGAAAACACACTTTGCAAAGATTGGGTGGGGGAGGAGGACGTGGGAGAGCGGGGGGGGGGGTCGAAGGAGGGGCGCATCGCGGTGAAAAAATATTCCACTTTGAGAATGTGCAAAGATCTCATGCAGTTGCCTCTCTCGCACTCTCCATCCCTCCTCTCTGCTGGCGCTAAATCACACGTTAGTGCAGCCAGTGGATGTGTTGACAGTTTTACAAACAGAAATGTAAAACACCATACTCGAGGGGGGTCCGGGAGATAAGAGGAGTGGAGGTTTCGGGTGGGGAGCGGGTGAGGAGGAGGGGAGCTGAACTGAAAGGGGCAGGAAACAGAACAAACATGGCCTCGGCGAAGTGGAAACACCTCGGCTGGGTTGCTTTAATTACACAGGGCGACCGGCGGCATCAGCTCGCAGCCACGAGCGGCGCTGGCATATGGAGAGGAGGCGCCGCCGCCGCTGCTGCTTCTCGGTGCAACTGGGATTCCTCCCGAGCTAACATGCCTAACGGATGTAGCATGAGGAAGTGTAACATTCAGCCTCTGCATATTCATGGCTGCTCCCCCACCGAACGACGAGAGCTTCCCCCATCAACACCCGGCCTTGACGCAAATAGCTCAACACGTCGGGTGAAACTTTAGCTACAGCGGCGGCGCTTCCCCGCTGTCCTGAGCTCGCCTTTGGCGGAGCCGCGTGATTTTGCAGAAGTGACAGACGTCCCCGGTGGATTGGTCCATCCAGCTGAGTCCAGTGTGAGTAGATTTGGAGACGTATAGAATGAGCACGAGGGCCGGATGAGACTCACCGCAAGGGCAAACAGCCGCAGTACTAGGCAGAATAGTAGAAGTTATGGATGTAAATAAACCCAGTGAGACTCACCTGTTGGCTGGTCAGTTGGACCAGCCAACAGTGGTGTGCACGACTGCATCTGGGAAGAAAACGGAACTGCAGATGTTTTCAATCAAATCTCAATGCAAATCTAAAGGCCCACTTTGCAACACTTAAAGGGGACTCATGACATTGAAAAAAAAATGAATGTTTCAGTTGAGGTGAAGTCCATCCATCCATCCAATTGCAGGGGTCTGTTGGAGCCTATTCCAGCCGTCATTGGGTGAAGGCAAGCAGGGCCACATAGAAAGACATACACCCATTCACACAGTGAGTGAGACGATTTAGTGCACTAATGCAGGGGTCCACAACCCCTCGGCCAGTACCGGTCTGTGGGTCATTTGGTACCGGGCCACACAGAAAGAATAATAATACTGTAACTCCCGCTAAATTAATTATTTTTTATTTATTATCTGAGTCTGAACAATTTTATTTTGAAAATCACCAAATTCTCTCCATTCCATCCATATGGTTCGCTTGTCTTGGTTACGTGATACGTTACCGCTCGGTTAACCCCATGGGCCAGCAAGCCAGCAAGCAACATGAGTGAAAAAAAATGTCTTTGTGAAGAGGAACAGGCCCAGTGAGGAGACAGAACCAGGAGTCCTACCACTAACTTTATCCCGACTACAGATTTCTACACAACAAGCCCACTCTGCTTAACATGCGGCGACCGGCGGCTCTCTAATGAGGCAATAAAGCCTTTGAAACGGCTTCACCACTCAGAGACCAAGCACCCTGCATTAAAAGACCAGCAGCCTCTGGAGTATTGAGAAAGAAAAAAAACAATTTTACTCATGTTATGTTGTTGTCACCATGTTAAGAGGACGCTGCTAATAAAGTTCCAAACGTGTAAACAGTGGACTCACGTTTATTATTATATTTAGAAAATACCACATTTTTCATGCCAGTCTGTGAAAATACTGTCTCACATTAAACCAGTCCATAGTGCAAAAAAGGTTGGGGACCACTGCACTAATGCACTAACTCAAATTAAAGAGTAAGTGCGTTTTTGATTTAATTTAAATTCACTAATTAAATTCACAATTAAAATGCACATGTCCACCAGTATTTGTTTTTTGTTTCACAGCTTTTGCCTCTCTGTTTCATTAGACTGCATTCAGAATATGCTGAAAGTACTATTTTTAATATTGATGTGGTTTTACATTAAACAAATCAATAATTGTGTTTTTGAAAAACAAACAAACTAACTAACAAACAAACAAAAAAGCTAGTTCCTACAGGTTGGACATTAAGTTAAAATGGTTGTGAATTCAACACAATTCACCCTCTCAACACGCCAAACGTGTGTGTTTTCTGTATGTTTTGTGTACATCTCCTGGCAGGGGGCGAGTTTTTGCTGCATGTAAAGATTAGTTCAGACGGAGTGCGACTGGCCCTGAGACAACGACTGGCCCCAAATGGCCCCAAATGGCCCCAGCCGCTGGTAGGACTCAGGCTATCTGAAAAGGCATCATTAGAAAGTGACAAAACTGCCCGGGGCAAATCTGGCCGCGGCACAATGATCAATTGGGCGGACACGGTTGAATCCTGAGGGGAGGGCGGGTTTTAAAGAAGGGGAATCGGGATGGGGCTGGGGGGGAGTTAGTATAGTACAAGACCCCCTACTGCTTTAATTACTGATGTGTGCGTCTCCCAATTAACGGCGCACCGATGGTCCGCTGGCCACTGCCGGCTCGCACAAAGCTGGAGCAGGAGGGAAAGAGGGAGGAGAGCTCTGCCGAGGAGCCACGAGGAAGCGCACAAACGGGGTGCGCTCATTAGCGAATGGTAATCAGCGGTCGAGAGGTTGGGCGCTCACCTCACAAAACGCCACATGTCAATTTGTCCCTTTCCATTCATGGGCACCGCCCCCGCTCCGAGCCCGCTTGCCTTGTCGCACGGAATTGGATGGAGCGCCGTGGGGGGAAACACTCGCGGGGGAAACGTAAACACGGGTGTGTGTTTGTATGTGTGTGTGTGTGCGCCTGCGTGTGTGTGTGTGTGTGTGTGTGTGTGTGTGTGCGTGCGTGTTTGGAGGGGGTCGACGCTCGTCAGCTGCGGCCCCCTCGGTCGGCTTCTACAACAAGTCCCACACTAAAGGCCCTTCATCAAATTTGTATTAAATCTTCATTTCCCAACCCCCAGAGTCCAGGTCTGCATGACCATCAGTCCAGGAAAACTCCAAAAATCTTCAGAAAACAGCATTTTTAGCCCGCTGTTTACCGTTTACAGCTCACCATAGACGCTTTGTTTGGCCTGTTCAGGGGATTAAAGGAAATAAAAGCGAGGTAACCATGAGGTGGCCTCAGAGGGCTGGAAGCTGCAGGTGTTGCCTCCACCCTGGGAGGTGTGTCGAGCCCTTTGTGACATCCCAAGGAGGCCGGTTACTACTGCTACTAGGGCTGCATTTTTTTTTACAATCGCTTTCAAATTGCTGGACTATGCAGAAAAAAGACGGACTTTTCTCAGCAGTTTCCTCAGAGGGGAAAGACAGATGTTGAATGAAAACATTGGCAAGGAGAGTCTACAACAACACGGCATCTTTCATTCACTACGACAAAACCATTACGGGTACCCTGCGGCTAACTGCAGTGAACGTGTTTGTACGAGTAGGAGGGCGTCAAATGTGAAAGTGTCATCTTGCTGTTCCTCTTCATCTAGTGCCACAATTTTATTGACACTTGTTCCGTTAAAATCAACGCTTACACAATTTGAGGAAAGAGGAAATAAATTGGTATCTTTAAGGAGAACGTGGCTTCACCCTGACCGACTTTTAGCTGTAGCTTACATGCTCATTTTTATGTAATGAGTGTTTTATTTTGCATCATAATGAACTCCAGTCAATAAACCCCCAGTGTGCTAAAGACTCACAGTTTTTTTGGGGGGAAAGCCCTTGGTGATGTCACAAATGGCACAAACACCTCACTGATCTCTCCCCAAGGGTCGCGATCTGCCGCCAAGGGCTTTAATTCTGCTTTCAGTCTCCCTCCAACAAAACCAAACAGTGTGCTCAAGGGTAGAAACAACCCTGAAATGGGGGACCTAACCTAACAACTGTAACCAAACTGACCAAGACATACAAACATGGAGTGACAGACAGGACGAAGGCATGGATGCAACCATTAATGATAAATAGTACAACTGAGAAGAAACAACCGTGACGAAACAGACATGAAGAAACAACCATGGTGAACCAAAGCCAACACGCAGCTACACCACTGACAAAACAACGACAGAACACAGTCAAAGGGAGACAAGGACTGAAATGACGACCATAGGCCAGACATTGTGACATGAGAGCCTGTATCTATTGTTGTACTTATGACTTGAGGCTGTAAACTGAATTGCCCTTCGAGGATTAATAAAGTTGTTTGAATTGAATTGAATTGAATTAAATTGAATTGAATGACTATTTATAAAGGAGGTCAGGGCAACACTGGTGAGAACAACCAAGGGGAGGACTGACAATGAGACACAGGTGAAAAGCATGAGGCAACAAAAAAGGCGGGAAAACAGAAACATGAAGTAAAGTACTGAAAATACAAGGGAGATGAGACTTTCAAAATAAACAAACCAAAAGATGTGAAGATGGGTGTGATAATTAAATCAAATTTAGGGATGACTTTCAAAATGTTCCAATTCCGATCATTTCAGTCATTCTTTCTAAACTTCACAGACCCCTCCCTGAACGTCTTCTGCAGCTGTGGGTGTGATGTCACATACAGTAGGTTCAGTTCACCAGCCGCCTCCGCACAGGTGCGTGTAAACCAAAAGACTGGGCTTCTTAGTTCTTGACGTATGACAAAAGGCGGCGCCCCAGCACGGTCCGCTGGGCAGCGGCAGCATCCATCAGCCACCAAAAAGCCAATTTCAGCTGAGGCGAATGTCGCTCAGGCTCCAGCGTGGGGGAATTTAAATCAGATCTCCACTCAGCTGAGCGGAGGTGGTGCGTTGAAGCTCCCCTTCTCCATCTTACTTTGAAATGAGGGCAAGTCGTCCTCGTGGATTATAGGTGGCTCATCACCGCTCGCCAGATATCTCCAGAGATCCATCTCATCCTTCTGATCAGACCATCCATCCGCCCCTCACCTCTCTATCTGGAGAGAGGAGGAAATAAGATAATCCATAATAACACACAGCATTATATATGTATATATATATATACATATAAGAACAACTCTATGTATAATCTGCATAACCACAGGATGACATTTTCACCAGAAAAACAAATGGAATCAAACAGATTAAATACCTTTAACATGCTCTATTTGGATAACAGCCTGTAAAATGAGTCAAAGCAGAGCCCAGTTTGCTGCTCTGATTGAATTCATAAAACATGACAGGAACTTCTTGGGGCCCCGACAGTCAAGGGCCTTTATTATTGCCGGACTCTCCTTCAGCCAATTATCGCCAATCTGCAGCTCTGCGGACCCCTCCCTCCCCTCCCTCCTTCCTTCCCCACTCCCCATCATCTTCCCGTCCTGCCGCTGCAGGGAGGAGGCGGCGGCAGGGTCGATAAATGCAACTCGTGGTGCAAATTGAGTTTCTACCCGATGATAATGGTTTGATTAGCTCGTTTGACATTTCGGGGGCCCCCCCGCCTTCACTCCCCCACACCCTGGCGACTGTTCAGCATCGGACTCAAACAGCGTTGCAGGTGTTTGTCTACCACTGGAGAAATTGTTGCTGCGTCCTCGTATGTCTTTTTGGTTTTGTTCACGTGTCCAAACCATCGACTGAGCTGCGACAGGGATTTTTTTCTTTTTTTTTTTCTCGGCGCGTGCTTTATTTGCACATCGCCAGGAAATGTCACCTTGCAGAGAAATTCACAGCTCGAGCCGTGTGTTTGCCACATAGCTGAAAATGACTGGATCTCCGAAAAAGCAGCAGTTAAAAAGATGTGGAGTTCCATATGCAGGCACCAGTCACTCTTTTTTTCCCGTCGAAACAAACACAATTGCAACCCTGTGGGGCCTTCCTGCACTGTTTTTCAGCTAGAAAAAATGGGCTTACACAAGACCAGAACAGCGCTGTTGCACCTCCGACAGGCCAAGCATCCCGCCCGCTTTGCCAGTCGATGGCCGCGGGGGTCTTTGTTATCCCAGGAGCGCTGGCCCGAGGCCCCGAGAGCTCGGTCAGTGTTCGGGGGTTGCGCCTCGCAAGGGCGGAGTGGCGGAGGGAGGAACGGGTGAGAGCGGGTGGGAGGTGGGTGGGGAGGGAGTGGCGAGGGCGGGGCTTCTGCCGATGGGTGCAGGCCAAGGCTGGGCAGAGCCCGGTGCCAGGGTCTCAGTGGGGCGCCGTCTCTTTCTGGGAGCCTTCCTCGGACCCCCTCCTGGGCACGCCAGCGGGGTGCAGGGATACATGGTCAGTGCAAGACAGGTCCATCTGCCCCGCTACCTCTTGCTCCCGCTCATGCCAGCGCCCCTACCATCACCTGCTCCATCGGCACCTTATGGAAATGACCTGCTGCCGCCTGACTGACCTAGCCGACACACATGGCTCACCTTCAGCGTGTTCTGCCGCGGACACGAAATTTAAGGGGGTTACTCCGTTTTTATTCTATTTTATTTTATTTTATTTTTGCTGGCGACGTGCAGCCAATTCGACAGAGTCGCGCGCAAATTGACGGGAAAAAAAATGTGTTGCTGGTCGAGCTGCTGACAAGGTTCCTGAGTAGATGCAACAGCAGCAGCAGCAGTGGGTTGACTGACAGGATGAGAGTGTTTGTGATGCGGTCAGCGGAGTGGAGGTGCTGTCAATTGTAGATGACAGGCCAGAGCGTCCACCAAGTGAAAGCACAAACCAGGTGACTCGGGCACGACAGCGCTGCAACCACTGCTGCCCCTGTGGCTGCTGCTTGACAGGGAAAGGGCAAAAAAAAAAAGCACACACACAAACAGAAAAAAAGCCCTTTAAAAAACAGATCCATTTTAAAAGTGAGAGAAATTGTGGAGCTGAATTCTAAAAATAAGACGTTCTGCATTTCAGAAGCTCACACCTCTTTCAAAAAAACAGAAAAAAATACCACTGGTGTGAAAAAGAGTGCGGTATAACTGAAAAAGTTCCGAGTTGTAAGACATCAGCAGCAGTGCTGCTTTTTTTGTTTTAGTTTTACAGATGGATACAAAGTCTTTGTCTTATTAAATGCCGTTTGAAAAAAATCACTAAGACAGCATTTTTCAACAGCAATAATAACAAACTGCATTTATTTCAGTTACTTTCACCATCACAGCCACTTCTAAAAAAAAATAAAAAAAAATAAAACCTGATAAAGACCACAATAAAAGCATTCCGTCTGTTAAAAACATTTTTATTGTGGAGCCAAATGTGTAATTTTATCTAACTAACATCTTCGGTTATTTCCTCTTTTGGTCAGCATCTGAACATTTTGCGGTGTTTTGTCTCTTAGAAGGCATTAAACAAGGCAGACCTGAAAAGGAGAAGTTCTCCTCGGTGTTGTCAGGTTTTCTTTTTATTGATGCACTCTTCAAATAGAAGAAGAGTGTGGTTTTATTTTTATGATCTCACTGTTCCATTGAAGCATTGGCAGACACTTATAAAGAATTAACACAATAAAGAATTCAGCTGGCGTGCGCACATGATGTTCCTTTAGAGAACTGCTACTTGTGTGCACTTAAAACAAGTGGCACATAATGAATCCAGAGTCAGGTTTGTGTTTAATCTGAAGATTCAAACATGACACACACAATGTCACAATGAAGATTTTTTTCAGAATTTTTTATTTGCTGATGTCACATTCCCATGTTCCCACATTCTAGGATGATTAAAATCACAGGCAATGTTTTGCTTTTCGCTGAGACGCCCAAGATTTGTGTCAATGCATTTGAAAAAAAGGGAATTTGAATCTAGGTAGAAACACTTCTGGCAAAGTTACAAATACAGCTTTTTTTCTCACTTCAAGTAGTGCAAGAAAGTAACACGACTAAAGCTGTATTTTTATCTATTGGATGTGTTCCATGAAAAAGACGTGCCTCTTCATCATTATATAGATCATTCATTTTTTGAGTAATTAATCATGTATGGCAAGTTTCACAGCAGCTCTTTTACACAATATGACGAGTCAGGAAATGATTGGTAAAGTCAGCAAGTTTGACAATGGCACAGTACAACTCCTTCAATGGGAATTGCTTAACTAAAATATTTTAAATTTTTTAAATAGGCAAGTTGTCAACTTTTTCTTCAAACGTCTGATTACAAACTGTGTCCTGCTCAATCATGTGTTCATTAATGAGCGTTCTCAAATTCTTTTTGGAGTGTTAGTGCCGCTTGCTTCAATCAAGCGAAGTCGTTCTCTTTGCAAAGGACAAATAAGGGCGGGCGGGCGGCGCCGCCTCCATTGTGCTGCCGGTGGTCGCCGCGGCTCTGAATGCGCTGAATGGATGAGCTAGCGTCGGCCTCGGCCGAGCCCCAGCTGTCCTGGACTGATGGGACGGAGGTGGGGAGCGGCGGCGGTGGCGGCGGCTGAGGCAAAAGGAAGTTCAGGAGGTCTGTCGACACACAAGTGTGTGTGTGTGTGTGCGTGTGTGTGTGTGTGTGTGTGTGTGTGTGTGTGTGTGTGTGTATCGTCCTAACTAAACCACCAGCTAAGCAGTCGAGCCAAGTGCTTGCGCTGCAGCGTTAACACCCGGCACCGGCAGCGCACAGACAGATAATTAATGCAGCCAAATGAGATCAGCCGCGCAGACCCGGGCCGGGGCCATATTGGTGAAGAGCCTTCTCCAGCTCGGGCCTGTGTGCCGTAATTACCACCACGCCGTCCCGACAAAGCCTCCTTTATGTCCCTCTTAAAGTGATTTCATGTCGCCCCTCCTCCTCCACCCCACCACCTCCCATTAGTGCCATGTTTTTTTTCTTTTTCCTTTCTCTTTTTTGTCCGACTGGAGACGAGTTCGTCAATGGTCATTATTGTCCGTGTTTGTGTGGGAGAGCGGCAGTTTGCTTAGGCCGCAATTCAAGTCCAGCGAGGCCGGCGCATGTTCGCCGTGACCCGCCGATTGCAGGGGCTGCGGCCCACCAACGAGCGACTTAATGGATGTTAAATGAGTACAACGTGGAGGGGCCACAATGACGCCCGGTTGGGTGTCTGTGTGTGTACAGGTAAACAAGAGGAAGAAGGAATGTTGATGGAGTAAAAAAAAAAAAAAAAAATTCCCAAAATTCAGGAGGTTTTTCAGCACAACCTGTGACTGGACTTCAGATTGGTTAATTTATTTATTTATTTATTTATTTATTTATTCATTCATTCATTTATTCAGTTTTCTTTGAGGTTATTGTTGGAAACAAGTACATCATGACCAGCATCATCAGGACAAATTGTGTCTTTCACAAAAAAAATAAAAATATCTTGGGCCACTCCTGCAGCTTCCTTTAAAACCAGTTCATTTCTTGTATGATTTATAGATGAAAAAAGAAGAATTACAGGTTTACCTTCTGATTTTTATTTTCAAATTGTATTGGGAAATCTGTGGCCTCACTGGTTTTGTTTAGACTCAAACTCAGGCAGAATGAACGTCATACAAAGTTCCTTGAACACTTTGACTTTCTTATTTTATGGACCATAAATAAAAATTAAATGATACACCCGTAAGAAAATGTTGTCAGTTATCAATAAAGAGCCAACTGCCCTTCACGCCCAGTGAAAGAATCAACTGCTGAGTCCTCATTGTGTCTCCTGCTCTTTTCAGCCAGCACTACAGCTACAGCTGCCCTCCATCATAATCCCTCAATTCAAGTCAGCATGAATGTCGTCAGCAGCGAGCGTTTTGGTGTGTAATGTAGCAGAAGCATGTCGCCGGCCCCGCCGCTATAGTGCCACCCTGACACTGTCAGAGGTGCTACGTTTAGCCCCAGGCAGCGCCAGCCAGTCGGCCCGGCCAGCACACCGGCAGGGAGCTCTAATGCTCCAGTAAACCAAACTCCTCACCTCCAGGGCTGGCTGAAGTCCCGCCCCCTCGCGTCCCAGGTGACCCCCGACTGCAGTCGCTGGTCTGCGTGCAGGCTGCAGGGATTCTGGAAGCAGAAACTCTACTGTAGAACCTGCCCTCTTCCTCTGATTGGCCCAGAGTTCCATCAGTCAAATCCATTTACAAGATTTTAGCAAGATTAAATCATAGGTGAGACTTTTTTTTGCCCTTGCTTGAAGTTTCTGAAGAGCTCAAGGTTTGAAGGCCACGGAAACTCATCAGTTTAGGTCATGTTATCAGTGCTGCCCTTACAGTTGTATTACTGTCAAAACATTAAAAAAGGAGAAGTTACAAAAAAGGTAAAGATAAGCGATTTAACGAATAAAGGCACACCGAACCGGGCCGCTTTCTCCGGCCCCGAGAGTGTGTCAGGGTGGGAGATTGAAGCTGCAAAGAGTGCCGAGGGTTGCAGGTCTCATCCTGGACTGTGACGATGATCTTGTTGAAGCTGTTAGTGTGAACACAAGGTTTACAGGCAGCAGGCCATGAACATGGAAAATCAATCAGGGAGAAAAGTGGAAAGACACAAAACAAATACATTAACTGAAGATTGACAATGAACATTTTTCAATTTTTTTCAATTTTTTTTCTCTGTTTTCAATTACATGGGAATCGTGAGAATAAATTAGATCTTGATTCAGTATCAGAAAAAATACACAGGAGAGCATATTGCCAATGAATGCCATTGTTTTGTTTTGCTTTCGACCTTTGGTGTCAAGTGACGTAAAGTTGCTGTTGTTTAAAAACAAAACAAAAAAAAACAAAACAGCCAATTAAGACGGGGAAAGAACAAGACAGAATCAATCAAGATGCCACATCCGTGTTTGTGTGTGTGTGTGTCTGTGGGGGGAGGGGGTCATGTAGAGAGATAACAAACGGTGCAATGGAAAGAAGAGGAGACGGCGAGGAGCTGAGGTGGAGCCGAGGAGATCGGATCCAGCCTTCACAGGTCCGGCCGAGGTGAGAATCCAGGGTCAGGCTCCGACACGACTCCCTGACTTCTAATTTGGAGATTCTCATTTTCGGTTTCCAGACCGAGAGCGACAAATCGTACTTGTGAGAAGCCTTGAGGCAGAACAGCACGAGGTGTGGAAGAATCTGTTTCTGTCGCGCAGGAGGCAGCTCAGCTACTTTTTCCTCCTTCCCTTCTCCCCCCGTCCTCCAGCTTTATTCCATCACTCCCTTCTTCGCTGCTGTTTTCACTCTTACTTATTCTGTTTATTAATTTGTGGGAGAAAAGTGCTTGTTTTTACATTATGTCTTTCCTTGTGTGTTTTTTTAAATGCATGCTTCCTGGATAATTATTGTGATGTCACACAGGGCAAACTCCCAACAACACCCTCAGCCAGGTGTTTGCGCAGCGGATGCCTTGTTTCTGTCCCCTTTGAAATATGTGAAAGTTCCGACAAAACCTCAACACCAAGTGTTTTTGTGGGTGGCTGCAAACAGAGAGCTAAATGTGCTGTTCATTTCTAAAAACACAGATGTGCCAATCGTTAGGAAGAAATATAGAAATTTGCGATTTAGAATTAGATTTCTATACACATTACAGAATATTTCTAATCCTTAATCCAAATAGCTAATTTTTGAATCCTACACTAGAACCAGCATGTATTAAAAACAAGATTAAGACACTGTGTTTGTCGTGTTCAAGCTGCTGCTTGGATTCTGCGTTACTTCACCGAGACACATCCATGTCTTGTGCCGTTACACAGGTTTCTGTTTGATATGTAAAGCCAAGTGTCACAATGCACTGATTCCTAATGTGTATTATCTTCCCAAAGCTTCTATACCATCTCCTCACCCTCCCCGCCTTTCTGTCTTCTTCTTCTTTTTACTTATGTTCCCCTCTATTTAAATTGCATGGCTGAATTTCCCATTTCATTCAGTCCAGCCCTGCATCTTAAAGCGGGGGACTTAGAGTCCCAGCGGGTGTCGGGGGATTTGATTTGTCATCCGCCTGGAGACGACCCGCCTCCCTGTTAGCCCCCTCGCTCTGCGGGCCACCCCGGCTCACTCAAGCGAGGAGATGTCATCTTGCCTTTCCACAGAGAGCACTACCGCCGCTCGGCTCGGCAGAACCTCCAGGAGGAGGCAGCGCGCAGCTACGCGCACGCACACACACACACGCGCACACAGTCCCTTGTCACACACACTCTGACCCCTCCACCCCAAGTCTTGCTCCTTGCACCACCGCCACTGCCACCGCCGCCGCCTTCCCTCCACCACCTCCTCCCCGCTCTCTCCGAGGAAGGGAGCCGTATTGAGCGGTAGCTTGAAACCATGCTTGTATTGTCAGAGGACTTCCCGGCACTTACCTCCACTTGAACATTTAGTGCCGTCTTGCTGGGCCTGGACAGAGAATAGCACTATACGGTCACCGATGAATTGCTGTTTCCAGGCAAGGGGATAAAGACACTGCTTTGTAAGGATTATCTCTCCAATCTGTGGCGCCCGAGCTGAGATTTTTTAACTTCTGTTTGCGAGGGAGGGAGTGTGGGGGTTTGGTTGGAGTTTTCCAAAAGAGGAAGTTGAAAGACCCGGAGGTACGATATGGCGCACGACGGCGTGGCCATTGATACGAATTAGGAGGTCACTGACACGTTAAGTTGCTAATGTCAGTGTTGTAGTCAAGACGGCACCAACCGAGACTAAGACATTATCAAGACTAGAGAGTATTGAGACCGAGACCAAGATCAAGACACTTGGAGTTTGAGACCAAGACAAGACCGAGACTTTATATATCAAAGAAAAATAACAACGAAACAGAAAAAAAAAGACCTGTATCTTTTTTAACTTCAAGTTTTCTTCTAAATTGAACCGCAACATCTCTTTCCAGCAAGGTATCTTTTTATGTTTTTTAACATTTTGCTGTTTTGCCAACTATTTTGAACCATTTTCAAAAAAACAACTTTGCTTCAAAAAATAGTACTACTAAATACTAGGAATAAGAGGCTGTGTCACTTTGGGTGTCACACACACAGCCACTGAATTCTTTTCCATTATTATCTGTCATTGACAGAGTAGTCCTGACTGGTCTTGATCTAAAATCCAGAGTCCGTCCAGTCCGAGACCGAGACAAGACCGAGCAAAAATGCCTCCGAGTTCAAGACGAGACCCTTAAAAAGTGGTCTCGAGACCGGTCTTGAGACCAAGACCAATCTCCAGTACTACAGCACTACCTCATGTGCACCACAACAACAGACTGGCTCTCTGCACATCCACTACAGCATTTTGCGTAGCCGAGCAGCAAACTCCACCAGGCAAACAAGCATAGAACAGATATCATTAGACCATCAGAGCTTTGTGGAGTCATTGATACTGCAAGTGGGACAATGCCCAGCTTTTGTTTATTTCTTTACTTTTCCCGTGAGTTGACACTTAAGGCTACCTCTTTCGCAGGCTACGTTGTCATTAGCGTTTAGCTTTGCCTCTACGCTGCATTTGGAAGGAGGAAAACTGAAACTGTGCTGCTGCAAAAATACAGGGACAGTAAAAAGTAAAAATGATGGCTGTCTTTGTGCCATTTAAGCTACTGCCTCATTGTCATCATATTAAGCTCTGCATGCTGTGATGGATCAAAAGTCTTGAAGCGTCGTGGCTGGATGGACGATGAGGTGGTGAGGATGCCAGACGAGCTGAAGACGGAAAGAGTCCAACGGAATGTTTATTCAAAAAGTAAGAAGCTACGAGAGCCGGGGAGTGCGTGAGACACCCCGAACAGCTGTCACTGTGTGTGTGCGCGCGCGTGGATGAGTGCGTGCACATGTGGGTGTCTGTGCATTTTTAATAATAAGGTGTTGACTCTGCCCTCTAGGGCTCACCTGTGGGGATTCCCAGGTGTGCGCTCTGCAGCACGGGTGCAACTTTTTGTGTGTGTGTGTGTGTGTGTATGTGTGTGTGTGCATGGGCACGTGCATGGCCCAGCTCTCTTGTGCGCACGCGCACACTTGTGTGTGCTCATGCGTGTGTCACATTGGGAAACACATATTTGAGCACCACTGCGCAACACCTGCCAGAGGCTGTGGCTGTTTATGATAGGGGCTGTGTGAGCTGGAGAGGACACAGTGGAGCTCTGCCAGCGTGCACACACACACACACACACACACACACACAGCCCATCTCTCTCTGAGCAAGAGAGAGAGATAACAAGGCAGTGATTTTAATCCCAATAATTTGTACAATATTAAAAATGGAATGACACACACAAACACTTATGAACAGCCAGAAACACACACATTCCCATTTTCTGTCACAGGCAGGGCCACCATTAAGATGAAGCCATCACTGGCCCCCGGCTTCCTCATCATAACACTCATGACTAAATGTTTAACTCTAACCTAAAACTATTCGTTTGTGTTTTTCAATAAAATGAAATTTGATACATAATAGGAAGAAAAGTGCGTTAGAAAATTTAAGGAAGCAGCCAAATCCAAAACAACTTCCTCTAATTTGCAATAGAGTTTGTACACTTTCTTGAGGTACTTTGTATCCTCTTTCTAAAATGTCCCCATTAGCCACAATGCCCTTAAAATTCACACACATGCATGCACACACACACACACACACACACACACACACACACACACACACACGCAGGTGAATGTAATAACCACGGGGCCAGTGTGATTTGTGTCCCTCTCCCTGGGTCTCGCTGGCTGTGCAGGTCCCCAGCAGCTCCTATATTACTGCAGTAGGCAGGGGACCCTGGCAGAGGCTGCGGCCTACAAAGTTCAATATAAATGAACAGTGGGATCTCCCGGGGTCCTGGCAGAGAGGAGCTTAGCAAAGTTAAAGCCTAACCAGCCCTTCGTGGCTGCCCGTGCCAATGGAACAACACACACACTCACACACACAGATGGGCAGCACAGTTCCTTGTATATCAAAAGGCTGGAAATTCCACCTTAGATGTGACATTTAAATGCAGCCCTAATTTTATATTTGTCTCTAATGTCACTGTTGTGTCCATTGCTTTTGTGTATGTGACCTCAAAATCAGAGTCAATAACTGTTTTTTCAGTCCATTAGTTTTGCCATGAAAAGAAATTTCCAAATGAAAAATCTGAAAATCTATTCCTATTTATTTTGGAGATTTAATTCAGAATTGACTGATTTAATAAAGTTTGAAAAGCAGGTTCTTTCTTTCTTGTCGGTTAGACAAACATTGTTCTTTCTTTCTTTCTTTCCTTTAATATTTCTGTCTCTAAGAACAGCTAAGAGCCTCTGGTACTCTCTGCAGTCAATCACACAATAATGGGGCAGCCACAGACGTTGATGGCTGATTTCCTTTTCACTGATCACCAGTTAATGAGCCTCTTTTTCTTTTCCTTATTGGCCTAGTTTGCTAAATTATCCAGACCCAGTCAACAAGCCTCGGAGAGGCCTGGGAGTGCACGGAGAATAACGAGCTCTCCATATGATCTGATGTGGTCCATATTGTTCGCACGCACACACACACACACACACACACACACACACACACGCACTCACTGGGCGATCCTAACGAGGGTTTGAAGAACCTCCTTTGACACCTGGGTGCTGGGGGAGGGGGGCATAAAGCCATCGTCAGCGGCTGAATGGCGGAGGCAGAAAGAGACAGATGACGTGTTAAACAAGCGCTAACACACAGGTAGCCACCACAAAGCCGCCACGGGCCTCATTTACATGTCAAAAAACCCGGCACACACACACAAGTCGAGTCTCTGGCATATGTGTTAAAAACGTACTGAGGGTAGGAAAAAAAAAACCTACGTCAGCATCAAACACACACACAGAAACACACACACACACAGAGTCATATTCCAGAGTGTTGTGCCTCGCTGTCACTCTCCTTTTCACACTGAGCTCCCGGTGCTTCGTCTCCCGGTCCCTCCCCGAACCGACCACCCGCTGGCCGCCTTAACCGCCCTCTAATAAACCCATCTGTTGGGTCATTATTGCGTCCGCAGCCATCTGAAGGAGGAAGAGCAAAACCCGGCGACGCGCAGAGAGAGAGGGAGGGAGGGCGGCCGAGTGGAAGCTGGGAGAAAATAGAAAAAGAAAAGTTGGAGTAATGGGGTGGGGGGTGCTGAGTTGATCTTTGTTTTATTGCTCTTTAACAATATAGCCGTGACTCTGTGTCTGTTTGCTTTAAGCTTTTTTTATGGCCGTTTATATGAAGTAAGATATAAGCGAAAAGTCAATCGCTGGATTCAAATACAGATAAAAGTCTTGTGCTTGTTTACTGCTCATTAATAATAACAGTAACATTTTCAGCTGGCATACAGTAAAGTAAGCAGGCTGAGTGAAAATCCCTTTACTTCTGTGCACCAAAGGGTATCAAATCAATAAGGATCTTTTTTAACCACTAGAATGTTTCTATTTAGATACTGTGGTCACACACTGTACACACACTTGTATATATACATATATAGTATATACACACACACATAAATATATGTATGTATATATACATATATATATATATATATATATATATATATATATATATATATATATATAGAATTTATTTGTAACGCATATACATATATATATATATATATACATACATACATATCCATGCATGTCTGAGGTACGCAGCACCTGCAGGGGGAATCCATGTGCTGGTCAGGGCCCAGCCGAGGGGCCCTTCACGGTCTCTCACCTCTGAAACATGGACACAGGATCAACCCCCCCCACTCACGACCACCACCACCCTCCACCCCCCCCTCAGCCAGATGCCGGTGACATCGCCCTCCCCGTATCCACCCACAAACCCACCCACCCACCTTCCTCTTCCTCCTCCTCCTCCTCCGTGTCGCCTTTAAAGGTCATCCAGTCCTGGACGCCGCCCCACTCCGCCCCCAAACCACGGAGAGGAGGAGAGTGGCAGGTCTAAGCAGCGAGCTGTCGTTTGGGCGACACTGAATGCGTCTTTGGACGTCTTTTGTTTGAGCGAGACGGCATCAAAACACAACCGTCTCTGCAAAGATGCTCAACATTGTTGTGAAAACACGCCCACTGATCGCCGTCACGTCCCCGCTGTGACATCGTGTCGCCGTGACCTGCCTCGGCGTTCCTCTCTCGGCCTTAGCCCCTCCCATTGCGACCCCTCTGGCCCTCCTCCCCCTTCCAACCGCCCACCATCGTCTCAGCCGCAGTTTGGCTCCGAGCCGAAGCCGCGGGCGCCGCTCAGGTGGCTCGACAGAATGACTCTGACCCTGACACGCACACCTGAGATGTAAACAAACGGAAAAAAATAAAAAATAAAAATAAAAAACTCCTCCTCCCCCTGAACCCTCCTTCCTCTCCTCTCGCTCCTCACCCTCCAGCACCACGGCGGAATCTCTTGTGTCTCAACTGTTTCCTCTTTCCCCGTGCGTGACACTGGCGTTTGCGCCGAGCGCCAATTGGCCTGACAGTGTGACCCCTGAAACCCCCCTTTTTTTTTTTACCCCTCCTCTTCCTTTGGCTGTCCCCCCACGCCACGCCACCTCTCACCCGTAGCCCTTGCTCCTCTCTCAATGACAACAACATCCCAGTAATGGTGGCCTTTGTTTTTTTTTTTCTTTTTTTTTTTTTTTTTTTTTTTTCTGTGTTCTTGGCCCGGACGCCTGGATTTGTCAGGACGCATTTCCTGGCCGCAGACTGAGCGAGCTGCCGCCGCTGCGTGGCAATCTGGGCTCACTTCTCAGGCAGCTAAACCCTTTGACACTGTGCTTTTTAATTAAAATTACATTATGATTAATCAGGCAGAAGGAGGGGCCCTCCTCCCCCCGTCACTGGCACTAACCCCCCCCGCCCCCCCGGCAGGTTTGATTACAACCTGTGACGGACGTTCCTCACTGCCAAGCTGCTAAAGATGTGCTGGCAGATGCGGCGGCCTGGCCAGCTTGTCCAGCCCCGGGGTTGCAGGCAGCCGGGGGGGAGTGATGGGGGTTGAAGGGGAGGAGGGGCCGAGTGAAAGGGAGGGAGGGGGGATAAGAAGAAGGATGGGATGAAAAGAGGGAAGAAAAATGCACAGATGTGCGGCAATGAGAGAAAAAAAAAGGCCAGGTAGGTTATCAGAGAAGATGGAAACAAAGTGGACAACAAGACGCCTCAGACACTCCTGAGACTGTGACAAGCAATCAGGCAGGTCTGAGGCAGAGCTCCTGATAGCGCTGTATTGATCTGAAGAGGTGAAAACACTCTGAGGAGGAGGAGGAGGAGGAGGAGGAGGAAGGAGGACAAGACGCCGGGAACCCCCCCGCTTCTGCCCACAACGCTCGGCTGGGCCTCGACACGAGACGGCCGTGGCTGCGACTCCTGCGCCGCGCCTCCACTCTGTGTCCGTCGCATCGCATCGCATCGCATCTCAGGTGCGGGCGGAGGTGCACAGCGGCATGTTTGCTTACTGAGGCTGAAACGGCCGTGTTTCGAAGTGTGTACGGACATCGAAACAAAAGGCAGAGACACACGAGGAGTGTGTCGGGTAGAGGGTGCGGTGGGCCCGCCGTGACCCGAGACACGGCCGGTTCAAACAGGGCACCTGTGTGTGTGTGTGTGTGTGAGAGAGAGAGAGAGCAAGAGAGAGAAACGTGGAAAGTCCAACAATGCTAAAGCTGTATTTTGCTGGACGCAATTTTTTTTTTGCATAACTGTGTTTTGCAAGGCTGCTCCACAAAAGCCATAAAAAAGTAAAAACCATCTGAGAAGATGTCAAGTGAAAAACTTCAATATCTGTCTTGGATGGCTTCGTCTTCTTAATTGACATCACAGGTGCTAATGTTGAAGGCTGACGGCAGCCGAGATCAACGCCCTGCGAGCTGTGTTTTCATCAAACACAAGGATGAAATAAAAGAGTCACATACATTTCAGGAAAAGTGCTTCTTCTTTAACACAAAAAAAAAAAAAAACGTTTCTAAACTCTGCATTCTGTTTTTCATCCAGAACCTCTGTCGGGGAGGCATCCACCCATGCAGCCCCTCTGGCTGTCCAGGGGTTGGGCCTCATTGACAGGCAGTATTAAAAAACCAGTAGGTGGTCCGGCATTATGGCTGGGCTGCAGACCCCTCGTCGCAGCACATTAATTACACCACGCTCCTTTCACCAGCTCGTGTGCGCGTCTCGCCCCGCGTCCGGGATTGATCCGAGTCCAGAATTTACTCGCCGCCTTCGTCCTCGTGTTGCTACAGCTTCTTGATGTTAGCGCTAACAAAAAGGGGAGGAGGGAATAGGGTGAGGGTGGGGGAGTGGGAGTGGGAGGGGAGGTGGGGTAGTGAGGGAGACACTCACTATTTAAAAAAAAAAATTAAAGAAAATGTGAAAACGAGCTGCGTCAACTTGAGAGGACCTTGTGACGGCTCCGGCTGAGTGGGCCGGGGAAGAGGAGCTGCACAATCTGGTTGCTTTTGCCACTTTTCTATTAACTCTGGAAACACCGTGCAATCAAACATCAACGGGTTTTTTTTATTGCTATTGTTTTGCTTTGTTTTCTTCTTGTTTTTGTTTGGCGTCCGCTCTGCCGCTTGTGCGCGACTCGCACCGCGACATGTAGGTGGAGGGATAAGTGGCCGTATCGAGCGAAGGCGGTTGGTTACCTGCAGCGGCGTAGGTGCACGGGGTTGTCGCGGTGGGGAGGGAGGGAGAAGGGGTTAGGGGGAGGTAGAGGCTGCTGCATCGCCCGTCTTGCTACGCCTGACCTGACCCGGCCATGAACCCTGCCGGCCTCTGCGATCCATGCGTATCATTTACCCAACGCCTTGGCTGTCGTCTGGCCTAATGCAAGGAGGCGTGAAACACCTCGTAATGCTCAATCACAGCGGGGCACATCATGCTAGGAGCCATCCAGAGTGACAGCGTGCGGCCGGGGAGGGCGGGGGTGGGGGTGAGGGGAGGTCGCTGGGGGAGGTGGGGCACCGCGCCGCCCTCAGGGAAAGCAGGAGGCGGGAGGCGGAGGCTGGGGGAGAGGAGGGTAGGTGGAGTTTGGAGGCGGGCGTGGGGGATGGGGAGGTAAGGGGTCCAAGTGAGGTGGGGGGGTCAGCGACGTGCACATGTTGAAGATGAGATCTTGAAGATGAGATCTTGAAGGTGTTTCCAGGCCTCCACTCGACTTGCAAGTGTTTTGCTCCCCACCTGGGTTGGTCTGCCACTTGCTCCCATAGTAACAGGGAAGTCCAGGGGGAACCAGACCGTCCACGCTGAGACTTCACACACCCCTGTGTTGTTCCTCCAATATATTTTCTCCAAACTCCTGATTTTTATTTTTTTTTAAATAGTATAAATACTGTATGTCAGTATTTGTGTGCTCAGTGGTATTTTCAACATCAAATTATCTCCATCGTTATCATCTGTTCCCTTTGAGGGCCTCCGCACTCCACAGTGCAGAGCTGCAGTCACTGGATATAGTTCCCATTATTTTGGCTCTCAAATGTTACTGTTATGACAATGTTGTTGACGCCACATGTTATGTCATCAGTGCATTATAATAGAATTTTCACCACCCCTCCATTCCTAAAACACATCTCAGCTGGCTTTAATCACATTTGTCAAATTCTACCAGGGACATTATTACCGTCTCGAGTGAAAATCACAAACTGCACATTTCAAAAAATTCAGGCAAGCGTTTCGAAAACATCTAATTTTGACATTGAAAATAAAACGTTGAAGGAAAATAAGAAGCAGCGGAGGGAGAGAGGGACGGAGGGAGAGTAAGAGATGCAGCGAGAGAAAGAGAGAGAGAGAGAGAGAGAGAGAGGGAGAGAGAAGCAACAGACGGAAGTCACACTTGTGAAGTTGGAGGCGTGAAGAAAAAAGACTGGTTCATGTTCAAAGGCAGCTTTTTTGGACTGCTGTTTTAAAACCTGTCAATGTGCTGCTTAACTCTTTCCTCGCCGCTGTTTTCTGCACGTTTGAACGCCAAAACGCTCCTCCAACGCCTATTTGCGTTATTTCGTCGCAAAACTGTTACATGTAACGATCACACGGGAGAGCAGTGATCACAAATCACCGGCTGCCTCGCGTCCGTGACCCAGTTTCACTCTCTCATCCAACGTTAATGCGTACGCACTCTCGATCTCACCGTCATTTAAGACACATTCCTCTGACTCACTGCCACCTTCTCTACTTGTAAAAAAAAACTGACGATCCATCCAGCATCTGAAGAATTTTTACACATACATCCATACGCCTCAGAAAAGTGTGAGACGCTGAAGCTGGCGGCCGCGTCCATCTGACGCAATGAGGAAAAAACCTTTTTTCGCTCAAAGTCAGCAGAAAATTGAACAAACAAAACGAAACTGGCGACATCTACTTGAGGAAAGATCTGCTCTCCAGCCTGGCAGAGGCTCCCTTGTCCTTGCTCATGCCCTGTGGACCCATGCCCAGGACCTGGGCCTCTCCCAGGCCAAGCTGCCCAATGGTCCAGTTAATCATATGCAGCGCCACAAGGAAGCTTATGCTGCCCCCGTGCCAGTTTGCGCTCCGTGACTGCAGGGTGTCAAGGCCAGAGCGACAGTGAGCAGAGGGAGCCCGACAGACCGGCTTGGCAGTGGGACGAGGGCCTTGGCCGGGGACGAGGAGACGAGCAAGCCGAGTCAGCCGAGCCCTTGGAAACCAGAGCCCCCTTAAACCCTTGGTCTCCTCCTGGTGCTGCTCCAAGTGTCCAGTTCCCCGCTGGCTATGCGGACAGAGACCCCGCTGGCCAACACAAACACTGACACGAGTGGCTCTCAGCGGGAGGAAGAAGCAAAACTCTGGACGACAGTGGCAGTTCAGATTCAGGATGGGGAAACATGTCAAGTGCATACACGGCCAGGATGTTCAAGTTCAAATGTAATATCTTTTTGTGTGTTTGTAGGACCACTTGTTGGAAAAAAGAAAACAAAAAAAAGCCGGAAGAGACAAATTGCTCATTGTTAAGATGTTTGAAGGACCTGGTTCAGCCCCAGACCTCTAATCTCTCTTCTGAATTAGCCACAATTCTCAATTCAAACTACCACACGTGTCAGTGGTCAATCTGTGGACCACAGGTCAGGTGCATGTGAACATAATCTGACACCAGAACCCAGACTGAAGGTCAGAGTCAGGTTTGTTCCTGCAGAGAAACCCTGTGAGGAGACTCCGTCTTGACTAGAACATGAAACAGTGAAAGAAATGCCGTGAACGGTAGAACAAAGCAGACTAAGTATTGGCAGCCTGGTCCAACTCTCCAGACAGACAGAATCAGGGCTTTGGGCAAAACAGAATGGAAGACCAAACAAAAACAAACAAAAAAAAAAAAAAAAAAAGGAGGCTCTAGCTTTAACTGACAACAGAGACACAGGAGCTGTGTTTCCATTACAGTTTTTCACAAAATAAAAGTGATATTTTTCTAAAATTTTACATTTAGTACAATCTCGTAAAATCTCGTCCAGCGAGAATTCTCGTAATTCTTTTGGGACGTAATTCTTTTAAAATCTTGTCCTGCGAGATTTACGGGAATTATGTTTGCTTTTGTTTGTTTGTTGTATTTTTCTCTTTGATTACTTGTAAAAAATATTCAGTCTTCTCCACCATCCAAACACAATTTTCACTTGAACTGAACTGGTCAAGTGACCTCCGTACGTCACGTGTTTCCATGACACTTTTGCTATATATATCTCTATCGATACATCTGAAAAACCCCTCATGAGAGCGTCAAAACCTTTCAGTGATGTTTGAGAGGTTTTTCAAAGTTTTGGTGTTTCCATGACCAGTTTTTTATTGCGATATTTAGGTTTAGCACAATTCTAGGGGTCATGGAAACGCAGCGACTGAAAGTCTCAGGCTGATATACTGAGAGCGGTGACGAGCCGATGATGGCCAGGTGAGCTTGATTGGCAAGAGGCAGAACAGGTGTGGAAGGTGGTTCTGAGAGAGTGCAGGGGGCGGGGCCTCGTCTGCAACAAACGAGGTAAAACAAATGTAACGTTACGGTGAGTTTGGGCAGGAGAGCCAGGAAACTGGTTGAGATGCACGGCTGAATAGATCTGAGCAGGAGGTCAACACAGTGGACCAGGAAGTTGAAGAGGAGCGTTGTGTCTCAGTCCATACGCCCATGTCTAATGACTGACTCACTGACTGGCTGACTGACTGGATATATATAAGATACATAAGAGGCGTGAACACATGAGCGCCTGCATCAGTGAGCGGCTGCAGCTGCGGTGGAGCAAAAAAATAAATAGATCATAAAAAAAAAAAAGAGCAGCGTGGTGAGGGGCTGGCCTCTGGCCGGCGCTGACCTTTGACAAGCCTCTGTCACTTCTCACCTCGGCAAGACGAGCTCCGTCGTATCAGGGCAACGCGACACCCCTCACCACCACTCCACCCACCTCCCCCCGCCCCCGCCGAATCCTACCGTCTCTCCGATTAAGGCCTTAATGGATGTTTTAGTCTTCTGCCACGCTGATGACAGCACGCTAATCTACGGAGCACTGAGAGGCTGAAGGAGGGGGGGGGGAGAGGAGGGAGGAAGGGCAGGCGGGGAAGTCTTACAGGTTAGGAGGGGCCAGTGGCAGTTTAATCATGGGGAGACACTGCAACGTGAGGATTTCTTTTTTTCTTTTCCTCCCCACCACCCCCCCATCCAGTTTTCACACGCTGCGGACCCAAAGGGGTGGTCCTGGTCGGGGCATCTCGCCGGAGAGCCTGATCTCACCTCGCTGACATGGAAGCCACCCCGGCTGTCACTTTGCATCTCCCGTGCCTAGAGAGGCAGAGTGTGGCCGGGCTGACAGGGCCGGCGGAAGGTGAGGACCCAAAATGCTTGAGACACACTTGGCTCAGAGCCAAACTCAAGCCCCCCCCCGTTCCCTCCCGTTCTCCATTTTTTTATGACACTTCAGAGTGTCTATGTGAACTTTTATACTTTCTGAATTTTTTAACCTTTATGATCCGACCCATTTTTTTTTGTCTTGTCTTCTGGATGTTCATCAGACTTTTTTATGTTTTGATGTCAATAATATTCCTCATGAAATTTTATTTTTTCATGAAATTCCGCTGAAGGCCGCACAGGGTGTACAATGTTAAAGCTGCAATATGTAATTTTTGATACTTTAAATAATATTATTTTTATTTTTTATTCTTGGTTGAGTGGCTCCCTTACCAATAATTAAGTGAGCCAAACCTGTACTGTCCTTGGACAGGTAAAGTACTATACATATTTGGTTTTTGGTCGCCTACCCAGCAACCCTATTGTGAGAATAAACCTGGTCCACTGCATGGCGAATCCCGTCTCCTTCGTCCTTTCCACCTCCTCTGACAACATTTCTTTGTTTTTCCAAAAATGGCAACACTGGTGAGTTTGTTAAACTTTTATAGTCAGGTGAGGGTGCTGGGCAGGCAAAAATAGCGTTTTACTGTTGTGTCAATGGCAGGGGTGTATTCTCCCTGCTATAAGTATGTACTTAGTACATTGTACAAATTATTTAAAAATATTTTGTCACTGTTCTTTTGTGGTTAAAAAAACCTATATATATACATATATATGTGTATATGTGTGTACATATATATATGTGTATATATGTATGTATATATATTTATATTTATATTTATATATATATATATATATATATACATATAAATTGAGATGACTGACTTGCTTGTATTTACCCGGATGACTGTTGCCTGATGACTGTATTCATCCTTCTGGTTTAAATGTGACTTATTGCAAACAGGACACAGGGTTATCTGTACTCTAAAGGCTGCTTGCAAGACTGTATATTAATCTACAAACATGAGGAAAGTGGAAAATCCGAAAACCAGTCAACCCCATGAAGATGCTGACTCGCCACCCACCACACGCAAAAAAGCTTTTCTCAGTTCCCAAAGCGAATTTATTAGCAATGCCTGATTTATAGTAATTCAAAAAGAAAAACAGAAACATAAAAAAAAAAATCACAAGCCTACATGTACTGCACTTGAGCACAAAAGATTAAAAGACTTGCAACTCCGGTAGATGACACATGGGTGACTCATGTTCAGATACTGTGTGGGCGCCGCAGAGCCACTGGAGGCCTCCACATCAGCTGCAAAAAAAACAACACATCAGAAACCGTTAGAGTGGTTTTCTGTCTTCTGATCGTGATTTAATCTCTCTCTTCGCCTGTGAAGGAGTGAACCCGTTGCATTGGAAATTTTGCAGTTGTAAGATGACAACAGGGTCACACAACGGGCCAGAAGCGGCTTGGCCACTTTCAGCTGCTGTCGTATTTTCATTTATTTTTTGTCAATTTAAAGATGTTTGATAGATTGAAAACATCAAAGATACCGAATGAAAAACCTTTTTGCATTGCATCTGCCTGATGATAACACCAATAGGAATTTTAAACAATGTTATGATTCGAACACAATAATTCACAGTTTGGATGTAACTTAGTTTGGTTAAATGTTACATTACTCACATTGGTTGAGTTGAAAAAAATGGTTACATTAACTTTACAAGCTGTGTATACTGTACATAGATAGAAACATTACGTATCTGATGTGGGATGAGAGGTGCTGGACGCCCCGCCGCCGTTTGTTCAACTTGCATTGTTGCCTCGCCAACAATCACACCTACAAGTGGGTGAAATCTTAATGCAGAGCCTCTTGCTGCTGCTCCCTTCCCAACCACCAACTCCCCGCCCCCCACCCAAAAAAAATGTCTGTGACTGGCTGCGTCACCCAATCGTTCATTCATGGCCCCGCCCCCACCCCCACCTCCGATCCTGCCAGTCTGCTGTTACGCTGTTGAACTTGTGCCCTCCTGCCTCCTTGTTGACCTCCTCCGTAAAGTGCAGCGAACCCGCCGCTGCCCTCTTCTTTACGTGTCCCCCCACCCCTCCCGAGACCCCCCCACCCCACCCCACCCCCCGACCCTCCCTTCATGTTCCAGGTCTTTCGGTTGCGATCCCGCCTGGCCGCCCCTGTCGCCGTCTCCCAGAAGTGTGAAAATAAGATGGCATCGGATCTATTAACACGTCGGGCTGAGTGTTAGCGTGGGGAGAGGTTGGGGGCTGGGGGCGGTGGGGGACGGGGAAGAGACAGCTCTCCCTTATAGGTCAGCTGACCACGATCGTTGGCCCTTTTGCCTCTGGCCGCGGGCGCGGTGGGGTGGGAGGGCGTGAGGGGGGGGGCCTCCAAAAGCCAATTACAGACATGTGAGAGACACGGCGAGCTGGCCGAGGTCGCAGGGTGCCTTTGATTGGCCGGCGCCGGGCATGCTGGCACTTGCGGTTTCACCTGTTTATCAGCGGCCCTCAGGTCAGCTGACCGACATGTCGGGGCATTTGCGATCGGACACATGCGGCTCACCGCTAAGCTCTAAAGAACGACGAATCTGCCGGTGATTAACATGTCTTCTCACCGCGTCAAGATGCAACTGTGTGTAAAGTCTGAGTCTGTGTGTGTATTTGTGTTAGGGTTGCCACCCGTCCCGTTTTTCCCAGAGTTGTTCTCTTTTTTCACCACCTGTCCTGGGAAAAATAAAATCTCTCCCGGGACACAATTTGACAAAACCTCATTTGATTTCCGTCTGTGGTCTAGATAGGGTTGCCAACCCTCCCGTAAAATATGCGATTTTCCCATATTTGACAACTAAAAAACCTGTCCCGTAATGAACTGATACGGGACGCACTTCACTTTGTCCCGTATATTTTGGGGAGCCCCCCCGTCGTCAACAGACTTGAGAGATCTCCACCCCCAAACTCTAGGAGGTGGCGACCCTAATTTGTGTTTTTGTCGCACTGCTATTTGCGTAGCAGCGGAAGTGCACCAAGAGAAGGAGAAGGGGAAGGAATTAAAAAAAAAAAAGAAACCCTCCTCCCAAACAACTCAGCATATTTTCTGTTCACCAAGGTAAAAACATAAACTGTGGCATAAACTGCCATTTCTCGGATAACCTTGTTCCAATGTTATGACGAGACTTTGCACGTGCTCGCATCCACAAGGTTCTCGCTCCTGAACTTGTTGGCGCGCGGAGACGTCCCGTGTTTTCCTTCTCTGCCGCGGTGCGATTGCACGCCCACAGATCCGCCGGCTCCGTCACAACAGCGACGGCCATGGTAAAAAAAAAAAGAAAGAAAGAAAACAGAAAAATGAATAAATAAATAAGCAAACCTCACAACTTTTTGTCACACTTCAATCACGTAGTGGGGAGCAACCGCATGCTAGGAATTAGAATTTATTTTCCCGTGTGCGGAAAACGATGAATGAATTTGTGATTTAACGGACCGGATGATGTGTTTTATTTTTTGTTTGTTTTTTGTTTTTCTATACGATCCTCCGAATTTCTCCTCCACGACTCACGCGGCGCTTCTCTCTCGCCGTTGTCTGCGCTGTTTCTGGTCCTGGCAGCGGAGGCGACGTCCACCGTCCAGCCCCTCTGCTGTGCAGCATGTGGCCCTCCCTCACAGGGTCTGGTTACCAAGCAGAATAGACGAGATATTTACAGGTGTGAAAAGATGCATTCTTCTAATACAGTGTGAAATTCTTCTGTTAAGCGCGCTCTTTCCAATACGCCTGTTCACAATAGGACGAGAGAGACAGACAGACAGAGAGAGAGCGAGCGAAAGAGAATCCAAGGAGCGAGTAGTCTTGTTTTTTTGGCTCTGTATTTTAAGAGGAGCTGAGGCGTAGCTGAGCGCAAGTCTTAAGAAAAAGTGATAAAATATACAGCGAGAAAAGCTTTCAAAGTGTCGGGAAATTAAAGCGCAGCGCGCAGCAGCAGGGGCGGGGGACGCGGGTGCTGCTGGTGGTTGGGGTGGAGGGGGGGATGCTGGCGGTGATGGGTGGAGCGGGGGGTGGAGAAGTGGGGGAGGGTTGGTTGTCGGGTGGTTCAAGACGACTGCAATCTGCTCCGGTGACTCCAGAGAGGAGCCGTCCTCAGAGGCCTCCGACTCTGTCCCTCCACGTAGCAACAGCTAGCGGTTAGCGGTGAGGCCTTTTGTTTATTTTTTATTTCTCAAATGGCTCATTAATACTGTCCTCCATTCATCAGAGGTTTTTTTTTTGTTTGTTTGTTTTTTTGGTCCAAATAATCTCATCCATATGCTGGCTGCTATCAGGCCACGTCACACCACGTCACCTCGGAGCACACAAACACGTCGGCCAACCAGCAACAGTAACGATGGGACGGAGCAATGCATGTGTGGACGGACAATATCGGAAGAGGGACCCTTAATGGACACTTCTGGAGGCTTATTGTCAAATATGTGTTGAGATAAAATATTTTAACAAAATATTTTTTACATAAAATGTAAAGCATTCCAGGAATGTTTCTTACAGTTGTAAGAAAATGCCATCTGACGCCTGCTGTCTTTGATATAGTGGGCCAGAATATACATAACCATGGACTTGTGAAAAGTCCTGCTGGAAAGTTGAACGCTGGCGCTATGTCATAAATAGAGTTACATTAACAGACTCTTCAAGATGTCAACAACAACATGAGTAAAAAAATCTCCATGAAGCAAAGAGTTTTGACCTAAAGCTCCAGTTTACGTGACTCACAAATTTGGATGAGAGGCCCAACTGCACTGAAAAAAGCTCCCCTACCCCTTGTGATGTGTTTGTGTACGGCACTTACACAACGTGCGACACTCGTCGGGCCTCTCTGCGAGCAAGAGCGACAAAGAAGAAGACTGGCGAATCACCTTCTCTGCTGGCGGCTGACGCACAGCAAAAGGAGGAGAGAGGTCGGAGCGGGTGTTTCTGGATTTAAGCGAGCAAGCAACCGGGGTTGGGGAGTAGGAGTGGAGGTGGTGGTGGGGGGGGGTAGCGGTTGTGAGCACACGTCCTCACCCGTCGAGCGTGGCTCCGAGCCCAGACGAGTGAGCTGGCCGGGCGGAAAGGAGCGGGTCAGTGCTGCAGCGGCGGCGGCGCAGGGCTGAGCCGTGCCAAGTCCCCACCCTGTGAAAAACAAACAAATTGTGTCTCTCTGGTCGGTGGCGGCGGCGGCGAGGAAACGACAGGTCTCATGGTAGATCGTTGTCGGGGTGAGTGCAAAGTAGGTGAATCTCAGGGTGGAAAATATCATACGGCCGTGAGAAAAAAAAAGAGCAAAAAGCGCCAATTGATGATTTCGGATGAAACAAAAGTGTCACCAAAACAGTTTTAAAATGAGCCCAATTCGATTTTATTGGGATTCCACCCAGACCGTCCCGACCGCTCAATGAAAATCTCCTTCCATTGTTTCCTGCCAGTTGTTTTAACATCTTTCGCTCGGCCTTCCGAGACGGCGACACACAGCTTACTCAGGCAAAGAGGCCGAGAGATGGCGAAAGAGTGAGACCCCCCCCCTCATCACCCCCCACGTCTGACCCCCTCCCTCTCCCCCCCGATTAATGAGCGGCAATCTTGCAGCTTTCAGGCGGCACCTACATCTCGTTCTAATGAAAGGATTATCTCGGCGCATTAAGACGTATTTAACCTCCGGGGCCGCGGCTCCAGCTCTGTTTCAATGAGTGTTCGGAGGAAGGGGGAGGCGGCTAATTGAAGCGGACAAAGGGCGGCGCTCTGAATGCAAAGAGAGGGAGGGGGGGGCGGTCCGGCATCTGCCCAAACAGCTCGTGGCATCTGGAGGAGCAGAAGAAGAGGGGAGCCGACGGTTGCACGCACGCAGATCGCGTTAAAATTACCTAAAAAGACCAAAAAACCTAAAAAAAAAAAAAAACTACGTTGCGTGTCTGGTGTTTTGTTTACCGCTCCGGAAAGGATTCTGCGAGGCAAGAGACGTATACGGTTCGGTCGGCAACGCGAGCCAGGAATCTCAGAAAGATCTATTTTCTAAAGTTGTTGTGTTTTGCAAAAAAAAAAAAAAAAACAAAACAAAAAAAAAACAATCAGCCGCCATGCGAGCCGTGCCAGGGCCCCCGCTGAACAACAGCGCCATTGTTCACTTGGAGAAGGGAGGAAGGAAAAAAAGGGAGAAAAAAGAACCTGGCGTGGGCCGCTGCGTTTATCAATTTTCCCTCTCCTCCTTTTTTCTTTCGCCCACTAGCTTGTTTACCGTGGATTGGAAAAAAAGGGGCCCGTTATTCGGGCCCAGCAGGTCGTCCCTGAATGCATCGCCGTCGGCTAATATTAGTTCAAAGTCGGCGATGTTTGCCGATTCCGAACAAATCGTTTTGTTTGGCTTTTTACTAACGAATAGAAGATAATATTTCCAAGACGAGCCAGTTTTCCCAGTAAATTTTGGGTGATTTTTCTTTCCTTTTATTTTCTCCTCTTTTCTCATTTTTTTCTTTTTTAGCCTCTGTCTCAGCTGTACTTGTGGACACTTTTGGATGTTCAAAGTAGATTGTCTCATCCCAGAGAAAATCTGCCCCTAATTAGTCAATTGCGTGTTGAAGCCGAGCTGTTAAGACTCCTCAGCCCAACAGACATTTGCAGCCCTGTCATGGACTAAAGTGTTAATTAGTTTTCAGATCCTCGGCTCCCTCCCCATCCGCCCGCCCGCCCGCCCTCCCATCCTGTGGGTGAGCGGCGCCGGCGTTAAATACACTTCCTGTCACATGGCATTTACCCCCGCCTGCCTCCTCCCACAGCAGGAAGTGGCAGAAGAGCTTTTTCTCGGGTTGTCTTCCAGCGGGATGATTTGCCCCAAACTCCATCTGAGACGTGTTTGTCAGGAGGGGAGGGAAGGGTTGGGCAGCGTAGGGGAGGATGCACGGTGCGCCGCAGCAAATCAGGCCCAAACAGATGGATTTTTTTGCGAACACGGTGTTCTTTAAGTGAGCAGGAGGAAACTGCAAAAAAAGAAGCCTTTGGTTAATGCACCCTTAAAAAAATACAGAAGAAAAGTAAAAAAAAAAAAAAGGCAGTAGTCGTGGTCCCCACCGGAGAGGACGGGACAGGACACGTCCTCATGAGTCATTTTAAATGTCTCGTTAATCACAATTTTCTTTCCTTTTTCATTATTTTTTTTCTTTTATGCCGCCGAGCTGTTAGAACTCAAATTGAACTTGTTAGCACCAAAGACGGCAGGAGGAGGCACTTTAACACGTTCCGTGTAATTGGAGCAATGGAAATGAAATTGTAAAGGTGGAAAAAAAAAGGCTTCTCTCGCTTCCACTGGTTTTCAGGAAAAAAAAAACTATGAAGAATATCCCTTTACTGCGCGAGAGCGTGGCAGAATCACACTTCCATCGAGGCTGTGCGCCAGACAGAGTCAGCAGGTCCGCTCACCCTCGAAACCTCAGCGAAATCTCTTTACTTTATTTTAGTCGTCGCGCAAACTATCTGACAGCTTTTTTTTAGTCCCTTCCACGCATTCAGTTCATGATGTGCGTTAAATTAGGCTGAATTCGACGCAGACGTCTTTACCAAGCACTGCGGCAGATTGCACGTGCAACTTATTGTGAATTCTCAACATGTGTTAATGGCCTAACGGCTCAGCAGTAAGGACTCGATAATTATGGCTAGTCTGGTGTTACATTTGTTAAATTGCAAATAATGACATATACGAAAATATTTTGCTGCTAAGATTAATCTTGTCCACGACGGATGTGTTGAGGCAATTATGGGTAATTTTAGATTGTGTCATGGTCAACCTCTAAACTATTAAAATAATTAGAAAAGAATAAATGGAATAGAATAGAATATAATTTGCACTTATCAAGCACTTGAATTTTATCAGCACGCTTTGATGATTTTACCATGACGACACAGACATGAGGTCAAACGAGACAACAGAAAACAGGGATTTACCTCACACGATAAACCAGTGACCTTATGAAGTGACAGAGGAGCACTAACTTCCCCTGATTGTTTATTGGACGCCGTATTGAAGCCGCTGCTGTTCCATATTTTTACCTCCCTGCATGGTTGTTTCGCAGCCAAGGTGAGATGAAAGCCTCGGGCTTCTTTCACATGAGTCCTCTGTGGAACGGAGTTCAATGGGAACAGAACAGAGAATCCTTTACAGCTGTGGAGTTTCATTCCTGAGGCCAGCCCTCATTAGTTGAAAAATTCAAAACAATAAATCTGTTGAGGGTCTGCGATCTTTCCATGAGTAGCTACACTCACCTGTGTCATTAGCTGCGTTTCCATTACAGTTTTTCGCAAAATAAAAGCGATATTTCTAAAATTTCGACAAATTTGCAATTTGCAGGTGTTTCCATTGAATGGTGTGAAGCGCATAAGCCGTAATTCTCGTAAAATCCCGTCCCGATAGATTCACGAGAATTACATTTGCTTTTGTTTGACAACATTTGTTTACTGTAAAGAATGTTTTTTTGTTCTCTTTGATTACTAAAATAAAAAATAAAAAACATTCCTCCTCTGTCGAAACATAACGCACCATTTTCACTTGACGTGAACTGGTCACATGTACCTCTATGGATACGTCTTTAGGTGTTTCCGTTACTAGTTTTTTTATTGCGATATTTAGGTTTTGCACAATTCTAGGGGTAATGTTAAAGCAGCTGTAGTCTTCCTGCCATCTGACCCAAAAAGTTGCTCACCTGATCGTCATCAGTCACGCCCGGCTTGACAAGCTCACCTGTTGCCTCGCACCCAAGCAGCGCCCCCTGTCTGTCGTCCACGTTGTACCTCACTCTGGTCGTCCACATTGAATTGAATTGATTGAATTGATTGAATTCTTTCTTGTTATTATACAGGAGTTCAAGAAATTTAAAAGTGCCTTCCTTCAGTGCATCTACATTAAATTAAAAAGCAATAAATACTAAAAAATTAAAAACCATAATAAAAAAAGGCACATGCCACGCAACACTCATACCATATTCTTCACATTCACTTTCTGCAGTTATTGCAGTTTCCCTTTATTGCACAGTCCATGCCCCTTGTGTGTGTCTGGTTTATTGACTATTCAGTGCAATTATGGCTCTGGCGTAAAAACAGTTATTCATTCTGTTTGTCCTTGATTTTATTGTCCTGAGGCCAGCGGGTGAGTGATCTGGGTGGGATGCATCCTGGAGAATCCTGTTTGCTTTCCTGAGGCAGCGAGGACTGTGCAAGTCCTTCAGAGAAGGAAGAGGACAGCCAATGATCTTCCAGGCAGTGTTGACAACCCTCTGGAGCACTTTCTTGTCTCCAGCCATGCAGCTGGATAACATGAGTTAAGTCAGTTTGACTTGAAACATGCAAGTGCAGGAGAAACAGGCACAGCCTTCGCGATGCATTCACTCAGCTGTCACTTTATTCGGGACAATATTTAGTTGCTTAGTAGGAGAAAAAGAGAATCATCACGTCGCAGCAACTCAACACATTTAGAAGAGTTCACAGTCAGGGCGGGGGAGAGAGGGGATGGAAGTGACTTTGAATGTGTTTGCGAGACCATCTCTAAGGTTTAGAGAGAGAGGTGGTCCCGAAATGAGAAAATGTCCAGCTGTCCGGACCAACCATAGTGTCAGGATGGCCTGCGCAGCCCCTACTTTGACCCTCTCGCCTTCCTCCAGCGCTCCTCCAAGCGCCCCTCAAACCGCCTGGCCAAACAGTTTCAGCCGGGTGACTAAAGTCGCCGCCCTTTGTCAGTTTCAACCCAGAGGGGCTGCCACCTCTGGGAGGAGGGAGGAGTCGGCGTTCGCCTCAGTTCTCTGAGCTCGAAGCCGGCTGGGGACGTGCCAGGAGCGGCGAATACCACTCCTGCTGTGTTCTTTGCACCCCGGTCGCAGCTCTCCGAGGTATTCCCAGCCTGTTGATCCTGCGAAGGAAGAAAGGAAGGAGAGGAGAGAAGAGAGGATCGCACCAGCGGAGAGGAGAGGAGAGAGGGAAAAGCATATGAGACGGGGAGCAAGTGAGACAGAAGGAGGGCGGGGTGGATGAAGCGAGGGAGGGAGGGAAGCGGGATAATGGGAGCCCCGCGGAGCCGAGAGGTGAGTGACGAGGTGAGACGTGCCGGGTGTAATGTTGTGCTGGAGATTCACAGCTTCAGTCATGAGGTTGGATTTTGGAGCTTGTTTGGGAGCTGTCATTAAGTTCTGTGACTCACCCGACACTGTGTGTGTGTGTGTGTGTGTGTGTGTGTGTGTGTGTGTGTGTGTGTGTGTGTGTGTGTGTGTGTGTGCGTGTGAGCGCGCATGTGAGTGTGAGTGTGTGTGTGTTCTCCTCTCCTCAGCTTTAATAAGGCCTAAGTATTTCTGACTTTTTATTTTTACTTATTAATTTGTTTTTCACTGGCACTTTTTGCTTCACTTCTTGGCCAGCGGAATTCAGCTTTGCCACTCAATACCCAACCGAACTGCCGGGCACCCGCATGATAATTCCCTAATTTGTCTTTATTTAAAATGCTTTTACGGATGGAAGGCGCCGTCGCCGCGACAAGGGATGATCCCTGTCCAGCCTCCTGCCAGCAAACACTGCCAACGGCGTTCTTTGGCAGGACCAGTCGAGGCGGAGGTGAATTTTTCTTGCTGCGGGGCTGAGTGACAGGTTTTTGGTTTGTTATTTTTTGCTTTTTGCATCACTCACTCCAATTTAAAGGCCAGTTGGACTGACAGAAAAACAGGCATATATTTAACTAGCTGCAGGGGCCGAGCTGATTTCAGCTGATGACAGATACGCAGACGGACGGTGGGAGATCAGAAAGTAGAATGAGTGAAACTTGAAGGACCCACCTCGTCTAATATTGAGGAAGAAATTTATTTTGTGTCTGATCGCTAAAAAAACAAAGTTCTGGAGAATGGGCCCCCTGAGGCAGAAAGAACCTAGTATTGTTTGTTGTTTTTGTTTTTCTGTGGAAAGTCCAGCAAGGCCTCAGTTTTAGCAGGAGCCCACAACCCAGTGTTACTGGAGGCTGTAAACACAGGGCTAAATATGCTGCTCACTAGAGAACTAAAACCTTTTTTTTGGATCAGTTTGTTGGAACAGTGTGAGCCCAGCGGATGAAAACCAAGAATCTGATAATGAAAAAAAGAAGTGTGATCTTTCAAATAAAACACCAGTCAAAAGTTGAACTTCATATTTTATTTCGATTTGTTGTGTCATTAACTGCAGGAGTCTGCGATGAGTCAAAAAAAAGATCCAAAAAATGAAGCAAGTGAAGCTGAGTGTGCACCGAATCTTCGTCATCCGGCATAAAAAAAAAAAAAAAGTTGCTCGGCGAAACAAACTCTCCCAGCTTTGCCTCAGGCCTCCCATTGTGCCGCGCGGCGCCTGAACCGTGACAAAGTTGAAGCGGGCCGAGCCAAGACTGGAGGCCTCAGCTGTGGCGGAGCAGGAGCCAACGTGGCGGTGAAGGCCTTTCGGCGGGGTGACGAGAGCAGGGGAGAGTGGGGGGAGAGGGGAGGGTGGTGGTGGTCGGGGTGGGGCTGAGGGGAGGGGCGGGCGGGGGTGGAGGTGGGCAGTGCATGTTAGCATAGCTCGAGCGTTTGGTAAAAGTGCAGACAGCTCGGGAGGTGCTAATGAATGCCGGGCACCGCTAACTGTACTGTACCCAGACTCCGGGCGCAGCCTGGCAGCCTCCTGTCCCTCCTGCCCGTGCGAAATGTGAAAGATCAACCGGTTGGAGGGAGCAGACGGGAGCAAACACACGCGCAACACACACACACACACACTCACACACACACACAAAACACAACACTTAGCGGAGATAGCTACACACACACACACACACATACTGGGGCCTGGCTCGTGTGGCATCATGAGGGCTCCAGCCAGGCCGAGCCATGAGGCCTCAGCTGAGATGATTCGAGGCCCCCCGCTGGGCCGTTGCTGCGGCGGCCAGGTGGAGCTCCGCAGCAGAGTGACAGCACAACTCCTCCAACGCAGAGCGTGGAGACCAGCCTGCGCTAATCGGAGTACGCGCTCAACAAGGAGGCAAATTGCATGTGTAAGTTGCGTTCGCGGGACAAATGTTGTAGATTTTGCCTGCTTAAAATTTTGTCTTTATGTAGCTTCCTGAACTGACCACTGAAGAGAAATATAATACAATATTGAAGTTATTTTTTCTTAAAAATTACTAATTAGAGGAAATTTGAATCTTTATTTTTAAAGGGTTTTTTTTTTTGTTTACTGATACTTCCTTCACTAAAAATGACCAAAGGTGACCTTCAAAAAACTGTTTTTTTTCTCATAAGAACAAAATTTTGGATACCCCACTTATATTATAAACCAACTCAAGTTCAAGAATATAAATATAATGAATATCTCAGGAATTCCCAATGTTTAAGACTGTTTTCAACGCAACGTTTAAAGGCCTAGTGTGCAACATTTAAAGGACCCCACTGTGAAAGGCACAGAGTCTAAAATACCCGAGTACGATAGCAGAACACTCAAGTCACATGTCTCCACATGTAGAGAGGCCTCAACTTTCAAGCCCCTCCTCGAGTTCGCCGAGTCTCATTAAGCGCTCTTTTCGAGTTGTCTGGAGATGTATCTATTCATTAGCTTCAAAAGGGTGTCATGTGTATGAATTATGCTAACAGGATCTAATTAGCAGATGCAAATGAGGTTAGTCAAAATTGTAGTGAGCAGACAGAAGAAAAGCTCCATGGGATAGTTGGAGCTCCACAGCTCACCAACCGCCCCCACGCTGGGCACCAAATGTGATGGTTCACCCCTGCTGCTGCTCCAGTACAGGAGGCAGGAGCGAACCATCCACGGCGACGCGGGGGAGGACAGCTGTTCAGAGGTGTTTCCGGACCCAAATCAGGAACGCATGGACCTTATGTACCGCAATAAAAAAATGAGCGATTTAAGTCATCGACGAGGTCGTTAGCGAACCTCAGAGTCAAATCCACATCCATATGTTCCAGCCCCTCCTCCTCATCCTCCTCGCCCTGCAAGTTCATCAACCAGCTGATGGAACTCCAGAATCCGGTGCGAAGGGGACTCACTTTTAGCAGCCGCCCACGCGGCCCTGCCATTCTGACATCAGTGGCCCCAGACTGCGGAGAAGCTGGCAAGACTCAGGGAGCACGCCTTATGGCCTCGGCAGGGAGGAAGGCCAGCAGGCATGAGGCATAGTGCACGCTCAAGCACACGCAAACACACACGCATGGCGCATACACACACACAGGGTCACGGCTGCATGGGCGAGCGAACGCGGGGTACAGGAAGGCGGCAACTGGTGACCCTGTGCATGGTGCGCTGCCTGGGGTCAGCTGACGTCTGCTGCCCTGGAAGATGTGAAGCAGGATGACATCACAACAAAGTGAGGTCGACTTGTAGTGGAGTTTTTTCAATGCAGTCGGCATCTGTATCCGCATTGAAGTGAATTAAAACATAAAAAAGCATCATATCAAGACACATATCATCACATCATCAAGATAAATACAAACTTTTTTTTTTTTTTTTCCTATAACTGATAGAATGCAGACCTGACCTCATTCAGCATATGAGTTAATAGTAGGTTAAAATGCTTTCAAAGCTTACAGGAAAGCCATATTCTCATGGTGTATAAGAGTCTCAAGAGCATAACAGTCAGAATGTCTCACCGTATTCGACATTAGTCTGACCCAAAAATTCAAATTCACCAGTGAGGTTTTCTAACTGTCTCTTGATGTTGGGTTTGAAGTTGGCGTCATCGCGTTCTGTGGCTTTTTACAGTATTAGTACTAGTACAGTACACTGACTATTAGCTCAACGTTAACATACATGTGCACAACCAATGTGTGCTGTTTGATCACTCGGAAAATAAAGTAAAACAAGCACATATGGTTGATTGCATGGCTGAAATAATCTCAGACAGAAGGCGAGACACACATACACATATGTAGTCAGATGCAATTTGAAAATTCCCAAAGAAAATCTGTGTCTTTAGGCAGTTAGTGGGTGACATGGTGGTGCAGTGGTTAGTGCTGCTGCCTCACAGTAAGAAGGTTGAGGGTTCAATTCCAGGTCTTTCTGTGTGGAGTTTGCATGTTCTGCCTGTCTCTGCGTGGGTTCTCCCCGGGTTCTCCGGCTTCCACGGTCCAAAAACAAGCATGTGAGTAGAATTGGAAACTCTAAATTGACCGTAGGTGTGTGTGTGTGAGTGAGGGTGTCACCCTGCTTCGCCCTATGACAGCTGGGCTTGGCTCCAGCAGACCCCTGTGACCCTGAGCTCAGGAATAAGCGGATACCGAAAATGGATGGATAGGCAGTTAGTGAACTCCTACAAAGTGCATCTTCCGCTTCTTTTGCCTCCTCCACCTTTATCATCTACTGTTGGCTGCATGGTCCCGGGGCTAAACGCACCTCCTTCTGGACTATCTGTGAAGTTTTCCGGAAGGACCGCGTGGAACGAGGTTGTTCTACCGTGTAAAAAAAAAAACAACAGATAAATGATCTGGGACCATTATATTGAAGCAATGTCCTGTGCGGTCGAGAAAGTGAAAGGGAAAGTAGCCTCCGCAGAAGCATGAGCGCCGCCCACTCACATCCTCTGCAGCTCCGTGTGACTCATGTATACAACCGCAGAGAGGCACACAGGTGAAATAAACACCCACGCCGATCAAACGCCGAAAATTCGGTTCAGGTTGAAAAAGACAGCGAGGGTCTCTGCTGGCTTCTTCTTCTCCTCTCCTCTCCTCTAAACTCTCTAAAACCCTTCCCTTCTCTCCTCTCCTTCCTATCCTCCCCTAAACTTCCTATACCCAGGCCCAAAAACAGTGCAGCCGTGACGATCATCCCTGGCAAATAAAAAAGCACTTTACGCAACAACAATGGCCGGCTCTATAGGCGACGAGCAGGACCAGACCGCGGGGAGGTGCAAACAAAAGCAAAGGCAGTTTTCATTTTTGTTCATCTCGACTGCAGCAGATCCCGTCTTCACACCTCCCACATTGGTTTAAACGTGTCGCATTGTCCCCCACACTTCGCATACATACTCACACACACACACACACACACGCACTCACATAGGAACAAGGCAAAAATACAGAGATCAACTGCACACAAACACACACCCCTGTGACGACCTCTGGCCCGGGGCTTCCCTTTGTGTCTGCCTCTGCAACAAGGTGTGATTGGTAGTCATGCTGCAGAGGAGGTGCGGGGACGTTTTAGATTTTTCTAGTTTGGTTTTTTTTTCCAGAGGTGGGTGGTACTACACGTGTGAGCCCCCTCCTCAGGCTGGTGGTGTTTTGAACTGAAAGTTGACCACCGTGGGGAAGCCCCTGAACACAATCAGAGCCACTCTCACCACCCAAACATGCGGTCCCCTGCCCTGGGTTCCCTGCCTGGTTATCGTGTTTGCTCTTGTTTCTTTCACTATATTATTCTTTAAAATCAAGATATTTCGACAACAATGAAAAATAGCAGGTCTTTGAGACGCTCTTCCCTGCAGGACTGGCAGCTTGTCACTATTGTGCATGGCCAACTCAGGCCTGGAAATCTCCTTTTCGAAAGAAAAAAAAATCATTAGAAGATTTCTCAGAAATGGCGAATCTTGTCCTTCACACCTTCTCTACCCCAACTGCCGTGTGCTCGCCGGTTTCCAGAAATCACTTTTCTTCACTTTTACATATAAGCAGAGAATTTCCCAAGATGCTTCTCAGTGAGTCATGCTGCATTTCCATTCAGCTGAATCTGAGAGAAGAAAATCCTGCAATGAGAGAAAAACAACTCTCAGCTGTATTTAATGCTTTGCTCTGTATTTCCTCTTCATTTCTTTTTCAAATGTTGTTTAGTTGTAGATTTATATTTGTAGATGTAGATGTATGTTGTAGATGTAGATGTATATTTTGAGTATATTTTTAGTGTAGTTGCTGCCCTCTTTTTGTTCTGCTGTCCTCTAAAGCACCAACCACACCACAGCAAATTCCTCATAAGTGTTAAACCTACCTGGCAATAAACGTGTTTCTGATTCTGATTTAGATTATTTTACACAGCCAGTTCTGTCTTTTCTCCATCTTAACATTAAGCTGAGCTCTGTGGCTGCTTGAAAAACTTAACAAACACTTGTACTGATACACCTTGAAAATGCAGCTGAGGCTGCCTGTGAGAGCTGCAACATTATTGTTCCCCATAAGTCATAGTGAGCATCTGCTCTGAAGACGCTGCTTCACTGTCTGACTGGTTCAGAGGGGAGTTAAATCAATGGGGCTCATTCCTCTCTTTTAGACTTCTTCCACTCTGATTCACTCCTTTTTTCGTCAAAGTATTACTTGTCGTGCCTATGAAAAGTAAACAGGAAGTTGGAGGGAGGAAGAAAAAAAAACATGAGAGTTTTTCAGCCCAGATTTTATTTTTATTTTTTCCCCAGAGATCGAAAAAGTCTGGACCATTAACGCTGGAGCGGGAGCCAGCCTTTCTCCCTCGGCTGGTCTGTTCTATCAAGGTCCGCAACCATCGGATGAACCTTGAAACGAGTGCGCCGACAGAATGTTTGGTCCATGTGTCTTAGACCTCCGCCGCGTCTGACCCGCCAAGCACAGAAGGACACACAAACACTCGACAGACGATCACAAGGAACAAATACAGGCAGGCAGGCAGGCAGGCAGGCAGGCAGGCAGGCAGGCCTCCCTTTCCTCCGCCATGTGACTTGGATATGCATGCTCACTGCTGTTACAGAATTTCTTATCGTTGACACCCACCCCTCCACATCCACATATACACTTGTCAAATATGACACCTTCTACCCACAAGGAAGGAGGAGAAGACCAGGTTCCCAGCCGTCCTCCGGGCCCACCTTGCGAGCCGCCGCAGGACACAATTTAAAAAAAAAAAAAAAACATGCCGGCCTCGCTCTGATCGCGGCCCTTCGTGCGCAGGCAAACGGGGCCCTTTCACACGCGGGGGGGCCCCTTTTTGCGTTTCCTCCCTCTGCTCTGCATTCAGGGACCAAAGCGTGGACCGCGTCCACGATATGTGGGAGTCCCTGCTGTTTCAGTGGCTGCCAGGCTCTTCCCTCCCTCTCTCTCTCCCTCTCTTCCCGAGTGCTTGGCGCAGTGAACACGGGATCCCATCTGACGTGGCCCCCGCCGATCCGACAACCCCTCCCATCTGACTAGCGGCTCTCGTCCCCGAGGCCCAGACGGCTGGAGGGACGCTAGCAGACGAGAGGGGCCGCAGATTGTTGTAGACCATTTACATGTAAATACAGAGAGCAGGCCCGGGTCCGGGTTCAATATTGAAGGTGTCCGCTGCACCGAGGTCCCCTCTGTGTTGTGCATATATGAGGCGGGCGCACGCGCACCAGCGCGCCGGAGAGCGTATATGTATTGCATGCGAGCGTGCGAGCGTGCGTGAGCGCGAGCTTGCGCGCTGTCGGCTTCGCCCCGTGTGTGTTTTTGCATGTATGTGCATGGCAGGGACGTCTAAATTATACAGCTGCCAAATTGCTGCAAATGTTTTAATACAAAAGCATTCTGTGATGTCTAATTATATCTAATGGCTGCTGGATGCGTTTCTTCGACGCCGCAAATAGCCGCCTTTGTGGCGAATGATTTGGCATTTTTTCAAAGTGATGAAAAAAAAGATGATAATAACAGTATAACGGTAAAATTCCCTGTACTGCCCTTTTCTCAGGATTATACATGTCACTGTCTCATTTAGGGTCACTCCACAGATGAGACAAGGCCATCTTTGCCTTCCTCACTTCATTTTCCTTCGCACTTTTTGGAAAATCAGACATTTTGTGATGTCACAAAGGGCAATGATACCTCACTGATGTTGCCCTCACAGCCATCATTCATTCGTCCCCTTTAAACGTGGAAAATCCTGAAAACCAAGCTGGATATTTTGACAGTAGGTTACAAACGGAGGGCAAAATACATTTTTTCGCAAATTAAAAGCGAAATTTCTAAAACAAATTCGGCAAAGTACAATTTTGGTTTGCAGGTGTTTCCATTGAATGGTGTGAAGCGTATAACCGTGATTCTCGTCAAATCTCGCCCCGCGAAGTTTATGAGAATTATGTTTGCTTTTGTTTGTTTGTGTTTGTTTGCCGTCAAGAACGGTTGTTATATTTTTCTCTTTGATTACTTGTAAAAAATGTTCCATTTCCTCCTCCGTCCAAACATAACGCGCCATTTTCACTTGAAGTCAACTCGTCACGTGACCCTGTACGTCACGTCCGCTGACTCGTTAATGTGAAAGTGTTTCCATGACACTTTTGCGATATACCTCTATATCAATACATCTGAAAAACCACCTCATGAGAGCGTCAATACTTTTAGCCATATTTGTGAGGTTTTTTCCATGTTTAGGTTTTTCCATGGCCAGTTTTTTATTGCGATATTTAGGTTTCGCGCAACTCTGGGGGTAAAGGAAACGCAGCTATATATATATAATAATGCATGCACAGCTTCTTCAGTAGTCTCGGATGAAAACAAGATTATATTAAACATTTTACATGCATCGAATGGAATACAAGAATGAAAACATGTGATTTGTGATGTCACCAAGGGACATTGATCTGTGACCGCACCTCTTTCCACGCAAGTGCAGGTTCATAAGAGCTGTTTTGTATTGTCTGTTTTTTTTGCAGGAAGCTGTAAACAGAGGGTTCAATATTCTGTTTTCAGATCTATGGAGGTGTGTTGTTTTTTTTTTTGGTATATCGTTATACGAGGCTAGGAATTTTAAAAAAAAAAAAATGAGGCTATAACAATGGCTGTTATGTGGGGTATCATGGATCCAGATGAGCCCTAAGAGGGAGGTTTACGAGGATAACGTTTGTTTAACAGTCGGGGCCATTTAAGGGTCTCCACTTACAGTGAATGCCGGCCCAGGTTTCCCAGAGGAGGAGGCGGGGCGTCGATCCCTAAAACCATTAATCATGTCCACATAACCTATCTCCCTCCAGCATATGCCCTGCGGCTGGTCGACAGCAAGTCAGGAAAGGGCTTTCCTCTTTCCTCGCTCTCATACCGGGAGAGAGAGAGAGAGAGTGTTAAAACATTCTCACTTCTGACTCACTGATTTAACCACACTGAGGCGGGAGTAGCAGCAGAATACTCCTGTGGCGTAAATCTGTTAGTCCAAAAGAAAAAAGAAAGAGGAAGAAGAAGATGAAGAAAAAGGCATGAGATGGGGAAATAAAAAAATAAAATGAAAATAAAAGGTCCTCCTGAAATGCAGTTTCTGAGTCAAGGTTAGCAATGTGATAAAAGCCTGGCATGTTTGCCGGTAATAGTGCTCGGGGAAGAGCTGCACAGGATAGTTGCATTTGGTTGGCGGGAGGGATCTGGGCCCACCAGAGATCACCGCCTCCGCCGGCCAGCATCCGAGACGGTATATGCCTGTCAGAGAGGGACATGTTGGCCTAATGCCAAGTCGATACAACCTCCCTTACACCTCACATTCTAGGGAGCGCGTAGATTCGGCCTCCGCTGTCAAACTTTTAGCACCTGCTATTTTGCTTTGGTCCCTCATGTCAATTCCTCCACGTCTTCCAGGGGAAGATGGGCAGGGGAGAAGTGGGTCAGCAAAGGTCGATGCTAAAACGGGGATGAGGGTGAGACTCGGGCCATGGGTCCGCCGCCCCCCCTCCTCCTCCCTTCATCCCTCTCTCCCTCCCTTCTTTTGGCATGGCCGCCTCGTGTTCTGCCCGTGACGACACGGCGAGGCAAACTAAATGGGTGGATGTGTGAAAATCAGTTCAGTGATGTGTTTACACTGACTTTTGCCGGGGGGGATTTTATCAAAAGGAGAAGGGGGGAAAAAATGAAAATGCCACAAATAATAAAGGATTTATCTACATTTGCAACAAATGAATGGGGATTTCAAAAGGAGTAAAAAAAAAAAAAAAAGCTAAAGATTGTTGACTTTATGAGAACAGATAAATAAAGTAGATAAGAGTGCAAATCTTAAAAAAAAAAAAACTCACTTTGTTTCCATACCATGTACCTGCCCCCCACCCCCCCCTACCCCCCACCCCAGCAGACCCTGGGTGACACTTTCTATAATGCAGTAATCCAAAAATCATGTTATCATGCCTCCGGGAATGGAATGCAGCGAGAGCAGCTCCAATCCTATTTTCCTTGAATGCAGCCAGTACACCTTATTTGTCTAAGATTTGTCTTCACACAGTGGATTATCATATCATAGCCCCGTGAAAAGAAAAGAAAAAAACAAAACAACAACAACAACCAACCGAGCACTGGAACTCACATCTCCCAGGATACATTTCTACAGTAATCCACAGCTGCTTCGCCATGGGTCCAACACACAGAACGGGCAAAAAAAAAAAAAAACACATGCAACAACATGCTGACATCGGGATTTATCTCGAGACGTGACGCAAAAGGAACTGGTCGGTGCGCACTCTGGAATATTTTAATGCATCTTGTAGAATTCAAATGCATATAGAGAGAAATCCCACGATTCTAGGTGACTGGTTTGCCTTTTCATGATAATTTCCTCCGCTGGAACGGACGGATGACTTCAAACATGAATATACTTTACATATTCTAATGGTCTTGGAGGAAAAAGCAATATAGGAAAAAGAAAAAAAGCAGAAATATGGTGACAAGAATACTAGGTTCTTATTTTACACAAATATATTTTTGTCCAGTCTGGAGGGGGGAGAGGGAAAAAAAAAAAGCAGCAGATGTTGTTTAAATCATGAAGAAAACGGTGGAGAGAGAGAGAGAGAGAGAGAGAGAGAGAGAGAGAGAGAGAGAGGGGACACCTGAGTCATTGATGAAAGCAATATGTAGCCCCGAATGGAAATTCATGAACGCTGTCACCTTTGCATCTTTGAAGACAGCAGCATGTCTGTAACGCGATCCCCCCAATCACCGGCCAGTGGGAAAATATACGGAGGGGCATCCTTGATAAACTCGCCAAATAAATTCTTTCCAATAAAAACGTTGGTGAGGATGATGATTTGCGGAGGAGCGCGGGCCCGGCTGACACGGCTGCACATTGCGCCGGCTCCCACTTCCCAGCAGTCCCCCTCCCTCCAGGGGTCTGGGCGGCGGGGATCTCTAATGAGACTTGCGTTATTAATCCTTGCAATGGGGTACATGAATTCACTCCAGAGCAAAGGCTCCGGCGGCCACCTCGGCCCATAAAAGCTGGAATGCGCGCCTTTCATGTGCCCTGTTGATGATCTACTCTGACAACAATATGGCGGGACTTCCCTTCCCCTGTCGCGCGGGGCCCTGGCCCGGGGCCAAAGAGGGTCATCTCAGGCACACTTGGACTTTTATGGGTGGTCAAGGAACACGCTGACAGGTCACGAGCAAGGAGCTCCTTTATGAGCGGGACCCCAAACATCCACCTCATTTGGAATTTGTTTATTTATAGGCGGCCTGTAAATCACGTTTACTTTGTTTTCTTGCCTCCGAGTGGCCAAAGCCGAGGCTTTCGGAAGGGGGTTGGGGAATGGGAGGGGGTTTCGTTGGAAAAAAAAAAAAACCTAAAAGCATCACGCGCTCATTAAAACAACGGCGTAACGCACCTTTTTTCCCCCAATGGGCTTGTAATCATCTGTGAAACGTAGCCGTAAAGACAATGACCGCCTGTGAAATGATTCATGCGGAGAAGATTTCACTTGACTTGTACCTTAATGAGGGACCTGCCGGTCGGGGAGCGGCGACGGCCCACGTTTGTCCCTTTTAAAATAACGATACGTCGGCTAAAATTATCGGTAATTCGCAGAAGCTCGTTAAAATGGAGGAACAGCTATACGGCGGGATTGAAGCGACAGGGTGTTGACAAGGCGGGTGTGAAACGTTCAAGTCAAGCACTGATACAAAAGCTGCTTTTGAACGTTTGTGTGTGTGTGTGTGTGTGTGTGTGTGTGTGTGTGTGTGTGTGTGCTCACACTTGAGTGTGTGCAGACACACAAAAAACACATTGTATCTAACCCTGGATCATGCCAATATGGCCTTTCGCGTCTTATGTATATTAAAGAGCCAGTATGCAACATTTAGTGACCCCTACTGGCAGGACAAGAAATACTGCAACCGATGCCGACGTTAACGCCTTTGCTAATGATTTCACATCTTTCTTATGCCAGCTGTGTTGTCAGGGGAAAAATCCCAAAACCCTTAAGTGGACCTGGGCCACCGTAGCTACAGCGGTGCAGTGCGGTTGAGCGTGCAAGCGACGCTTTTGCACACGCAGAATGAAATACATGTAGTGAGAAGTGTTTTTGGAAAAAAAAATGCATAAGCTGCACCGGTGGCATCGTTTTCTCGCCACTCCAATCCCGCATCTGTTCCAAAGAGCAGAAAGACGGAGGGGAACGTCGACAATCGCTGTGTTGGATAAAGTGAGACTCTCTGGTGAGAGACGAGGTCAGGATGAATAATGGAGCTGGTTTGGAGTCATTAAAGGGTAGGGAGAGGAGGAAAAAACAAAAAGACAAAGCAAGGAGCTTGTCAGACGTTTCCAGCCTCCCCCAACAACAGACCAGGGAAGCGTCAGGGCTCTTTGATTGACAGACTGTGAGCTGTATGCGTGTAGCTGCGGTCCCCTGGTGGCACAGTAGCCCGGCTCCACTGTCCCATTTATGACACGAGCCAATCTGCCTCCAGCCGAGACCCTCCCTCAGCTTTTCACAGATTTGTATCCCCATTTTCCCCAAATTCATCTCACCCCGACTCTCCCCTCCCCTCGCCCCCCAGCTTACTTTGAGACACACACGAGCAGACGGACTGCTCGCGCGCGCACGGACGCACACACACAAACACGCTCACGCAGAGGCTGGCTGAGTTCACTGCAGCCGAGGACGTAAAGTGAGATCCAAGCGCGGAGAAGTGAGAGTTAACGGCCTGCCCCGCAGCTCTGCTTCAAGTGTTAAATTGCTTTAATATAAATAACGACAAACGGACGTCGGACGATTTATCCTGATCTGGTCACTAGAGAGCGCTATGCCGGTGTCAGTCCGCCGCCGAGCAAATTTCGAGTGGAACTTGAAAGGCGTTTGTTGCGAGACGTGTTTCGTGTTTTTTTTTGTTACTCGGTCCTCGCGTCGCCTCTGTGTGTGTGTGTGTGTGTGTGTGTGTGTGTGTGTGTGTGTGTGTGTGTGTGTGTGTGTGTGCTCACACTTGAGTGTGTGCAGACGCGCAGAAATTTGAGCACAGATCTTACATTTTTCCAGAACAATTTAGCATTTACTTTTTCGATTGAATATGATTTGTATATTTTTCCTTTAAAAAAATAAAACAAAATAAATGATGATAATTACATTAGGTGACTCAGTTGCTTATGTCTCCCCGTATGAGAACGAAAGAACCATCTCCATCTGAATCAAGCCTCAATTGCATCGTTAAATGTTTTTAAATATCAATCAAAAATTCTTGGGTGAATCATTTCCGGTTACGTGTATTTTAAAAATGAATGTATACGTTGTACGCATTGTACGCATTTTAAACCAACCAGTTCCAAAGATTGTGTTATCTGGCGAACGTTGTTAATAATTTAAATATCCGATTAGCTAAATTTTAAATGGAATCCAATAATTTAAATGCATTTTGTTGTAAAGTTTGTAGAGGTGTTTTTCTTTTTCTTTTTTTCTTAGACTGAAGAGCAAAGGAGAGATGGTAAAATAAAAAAAATACATTTGGAGTGGGATTTTGTTTCTTTGTGCAGAAACAAATTACCAAAAAAAAATTAAATTAAAGGCGTCGATTTGAATACGGCCTTAAAAATATTATTATTAGCTCTTTTGTACTTTGCTCTTCGTGCTTTTATTGGGGCACAGCCAGGGTGGGAAAGAAAAAAAACCTGGAGGAGGAAACGGAAGCAGCGACCGAGGCCAATTATTGGGAACAAGGTGCACATGTGATCCCATCCTGCCTCTCAACGCGCTGCTGTGTATGCGTGGAGGGAGAACGTGTCCTGCCGTTTGATGCAAACACACACAGAGCGAGACACAACACACACACACACACACACACACACACACACACACACACCCACACCTACAAGAGCCGCGTTGGACCCGATGACTTGGAACAGAAGCTGAAAGTTTCGAGGTGATTGTGCGTAAAAAGCGCGGGTGGCGGCCTGCTGAAGTGTGGTAAACTCTGACCGTGCTGTGCTCGTGTTTTTGAAAATGTTGTCGCACTTTGTTTGAAAATGTCTTGACGTCTCGCGTGGACGAATCCATATGCCTCGCCTTGGAAAATGATGTCCAGGAGGGTTTTTTTTTTTTTTTTTAAAGTCGTCTCGTCTAGCAACGATCCTGACAGATTGTCTCTCGATATTATTTCCAGTGGACGCTTTCTAATTGAATTAAAACTGCGCGCCCATTGGCTGCGCGCGGGGCTGCTGCTGCCTTCGCGCACCTCCTCCGAAAAGCTCCTCCCCCCTTTTTTTTCATCTCTTGCCATCACTTTGGGCGTGCGGCGAAGTCTACATCATATAAGAGCCTCCGAATATCATGTCCTGCCCATAATCCGGTCCGAAACTCCTGAAAGGTGCGGAGAAGAACCTCCTTCCATCGCGCGTCAGGGAGGGAGGACGGGACACGGGTGCTCGTACCGACACTTTTTATCCTCCTTGGACGTCCTTGAAACTCTTTTTTTCTCCATCTAAAAATCAAAAGAATGCAGCTAGAGAACATCCTCCCCGGCGCGAGCATCAACCTACCCAAGACCTTTTACAACCTCACCTCGTCGGACAGCGCCAACAACAGCCCGAGGCCGTCGTCGCAGCTCGAGTACCAAGAGGTGGAGCGAGCCGAGTCGGAGCCGAACAGCAAGAAGTACCTCGGCGGCGGCGGCGGCGGCGGTGTGGGCAACGGGATGCTGGGCGAGGGCTCGGACGGGGACGCGTTCGCCAAGAGCGGGCCGGACGGCAGGAAGGGCTCCCCGGGGCTGGGCGGGGACGACGAGCTGGCGAGCGCACGGCGATACAACATAGACGAACTTGGCTCGGACAGATACTTCATCTCGTCGTCCCAGGCCGGTTCCGACATGGCCAACCCCTGTTCCCTCTTCCCCTACGCAGGACAGACCGGCTCGGTGTACACCGGCACCGGCGGCTCCAGGTACCCGGCCTCGCTGCACTACAGCTCCGTCCTGCCGCCCACCGGCTTCTCCTCGTCGTCCGTGTGCACCGGCCGGAGTCAGTTCAGCGGCGGCGGGTACCAGTTCAGCCAGGGTCCCGGCTGCTTGTACCCCTCCTATCCCGGGAGCGGCACTGGCATCGGTTCCATGTCTCTACCGGGTTCTGGACCCGGGGCCCGGGCGCAGGTCTACCTGTGCAACCGGCCTCTCTGGCTCAAGTTCCACCGGCACCAGACCGAGATGATCATCACCAAGCAGGGCAGGTGAGACAGATGTGCTCGAGGCCGAATGAGCGAAGCGCCAAATTCGTTTGCACATTTTTCTGGTTTGCGGCTCCAGAATTTTTCGTTTTGGCATTGTATTAATTTATATTGAATGCCCAATTTTACGCCAGCGTTTTATGCGTAAATTTGTGAAAGGGGTTATTTTTAATGTGTCCGGATTAAATGTTTGTTTAGGTTTATTTAAAATCCCAACGTGAAAACGTTGAGGCTTCATTTCCGCTTTTTTTTTTCCGGTTGAAGAAATCGAAACGCAAAGTGGAGATTCGTTTTTTAAACTTTCGCTGGAGTGTTTTGTGAGCTACAACTGCGTTCATAATTCTTTTTCTCTCCCTTCTTTCCCTTGTGCAGACGCATGTTCCCATTCCTCAGTTTCAACATCACCGGTCTCAACCTCACGGCTCATTACAACGTCTTTGTGGAAGTTGTTTTGGCGGATCCGAACCACTGGCGCTTTCAAGGAGGAAAGTGGGTCACCTGTGGGAAAGCAGATAATAATATGCAAGGTGAGTTCCAACAGTCCTAAAAACGAATTAGTTTTTGGAGCCGTTTGAATTTTACTTGTGAAATATAATGTTTGACCCCCGGCCACCCGGCCTGCGTGTTTCAATACAGGTGCAACATCGACAACTTTGGGTCATGTCATTCAATTCTGAACGCTTCTTTAAATTATGTTTCAGTAAATATTATTTTTTTGGCAATAGCAACAATAATAATGCTGAACATTTTTCCTGAAAAATGTTTGCGAAAGCTTTTGAAAAAAAAACCATGAATTTCACTGTTATCATTTAAACTGAACTGAATTCTCAGTTTCAGGTTGAGGCATCAACTTGCTTTTTTTTAGGTGTCAGAATCACCTTGCAGAGAAAGTGAAACTGCATTTTATGAAAATTAATTGTTGCCATTTTTCAAAATATTGCTGATATTTAAAAATCTAGATTTAAAAAAGTTTTCATTTGAATTTAAATGAAAGAATGGAACTTCCTCATTAAAATATTTATTTTAATAAACAAATTACTCTTAAATTACTAGATAAGTTACAAACATTTTTCCTTTCTGTTTCATTCTCTTTTTTTAATTTCAAAATCCTACATTCTGTAATTGCTAGATGCTAAAAAATAATAATAATGATACTGAAACTATTGCAAAAAATAATTAGGAAACCAACAACAATGTCTTGCCCTGACAATAATTAATATTTCAGAAGAAGTCTCTCATTTTACTTGTGTTGATATTGATGCTATTCTAAACTTTTCAGGTAACAAAATGTATGTGCACCCTGAATCTCCGAACACTGGTGCTCACTGGATGAGGCAGGAAATCTCCTTCGGCAAGCTCAAGCTGACCAACAACAAAGGCGCCAACAACAACAACACACAGGTCAGACAAGCTTTGCTATTTCTGTGCATTTGTCAGTATATTTCGTCATACTGTTTTTGTTTGTGATGCCTACAATTGAGGATAATTTCAGCAGCTTTTACATAATTGAAAATGGAACCTATTTAAATTTTTAATCAAAAAAAAAAATGCAAATCCATTTACACAGGATGTTCTCAAATTTTTAATGTGGTGCACCTTTTGTGCATCTTCTGTTTCTGTATTTATTTATATTTATTTTATTTGTTCATTTATTTTATATTTTTGTGTGCAGATGATTGTCTTGCAGTCACTTCACAAATACCAACCGCGGCTGCACATCGTCGAGGTGACGGAAGACGGCGTGGAGGACATGAGCAACGAGGCCCGGACTCAAACCTTCACCTTCCCAGAGAACCAGTTCATAGCCGTCACGGCCTACCAAAACACAGACGTGAGACTTTATCTCTTATATTTTATTCATTCATTTTCTGGACAGGCTTTCTCCTGCACTCAAGGGCCACTGGAATTATTTCTTATATTCCAATTTAAATTCTTCTAATTTTTTTTGGATTATTTAAACTTGAATGCCATGACTCTACGTACTTTTTGAATTTAGAGTTGATTCAACTTTGTCACTGCACACACATGCACGTGCAGCGTGTGGGTTGCACAGCAGCGCGTTTGTCTCGAAGCCTGATGTCGATGCTTATGCCACATTTCCTCTTTTGTTTCAGATCACGCAGCTGAAGATTGATCACAACCCCTTTGCAAAAGGCTTCCGGGACAACTATGACTCGTACGTGCCTTTCGGTCTTTTGCGCCTTTCTACAATCATGACTCTGCATTTTTGTTTTGTGTTTTTGTTTTTTTGTTTTTTTTAATGTCCCTCACTGCTGAAACTAACCTTGTCTCTTGGTGCCGCACGCAGGATGTACACGGCACCGGAGAGCGACCGGCTGACCCCGTCCCCCACAGACTCCCCCCGCTCCACCCAGATCGTGCCGGGCGCCCGCTACGCCATGCAGCCTTTCTTTCAGGACCAGTTTGTCAACAACCTGCCTCAGAACCGCTTCTACGCCAGCGAGCGCGCCGTCCCACAGACCAACAGCCTCCTGTCGCCGCAGGGCGACGATGCCAGCGCCGCTGCCGCCGCCGCCGCCGCCGCCCAGCGCTGGTTCGTCCCGCCGGTGCAGCAGCCGGGCTCCAACAAGCTGGACCTGTCCTACGACAATGACTATTCGGCCAGCAGCCTGCTGTCCTACAGCATCAAGCCGCTGTCCCTGCAGACGTCCCACGCCCTGGGCTACTACCCCGACTCGGCCTTTGCCTCCATGGCGGCCGGCTGGGGCACCAGGGGGTCCTACCAGCGCAAGATGACCACCGGTCTGCCCTGGTCGCCCCGCCCGAGCCCTCCGGCCTTTCCCGACGACCAGCTGGGCGTCACTAAGGACAAGCTGCCGGAGGAGAGCCCCGCGCCGCCCACCTCTGCCTGGATCGAGACGTCGCACTCGCTGAAATCGGTGGACTCGACCGACTCGGGCGTGTACTCGATGGTGTGCAAGCGGCGCCGGTTGTCCCCCGGGGGCTCGAGCACAGAGAACTCCCCGACCATAAAATGTGAGGACTTAACGACGGAGGAGTACAACAAGGACAACCCGAAAGGCATGGGTTATTATGCATTCTACACCAGCCCCTAAGACCGTATTTATTGAAGCTAAATCTAATTCTGTTGGTTTACCATTGAGTGCTCTCCATTCCATCTTAATGTCTCTCTTCTCTTTTCTCTAAAGGTGCCAAAGCTTAGTGTCCCCCCCCCAAGCAAGCTGCACAAGGTTTATTTCCCAGGCCAGCCCCTCTCTCACATACCTGAGCAGAAACATTGCGTAGTGATTATTGTCAATGAGGGGGGAAAAAGGCATGACCAATTTTTTTTATTCATTTATTTTTGCAGGATTTCTTTTTTTATTTTTACAAAGTGTAAGCATTATGATTAATATTATTATTATTATTTCGCCCCCTTCCCTGCATATTTAAGTCATCTTTCATTGTACAGTATTCGTGCACTTTAGAACGTGATGTATCTTGTACAAATTGTCTTCATGGAGGTGTTATTAAATGGATAATAAAACAGCTTTTCACAAAGCACCGTGCAAAGGTCTTTCTCAGGATGTTTTGTTCGCAGCGTTAAGAGAGGCCAGTGTCCGTAAACGCCGAATGCACTGAGCAGAATGTTAATATTATGTTTTTTTTGTTTGTTTTTTATGAAATATCTAAATATTAATTAAAATGTCTGCGTCTTAACAAGTGCTTCAAATGCAAATGTGCAGAATTTGCCCTGTGTTAATAACGTTTACTTTAAAAAAAAAAAAGGCAAATCATTTAAAGTCTTGTACATATTGTGAGTTTTTTAATGTATTTTTAAATGTTATCAGTGATTGACTGTAAAATGCCTACTGCTGCACTCATTGTTATCCTTCCATCGTAATTAATTAAATATAAAATTGATGTCCGACACGACCAGATAAATCAAGTGCGTGTGGTGTGAAACGCTGAGGCCGCAGTCGGCAGGAAAGGCTGAAAGATGAGCGTACCTAGACAAAACCATTTAAGGACATAAAGTCAAACCTTAACTCAGTAGTTTAACCATTGAAGGAAATACTGCGGTTGAACGTGTTTGTTTCATTTATTAAATTTGTCTTTCACAAGAATTTTACAGCTTAAGGCTTCAAGATAAAAATAAATTAACATGTTTTTTACTAGTTTCAAAACTTTGACGGCAGACAATTTCTCAATTTCCAACGCCACAACTAGAAATGAGCAAAGTGAGACTTAGAATAGATTTATACCCCGTACGCAGTGTAAGTCAAAACAAAGACCCAATTAGGAGACGAGTGCGCAAAAGCACAACGTCCTGCTAGTCTAGCTGTTGTTGCCATGGTGTTTTCACACATTTTAGCATTTACCTAAGCAATGCAGACGCGTGCGCTTTAGAAAATAAGCAAACGGGCAAAGCTGAAGGAGCAGAAAACGGCCCGTCAAGCCTCCAACCGAGGCCAATGCACAGCTCAACACCTCTATTTATACAACGCATCCACGGCCTCTCCAAAAGAGAGTTAAGAGGAGATGAATTCCATGAAAGAAGTCACGATGTTCTCGCACACACACACACACAGACACACACACACTTGGCTTGTGCTCTCAGCACCTGTTTCCCTCTGTGAAAATACTTCAGATCCTCCCCCATCAATTTGAATTGATTTACATACGTGAATTCTAATTAATTCTGTTGTCAGACTCCTTGACGAAGTGAGGAGCCTGACTAAGTCCAATTAACACCTCCCAACTCCTAACAAGGTACAGAGCCTGATTGCTGTGGCCTCTCAGGAAAGCTGCAAGAAAAAAAAAAACACTGCAGCCTCTTGTTGGGTCGCCGTCTGGAGAATAAGGAAATGTTTGCACTCGCGCGTGGCAGCAAATTGTATGTTTAGTGCTTTTGATGAGGTTTGCCTCTTCTTTTTTTTCTAACGGCACATTGAACTCGGCTTAACAGTGACGAGGAGGTGATGAACAGCTTTGATAGCTCACGACTAGACAACTACAGCAAAAGCAGGAATTCTTAAAAGTCAATAGACGGATCGACAGCTGAAGAGACAAAAATGCAACTTCAAATCATCCCAATTGCTGAGGGAATATTTTTAGAGGGCGTCTCGATGAAGCAACCAAAAGCACCCACGGCCTTCATAAGATCTCCTGCTTCTCCTCAGCGGGACGCGGGATCGCTTTGTGCTTGTTTGTTTAAACAGCAACAAAAAGTGTTTTGCATTTAAAGGTGTTGTATCGTGCAAAATTCACTTTACTATTGTTTTGTGAAACAGTAATCTGTGTCTCCAGCCTATCTGGACTATTGTCAGCAATGTAAAAAGTCCATCCTCTAATCCTGTTGCTTTCCACACTTTTCAGACAGCTTGTGCTAAAACACTGTTCTGGGAATCAGCCCTTTGTGATGTCATAAAGGAACTGAAACACCTCCTCTTTAGGGACATCATCCACAGCCTTATTTTTTTCTGGGGTGAACGTTTTTTCAGCTACATTGCAAACAGAATATACAACAAAACAATACGCAGTTTAATAGAAAACTAAAACCCAATATTTTTGGGTTTTTCAAAATTTTGTAGAAGCCCATAAACAGAGGGCTAACTGTTCTATTTTCTGAAGATTTATACATTTTCCTTCATCTATCATCGATCATGCAAGTCTCGAGCCCAGGCAGAAACCAAACATCTGAAAATGGGTATGAAAAACATGTGACCTTTAAACAACAAATAACAATATAGGCCAATTCGGGGAGGCTCCTGTTATCTCCGTCAGCCAGGACAGATTGCATCTCCCTCAGCCGTCCATGCATGAAGTACAGCAATCAATAGACACCTGTACAGCATGCTCCCACATATCCCGACCATATTGATGCGAAGGACTTAAGCGCGGTGGGATAAAGCCTGAACAATCAACTCGTGCCCTCTACTGCTGCAGTGTGATGCGGAAACGCGTCGCCTCCAGAGCTCAGATGAGAAATACAAGATGGATTTACAGGTTGTTCTTTGTTGTTTCTTTTCTTTAAGCTTATCCTAGAACTTTGGTTTTTCATGCTCCGCGTGCCCGTGTCCTTGCCTCAGGGCCGCTTCGTCGGTGTCTGTGTTGCGATTTGATGTAAGATCGGCCAAGAAGGCTACAGAGCCAGTGTAGCCAAGGAGGGCTGACATCTAAACCCAGATGAAGACCCCGAGGCTGTTTCCTCACCTTCAGTCATACACCATTACTGCTCTCGCCAACTAAAAGCAGCCACAGGCAGGCCTGTGCGTGTGTGTCTGGGTCAAGATTTTCCTCCCTACAAGACGTCCCCTTTAAAAGTAACTTCCAGACAGGCCGAGCCCGAGACGGTGCTGATTACGTTTCCCTCTTCACACTGTGTTTCCCCCATTAATGCTTGATAAATGTCAGCGCTGCTCAAAGACGATCAAGCCTGTTAGAATTACTGGCGAGCTGCTCCTCGGGGACGCCTCAAGTCTCCTGTGGTCAATCTGCTGTCGTGTGATCCTTTCACTTGCGATCTGGTTTATCTCTTGCGTTTCATTAAGGGGGTTCCAAGTGTTTATCCAGAGTTTAATGTCATCTGTCAGAATGAGTCCAATCCAGGATGTATGTATATGCGATAGATTGCCTTTGTTTGCTGATCCATCTGGCCTCACCTCTGTTGAGTTTGCCCTTATTTAAGATGGCACTAAGGTATAAATGATGCCAACAAAAAACAAGAGCGCAGCAAAAAAGCTGATAAATATAATGGTATAATGGTGATGATTCACCTAGACCAACCCCACTGAACTGGGATATTCTGTTCCAGCATGCAGTCCTCCTTGTTTCAGTTAATCAATGAAAAAGTAAATGTTTCTGTGATATTAGAGGTACAGAATACTACATTTAACATATGTTTTTGTTTTTTCGAATTGGACGAAGTAATTCCTATTTATTTAGTTACACAAATTAACTAAAATCATGGATGAATAGATCATAACACCACATATCTACAATAGTCCAGAATGTGGATCAGCTCGGAGTTTAGTGACCAAGTGGGACATTAACATTAGCTCCTTGCCATTAATCTCACATTACAAAATGGGCCTTTATGCGTTGGCCATGGCGGCCGACTACTGATACTGATCATCTCCCTTTTTTTTTTAGCTCACCCCATGTGTTTTTGTGCACAACACAAGGCTGGATTTAGTGTTACCTCCCCCTCCATTGAACCTGATTAGTCAGGAGTGTGGCCTGACTGCAACGCTGGAGTTGCGCTCGAATGAGACCCCCCTGCGCGACACGAGTCTGAAGCTACTGGAGACACACCGCTGTTTGGGGAACGGGCGAGCGGCAGCGAGTGTTGGCAGGGAAGCGCGGAGGTGAGAGGAGCCGCGGGCTCGGCAGGCCCCTGGTGTGTCGCCGTCCTCAGACGGGATGAGCGGCGCTCGGGCTGGGCCCCGGACTCACTGGTGCACGGATAATGTTGGGGAGAGTATCCCGCGGTTAAGCTGCACTTAACAGCACATTGATTTCAAACCTCAGCGCTCCCTCCGGAGGGCGGTGGGACGCACCTCAACAGGGCCGGAACCCCCACACCCGCCTCCAGAACCCCCTCAGCTCCTCCTCTTCCTTCCTCCTCCCCTTCTGACCATTTACCATCCCCGCGAACAACCACCTCCTCTGGTTCACCCGTCCCCAAGTCGATTTTGGTGACACCATGCTGGTCACTGGCCTCTGCACCCCACTCGTCTGAAGTGTCCCAGAGGAGGTGAACAGGATTCGGGGGGCACTAAGGCCCTCCTGCAAGACCCCCCCCGGGTCCTGAGAGCAATGTCGAGCAGGCATGCAGGGGCAGCCGTGCGGAAAAGATCCATGGTCTAAATCAATGCATTGGCACTTTGATGGAGCGCTCCGACAGATTTGGGAATTTCTCAATGTCCGTCTTCAACCAAGGGCTTCGACGCCGAGGGGGAGGAAAAAACAGCTTCCTTAAAACCTCCTGGGAGAGGGGGACCGAAGATTTTTCTGCAGCTTCTGAGACATAACACGACGCAATCAATATGCATTCATGTGGTGGCTTTTGTCTGACATGTTGCAATAATTAGCCGTCTCTCACGTCACAGCTTGAAGTTCAGATATGTACCTGTTCAGCATGCCAACAGATCTTCTAAACTGCCTAAAAATTTGACACAACAAGAAAAAGCTTTTTTAAAGAGAGAACTTTCACTTGTCATACTCACCACACCCAGCAACGCTGAATCTCCATGTGACTTTCATCACAGGTGGCTGCTGGTGGTTCTTCCACCTGCCTTAACTTCTGACTCATGTCCCAGCTGCATTCTGCAGATGCATGTTTCAGCAAAGGTACGCGGCGCCCTTCTCTCTTTTTTTTTTTGGTGTGCTAATGGGCTCTCAGCATCTTTAAGACTCAGTGCACAATTAAGAGGTGATAGTTTGATCTCCCACCTCATACTTCTATTTCTGGGGTGCCGCGTGTTTATGCGGGAAGATGATGGGCAGGTGAGGAACAGGCTCTATTAATAGGAACCCACCAATGCAGTCGACTGGAAGAACAGACTGGATGTTTGTGTTTGCAGTGTTAAATATATGACATGATCACAAGGCGCTGATTTTAATGAAGCAAATTACTTTATGTTTTTCCCCACCTTCTCTCCTCTCACATGTGCAAAATCTCAAAGAAGTCTTAGAGTTGCCTATTAAACATCCTTTACAGGTCACGGCTTGAACACGGACCACGTTGTTTTCACAAAAATACGCAGATCTATGTGGGTGAGCAGAAAATCTAAATAAATGGAAGTGCGAGTATTGACTAACAAAACACGTTTACATCCGGCAGCCTTGCGCCCTGTCCCCGCCTGATCGTTGAGACTATATTGCCATCTGCTGTTCACACATACGTATTACACAGTTCTGTCCGTATAATAGACTTGAACTTGATTGAATTAGGTTAAATGAACGATGGAAAAATGGTGAATAAATTGTGTACATTAAATTATGCGTTTTCTTGGGATGTTTCTCTTACTTCTTAAAGATTGGATACATTGGTGAGTCTGTCCTGACAGACAATTTGTTTTTAATCATGTTGTTAAACGGAAGGAGACATTTTTTCATAGACAAGACATAATTGTGTGTGTGTGTGTGTGTGTGTGTGTGTACAATGTACATTATTGTTGGATTTTCTTTAGAATCTACAGTATTGAAGTGCCTCAAGTGTCAATTCATGTCCATTTGGGCGGGGTTGGGGGTACGGACTATTTTATTACATTATTTGGAACTAAAAGTAGCTTCAAGAAAAAGAAGTTTAAGTGGCTGGAATAGAATAAGCTGAAACCTTTCGATGATTCACTGCACCAAACAGGGGGTTCAGCAGATTAAAATTCTATTTTAATTCGTGTGCTTTTTTTTAATTTTTTTTTTAATAAACTTATATTTCGCGGAAACAAAGTCTGTGTTTCAATATCCAAATGATTAATTGCCAGCAGGGTTCAAGAGGTTAAGACAACGTCAAAAAAAAAGCCCGCTGCGGGACTTTTAGACGACAAAGACCAGGCACCCGCCCTCATTATTACGTAATTAACTATGATTGGCTTAGAGTTAGTGGGGGAACAAGCGAATTGGTAATCAATCACTGTCAGTCATGTTAGGGGCGTGCCCACAAGCCCGTCGTTATGGGGAAGCGCAGCTAGTCCCCAAGCTGTTCACACAAGTGTCACCGAACCCGGCAAGTCCCACTGAGCAACTGAAGAAGAAAAACAGAACGCGGGCCGAAGCTGTGAAGCGGACCGGCGGCAGGTGAAATGGACGAACCGTCGGATCAAATGCGGCCCCTTTTGAGAACAGTAAGTACCCGCCCAGCGGTGCTGACACAGCCGGGCCCCACCATTACATTTGAGCGGCTCTTTGTCCGCGTCTGGCTCGCCGAGCAGCAGCAGCAGCAGCAGCAGTGGTGGAAGTGATGCTCGGGAGTCACACTCGCCGGGGCTCCATCCGGCGCCGGCTATTGTTAGCCGGCTCCCACTTCTAACTGACACGTGGCAGGAGTGCTGCTTCTTGTTTAGGTGCTCCTCCGACACTTTGGCTCAATTGTCTCCGCGAATGCACGCTCAGCCTCAGAGTTAGTTGTTTCCCCGGCGCGGTTTTTTTTCTCAGTGTTTGTTCCGTCCACATCTCTTTTCCGGACGGCGCTCCTCGTTGCTAACGCTGATGAATTAGCCGGACACGAACGCGACGTTATCTCTCTGAATTAAGGGTGACGTCGTCGCCGCCGTCACTAAGTTTAATGAATTTGCGGACCGTTAGCTTGGGGGCGTGGGGGGAATCTGGACTATATACTTTGCGTTAGCCCAGAAAGTAAGCGCAAGTGTGCTAGAATAGGTAGCCGGGGTCGCCCGAGTTAGTCTGGCACTTCATTACCGCCCTATAGCTCCGTTTTTACAACGCTGTTTGTACTTTTCCCCATCACGCTCCCAATTTCAACCATCATTTACTCGGGTCGATGAGCTTCGACACTGGTCGGAAGTCAGAGACTGTGTGCTCGAATACATCTGCTTTGTGAGTGAGTAAGCGTGCGTGTATGAGAGAGACATTCTCCAGCCAGGAAGCGCGACTTGCTGTAAGCAGCGTATGTAAACGAAACAAAGAGCAGACACGGGAAACGTGGAGGGGGGGACACTCGTCGTCTGTTGACGTACACAGATGTATACATTTGTCAGCTGTCACGCATGTGAGTTTGAAGCGTCTTTGACGTCTATTACACGAGCGCTGTGGCGTTTTCGTGTGCGTTTTATTTTAGGCAGAAGTTGTTGAGTGTGTGAAGTGGAATCCTGTCTGGACTGGAGGTGTAACACAACCGTCAAGCGAGGAGACGACAAACATCTCACACACTACACATAGCGGTGCTTGCAGGCGCCTAAAATAAGTAACTGGCCGCCGGGCTAAGTTTAAAACATAAGACGACTGTCTGACTCGGTGCTGGTGTTGGGTTGTGTGTCCACTACTATGTTTGTGCATGGACGGTGTGTTACAGGTATGGAAACTGGAACCCCGGACAACCCAGTGCGAAGAAGCTGTGAGCTGAAATGTGTTGCTTGGCAGCGGCAGCACAGCCTTCGGACAGCAATCGATGCGTTTGATGATTGATAGTTTTGCGAAATGAATAGTTAATGGCCTTCATGAATTAACTGTGGTAATTTCCCTTGAGGGCAAATTGACATTTGCTCCAGTCTGGATCAACAAGAAAGTTTCATGTTTATTGACCGCTGCCTTTGTCAGTGTCAAACGTTTTTTTCCTTTTTTTTTGTAAAGACACAAGATTCTGGAAAAAAAATATTGATGCTTCACTGTCAAAAGTGTTTAAACGTTATGATGATAATGAAATAAATGATTTATATCATAGGATTAATCTCTTATGCCTTCGCCCTAAGACAGCTGGGATAGGCTCCAGCAGACCCCCGTGACCCTGAATAGGAATAAGCGGGTATAGAAGATGAATGAATGAATGAATGATTAATCTCTTATCAACGCTTCAGAAATATTGGCTTGGAGCCATACAGCCCCTGAGCTGTAAACATTCCTGGTACTGCTGTTAAGTTAACGTGGTTTTGTGAGCAGCTTCATGTTCCGTTTTAACCAACTTGATTTTTTTTTAGTTATTACATGATCGTATACAGGATTATTATGAGTAATCAGATACCAAACACAAGGCATCTTTTCAACGACGTCTTAAAACCGGATGTCCATAATCATCACCTGTCTCTGAAAAAATATACTTTTATATATCGTGAATAACAAATAATTAAATACTAGATGTTCAGTTTGTAATTGTTTAGGATTTGAAATCATTCCCAGTGACAGTAGGATCACATACAGCAAGTTCATCTCTTAATGGGTGAATCCAGTTGGCAGGTGAACACCAACACTAAGTCAGGTTTTTGTGTAAAATACACCTGTGACATTGGCCAGCTTGCCAGAGGAGGGATTCACTCCTGTCCTGCTATTAAAAGAGGGTTTAGTCCCGTCAGTGCAGCCTCTGTGTGTTCCAGGCTTGTACAAGCTCAGCACCTAATCATGGGTCACAGAGTGTTCAATGTGGCTACTTCAGTTTATGGCATTTCTTAAATGGGCAGTTGTTTAGAATGAGCTGCTTTGCTGGTCTGATAGTGCTCTGTTCTCTTATCATAATGCGGTAAAACTAATGAATTCCTAAATGATCCTGCAGTAAAATAATTGGCTACAGAGAGCCTGTTAGTTCAAATTGTATCCAATCTACTTTCTGCAATAATGAAATGTGCTTTCAGAGAGAAAGACGCTATAAAGTGATACAGTACACTGTCAGATCGTAAGAGCTTGATTAGGATGGGCTAAGCAATGAATTTGATTCAATTATGAGTAGTTGACGTAGTTTGTGTTTAGTAAAATGGTTTACCATAACTTTAAGAGCTGTTTTGTATTCCCATGGGAACATGTTGTTTCCAGGATTTCTATGCATGCGAGGGTCTGTCATCCTCTTTATTGAGCTAATGACTTTTCTCTGTCTAGTTGACCTCCCTTGACTAGAGTTGACTGCTCTTTCACAGGCTTGTTTTCCTTGCCACAAATAGTTTCTCTGGGAGAATTTTAATTTTGTCTCTCTGTGACATTGACCTTTTAAAGCTTGCTTGGGTAAAAAGAATGCTCTTGGGTCACATTTTGAATATACAAGACTGAAAGTGGATGAAAGGGTCCTGACCGAAGTGGTATTGTACACAGCTTTATCTGGGAGGCTTTAAGCACGTGCAGTTGCAGATCCTGTGACAATACTGACAGAAGAGTAATCCTCGCAAAGCCCTGTTCTTCTGTGCTAACAGTTGTGCTAGCAGTTGTGCAAACAGTCGGAAGTGCACATGCGGGCTGTTTCCTGATGCTCATGCAATCTTGGTTTATCCTTAGGGGGCGGAGCTTCTTGCCGCAATACATCCATTTCAATATTTCAATTTCAAACTAAATTAATCAATAGTTTTGTGGCGTTTGTCTTATTAAATCCACTTCAAAAAAGTATGTGCGGTTCTAAGAAAGCGTGCTTGATGATCTGCAGTTCACTGAGACCTTTGTTGCCTGTAAGCTTGTCAACTGTGTGATTCATTGTCATCACACAGCAACAAAGCTTGTGTGTGCCGCTGCCTATCAAAGGTGACATTTCAGAAAGTGTGTTACAACATGTGAAAAACCTACGTTGGCAAATTGCTGGGCTCAGAGCACACACATACAGGAAGTGTGGTGTCTGATGTGTACCCTGCTGCCAGAATTTGCATGGTACACTGTGGCAGAAAGGCAGAGGAAAAAACTATTTGTGACCGTTGATAATCTATTTCTGGTGGGCTGCCGAAAATAAATGAATGGATGAATTGTCATCCACTTGAAACACCAAAATAGCGGCGCCTCTGTAAACATTTGCACAACGTACCTCATCAGTAATTCAGTAAGACAAGCAAATTTTCAAGTTGGTATTTTGTTGAAATATTGTACTGACGGTTTCCCGAAATTGCTTTGTTTCAAGATAAATAAGCTTCACGTGTTTTTATATGCAGCAGCTTGAAATCAGGCAATGAATTTTGATTAGTTTAATGCAAAATGAGGTCAACGTCTGATAGCCAACAAGTGTCTAATCTGTATTTCTCAGATTTCAGACCCAAACTGGAACATTAGTTTGGTTTGGTCCCGCCCACTCATAACCTGGGTCCGCACTCGTGACCATAAATCGGTTGGAACAAATTACAGGCAACAATTACCACTCTGTTAGCCAACAACAGAGGGCCAGTACACTCTCATAATGCACTGCCCTTATCTTAGGCCCCCGCTCCGCATCTCACATGGCTCTAACAGCTGGGACCTACAGGCTATGCGAGCATCAGTTTGTCACCGAACCTCTTGGTTTTCAGCTTGGCAGTGGCACCGATTTGAGCAGGTCACACTTCCATTAGCCCCTCATGGAAAAGGCTCTTTATTGTCCACGAGTACAGGGTAAAAAAGATTGAAGTGTGAATGAGTGTGTGAGGTCCAAGAGGTCAACCAGATAGTGGGTCAGTTGACTCAGTGGGCTGATTCTTGGCATTTTGACATAATTGATACTATCAACTGATGGCTGCATTTACAAGGTGGGTTTAAAAAAAACCAAACATGCCCCCCACACCTCAATCCCCAAACATGTATAGTGTGTTTTTGTGTTTAAAAAAAAAAAAAAGTCTCTATACTTTTATAGTCTGTAATCGAGTATCTGTAGTTGGTCTGTTGCCTGTTAGTCTCTTGTTAATTATTATCATTAATATTAAATACTTGCATTTTAGTGATATCACTATTGTGTGCTTGCCATAACCTGACCTGCTCTCTCCTAATATCATCAGCATTAGCCGTTGTAAAACAAGTATCGGTCAACCACTGGTGTGGAAAAGCAATGTGGTGTCAGTAATGTAGATTTACGAGCTGCTGATGCCTCATGTGGGTTCCTGGCCAGGTCATTAATAGTACCTGGGCCGCAGAACCAGTCCCTGTAATGTTTATCTATTAAAATCCCCTTACATCTGCGTCAAGATTTGTTCCTTTCAGAACAACACAGGACCCCTGCTACCCTCTCCACCCGCGTCAACCCAGATGTTTTTAATAGCAAGACAGTTTCAAAGAATACACACATCTTGTCCTTTTGCATTTCGTCGCAACCTCTAAGGAATGCTGAGCCGACACGTCTGCCTGTTTCTATTTATCTGTGTGTGGGGTGGGGTTTCGGTTGGGGGGGGTTGCCTCATTTGTGACTCGCATACCTTAGCAGCTAAGCATTTGAATGTCCTCCGTGTGTGTGTGTGTGTGTGTGTGTGTGTGTGTGTGTGTGTGTGTGTGTGTGTGTGTGTGTGTGTGTGTGTGTGTGTGTGTGTGTGTGTGTATTTGTATCCTCTGTGTGGCTGTGCGTATGGTTTTTTTGTAGGGTCTTGGCTGGGCAGATGAAATATTCATGGCGGCACGGAGGGATTGGCTGCCGAGCAAAGAGCAGGCTGACGAGGTTGAGCGGAGCACGGTGCCTTCCAAAGCATCTCTCCCTCCCTCTCTCCCTCCCTCTCTCTCTCCCTCTCTCTCTCCCCCCCACTCTCCCTGTGTATAAAGAGATGTGCGGAGGAAACGGGAACAGACAAGTGCTCCAGAGTCTCTGTTAGCACATAGATCTCACACACACACACACACACACACACGAGATAACGGTGGAAAAAGAAGGAACTGGGCAAACGTCTCCGCTGCTTTAGCTTTCATGGTTTGTGCTCAATGGATGGACAGAGTGAAGAGGAGCCTGTGCTCACGGTATCTGTGTTCCTGTATACGTGCATGTGGTTTGATGCGTCGGCCGGTCGCGGTGCACCTTAAACAGGATTAGCTGGCTGGCTTTTTTTTCTTTCTTTCCTTTGCTGCTTTGTTTGTGTGTGCGTGTGCACCGTCCTGTTGTGCTCCTCCAACTGCAGAGTGAAGTGGTGGTCTTTGCTAATAGCCAAGCAGGTGGTGCAGCCCAAGACATTAAACGTCTGAGGGTGAACGCAGGGCTAACGTTTGCCCTGTCAAATACGACGAGATGCAACAAGATTCCCCCTCAGCCTCACTGTGTCTTCTCCAAGGAGCGGAGCTCAGTCGCGGCAGTTATGGCTTCTTCAAGGAGTGAAGCGAGGACAACAGGAGAGAGGCAAGCAGTGTCAGAGAGGAGCTGCAGACAAATAGTCGGCCGGAGTCCCTGAATCCAAACAAAGTGCAAGCACGTAGACCGACTACGTGCTTGCAAATTGATTTATTTTTTTTCCATTGCATTGACTGAAAGGTGTTGTACACAGTGTTTGTTCGTGTTCAGTCGAGCTAAAGGCACATCATGCTAGAGTTGCTGCACAGAGGAGGAGCAAAAGGTAATGAGTGACACCAGGAGTGCACAGGAAAGATGTAATAAACATAAGACAAAAATTAAGGAAATTTGTGTTTGGTAGATTATTTCTTTGTTGTAACAATGCCTCTTGGAAATAAATCTTGTCTCGTTGGAAAGCCTGTTTATTCCCCTTTGAAACGGTGCCACACTTGTAAGGAACATGTGTGTGTGGGGTGAGCAGCAGAGCTCAGTATCAGGGTTGCGCCCATGAAAAATGTGACAAATCTTATCTGCCGAGTCAAACAGCTTATTCTGCCGTTGACTCTTGTTTGGTGGATTGGATGATTGGAATTTGAAGAAACGAAACATATTGGCAATTTAATCATTTAACAAACAGGAGCCTCAGTAGTGTGTGAAAGAACCATACACAGCCACAACAGCCTGGCATCTGCTTCTCATGCTTTCCAACAAAATAAGATTTATTTCCAGGAAGCATTGTTACAACAAAGAAATAATCTACCAAACACAAATTCCCTTACTCTTTGTGTTATGTTTATTTGTGAGGCAGTTTTTTTTTTCAGTTTTAGACAGTTTTGCTCTCTATCTACTGGAAATGTTCCTATTATTAGCCTGGGAGTAGTGCAAATTTGAATTGCTCATAGAAAATACAATATGATTTGAAAAATAAGTTGTGCCGCTACTGTAAGATTGAACTTTAGAAGCTTTGGTTGATGATAACTTTAAGTTGGACAGGCCACTCACACGTTGTTTTGATCTTTATTTCCCATTGGCGGCTGTGATAACAACCAACAGTTTCTGTTTTCACTGAACAAGTGATTTGGTTACTTCCACATACAATGTATTCAGTTCAGTTTTCATGGTCATCTGCCTACATTGTCCACGTCATCTTTCAGACACAAGTTTGTTGCACGATTTTACCAAAATAAAAGTACCCTCATCCATTTGATATAACTGGGAATTTGGTATATGTGTCGTAGACAGATAGCGCAGATAGATTTAGTCATCTCAAGGGACATGTTACTCTCTGTGTAACACAAGTCTTACGTCAGCTTGTGTATTGGACCCGGTCCCAGGGAAGCAAGGCAGCACAGCTGAGATTAGAAGGCTCTCCGGCTGTATTGGTTGCTTCATTTATCCATCTGGTTGCTTGAAAAGGTGTGTGTGTGTGAGAGAGAGTTCTGTGTGGTTTAATCCTGCATCAAGCAAGTTCGGTTGACCTACATGCTTTCATCAACAGGGAAACAACAGCAGCAACCTGTCAAAATATGAAGACGGAAAACTCACTAAATTATTGCAAACATTTTCTTTTCGTTTAGTGTTTGATCATTTGAAGTCCAGTGCGCTGCAGCTTCTGTCTCAGGTCAAATCTTTCAGTTTCGGGCCTTAATGCTCTTGTTCCTGTGAACTCGCCATCACAGGAATGTCACTTGTCGCAGCCCGTGCGCTTTTCGTCCGCTCGACGGAGACTTCGTTACTGCATTTGAGTTTTTAAACCAGTTTATCATCTCACTGCCTGGAGGTGCTCTCTCTAGCTAGCGCTAAGACTCCAAAAGACTGTCCGCCCGTCTGTGTTATTTCATCTCGGGTTCACTGCGGTGAACAGTCCCTCATCCTGTCTGCCGCATTGTTAGCGGGGAAGGAAGAAAAAAAAAGATCTCCTGCTTAATCTGTCTGAGAGCAGCTGTTTCATGTCGTGTGAAGTCAGCTGTGTACTCCAATTTCAGCCAGGCCAATACATACCTTCCACAGGAGAGGGGAGCCACCATATAGGCAATAATTAATTGGTCTTAATAAGGTGATCTTTGATCTCCTCTTGTAATGTCAAATACCATGTGAGAAGTCAATGATATCCCTTTCACGTGACACCCAGCGGATCTGCTTGACTGCCCAGCGAGGCTGTTCTAAACATTTACAATCCGACCTACAGCGAGTTCACCGCCAGTGTTTTCCTCACCCTTGGATGAACACATGTTTGCATTGTGTTGACTCTTAAAGGTTCATGTGAACTGGAAATTCTCGACCTTTGCATTAAGCTGAACGCACAGCGTTGTTTACCTCCAAGGCTGCTGTAAAGCCTTGGGGATAAAATCAGGGAAAATTGCTGCGCGGGTTCTTAAGGAAGAAATAGTTCCATTCAAGCCGAGCTCCAGGCCATGTATTGCGAGTCCATTTAGTTTTTGCCGCTGTCGCAATGGTACGACGTCGTACACTACACGCTACGCTGGACGACGCCTCCGCTACGACATTGTTGCTACAGCAACCTGTCAGATGGGTCGATAATGTGGCCCAGTCTGAACAGAGCTAGATCCCATTTGGACACTTGCTAAAAACAGTGTGGACAGTCAGCCCTGAAAATCGGATTTGAGAAGGAATCTGATTTGAATCAGATTCGCCTGCAGTCGGAATGCAGCCTAACTGTCAATGGTGATTGTAACGTCAAGCTACTTAAGGGAAATATCTCCGAGGTTTTCTGACGCTCTACCTGAAAGCCGAACCATTTTTAAGACTCGGTTCATGGGCGGCATACCCCCCACACCCCCACCCGTCTCCTATTTTTTGAATAATCACTCACATGTGCATGGCCATCGCAGGAAAGACCATCGCTAGCAGTGTCCAAGAGCTTTGGCACAACTCAGTGGCGAGGTTTCAAGGTCGCTGTACGCACAGCGGGTAGAGATTCACCCCACTTAGCGGAAGACCCCATTCGAGTGTAAGTTACAGTTGGTGATGACGTGATGTCATCAGCCACCCCACAGCAAGACGCTTCCCCACTGCAGGAGCTTCAGCGCGGTCTAAATTTAGTCCACAGTGTCTTCTTGTCAGCCTTAAAAAATGTTTTCCCTTGCTCCAGGCATAATATTTTTCCATGGACCCAGGGAATGAGGATTGCCACTGGCTGATGTTTGCAAGTGTTTGATTCCACTCCACCAAGTCACATCAGTAGTATTCTAGCTGTTGTCAACACACAGAGGGTATTGTAAGGAGACTCATGGCGAATGTTTAACCTTAGACGTAGCCTCTAATTAGGATATTAAGCAGTAATATGGATTGGCAGAATCTACTGTCCACATTGATCATGTTGATGCAGTATGAATGAGCTGAAATTTCTCTCTTATGTTTCGTGTTAGTTGTGTCATTGCAAAAAAGACTATTTTGTTGTTGTCTTTAAATACCATACAACCGATAAAAGAATTAAAAATCCTGACATATGACTTATTTTAAATATTACAAGTTATTGTAACAATACTCAGTTTCTTTAGTTACTACAACATGTTGATTTAAAAAACAAATACTGGATCAGAGCTGTATGTGTATTTGAAACCCCCTCAGTCGCAGGCCAGTATCACCAGGCAGTCGTAACGGTGGAAACAAGGCTCCGGTTAAGTTTAGATGCAGCCAGGGCAGCCAGGGAAGCCAGACAAGCCCTCTGTCATCAGCACCCCATTGGTTGACAGTATAGAAGTCTCTCTCACCCTGCTGACAATCCTGCACTCAGACCCCCTCGACCCACGCTGCTCCTGTGCTCCCACCACAGCCGGGCCTTTGTGCGGCACGGCGGCGGGGCTGGCCTTCTTTGCTCGGGCACTGTATGGGCAACACGCTGGGAGTTTATTTTGGAGCGAAGCTATGTGGTCGATTGCATCATGTGTTCTTAAAGTGCACCAAGCAGTCAGTGAGGTCGAGGTCACATCGGACTCCCGACATACTTTGTCGGAGAAAAAAATGCAGGTATAATGGGGCATGACGCGGGTGGCTGTTGTTTATATAGTCAAATGAACAGATTTGCAAAAGTGGTATTTTAAGAAGCTTACTAATAAGACGATACTCATAACACTATTATTCCTGCGCGGTGGGAAACTGGAGCAGCGGCCCTGCATTTATGAAAACTCCTTTCCAAAACTCCTTTAATCTTGTTTTGACCCGAATCAACATTTTGCAGATTAACTTTGTTAAGCATTAAGTTCAGATGGTTTTTGCCATCAGCTGAACATATTTCCCAACCACACCCTCAGTGAATACACGCGGTGCAGTTTTGTTCAGCCTTGGTTTGTGTTAATTGTGCTTGATTTGATCAAACCTCACTGGGGAGACATTCGTTCGCTGGTCTTCTGCTTCTGTCTGCAGCTGAATTGTTTCCGCCCCCTCATCACAGCTCTGGATAGAACACCATGCCTTATTATCATGCACATACCCTCAACAAGGAACACACAGACTCACCACAAGTGCACTGTCTGTTGGCTTCAAACTAGGGATGCAAATTATCCATTAATTCATTAATCGTTAGCTGATTGATCTCATCGATCGATTAACGATTAATTGATATGCTGTGATTTTTCCGTTGAACCTAAATTTCACAATGAAGAATGTGTGAGGAACACATTATTTAACCCTTCAATAATGTTGAGGCTCCAGTGTGGCCCATTTATACACTAGAGAACAGAAAAAACACCCTCAACATTTATCCTCTGACTTTAAGTTGACTTCTGATGGGTCACATTTCAACTTTAAAAAAAAAAAAAGTTGTTTAAAAGTAGCTTTCACAGTATCTACAGGTGAATTGCTCTTTCCTGCCACTGCACTGTTGATATTAACTACCCACGTAAAAAAAATTTCAATTAATTGCGACTAATTTAATTTAATCAATTAAATTCTTAATCGACAATTAATCGATAATCAATTAATTGCTAACATCCCTACTTCAAAGTGTAGAAAAGTTGTGCTAATGCTTGCAGGAATCAGAATGTTGCACTCTTTTTCAACTGTAAAACAAAAAAAAGAAGACATGAGCATAAGTGTGCACTTTCCATTAGAGTGAGACATCAGGGTGGTTAGTGGGGACAGTGTTCCAGCAGCAGCAACACACGACCTCCTGACCGTCGTCCACATTCGTCAGGCCGATATCACCGCCTCCCGTCTGCATTCTCTCCTGCTTGGCACCAGTCACTCTCTGTGATTGGTTTAAAGAGACTAAGAGGATCTTCCAATTCGGGATTGTGTTGCTTGCCTCAAAGTATTTTGTATCTCAATCGATGGCGTACAGTCGTAACAACCTGGCAACATGGCAGCGTAGAAAATAGAAAATAGAAAAAATAGTCATTTTTGTACGCGTCAGGTACAACTAAGCATCACTTTTGGCTGGAAGCTAAAACCCTGAATTTTTGGTGGAGGCTGTAAACAGAAGGTTTCTCTGGATAAATAATCCCTCGTCAAAGGCTCCTGGAGTCCGGAATGAAACAGCTGTAATTCAGGTCCTAAAAGTAAGCTAAAGGTAATTATTACTGCGCATAAGTTTATAGAGTGTGTGCGCTCTGAGGACGGTGGTTAACCTGGCAGTAATGCCGGCGTCTGGCTCCTATTTGCTACTTGTAAGATCTATTTTAGCCACACGTGACTCGGTTAGTGAAGACACACACGCCCATTATGGCCGCTTCCCCCGCTGACACTCACAGACCGCTAATAGCGGGCCGGGTAATTAGAGCAATTGGCTTTTGGGCTGCTCTGTGTGTTTTTGTGTAACCTATGGTTGAGTTCTGAGGCTTTGTGCACATGTCTGATGGTTAAGATGAAGATTTAAAGCTCAGGCCTGGCTTTCCTAGTCCTGACCGTGTGTGTGTGTGTGTGTGTGTTTGGGTCCTGTGAAAGTGATTTTAAGGCACAATAACTTTGATAGAGTATTAGCACTGCATCTCTCAGCTTCTAAAGACTCTGGATCTGGAACTCTCAGTCATTTTACACTTCCCTAACCAGACATACAAATTTTAATCAGCTGATGTTCCCCTTTTAAAAGACCGTAAGCAGCCTCTTGATGCAGCTGTGAAACTGGCCTATTTAATACTGATACTAGCCACAGTTTTGAGGATGTTCCGACTTATCAGCTGATGGAAAAATAAACCCTAGAAACAGATCCTTTTTTTAAGTATAAGATTGCCAAAAAAAAACCCAACATCTGCCACTATCCTTCTTCTTTGGCTCACTGGCCGGTTGCAACCATACCTTTTGAGGCGCACACTGCCGCCTACGAGCTTTTATGTTGTGCTTCCTGTGCCGTGTGTGTCTTTGAACTGCATTTCAAAGCACATTCAGTGTTATCCAGCACACTCTACCACAGCTGCATTTTGTCCAGAATAGTATCAGTGCTTGTTTTGAAATGCAGCGTTTGAATGAAGTCCATTGAATTAAGATAGAGCGGAGATGGATCCTTTACCTGATTCTCCCCCATCCGATCTCACGTCTTCTGCTGCAGTTGATAAAAAGGTGAACACGTTTCCATCAAAGACTCACTTTGACACTTTCACAAAAAAAAAAACAAGTCTGTCGTCCCTGTTTTGATCTCCCTGCAGTAGTCTCTGTTTAAACTTGATGAAATGTATGTGAATGTGTGAACATGCTGCACGTGCTGACTATTACTTCTGCTGAAGTCCTGACAATTGTCATTGACTCACCATGATTTGTGTTCATTCTTGTTTATTTCTCAGGGTCTGGACGAAGAGGCAATAGTTGACTATGGGAAGACCAGCTTCACAACTCAGACCAACTATGAGAAAGAAGATTTGGAAAGTAAGCTGAAAGCTAACACCTCCCATTGGCCTGTTTGTTTTAATTCATTCAAGAGAGTAAAAGTCATATTAACAATCTGTACCAAACAGCCGCTAATTCAAGAAATGTCAAGAATCTGCTCAGTATGAACATTTAACATTGCCGTGTATCATGTTACTTGAAAGCACAGCTGATGTTAACCATCATTTATCTAGAAAAAGTCATTCACTTAACTTCTATATCACCGTCCTTATGTTGCCTCCAGGAGTATTTTGTACCTCTCTGCAACATTCAAATCTTTAATTGCCCCTTTAATAAAATGACATCTGTCGTATTTGAGGCATCCTTGAGCTTCCATCCTTTCATCCAGCCAGGATTTTTTTCCTCTCTCCTTTTATCTTTTGTGTCATTTTTCTTTTTATCAACCCTCTTTCTCCATTGCATCTGTAGCTCTTTTGTGTCTAATGCCTCCCTCTGTCTCACTGGTTGCACTGCTCCTGGGTTCCCTTTCATCTCAGAGAGCAATGAATCACCTGTGGGGTGGGGGTGGGGTTGGCTTGAGGGTGCAGCATTGAGGGCGACTCCTGGGTGCTCATATTTCAGAAAAGAGCCCGTGTGGCAGTAAGAGTAAGAAGGGAAAGAGGTGAAAGTGTCAGGAGTTAGACGGTGGACGAAAGTGTTGGGACGCTGCCCTTTGGTTCACCTTTTCTCTGCCCAAGTCGCTCGGCTTCTGTCTCAGCTGTCACTACTTCAGGAGATCACCAGTCGATCATTGCTGCCTTCCATTTCGTCCTCAGGCCACAGGGCCGTGTACGTAGGCGTCCACGTCCCGCTGGGCAGGGAGAGCAAGCGACGACACCGCCACCGAGGACACAGGCACCACCGCAAGAAGAAGGAGAGGGGCTCCGACGAGGCCAAGGACGATGGCAGGGAATCCCCCACTTACGGTTGGAAGCGCACTCACTCTTTTTTTTGCTGATTCGTCGCCTTCTTCTTCTCCTCCTAACTTTCTCTGACCACTCTGTGTGCAGACACACCATCCCAGCGTGTCCAGTTCATCCTGGGCACAGAGGACGACGACCTTGAGCACGTCCCCCACGACCTCTTCACCGAGCTGGACGAGCTCTCCTTCCGGGATGGCAGCGCCACCGAGTGGAGGGAGACTGCCAGGTTTGGTTTTTTGTCCATCAGATTGTCATCATGTTTTCTCAGCCTATTTCATATTAGTTCTACTTTACTGTCTTAGGTGAACATGTTAAAGCAACGTGAGGTTACGCTAGTCATGGGTCAGTGGGATAGAATGAAAATATTGCTTCACATTCAACTTGAGCTTTTTAAAAGACACTGACTTCACCGTCCCACCCTCACTAGGCTCATCTGAGTGACTCACTGAGTGAAGTTTTTCCACTGATAAGATGTTTTTTTTTACAGTAATGGAACAAAATGTGGAGTGTGAGTCCCTGAGATTGTAGTTTCCATGTGTAATCACAGTAATCTAGCAAGGCGGATTGTTTAAAGTGGTAATGGCAGTGGGAATTAGGCTTCTGCACAACAGCGATCGGCACCATGGATATATTATAAAAACTGGATACCGGACTGGCGACATGGCGTCACACCTATTATTCCCAGTGGCCACTCGAGGTACTGCAGCAAAAAAAATACCATTGACCTAAGAAGCATTTTCCCATCGGCCACAATAGAAAAATGAATGCCTTTAAACGGCTGACAGGACGACTGTGACCTGAAACGCGATTCATAGCAAATCTTCCTATTGTAGATTTTTCACTTATGGTCTTTTAGTCGATAAAGGCCAGAAAATCACCAGAAGAGTTCATTGCCTGCTGGACATCACAACGTCGTACGTGCAGCTGTGTCTCAGCTCGTTCTGATTGGCTGCGTCCTAACGTGTCTGTCAATGACCTTCTCCACGACCCTTCTGATTGGCCAAATAGATCATGTGAGTTACAGAGGCATGATGGGAATTGACACTAATGTGGAAGTCAAAAACTTTTTGCGTCATATGTGCTGGGGTAACAACTTCACTGAAATGAATGGGCCACCATCTGGGACTCTGGGGGCCTGATGGTCACCCCTGCCTTTATATCTGCTTTTGTTATCAACTTGATCTCGCTCTGAACTCTAGGAAACCCTCCCGGGGTGTGTGTGTGTGTGTGTGTGTCTGTGTGTCCGATCAGGTGGCTGAAGTTCGAAGAGGACGTGGAAGACGGCGGGGAGAGGTGGAGTAAACCCTACGTGGCCACCCTGTCTCTGCACAGTCTGTTTGAGCTCCGCAGCTGCATACTCAACGGCACGGTGCTGCTCGACATGAGGGCCAACAGCATCGAGGAAATCGCCGGTCAGTTCTGCGCAAAACTCACCTCATCTCCCGAGCTGCTGGAAGCTCTTAAACCAAATGTTTCCGTTGGGCTCAGACATGGTGATAGACAGCATGGTGGCCTCGGGCCAGCTGAGGGAGGAGCTGCGCTCCAAGGTGCGGGAGGCCATGCTGAAGAAGCACCACCACCAGAACGAGAGGAAGCTCAGCAATCGCATCCCGCTGGTCCGCTCCATCGCTGACATAGGCAAGAAACATTCCGACCCGCTCTTACTGGAAAGGAATGGTGAGATTCCTCTTGCACTCCTATTTCTTTTTCATCTGCGCTTATTTCAATTCTGGGGGAAACGAGACGTTTCCTTTGAAAAGAAATCCACTATTCAAAGCCCTCGATGCCAGCGGCCCAGAGGGCGGACTGTACCAGTGAGTAGCACTGGAGAGGAAGTACCGTGTCAGGAAGCCGGTCAGTCCCATCCTGGAGAAAAAGAAATCTGGGTGCTAACAACTGTGCTAACCTGTATGGCTGGCCTGGCTTGTCTGAGGGTGGACGTTTCCTTTTACCCGCAAACTGTGTTTTTCTTTCTGTTTGACTTTTTGTTTTGTTTTTTTCGTTTTACTGGAATTGGGCATGTCTACATTGGCACCGGTGTGCAGTGTCGCATTGTTTGTGCCCGCAAACTCTCGTCTAATCTTTTAGATGGCGAATGCGAAAGGTCAAAGGTCGCGGCTGGTAACCCCAGTCGCGTGAAATGTGTTTGTCATGTGCACACTGAGGATTTACGAGTGGTATGCGGTGGCCCAGCACGCCTGCTCGTGCCGTGCGCTCCGCCGTTCACTCGTCCTGCCGCTGCATGCCGGCCTCCTGGAGGCTCTGGCTTCTCCTCGCTGCGATTGGTTGGTTGGTTGTTTGGTTGGGTGTGGGATCAGCTGAGTGGCGTTGACACACGTGCAGACCCTCCCACGCTGCCGCACTGCTTCCTTTTGAGTGTTTGTGTGTGTGTGTGTGTGTGTGTGTGTGTGTGTGTGTGTGTGTGTGCGTGCGTGCGTGCGTGCGTGCGCGCCTCTTGTTTCCTGTTGTTTCCAGCAGCTCTAACGACACCTGCCACCACCACCACCACGCTGCTCCTGAACGCCCCACCCTGTCCTGTCCTGGCTGCCCCCCCCCCCCCACCCCACCCCCCTCCTCTGTAGAAACCATCCCTGTGACTTTCTCCTACTTCACATGTTTTTTCCTCTTTGCTCCATCCCTTATTCCTTTTCCTTTTCTTCCTCCGTCTCCTCCTCCTCTTTCCTTTTTTCTCCCCCCCCACCCCCCTCTTTTTTTTCTTTTGGTTTTGCCTTGTGTCTCCTCTACTAGGAGAGGGCCTGTCCTCTTCGCGTCTCTCGCTCCACAAGCCGGGGCCGTCCTCCTCCTCCTCTCCCTCCAGCCTCCCCCAGAGACGGGAGTCCAGAGTTTCGGTTCTGCTCAACCACCTCCTGCCCTCCTCCAACACCGGCCACACCCCGGGCTCCTCCGGTCACGCCACGCCCCAAAATAGCCCCGCCCCCAGCCGCCACTCCTCCCAGAACGCTGGCCTCGGCCCCCACGGCATCCCCGAGGTGGTGGTCTCGCCGCCCGAGGACGACGAGCCCCCCAACTCCACGGAGGACGAGGCGGCGACACCGCAGCTCAGCCGGCGAGCATCCTCGGCGTCCCAGGGCCTCGAGCTGCAGGCCTTAGAAGGCAAATATCTGTGTAGCCTGCCAGTGTGAGTCACGGCTTGAACAGAGAACACCAGCACCAGCATGAAAGCTCTGCTCTCTGTTAACGTCCAACCTTCCAACCCCTGTGGCCATCTCATTAATAACCCACAGCAAGGCTGGCTGGCTGGCTGCCTGGCTAAGATGCTTCACCCACTGTTTTCTATCAACAAAATTTCTTACTCTCTCCCTCTCTCTCTCTGCCTCCTCATGATTCTCGCTCCTCCTTTTTTCTCACTTTCTGCCTATTCCCGTGACTTATTATTATTTTATTAACTAATTCTGCCTTTTGTTTGCCTCCTCAAACACTGTGGAGTCAAACCTCCGTGTCTGTGTCTGCCTTGCTTGGCCCCGTCACTTCCTAACACCATTGTTTTCCCTGCATGGCTCACCACCGAGAAAACCGCTTCGACCGACTTTCTTCCTTTCCGCATCCTGTGTGAGTTTTGTGATGTTTTTGTCACCCCCTCCCTCCCCCCTTCAAATCGCTCCCACTGAGGTGAGCATTCCACCAAAGACGACACCTCAGTCGCGTCTACTTTTACTTCTTTTTATATCTGGCCAAACAGCCACTGTAAACAGAATCCAAGTGACCGTCTCCTTGATGTGCGGCACAACGTGGGCTTAGTGCATTCCAATATTGGTCAGGTTTGCAAAAGGCACCGACTGTCTCTGTTATTTTCTTGGTGTGCGTGCTCCATTACATCACCGATGGCGGGCCACGTGCGCCTGCTGCATGTCTAAATATGAGCGCGAGGCCTGGCAGGGTGGCTTGGTACTGTATGTACTGCCGTGTTGGCACTTAGCATGACTTTTTGTTCCTCCCCAACCAGCCCTATCAGTTTATTCTTAGACAGCGCGCGGACGTGTGTGCGTGCGTGTGCGTGCGTGCGTGCGTGCGTGCGTGCGCGTGCGTGCGTGTGTATGAGTGAGTGTGTGTGTGGTTGTGTTTGTGTTGTCTCTTTCTGGGAATCATTCCATTTCAAAGTATTGGTCATAAAAACAAGAGATCACGAGTCTTGGTGGGAGGCCACGTCTTAGTGGTTCCGGCGGTCTTTTTTTAGTTGCCAAGCATTTGCAATTGTATACCTCCCCTCCCCCACTGGGAGAATTCAATCATTCTCTCAGAAGAAGGCGAGAAGGTTATTATTCGCAAGGGGGGGTTCAGCACTGCAGTTTATTAATACTGCAGGTTCTTAAAACTGCACTTTGGCACCTCAGCGACTTAAAGCAGCTCAACTCACTGTGTGTGTCAAAGGTTCAGGCTTCATTAAGTTCACTTTCTGTACAGGTGCAGTAACTGAGATGTTTCAGTTTTAGTCAAGACTTTTCCTATGCACTTCACATTTCATCTGCATTTCAATAAAACAAGATATTATGTGCAGCTGTTAAACATGATCAACTACTACATTACCACAATTATATAATTATTTTATTACAGCACTATATTACCGATTTTACATATCATACCTAGGCAGCACGGGTATTATGCACATACACTATATTAGAGGACTATATATAGACACTATAAATAATATACAACAGTTACCATATTCCAGATACTCTATATTAACATTAAGTATTATACACACGAATACCATGTATTACAATATATTAGACTACAATATTACAGTATCCATATTAACAATTAACAATAAACTATGTATAAACTGAACTGAAGGGGGCCTGTCAATTCAGTGGGAAAGTTGTGGCACCATCACACACGTGTGCAGTTGATGTTATTTTAGATCATTAATTTTTAGGGATTTTTTTTCTTCTGCAGTGTGTTCAATCACTTTTCACATCAAATTTAGAAAACTTGTTGGAATCAGAAGCAGTTGCCTTCAAAGTCAGAGCCGTCCTCGCCACACACAGAAGACCCAGGAGATCAGTGCTGCTGCGTTTTTATACATGTTTCTGTTCCTTTTTTTTTGCATATGAATGCGGCGGAGCTGTGACGCCGCCGCTTTAGAAAGGCTGCCACGGCAGAGCATTCCGGGGCTTAGCCGTCGTCAATGAAGCGCGTTGGCGGATGCAAACCTAAGCTAATCCTTCTCTTATTACAAGAGGCTTTTGTCGGGTATGTCAGCAATCATGCTGCCGTTCAGCAGTCGCAGCTCCGCGCCGTCCCCCCCTGGGGTGGTTCCAGGCTACAGTTCAAGGTTATGGGACTGCAGCCCGAAAGCCACAGGCTGGTCCAAAAAGAACACCTTTAAAAATTCAAGTGGGCGGGGGCTGTGGGGTCAACCACAATATAAACTTTGATGAACACTGGCCACTGGCTGGAAACCACAGAAATGTGTTAGCGTGAATGAGTCGGAAGGGGAAATAAAGGAAACGGGATGAAGGAAGTCTGTTTTTTCCATAACTTCACAGCGTAGTATGAGTAATGCTGCCCTCCGATTCAGACGCGCCGCTCGCCACCTCGTTTCATCTCCTCTGCTGTCACCTCAAGAGCCGGCGCTTCCTGCGCCTGCTACGGCTCAGGTCACATGAGCGGTGCCGAAGTGCGTAGCCAATTATGCCCCGAAATACTGGAGCCTGAATGCTCAAGAGGCGCTGAAGGCTGAGCAAAGCGAACTGACAGGCACGTTGACATTAATTTAATCCCAGGCAGCGCTGACTAAAGTGCCCGAGTAATGAGCTGAGCTGGCGTGGGAGGGGTCAAACAGGTGGGGGTTCAGGGTTGGGGGGTGACGCAACCAGTCTCTGTGCTTGGTAAATTGTGTTGGGATTAGAGATGTTCACAATTATCGATTAATTGTCGATTAAGAATTTAATCGATTAAATTAAATTAGTCGCAATTAATTAAACTTTTTTTACACGGGTAGTTAATATCATTATAACAGTGTAGTGGCAGGAAAGAGCAATTCACGTGTAGATACTGTGATGGTCACAATATACCAACAAGTTACTTTTAAACAACTTTAAAAAAAAAAAAAAAAAAAAAAAAGTCAACTTAAAGTCAGAGGATACATGTTGAGGGTGTTTTTACTGTTCTCTAATGTAAAAGTGGGTGACATTGGACCCTCAACATTATTTAAGGGTTAAATAATGTGTTGCGTACACATTTCTGCATTGTTGAATTTAGGTTCCCAGAAAAAAATTGCCGCTTATCAATTAATCGTTAATCGATCGATGAGGTCAATTCACTAACGACTAATGAATTAATCGATAACTTGCATCGCTAGTTGGGATGCCACAGTAATGGAGCTCCAAAGCCCAAAATACACATGTCCAGTGGAGAAATACTTAAAAAGGAACATGTGGAAAAACTAGTGCTTACATGTGTCCCTCCCCGACTCTCCTCTCAACTCCTCCCTTCCCTCCCCCCCAAGGTTCAATGGTGTCCCCCAACTCGGTTCCGACCAACCTGGATGGCAACAAGGCAGTGGAGCGGAGGCCGTCAAAAGCTGGGGTCAGTAGAGAAAGCAGCAGTGTCGACTTCAGCAAGGTAACCCAATCAAAGCGCCGAGCACAGAAACTGTCCGTCATGGTGGAAGGGCTCATGGCTTCATCACTGTCTTTTCCTTCAGTTTCTGGACTCGCCCCAGAAACTACCTCTGGGTCTGGGCTGAAAGCTGCTTATGCCAAAGCCACCATCTCATTGCCACACCAAGCGCTTTTCTCAGAGGCGTCTTGGGCGTTTAGCTCCCTCTGGATAGTTCTGCCGAGTAGCCGGTCAGCAGAGGAGAATTTCACCATTACGTAACTGTCTAGCTTTATAAACCCTTCATGTGGCTTCCGTTCAACGCAGCCGTCTTGTAATTTCTCATTCCTTAAAAGTGTGACGTGTGCCAGGAGAGTTTAAGCTGCTGAAAGAGAAGTGAAGTTTTATTCTGCGCAAACTAAGTGCAATACTGAATTGCTCAATTTGTCTGTTTTAAAAAATGTAAAACATCGCGGACAGTCTTTGCTCAGCACCTTGTAGTGTTTCATTCATCGACTAACTTTCCATGAGTTCTGCTTTGTCATTAACCCAAGCAGCTTGCTGCCATCTCACACATGCTCTTACCCTTTTTTTTCATTTGCCTTTGCTCAACACTTATGCTCCAAGTACGAGAGCCTCACTCATCTGTTGAGCCCCGGCGCCTGTAGCCGTGTTTGATTCCTCCTTTCTGTCATTCTTTTAGGTAGACATGAATTTCATGAAAAAGATACCTCCGGGCGCCGAAGCTTCTAACGTACTGGTGGGCGAGGTGGACTTCTTGGAGAAGCCCATCATCGCCTTCGTGCGGCTGTCCCCCGCCGTCCTCATCACAGGCCTGACGGAGGTGCCCGTGCCCACCAGGTAAAACAGCCGCATGAAGGTGGACGTCAGTGATGTGACGCTGCTGTTTATTTCACAGTGTCATTTGCCTTTTTTTTTTTTTTTTTTTTGTATTCAAGGTTTCTTTTCCTGCTTTTGGGCCCACACGGGAAAGGTCCCCAGTACCATGAGATTGGCAGATCCATGGCCACACTAATGACAGATGAGGTAAGAGGAGGAAAAAAGTAGTTTGGTTTCTTTTCTTTCTTTTTTTCCCATTTTAACTCTGGTTTACGTTGAATCTCTACTCTCCTCTGTAGATATTTCACGACGTGGCATACAAGGCCAAAGACAGAACAGATCTCCTCTCTGGGATAGACGAGTTCCTTGACCAGGTGACTGTGCTGCCACCTGGAGAGTGGGATCCCACCATCCGGATCGAGCCTCCCAAGAATGTCCCGTCTCAGGTCAGTCATTCATTGCCGAGAGAAAAAAAACTTATTTCAATAAACCTTTAACTTTTCCTGAATTGCCCTCATTTTCCTCACTTTTTGTTCATTTATAATCTCATGGAGGGCACCCCCTCTTGGCGATAAAGCGTAATGACACCATAGGGTATTGAAACGCGAATGACCGGATTCCTATTTAAACGTCCTTGACCTGCAGATGAAAAGGAAGAGGCCGCCTCAGCCAAACGGTAATGCGTCTCCATCAGGGGACCCGGACAAAGGTGAGGAGCATCAAGTGGGTCCGGAGCTGCAGAGGACGGGGAGGTGAGTCACAACACTCTGTCTGGTGGAGTTTGAAGCCTGGTTGAATAAAAATGCCTTTTTTTTTCTTCCAAATTAAAGCAGCTTATACAGTGCGCAAAGTAAATTCAAAAGAAATAAAGAAATAAAATATATACATAAATTAATTGAAATATCTACCGGTACATAAGTGTTAAAATGTAAGTGTTGGACATAAGTTACTATGTCAAACTTTTTTCACGTGATTACGTGATGCTGAGTTTAATTACATTTGCAAATCTAATTTGGTAACATAACAGGGTGTAATTTTTGTCGAGTCGATTATGCTGAGAGAAATACCTCAGGAGCCAGAAAGACTGAATAGTTGTCATGATAAAATAATAAGGCACGCTCTTTTACATGAGTGACGAAATCTGCCATTCTCTCAACAGCATTTAAATGCAGATTTCTTGTTTTTTTTTGTTTTTGTTTTTTTGCTTTAATGTGTCATATAAACATTTCCCAGCTGCACTCTGCAAAGCCCTCGGTGCTGACATTTGCAGACGGCCCCCGCTGGTTCTCTAGAGCCTGGGCCGCACAGCCAGGAGATAATGTTTATTTAAAATCTAATACACACTCACACGCGCACATACACACGCAAATACATATCCGTCGGGTGCCACTGTATTATTTACAGGTTCACTTTCCTTTTCACTGCCACTATAAAAGGCTCATGCTATGAGGGAGAGACGGGGTAAAGAATAGCGTACACACTGGGGCGAAGGAGAAAAAAAAGCCATCAGGAGCATCGATGGAAGGGATTGTGAAGGCAGGAAATGGAGGTTATTCAGAGGTGTTGCGAACAGAAATTGAAAAAGAACCTCACAGCAGCGCACAGCATTTGGGCAGATGTCAGGGGAAAGGAGGGGGAAGAAAAGCGTTGTTAGGTGAGAAGTGAAATCCATCAGAGAGATGGGCAAAAAGCATAAATGATGACAGAGCATCCTCCTTTTGATGTTTGCACAAAGACAGGTTATTCAGCCCTTTGTGGTTTGAAATAACTTTTTATTAGCTCTAAAGGTCCTTACAAACCGGCAGTGGATTCACAAGGCGAATAATTCGCTTTTTTTAAAACCTCTTGTGTCAAATATTGTGGAGGCGAAAACGGCTGGACCTCTGACCAATCAAACTGATGTTGGCATGTCGATGACGTCACAAAACTTCGGTAATTTGTTCTCTCCCTCTGCAAACGTGGAGCCAGTTGACGGAGCAGTCCTTCAAGTTGTCAGACGGACATTCTAAAGCACTGGTGAAATTTCACTGGGTCACATTTGAGCTCCTGGATGGTCGTGTTGAACTCACCCATCTCCTTATGTCGGTTTTTACTTGTAAAAGCCATGGTGTAGAAGGCGGTTGTTCGTTCTATGCACTTAAAACAAAGCTTCTCAATTGCCACACTTTAGAAAATGATATATTTTATTCTTTCGTTTAAATCCAAAAAGCTGTCTAAATGATAAGCACATCCGAAGTAAAACGAAAAAATATTTTATGGCAACAGGAAATTAATTACGTGGTTTGTAACCGTTGCTTCTTAACCAAACATTTAGTATCTTCTAGCTGCGCTATCACCTGACCTATATTTCCACCTGACACACACAACACGCCCTCTCAAGACAGGAAAAACAAAAAAATAATAACAAACATTTTAGCAATACAACAAGCAGAATAGCCATGTCCACTATAACCAGAGGTAGTGGGCGTACGAAAGTCATTGCTTTAATTTAACGGCTGCAACGCCTCTCTCAAGAACAACATTGGGTGAACCCAAAGACTTCTATTCTTTTTCTTTTTCTTTTTTTAATTCGACCATCACCAGAACATCATCACTTGAGGATGTAGTCGACTCCACTGTTTCTCCTTTGGCGCCAAAGAAAGAGCCCCAAACTTTATTCACTTGGCGAATTTTAGATGCATATTTGCATCATGCTTGCCGTGTACAGAAAAAAATTTGCCGGTGAAAAACTTGCACTTTCAAGTTGCTTTTTTGCGTTGCTTATATGCGTCGCTTCACCTATTTGCTGGTGTGTAAGGACCTTAGGAGTTTCAGCTGGGTTGAGGCTGAGGACGCTGAGCCTGCCAGAACTGTGAACAGGGAAGCAGACGAGTGTAAACCATGAGGATGTTCCGGTATCTATTTAATATGATGATGATGATTATTATAATAGGATGATGATGATGATGATGATTATAATAGTATGATGATGATGATGATGATGATGATGATTGTCATTGGTTTGTTTTCGCAGGCTGTTTGGAGGTCTCATCCTGGATATCAAGCGGAGGCTTCCGTTTTACTGGAGTGACATCAGGGACTCCTTCAGTCTGCAGTGTTTAGCCTCCATCCTGTTTCTCTACTGTGCCTGCATGTCCCCCGTCATCACGTTCGGAGGTCTGCTCGGGGAGGCAACAAAAAACAACATAGTGAGTCTCAAAAAAAAAAAAAAATAGAAAGGCAAGAAAAAGCTCAACTCTTCGGATCTCTCAAAGCTTGTGTCGGTCAAAGCATCACCCCTTGGTTGGAGCACTGGGACGAGCACACACTACCAGTCAAACGTTTTTATCTTTCCAACTTTCTACACTGCAGATAGATACTGAAGACATCAAATATATGAACAGCATATATGTAATTATGCAGCAAAGAAAAACATGTTCAATAACTCAAAACATGCTTTTCATGAAAGGTGGCTATTTTGAAGAATTTAAATATAAAACGTGTTTGAGTTATTTTACACTTTAATTGTTTCCTACATAATTCCATGTGTTCATATGTAGTTTTGATTCCTTCAGTGAGAAACTGCAGTGTCAATAGTCACGAGAACGGATGAAAAGACTAATTAAAGTCGTTGGGTGTGTCCAGACTTTGCAGGGGGTGCTGTTTTGGTACCTCTATCGTTGAGGGGCCAAGCGAGACAAAGCGAGTTTAGTGGTGACGTAGCGACGAGCAGGGCACTGATTGGCTCTGATTTTCTGACGAAAGGTGAGAGCGACCCCCCATTTCTTTTTTTGTAACGGTTCTAGTAGGTGGCGTGCGTTTTTAGTTGTGAAGATGGCTGAGCGATTTTTGCCCTGGACAAACTCCGAGGTCCACACTTTTTTGTCAGCAGTGGCGGAAGACAGAATTCAGCGGGAACTGGACGGGGCAGTCCGTAATGTTAAGGTTTACACAGAAATGACGCTGATGAAAACATTGTCCCGCTTTACCGCGTCGACTCCGCTCACCGTCTCGTGATCAGAGAGCCAATGAAAACACAATCGTACCGTGGCGAGGCGAGGCGAGGCAAGGAAAACACACCCTAAGTGTGATCAGTGTGTATCAGAACAATGGAAATGATTTAGAACTTGCGTGTATTTGTGCTCCACCAAATCCACGACCAACTGGATTTTTTTGAAGTAGTTTGTTTTTGCAAAAAATCTACACTTTCCTCCCTCATTAAACTGAGAATTGCGCAACAGAAAAAATCTTGTAAATTAAAATCTTATTATAATGCCACTGTTGTGTAGGCGTGTTATCGGCAGCGGTTGGTTTTCGGATTTGCAGTTCACTGGCAGAGAATCAAGGCTGCAGCTCCACTGCCTGCTATTTATGCACAGACCCACCAACACACCAGGAAGGTTCTTTCTTTTTTCGTCTTCTTCTTCTTCTCCTCTGTCGTCTTACCGCTGCCATCTTTGTCCTTACTAGGACTAGGACTAGGGCCGTCGTCACGGCACAGACTGTGTGTGAGTGTGTGAGAAGTGTGGCTAGATTGAAGAGAATTGTTATGTGATACCTGTGGACAGGCCAGCAGGCTGACAGTCTCTCCCGGTGTCTGTGGTGTCCGTGCAGAATGCCACACTGTTTAATCGCAGCTCTGTCTTCTGGCCCGTCCTCTCTCACCTCTGTTTTGCTCCCTCGGCCTCCCTCCTCCCCCTTAACCCGGTCTCCCTCCTCACCTGTGTGCCCTGCGACCTCCTCCGTCAGCCCCTCACTCCCTCCCTCTCGTCCGTGTCCGCAGAGTGCCATCGAGTCTCTGTTCGGGGCGTCGCTGACAGGAGTGGCGTACTCACTGTTTGCCGGCCAGCCGCTCACCATCCTCGGCAGCACAGGGCCCGTCCTGGTGTTTGAGAAGATCCTCTTCAAGTTCTGCATGTAAGTTGTGGGAATGTTTCAAGGAGCTGTGCTCTGTCCACTTTATTCACCAGCAGAGCAGCCTCACGTCACTTTTACATTAAAGCAACGTTCAGAATGCAGGCGAATCTGATTCAAATCAGATTCCTTCTCAAATCCGAAACACTGTTTTTAGCAAGTGTCCAAATTGGATTTGTCTCTGTTCAGACTGGGCCACATTATTGACCCATCTGACAGGTTGCTGTAGCAAACTGTAGCAGACTGAGACACATCAGTCCAATTGTCTTTTCAAACTACCTCCCAAAGGTGGTTTCAACCCGTTTTGCAAAGATTGGATTTATGTGATTTGTGACTGTTCAGACTACAAAAAAGCCATCCGGTTTCAATCTGGACGGGCTTAAAATCGGATTTTGGCTGCCAGTCTGAACAAGGCTTTAGAAGTTGGATGAAGAAGTTTGTTTTTAATTGTTCCATATTATACATGCACAGCTTGCATATCAGTTATTCATCCCAAACGAGCTCACTTAGCCCGCTGTTGACAGCCTCATGCAAAACATGCTCAGCAGATTCATAGTGCTCTCATGCTGTCCGTGCCATTTGTGACATCACAAAGGGCCACTTTCCACATTTGTGTTTTTCAGCTCCACTCTTAAAATTGGCACAACCCAAAGAAGTAAAGGGAAAACCTTTTTCTTATTTCTATAGCTATAACTGACATCAAGAAAAACATGTTCTGATCTGGCACATTTAAAAGTCTTCTGTCGTTTGTTTCACAAACTCCCGCTGCTGTCTGTTCCAGTGACTACCGGCTGTCGTACCTGTCACTGCGCACCAGCATCGGCCTGTGGACGGCCTTCCTGTGCTTGGTGCTGGTGGCCACGGACGCCAGCTCCCTGGTCTGCTACATCACGCGGTTCACAGAGGAGGCCTTCGCCTCGCTCATCTGCATCATCTTCATCTACGAGGCTCTGGAGAAGCTCTTCCACCTGGGCGAGTCCTACCCTGTCAACATGAACAGCAACCTGGACAACCTCACCTTGTATTCGTAAGTGCCAAGACGTTGCTATTACGGAGTGGCGGCGTTTCTTTTTGCAGTATTTTCGTACATGATTCGTCTTTTCTCTGCTAGTTTTCATTCTGAATCATCACCGGCACAGCCTGAAGTCCTCTCCCCTCCCTCCCAATACTTTCTGACCTCACATGAACAACCTTCTCTGTGCTCAGGTGTCAGTGCACTCCGCCCGCTAATGTCACAGGTGAACACTTGCGGAAGTGGAACGAGTCGGGGTACAGCCAGGACTCCATCAAGTGGGACAGCCTCGACGTTTCGGTGAGACCTGGATACAGTCATCTCCATCCAGTGTGACAAAACGTCACAGCCACACTCAAATGTGGAAGTCGGTCTAAACCAGCGTTTCTCAGCTGGTGGCTCGCAACCCAAATAGGGGTTGTGGAGCTGTTTTGATTGGGTTGCGACTTTATTTATTACGGAAGCGTATTGCATTCACTTGGAAAAACAAAAGCTCTGTTTGTCTGGGTAATTACCGTAATTTCCGGACTATAAAGCGCACCTGCATATAAGCCGCACCAGCTAAATTTAGGGGAAAAAACAAATGTGAACATATAAAAGCCGCACTGGACTATAACCCGCAGGTGTTCCGTCAGGAAATGGGTCCGCGGAGCGGATCGGTTCGGCGGCTGCGAGCCTGCGACTCTGGACTCGCACTGCGGATCCTGTTTGCGGGGTCCCGCTGCGTGCGCGCGGTGCTCAGAAACATTATTTGATTGACTTGTTCTGTGTTCACCCTTTTCTTTTGATATAGAAATGATCAGTATTTCTCTCTTTCCTTCTTTGACAGCCAGATCGACTGCCTTTTAACTTAAAAGCTGCATCATATGCAATTCTTCGTTTGTTTTCCATAATGAGGGTTTGTGCATGAAAACTTCCTTTGCGCAAACTGTCTTGCTCTCGTTCTGTCTCTCGTACTGCATTTGGTTCCACTTTTGCTTTCGTTGTTCGCGCAAACTGCCTGTCTCACTCTTTCCCGAGCCCACCCAAAAATCCATAGGTTGAGAAGGTCCCCTAGTGGCCGTTAGCTGTAAAAAACCATAGATTAGCTGCACCGTTGTATAAGCCGCAGGGTTCAAAGCATGGGAAAAAAGTAGCGGCTTATAGTTTATCTGTTTTTTGGGGTAATTTATTTTTATGGTTGGTTTTTCGGGGTAATTTTTTTTCTAGTGTTTTTTTCAGAATAATTTTCTTTTCTGTTTTTTGGACTAATCTTTTTTCCCGAGTTTAGAGAGCATCTGAAACAATCGCATCCATTCCTTTATCTGGATTTAATGGAAGCAAGCATGGCCAGCTTGATGAGTTTAATCAAGTTTTACTTTGACCTGGATTTAAGACACTGCGAGATACTCCTGTCTTTAAGTCACATAGATGGTACGGTAGAAAGGGGCAGTAGCATGAGTCACCATAAATCCACCGGGAATCTTTTGTAGGTTGACGGTTTTCTCACAGGATTTTGCAGAAGAAAAGAGAACCCTAAAAAACAAGGCTGAAAAAATTACCATGAAAAACAGGGAAAGATTAGTCAGAAAAACAGAAACAATGAATTACTCCAAAAATGGGAAAAAAATAATTACCCCCGAAAAACAGAGCTTTTTTTCCAAGGGGATGCAATATGCTTCCGTAATTTATAGAGAAAATGTTGAGCATTTATTTTGCAGGACACATGATTTAATTCATTAATTTAAATAATTTATTTCCTAGACATGATAGAAAATGGGCTAGCGTTTTTATTTTTGTGAAATAAATTTGGGTCACAACTTCATGATGACGAATAAAATGTTGATTCCACCAGTCAAAACCACTGGTCTAAACAAGCAGTCCTCAGTCTGCTGAGCTGCAAATTAAATCAACTGCTTCCTGAACCAAGGTTTTCTAGCCGATTTCTCAAAAAAAAAAAAAAAAAAAAAACTCAAATTCAAACCTACATGTCATTTCTGTTTCTCCAGACGTGTAAACAGCTCGATGGGGAGTTCCAGGGCCTCGCCTGTGGCCATCACGGGCCCTACATCCCAGATGTTCTCTTCTGGTCCATCATCCTCTTCTTTACCACCTTCTTCCTGTCCTCCTTCCTCAAGCAGTTCAAGACGGAACGATACTTCCCCACCAAGGTGCGACCTTCTATATCATTACTTGACATCCGACTCACTGGAGCACATTCACGACACTGTAATCCTAATATTGACAAACCGGAAACAAAACAGGTTGTTGCTTTAACCTTCTCTTTGCACGAATGTTTACATGCTGTCAGTCACCTGTAATCAGGCACACGTGCGGCAGAAAGAGATCTTGCCGCCTGCCCTCAGGTCACCCCGCGCTCTGTCAGCGCTCGGCGTGCTGCGGAGGCAGGTGCTGCCTTTGTTTGATTCGTTCCGCTCGCCCTCCACTCAAACGGGGTCATTAATCTCCAGCCGCCGCAGCCTGAATAAAGGCAGGCTGCCGTTCTCTGTGTAAACGTCCCGGCGCGAGGATGCCGAAATGCATGAGCCCCGCACCAGAGCTGCTCTGTGTTTTTCAGGTGCGATCAACCATCAGCGACTTTGCCGTGTTCATCACCATCATGATCATGGTGCTGGTGGATTATCTGATGGGGATCCCCTCCCCGAAACTCAATGTCCCCGATCGCTTCGAGGTAAGGCCGCAGGACTGGGGTTCAATGCTTGAACTGTCTCGCTGCTTTTCTGAACGTCTTCCGTCAGATTTGTTGTCTGTGGTTTGGAATGTGACCGGACCAATCGTGATGTTTTGAGGAAAAAGCAGCAGTACATAAGGGCGGACCATGTCCAATTTGCGCCCTTTGCATTGTGAAAGAAGACAAGACAAGTTTTTGTCTGGGATGTTTTTCAGATGGACACGTAAAATTCATCTGCCTCGAGGCGTCGTTTAGTTAAATTTAAAGCTCACATTTCGCACGGACTCTTTTTAGTGTGACAACGTGCTTCCGTCACAAGCCATGCGCCCAATGCAAATTGGGAGAAGACGAAGCGGTCTTTTGGCAACGGTGCCAGGGCGCCGTGGTTTCACGCTTCTGGGAAGCTTCTGAAACACGCTCGCGCCACCTCTGGTGTGGAGTTGCACACTGAAGTTGATGGTCGCGTTCTGCTGCGGAGCGGGCTGTAATTAAGCAAACATGTGTATCCGATCATTGGATGAATCGATGGAATAATCGATGGAATAATCAATTACCAAAATATTCGATAGCTGCAGCCCTAAAAATATGTACATTACGTAGGTCTAACATTAAACTTGGCACGTCGGGTCGTGTGCCCAGGGTGTATCTCCGCCTCCTCCTCCCCAAGTAGTCTGGGATTGGCTTAAATCATTCCTGGGACAATGAGTGCGGGATAAGCAGAGAATGGATGAATGGATGTAGCTCCCATCATTCTCGCTTCATGCTGAATCATGAAATGCGTTTTGCGTTTTCTAAACACATCGTCTGCACGTTGTAATTAAAAGGTCATTTTTTATTCAGTCTCACCTCAAACCATCCCTTTCTTCCCCCCTGTAGCCGACCATAAAAGGCAGAGGCTGGATAATGGACCCGCTCGGTACCAACCCGTGGTGGACGCTGCTGGTGTCGGCGCTCCCTGCCCTGCTCTGCACCATCCTCATCTTCATGGACCAGCAGATCACCGCTGTCATCGTCAACCGAAAGGAGCACAAGCTGAAGGTCGGACCTGCGTGTCTCATGGAGGCCTCTCAGTGGACAGCAGCGTGTACTGCAGCTGGATCTTTCCAAACTGATTGGCTTGTTTTACTGCGTCGCCCAACAGAAAGGCTGCGGCTACCACCTGGACCTGCTGGTCGTGGCCATCATGCTGGGCGTGTGCTCCATCATGGGCCTGCCGTGGTTCGTGGCGGCCACCGTCCTCTCCATCTCCCACGTCAACAGCCTGAAGGTGGAGTCCGGCTGCTCCGCTCCGGGCGAGCAGCCCAAGTTCTTAGGCATCCGGGAGCAGCGGGTCACCGGCTTCATGATCTTCGTTCTCATGGGCTGCTCGGTCTTCATGACCTCGGTGCTCAAGGTGAGGGAGGGGAAATCTCATTTGCTGGTCATCTTTGACTTTTTCTTGATGTTGATTGACTCTCACGCTGTCTTCTCTGCAGTTCATCCCGATGCCAGTCCTGTACGGAGTCTTCCTCTACATGGGCGTCTCCTCGCTCAAAGGCATTCAAGTAGGCGACTCTGCTGCTCCAAAATAATAATTCTCATTCCAAAATCAAACCAAACTTGAAAATATTAAAACCAAGGAAAGCAGGAGCAAGGAAATGCTCTCATAGATCCCTGTCTTTGCAGTTTCTTTCAGTTTTCTGCATTCCGTGTGCTGGATTTGCACTCAGTCCTTTATTTCCTCTGTTTTTCTCCGCAGCTCTTTGACAGAATCAAACTGTTTGGCATGCCCTCCAAGCACCAGCCCGACCTGATTTACCTGCGCTACGTGCCACTGTGGAAGGTGCACATCTTCACGCTGGTGCAGCTGACGTGTCTGGTGCTACTGTGGGTCATCAAGGCCTCTGCGGCAGCTGTCGTCTTTCCCATGATGGTAACGAGCCGCCCGTCAACCACCGCACAGTTTTTAAAGTCTTAAGGTCGTTGCACACCTGGAGTGAATTTGTGAGGCGAATAATTCTCTTTTTTTTTTTTTTTTTTTTAAAAAAAAGAAAGAAAAGCCTCTTGAGGTTTTTAAAAAACGGCTGTTATTTTTTTCGCTCTTGTGTCGAATTTTGCGGAGGCGAAAAGGCGAACGGCTCGACCTCTGACCAATCAAAATGATGTTGGCATGTCGATGACATCCTGGACCACAAATTTGACCCAGTGAAATTTCGTCAGTACTTTAGAATGTCTGTCGGACAATTTGAAGGACTGCTGCGTCAACGGGCTTCACGTTTGAAGAGGAGAACACTTTACCGAGAGCCTATTAGCCTTATACTAATACTTACCTCAGACATGTAACTAGCTGCTGTGCCGGATCGATCGGCTCTCTGTAATTTGTTCTCTCCCTCTGCAAACGTGGAGCCAGTTGACGGAGCAGTTTTTCAAATTGTCAGACGGATATTCTAAAGCACTGGTGAAATTTCACTGGCTAAAATTTGAGCTCCTGGATGGTTGTGTTGAACTCCCCCTTCTATCCTTTCTCTTTTTAATTCAACCACCAGGACATCATCACTTGAGGATGTAGTCGACTCCATCATTTCTCCTTTGGCACGAGTGCAAAACTTTATTCGCTTAGCGAATTTTATTCGCATATTCGCCTCACGCTAGGTGTGTACAGAAAAAAATGTATTTTCCGCGTTGTTTTGTTTGCGTTGCTTCACCTCTTGCCCAGTGTTTAAGGACCTTTATGCTCACTGGAGCCGTCACGACATAGAATGTGTTTTAACTTTTGATATACCATGTTGTAATAACATAGTAATACATGCTCTGTTTTGTTTTTTTGTTTTTTCGCACACCGGTAGGTTTTGGCGCTCGTCTTTGTCCGCAAGCTCCTGGACTTTTTCTTCTCCAAGAGAGAGCTGAGCTACCTGGACGACATCATGCCCGAGAGCAAGAGAAAGAAAGAGGACGACAAGAAAAAGAAAGCTCAGGAGAAGCTGGTAAGTTAAAGGCGCAGACCGTGACGTGTAACTATGTGTAGGGATGCAGTGTCTGACCTGCAGCGGTGACCGCCGGCTGTTTTCAGGAGGACGCCATGTTACAGGAGGAAGAGGAACTGGGACTGAAGGTCGATTACGATCACTCCAATCGGCTCAACATTCCGGTGAAAACGCTCTCAGGGAGGTGAGTGGTGTCCTCAGTAAAGCACAAACCACTCTCGATATAAAAATGTGTTGGAGTAGGTTCTGCTTTCAATCATACATCAGTCTCGCCATGCAGAAATCTACTTCTTTATGGTAATTAGAGTAACCCAATAGCAAATTTCACTCCAAATTATTAGCAAATTAATCTCAGAACCGCCATGAAAAACTCAAAGGATGGCGTTTACTGGCAGAAAAACTACTCTTAACATTGTAGCTGCGGCCTCGTAGACCGAATCCATCGACTTGAACTTTGTCACTCACAACTTGTTGTGGTGTCGTTCCGTCGCTGTTGGTCAGCAGTGTGTTGTCATGTCCACCTTGAACAGATCGTACACACTAGGACTATTGGCCGACTCGCTCCCAGTGGAAACAGAGGTAGCAAGGGCTGCTGTGTGTGACGACCCACCCCACCCCTCTGCTCACTGACGCTTATAGACGGTTAGCGCATGGCCAACGCTGTCACTACCTTGACGACGAAAAAAAAACAAACCCCGTAAAACGCACTCACACAGAGTCGTGTGTGTCGATCTCGCTGTTTCGGTGGCAGCGAGTCTGTGATCCAGAGTGTTTGGAAGAGTCGTGCTCGTGTCCGACTAACTCCGGTGCTCACGATCAAGTCATGCTGTCTTTCGCCGCCTCGGCAGCGGAAAGCCCAGCGTTTCTTGATCCCCCCCGATAACTGTGGCTTGTCTGATGTCGGTTTGAATCTCTGATTTATCTGCATGCTGGTGTCTGTTTCTACTGTCCAGCACATGACCTCTGTCCGCTGAGTTGATGTCTGCATTCCTGTCTTCTCTTTTCCCCTCATGTTTCTGTCTGTGTGTGTGTCTGTGTGTGTGTGTGTGTGTGTGTGTGTGTTTGAATTTTTTGGCATGTAGTCCCGTGTGTGACCCCTTGGTTGTAAATATCTCTGATGAAATGGCCAAAACCGCAGCGTGGAAAGCGGTGAACTCGAGTGCAGAGTCTTGTGCCCAGCCTGTGAAGCATAGCGGAAGGTAGCTATGTCCTCTGCAGAGGTTTTCCAGAGCCCCTCCACCTCTGAACTGCACCCACTCATATCATGTTCAAGACTGTGTGTTCTGAAATGTTGTTGGTATTTTTACACTGTAGGGAAGCAGCAGAAAAGCTAGTGCAGCCAAGAAGGTAGCATATAGATCGTACACTTGCAAAAGTAGGCATGAGTCTTAACCTGGAGATGAAGGTCGCTAACGTAGATGTTAAATTCAGAGTATTAACAGGAATGTTTTTATTACATTAAAGGTCCCATGTTACAAAAAAATCTTTCCTGCAATTCTAATCAGCCCTTTGTGATGTCGCAAGCCAGGTGTTGAGACCTTCTCATATTTGTCCTCTGCCAGATGTGGAGGGTGCAAAATTCAAATCAAATTTTCTTTCAAAGTTCTGGCGGAGGTGTAGTGTGGGACCTTTAAGCGCCTTGAAGTGCCTAACAAAGTCTTCTGCCCTCCAGAGAGTTTGCTTGACTGCCACCATTGATCTTCACCCAGTGGCTGACTTTCTGTCTCCCTCCTCCCCTCCCCTCCCGCAGCCAAGAGAAGGTAGCTTGTGTTAGAGTGGCCGTCAGCTCGGAATCACCAGAAGGGGGCTCCACCTCTGAGACCTTCCTCTGATGGAGGCGAGCCCCTTCGCTTCCCTCCTGGCAACACTTCCTCTGCACACACTCTACCACCACCCCGCCGCCAGCAGCAGCAGCAGCAGCAGCAGCAGTCAGTGGGAGTAAAACCCTGACGCTCCTGCCTGCCTGCCTGCCGACGCTCTCTGTTTAGGAACGTTTCTCCAATCTAGCAACCTGGCAACCAACAAAAGCACAGATGCCAAAGGAAAAAAAAATAATGGGCCTCGCCGCTGGGGCGTCTGGGACTGGACTGTTTGTGTGTGTTCTGTTGAGACCCACTGTGTGTGTTTGTGGTCTCATTTTGACTTTTTCGACGGTTTTTGTCGCGTAAAACGCTGTCCCGAGTCCTCGTGTCCCCACACCGCGTATTTTCAGAAGGTGGGATTAGGACTTTTCACCCGACGACACCAGCTTCACACACTCATTGGATGAGTAAAAAGAAAAAACACACAAACGTGCGTTCAGGTACTGTCAGCTGGTGGCGTCAGTTTCGGTTTGTCAGCCCGGCACAGTGAAGGACTGAAACAAACAAAAACAGAAAACAGAGGTACACTCAATCCAACCCCGGCAGAGTTTGCTGCCCAGTGTTGATACTTGCTGCTCAATTTTGTTCACTGTAAACTTAACCGTGTTTCACTCTTGTGTGGTGTTTTAGAAATGTCCTCGCTCCTGGTGTGGACGTAATGTGTGTGTGTGTGTGTGTGTGTTCTCTCATCATGAGACCTCGTGAGTCGTTATTTCAGCCAACTGTGTTTTCAAGAGGAGGCCATATGAAGTCTGTACTTAACAGGAAGCACTTTGCCAGTATAGTTTCTTACCGGCTGCGATAGTTGTAGTGCAGCGTTACTCTGACGTCACATCCGCAGTGCTGTTTTTCTGTCCAATCAGGGGGCCGTTCAGCACTCCTGCCTGTCGTCTCTTGATTGTTTGTTTTTGTCCACGAGGCGGTAATAATTAACTACCCGTCGTGTTCCCGTCATCGCAGCTGTTTTAATAAAATGCTGTAAAGTATAAGTTATAGTAAGGTGCAACATAAAGTGAGTCTAGCTAGCACCGGTTTTTATACTGTGTTTAGTGGCGTGTGTGTGCGTGCGCGTGTGGTAATTAAAGAAAATTTGGTAAATAAAGCAGCGCAAAGTCGATTTATGCAAATAATATTTCTTACGAGTACACGTCGATAATCTGCGATATTGTTGTTCTTACTCCCGCTAAGCGCAGCCCCGTTTTAGCAATAAGTGTCCACCGACATCCAGGCCTAGAGTCGTTCAGTGTGAGGACTTTGTGTTGGTTTGTTTTAAACAAACCTCGCGTCTCATCTCCTCCGTCTGCATGTTGTCGCTACGGTGAGCACATTAATATAAAAATAAATAAGAATATATAGCTTACGTGCCTTGTCAAAGCCTCTATGTGCAAGTGTCGTACACACAGAGAATCCATCTCTACTTTACAAGGTTGTTGAGGCTTTTTTTTTTTTTTTTAATTAATATTAATTATGTCTTCTTCTTTTTTTTCTGACGTCAGTCCCCGTGTCTGTGTTTCGGTCATTGCCAACTTCAAGTGATGTAAACGTGTTTACCTTGGCTTGTGTTTTCACCTGTCACAGCTCCAGCATTTAATGTCTTTGTTGTTGTTGTTCTTGTTGTTGTTGTGTCCGCGGCGATGTGTTGTGTAGCGATGTCGTCTATTTTTTCTTTTCTTTGTCTCTTTCTGCCAAACGTGCGCTTTTTAAAAGCAAGATCTTTTTGTATTTTTTTTTTTAATGACGCAGTCGTTACACACGCTCGCGCGCGCGCGCATTTTGATGTGTATATGTTGAGCTCTGTTCGGTGGAATCAAGAGTACAAATTACGTTTATTTTGATGAGAAACAGGAATATTTTTCACATGATACTCGTTTGGACATATAGACAGATATATAGAGAGATATATGTAGATATATAGATATATATCGGTGCATAGCGGCGCAGCCGTCATCACTATGTCACAGAGTCAGCATGTGTTTTGTCCTGATGTTCAGATCTTTGTCAGTGAAACACACGGCATCCTGTCAGTCATCCTGTCATTGCCCATTGGTGCAAAGCAATAAAGGTGAATACATGGTGGCCGGCTGTGCTCCTGTGGTTTTTCTGGGCTGGAGTCTACAAAGGACCCTCCTATTGTTGCTTACTGTGAATAATGTAATAATGCCTTTTTTCCCTTTAATACAAAAATTAACTTTACAAAAACTAATTCTAGACTAATTTCAAAGCTCCCATTGAAGAATTTTTGCTAGCTAATGGTATATCAGGCAGTGTCTAGTCAGTATACTCATTTTGGAAAAAAATATTTTTACCTTTTTACACAAATGGGTGCGTCTCCCCAATGCTAATAATTAGCAATTTTATATTTTACTTTCCAGGCCTAGACAAAAGTATACTAAAGCTGATTGTGGCTATTATGGGGTTCATAAATACAAGGCATGTACATCGAGGGACCACTTTTGGAAGAAGTATGTTTTGTTTTTTTTTGTTTTTTCTGGTTGAGCCGTAGGGTGGCAGCAGAGAGCCGTCTACAGCTGCGCTTTCTTCGTTGGTGCCAACTGTTTTACGGCGAGGCACACCTGACACTCATCAGCCACAGTGCTTTATGAAGCGGTTCGTTTTTCACCACTTCACAGTTCAGTTAGTGAAGTGGTGGAGGCTCTTTGGCTTGTTTTACTGTTATTTATTCCACCTGTTGCCCTCAACATTTGAAGAAAACATCGGTCCACTAAGTTTAGCATAATGTAGCCCATCTCTTGTTTTATTTGTAGCACAGTTGCGGTGTTGAAGAAAAAACCATCAGACTTCATTCACTCCACACACATTTATCTCAACTTTAACCCTCAGACAAAATCAAACATGTTATGTTACAGCATCCTTACAGCATCTTTTTTTTTTTTTGAGTGTGCGTGTGTGTTAAATGTGGCTCTAACGGCATTTACAAAGAACCGATGCTCGAGTTAAACCATCCCAAGAAATATTGCAGGTTTTTACAAGGGAAAATGACAAATTCAGAAGAGAGAAAGTGCTTCAACTGTGAGCGCTCTTTAAAAAAGTGCAGACTGACTCTACTTTATAAATTAAACAAACATCCTCACTAATAGTATTGTGACTATGGTTACAAGGCAACACTAGCGGCCAGACTCCGGTCTCGTCTGACAATTTTCAAACTTATTTTTTCTCTTTGCAGACAAACACAAAATCCATTATGACGAGACAATCATCCTTTCCAGCTTGGACCAGTCCGTTAGGTTTTGGCTCAGAGTCTTAGATATGTAGTGACGCAACCCTGTGGGAAACAGCGCCAGTTTCCTCCACCGGGCGGCACCTTCCTCCGCATGGTTCAGTTAGCAGCGTTTGGCGGCCCCTCGGGTATGAGCGACATGAAGAAGGTGATTATGAACGACCACGTGGAGGACAGGAAGCCGGCCTGGGGGGCGCTGTTCGGATCTTCTGGCCCTTCCTCCCCACTTTCCCCTTCGTCGTCTGAGCCGTCGTCCATCGCCCCGTCCTGTCAAGTGTCAGGGAGAGTTCACTTCACATCGCCGCCTCGCCATGTTGCACAACAGCGAGTGGTATAGTTCACATTTGACTCTAAAAGAGATGCAAATCAGCTGCAGCGACACAATTCTGATGAAGCTCTCACCTGGTGCAAAGATGCTTTGATAAGATAAATTTCATCTTGCTGTATCAATGAATCAGATCTGTTATTGTTACTTTAAACATAAAAAACTATCTGGGGTTATTAGGTTATACAGTATGTTTTCCATTAAAGCAATATGCCGGTTCCACCCCGTCTCTACTGCAGATAAAATGCTTTGTTTGAGATAAAAACCACTTGCCATTTCTTGCAAGTCCTCATTTCGTGGTTCAGCATCTGGATCATCTGGGTTGGCTCGCTCTCCAGGGAGCTGCATCTCATTGTCCAGGTTGAAGGGGAACCAGCCGGCCTGATGCCTGCACATCAAACAACAAAAGCAGCATTTTTCAGATCACAACACAGGAAAAAATGAAATCAAAGGACCAAAACAGCTCTGAATTAATATGAGGCAGGTTGTACGGTGTACGGACTGGAGTGCAGTGTGCATCAGGACGAGACCACTCACAGGTAGAGCACCAGCATGGCCATCATCACCATGACGAAGCGGCTGAAGGACGAGTAGAAGTACACAATGCTGAGCAGGATCCCCGCCCGCGACAGCGTGTACACCCAGTCCAGCCAATCCCGGTTCAGCTCCTCCTCGTTCAGGACCTCCCCTCCCTGAGCGTTCATCTGCACCTCCGGGTTGGCTCTGCCCGCCTCCGGCCGCTGGCTCTGCGGGCCGGGCTGGTTGGCCGAGCTGGCGAGCTGCTCCGGGCTCAGGTGCTGGGAAGCCGCAGCCAGAAAGTGGCTGCGGAGAAGGAAGAGGCCCCTGTCATTCATCGGCCCTCGGATCATCCGGTCAGGAGGCGAGCGCAGACTCACTAGTGCATGTAGTACTGCCGGGCGTACAGCTGCTGCCACCACATCGCACTCATGGGACTGCGGTACGCTGGGGCGATGTTGGCGGGCTGGGCCGACGCTGACGAGTACTGAGTCCAGCTGGAAACAGAGACGCTGCATCAAAAACGTGTTGTATTCAGGTGCACACACCTCCACCCACCACTAATCTGTTTATTATTTGGATTAGTTCATTAATGGATAATTAACTATGCAAATTAATATCTGGGGGTTTTTTTGTTGCCAGTTGCTCTCTCTATCCCTCTCTTCCCACTCTCATCCCTCGCTTTCATCCCCTTTCTACTCTCTTTTTCACTCCCTATCCCTCCCTCAGTCCGGTCACGGCCAGAATATCACTCATCCACAAAAATATAATAACACCACTCAACAGGGAGTTCCTGAACCGACCCGTGGGATTCACACCCTCAGGTCACAAGAATCTGTCAGCCACCATAAAGACATTCAGGCACGTTTCTGCTTGTCATGATGGCCGGACAGGACAAGTGAGAGAGAAGAAAAAAACAAACCAGCTTGACCAATAAAGGTCCCTGTATCTTGTTAACAGACGCACATGGTCTGAAAAAAGGAAAAAGGAAAAGTGGTAAAATGAAATTAGATCTGTTTACCAATTACAAAATCTTACTTTTGCATATACTGTAGATACATATTGTGGTCAACGAAAGGTCCACTTCTGTTTCTGAGTCCATCACTGCTTCCCGCTGAAGACGAATGGCTGTGCTGCCCCGTGGAAGGACTGTTAGAGTTCTGAAGCGGCTGCAAAAAAACAAATATTAAAGTTTTGAGTGCGGTTCATAGAAGCTTTCAGACCACAAACTTCAGGCAGGTGTGCATGTGTGTGTTTAAGCAGGGACGTGGGTGATGAAAGGAGTGCAGCCACTGATGAAATGAGGAGAAAAGCAAGCGAAGGACTCACCGCGGGACCCGCCGACGTCTCCTGAGGCTTGTTACCGAGGCTGCGGGGGGGCTTGGGGGAGCTGGGAGGGGTCCGCGAGGCACACACCAGATGGAGCATATGGTACTCGTCCTGCTGCAGGTGCCCAAAAGAGTTGTCGTTACACGGTGTGTCACAGTGTTGAAAAGAGAGATATGAAGGATGCAAAGAACAGGGCCAACCTTTCTGAGTACGTCTTTCAAGGTGAAGTGATCCAAAAGCAGCTTCCCAGAATACACCAGCCTTTGGTCTTTGGAGCTCTAAATAATCAAAAACAAGTTACATAATAACAATGATATTGTAGGGGAGAAGGTTTTTTTTAATCTTATGGTTACCATTTACAAGCCTGCTTAAAGAAGAGGAAAAGAGAAACTGGAAATAGAGAGCACCAGACCAAAGATTAGAGAGGATGAGATTACGCAAACCACCGCTGGGATAAATACGTCTTAGCAGTGGATTAAGTGGCGGTACAACTAGTTCAGTGTGCCTGTGGACAGCCAGCATTAGCAGTTTGGTCTGGGCCAACCTAAGTGAGAACGTTGGCCCAGACCAAACTGCTTGGGTCTGGATCCCAATGTGGGGAGACTCACCGGTTTGCTTGGGTAGACGTCCGACAGGTGAGCTTTGAGCTTCTCCACCGTCCAGTTCTGGAAACAGTTGATGGTCTGGTCATCGTACTTCTGGTTGGGTGCCCTGATGACGAGGGTAACAGGATTGTCCACGACACCTTGATCCATGGCTCAAAAGCATTTGTCTCCGTGGGAAGACAAATGCGATCTCGGCTCCCGTCGCCCCCCACCCCTGGCAGGCCACTGGCTACAGTCCAGCTGAGAGTGTCGGAGGTTTTTCAGGCACCATCAGACAGCTTCAACTGGCAAACACGTCCCTGTAATTAATTTACACACAGGGGCTGCGAGGGGGAGAAGCAGAGGAACACAAAGGTTGCCATTAAGTTACATCTTGGAGTGCAGGGAAGTTATTTTTAGGCCTAACCAGCAGCTTCTTCCAGCCAAGTTACAAAACCTGTGGGCAGCCAATTCTCTTTCTCTCTAGTGGAGACAGATATGAATCACATGCAAAAAAGGATATTTCAAAACTAACATTGAAATTTCATATGCTCTGGAAACATGTTTTTGAATACTGCACCAAAGAATTTGCTTTGAAAATGAAGCTTTAATTTGAAATTAATTGGAGGGAAGTCTGCTAATCAAGGCAACAGGTTTGTCAATTTAGACCCAAGCAGGCCAACACCTATGGGTCAAGGTTGTTTCTTCACGCCCAAGGATCTAAAAATGCAACTACTTGATTGAGGTTTTGTGAGAACATTGGTCAAAGATGTTATTTTTCATTTATACATATATTTTTTGTAAGAATGCAGATTTTGCCCAAGATGTACAAAGAGAACCAGGTATGGATGCAATTGTGTGTTTGTTTTTTGTTAAAAACATAAACTCATGAGACATCAGTGAAGTCGGCAATCCGCCTTCTGGGGACGCTACAGTATCAATTTATTGATTGATAGAGATAGAATTGTGCTGACAGGCAAAAAATAAATAAATAAATTCCAACTTCCATTATTGAAAAAGACAAAACCCTACAGTTGCTTGTTTTCTGAACTGGCTCAATGTTCCGTAAAACAGACCCCGAACCAAAGCTAAAATGTACTTTTGGAACAGAGTAACTAAGTCCCTTTGCGTTTATGAACTCTATCCAGATGCTAAATTGTCATTTTCAAGGATTAGCAGCGACAAATAGAGAGCATCATGACTTTGGGTGTCGAATGTTGTTCCCCGAAGAGAAATCCAAAGTATCAGGAGTGAAACAGCCCAAAACAACGAAGCGAAACGGCTGCAGCTCGGAAAACAAACAACCTGCGCTACAGTCATTACCACAGACAAAACATGTCGTCCCTCTGACAACACTTGGCTGAAATACGTTCAGTGACACTTCGCGTTCCGCTGTCAAAACGTCACCACAGCAGCATAGCACTGATGAGCAGATACGCAGTGACCTGTGTACACGGTCAAAAGCACAACATTGGCGAGCAACGAGCCTCGGGCGATGTCATTTACCTCAACGAGGCTAAGCTAGCGTTAGCTTCAGCACTTTTCAGCTCTCGAAATCGCTCAAGCCGAGAAGAAAACCCGTCGTGAGCGGCCACAACGGGCAATCTAAATCCAAAATGACCAGATTCATCTCCATCCGTCCCAATCGAACGGTGTCGGTGTCATGTGTTATTTAAATCACCTTGTTTACGGCCAGCAGCCAGAGAAGAAAGGCAGCCACCCTCTCACTCCAGTCCTGTACCTGTGGGTGTTGGTCCTCTTCTTCATTGGACGTCACCACATCGACGACGCGTCATGTTTACATTTCATTACCGCCATCTAGTGGTGAAATGTCACAGCTGCCTAAATAAAGCACATTTTCTTATTTTGTCTATAAAAACGAAATTAAACTTATTAAAATAAATTGCGTGTGTGAAGCAGCCTTATGAACTCACCCCCACACACTCAAATTTGACTTTCTGAGCATTTCATTAATTTAACATACAAAAAGAAGAAAATGTACGTGATGTAGGCAGCTACAACTAGTGACAGCGGAGTGCCCGCTTGCTCAATATTTTTATTATTTATTCTTCTATAACCGTATACAAGCTTCCTGCATACCGGGCTAAAATAAATAAATAAACAAACAAACATAAAAACAAAAAAACAAAACACCTCTCCACAGGAGGATGATGCACTCTCTTTGCGACAGCACCATGTTTGTTTTGCAACATTAACACCTCTGCAAATGGGAGGATGCATCATGTTAGATAATGACATGCGGCGGCGTCCCTTAATGGAGCTGCAGCATCTTTCAGTTCTCACTTCCTGTGAGTAATTTCTCTGATCTCTCACTGGACAAAAGGGCAGGGGTTTTTTTTTTTCTCCCCAGCAACATTTTCCCTTATTATGGAGCAGTGGGCAATGCTGTGCTCATGGATTACGTCTTATCTGCTTCCACTGAGAGATTTTTTTGAAAGAGGAAGGAGCTGACGAAAGGTCAGCGCTACAAAGAGACTGGGATGTAATTTTCCCTTTTGTTTGTTGTTTTGTTTGATTTTAGGTTTGGAAAAATCTGACAAGTTAGATTCATTTGGGTGCTGTCAGAGGGTTTTTTTTGATGGAGTTTCGTTGCTCTTTTTCCACCTCCGCGCTTACTCTCTTCATAAGCTTTTGATGCATACATTCTGATCATACATTTTAATGAAACCTGCATTAAACAGATTCAGAATGATGCAGAGTACACAAGTAAAGTTGGTGTAAATGATGTGGGGTGGGTGAAATGTTTCATTGCTGATTCACTGTTATCTAATGCTGACTTTTACTACAAGTGCTAATTAAAAAAAAAAAACATCTATTGCAAATTTAGCCAACGTGACATTAATACATATATATAATTAATATTATATTCTATTGTGGTAATGAATAGAGTAGATATGAATCTGGTTTTAACACCTTCCCACACTTGACGCAGACCCTTGAATGATCCCCAGTCTTTTTAAGTTTCGTCATGACTGCTGGCTTTTAACATGCCAGGCAGGGACGCGATGATGATGATGATGATGATGATGATGATGATGATGATGATGATGATGATGATGATGATTTGTGCTCTACGCTGTTGAAATGTCAACCTGCTCTGGATTCATGTGGCCTAAACAGACAGGATGTTATGCAACCAGTCACGTGTCTCGGCTTCCCCACAGAGCAACAAGTGTCACAAAGCTGGAGGTGGAAGGTCAACCTGACGGTGTCAGAAAATTTAACATCATCCTTAGTGGACGTTGGAAGGCAGCTGGATGGCTCAGACTTTGCTTCTGAAATCTTCCTTAACCGTACTTTTTTCTATTTAAAGTTAAAAAACAAGTGACCTTTATTGACTGATGCATCATTATGTTCAACATACTAGCTATGCATGTGTGACAGTGGCGGTCCTGTCACAATGCCTCCAATTGATCATGCGCCCTGGCTACTTGGACAAGAGGATATCCCTTTGGCCGAATGGTTAAGCGCGCATGGCTATTACCCGGGAGTCTGGGGTGCGAAGCCCGCCTGGGCCCTCTGCACCTTGCCACATTCTGGCGTTGTCGGCAGGATCCATGTAGCACTGCAAGTGGGTCCATGGATTCCTCATTTGTGTGGCAGCCTGTGTGGAGCACGAGGACATGCTTGTAAAAAGAAGGGGAGAGATGTGACAGTGGCGGTCCTGTCACAATGCCTCCAATTGATCATGCGCCCTGGCTACTTGGCCAAAAGGATATCCCTTTGGCCGAATGGTTAAGCGCGCATGGTTGTTACCCGGGAGTCTGGGGTTCGAAGCCCGCCTGGGCCCTCTGTGCCTTACTACATGCAAAGCGTTTGTTTCGAATACCGAGAGCATTTTTTCCTCACTTATATTTATGATTATTATGGAGTTACAAAGAATATGAAAAGATCACTAATCTAGATCCCTGTTGTTACCAGCTAAGACCATTTGGGCCACCATTTAGTAAGACACCAGTAGGGGGCGGTCAGGGACCAGACGTTTTGACCAGCGATGAAATTTAACGTTGTGAAAATTTTTAGGCGTCATTGTAATTGTTGATCTGTTTTCTTGATCCTTTACCCTTTTCATGGCAGTTAGTCACTAGCGACGCGTTTGTCAGTGCCAGCACTCGCTTTCCTTTGCCGAATCTATGAAGCACTTGTGCCCCCACAGTGCAGTCGATGGCAGATGGCGACAATTAGTGAGTCACTGCTGTGGGAGAGGTTGTAGGCTGACACCGGGAGGGCCGAGGCCTTGACATGAACTCTGGTTTTAAAGGTTGAATGATGTTGGTCATGAGCACCACTTCATACCGCCTGAGCCATTTTGCATCATGGCACCTAGTCGTCTAACATGAAGTCGGGTGGTGTTGGCACACTTTAGGTTCACAGGGTGTATAATATGGACTAAATTTTAATCGAGCGCTTGAAGTGAATCTGTGGCGTCAACCGGCTGCAGCTTTTCTGAACACTGGGTGGCAGTGTTCCTTCATCTTCAGAGCCGAGTGAGGAGCGCTTTCATCCGGTGACAGTCACTTTTTTATTCTGAATGTAAACTTCCGCCGTAATCAACGCTTTCACTTTTTTTTTTTTTTTTTAAATCAACTGCTTGGTACATGTGAGCACAACACATTCTTGACAGAATCCACTTCAAATGTGAACCGTCCATTAGTTCTGTGTCACCACTTCTCCTGCGCTCAGGGTCGGGGAGGCGCAGGAGTCTATCCCAGCTGTGCCTGGGTGAATGTGGGGGTGACACCCTGGAAAGTCACCTGCTGATTGCAGGGACAAAACCACCATCCGTACTCACATTCACACACACACATCGGCAATTTAGACATGGAGAGCAGCCTATTGTGCTTGTTTTGGGAAGTGCCAGAGTGCCTGGAGAGAATCTGCAAACTCCACCACAGAAAGTTGGAATCCAACTTGCAGCATTCTTGCTTTGAGGTGACAGTGCAAACCACTGCAACCAACCCACTGTTGAACTAATCAACCAGTGCTCAAAACGTGTCTATACAAACATGCATGCACAAATGAAAGCTTGGTCCTGCTGAAAGACGACTCTTTTTTTTTTTTTTTGTGGAGAAATGCTAAATGCCCAGTTACGCAATGGCTCTTTTTTGTTTTCCGACCACTTTCAGGTATCTCTTACATAAATGCTGGCCTGACAATAAACACTTAGATTCTCTCTGCGTCCCTTCCCAGCCCAACGCAGATCATGTATTTCCATTCTTCTGCAAGTGCCACTCTTTCGTTAAACAACAGGCCAAGTGTTAATTGAGGAGGAATCTCAACATTATCCTCTGCAATTTGTCTTGCGTCAGCCTGCTTAATTGCATCAATGTGAAAATGTCTTTTTCTCGTTCTTTTTTTCTTTTTTTTTTTTTTTTTTTTTTTTGGGCTCTGCAGTCTTACGCACGAGTCTGGTGAGTCTGAAAGGCTGCGGTCCCCATAGAAACAGGTTCCCTGTCAACGGGAGCTCCATAAACAGATTTCCTGATTTCAAAAAAAAAAAAAAATAGAGACAAAAAAGACAGGGGAGGGGGAGAGAAAGGGAGAGGGTGGGAGCAGCCGGTGGTCAAACTTTGCGAACAACTCATGCCTTTGGTGAAACACCACAGGCAGCGCCTTCTCATCTCACCTGGCTGTGTTGCTGTCAAGTGCTGATGACTCAGCAGGTGACGTGACGCAACCGAGGTATTTTCTAGTGTTTGCACGTCCCTGGCCTCGAGTTATTTTTTTTTCTTCTTCCTCCTCCCCGCCTTTTTACCTACGGCATGAATGGAAGCGAGCCCTGCAGCCATCAGGTTGGCATGACTCAAGCCTCCCCGGTAAAACGACGGCGTCCCTGCCCACCGGAAGGTGCGTGTACAAAGTAGGAATGGGAAGATTGTTGAGTGACGCTGCAGCCTGTAAAGATAAGTAAAGATACTGATGCAGAAATACCGAGTAAATAAGCAATTTAATGAACAAGAATAAATGATCAGAGCTCCGAGACACAGGCACAGTACAAACAACCGAACAGATGCAACAAGTGCAGGCGCTCGGGTGAATGCGAGTGCAAGTGCGAAGAGATAAGGAAGATGAAGGTCTTTTATACCTTGGACCGGGAGGGGAGAGGATAAGAAAAGGGGAGGAGAGGATGAAAGGGAAACAAGGCACAGTAGAATAGCTTCCTTTAGTGGACCATGAGGAGAGGTTCCTGAGAGTCAGCTCTTAGGATGGAGGTCAACTTCAAGTGCACAAACACCGGGATCATGAGACCATGACGGACCCTTACAGGTGTTTGCAAGTCACAGCGGATGTGCTTACGGGTAATGACATATAGATCAGAATGAAGGTCAAATTACCGTGGTTAAATGACAAAGGATTCAAAGGACTCATACAGGGATATCTTAACAAGGCACATCTGACCATCATGTGCCCCACTTGAGGGCAAAAGGGCGATGATCTCATCGTTATACTTGTGAGCTCAACAGGCTATATGCACTAGAAATGAGTATATGGATAACATAAGCTAAACAGAATAAAAGAATAATACAAGAATACTTATACTTTCCATTACAGGCCCGAGGTTCACTCACCACAAGCTGCGTTTGTCATCACAGGAAGTGAGAGTTGGGGAAAATGCACGGCTGTCACCACCGGCGCCACCTGGGGGCCCTTTGTGAGGCTGTCCCAGGTCAGGGCTATTCTTGGCTACGGCTAATGGTCGGATGTGGACCATCAATAGTGCACCAGGCGGGGTCCTGCTGGAGGAGATGCGTCTTGGTGGAGAGAGTGTAATCAAGGGTTCCCGATGCAAGTGAATTAACAACTGTGTCGCCTAAAAAGAGTCCGCTGAGTCCAAACCTCCCACCATCACCACCACCACCACTACCCGCTGTGCCTGAGATAATTGTTGCTGGTGTGCAACAGGGCCCATTGTGTGGAAGTGAAAATGCTCTAAATTGGGGCCTGCTGCAGCTGGAAATAGGCAGAGCCTGGTTTCTAATAAGAGCTGCTTCTTGCGTCATGAGATTACATGGTGGGAAAAATGGACTGCACTGTTTGTATCTTATCTAAATTTAGCAAGCGGGAGGGAAGTGATGGCCATCTTTATTCATAGCCGCCAATAAAGAACTGGAGCCAAGTGGTTGTAGCAGCTTAAAGGAATTGTGAGGTGTGACTGGCACCCAAGAGTCTGTGGCAGCCAGGTCTCCATCTCGTTGAAAAGTGATTTTTATTTTTTCAAAGGGAAGGAGAGAGACGCAAGATTTGTTCAGGTTTGTTTCTTTTAGTCGGGTTAGTGTTTTTGGTCATAGTTATGGTCACATTATGAAGAAAATGACTCAAAGGGCCGCTGCGTCGCTTCAACGTTCACTTCTTCATCATTTATTCAGCAAATGTGTTTTGAATGGCCAGTGTTCTGTACTCAATTTTTGTACTCATTTTTTCTGAATAAATCTATTTAAAAAAAAATTAGACCAATAATTAGGGGCGATTATCCAAATTGTGCAAAAAACAAGGTGATGGAAACCAAATAAAAACACTGTCAGAGGTTAAAAAAAAATATATATTTTTTTTTTTTTAATTGGAGCAATCCAGCTGCTGTGCAAGGTTACACAGCAGCTGTATTTCTCCAATTAAAAATAATAATCATAATTGTTAATTACGGCCTGCAGGACGTAGATCTCTTTTATTTCTTTTAATCCTTTTTTTCAAGTGACCCAAGTCTGAGTTGAACTTAAAAATAAAAGAAATGTATGCAAAAATGTTTATTCAAAGTTGCCTTTGGCTCAGTCACAGCAAATGGGGCCTGTGCGTGGTTGTATTCATGACTCCTTTAAACAGCCAATCTGATTTTTTTCCCTGTCGACATAGATCACACCTCAGCAGGACGGAGACTCAGGGCAGCTCAGACAAGTGCACGCGCACACACACAGGCACACAGGAGGAACTTGATAGAATTATCAAACTTGGCTCACAGTTTTCATCTTCCTTTCTTTAAATGTGTAAAGCGTCAGAGGGATCAAACCTTAAAAGAACAATAGTTCACGATGAGAAGCATGAGCAGTGCGTCACGGCCTGAATAACAAAGATCTGTCAATTTTCTCCTCCTCCGACATTTTCTTTTAAAATCAACCTTAATCTGCTAAAAATATTAGCCACCATGCATCCTACCCCAAAGGGCGGAAAATAGACGTAAGCTTGTTGGCATTGTCAAGCATGACAAGCCATAAATCCTTCCCCTCCCACCAGTCAAGAAGAAAGCATGAATGGATGTGCCGGTCAGGCATGCCAGCACTTTCCTCCTTCAGAGAGAGCCAATATCTGCTCAGGAAGCGCAGGAATCCGTCCTCGTCTGGCGCTATCAGTCGCGTAATGGGGCGCAAGGATTCGATAATGCGGCACTTAAGTGGAAAGTGCTGTGCCATGTGTGAAGTGTGTTGTGCACTGGGCAAGTTGGATGCGGAAGTCCGTGTTTCCATAGATACGAATGTAGCGACTCCTCTCAAGATGCTGCACAGGTGGAATTGGTGCACTCCGCAAAGTCACAATCTTCACCATTAAGTACAATCAGCCAGCCCCTGTACTAATAACCTCGGGATGCATGTATCGTCATAGGTCTCGGTGCCGCAGAGAGAAATTTACATCCTGTTTCACCGAGGAGGAAGGCGGCGGAGAGTTGGTTTTTTTCATCTCGGCGGTGACGCACCCTCACACTTTCGACTACAGAGTGAGAAAAAAAATCTTCCTGCAATATGACTAACCGGGATTTCATCTGGTTGTATTGCCTTACATAAATTTTCTTTTTTTTTTCTTTTTAATCCGGGATGCACCTGTCCAACCCATGTTTTTGCCACCACCTGCACCAATAGGTTGGTTGCAGCTGCTTGTCCAGTTAAACTTCGACTAAGGCGTATACATGAGGGAGAACAACTCCAATCGAATCGGAATTCTCCAACTCCGATTTTAGTTGGACCAATGCCTTTACATGCACTTCAGTTGTCCAGTCATAGTCGGACGAAGGCAATAATTCGGTTTTCTCGGATGCCATGTAAACGTAGTGACTGTTACTTTGTTGCACCTTTGTGATGTTACAAACTGCTATAGGTGGGAACAACACCTCCAACCAGATGCTGGCTCCAACCTCAGATAGTTTTTTGACCCCCTTCCAAAAACAGGAGCTCCACTTGGATCATTTCTTTGCAGACGGCTGCAAACAGAGGGCTAAATATGCTGATTTTTACGGATGATTAAACATGCAAAATCTGCTCCCCTGCAGAAAAAGACTCCTGATCGTGCAAAGACGCGTTTCTCTTAATACCATCACACATTTGAACATCCAGACAATTCTTTCTTCTTTCTTTGTTTTTGCTTTTAACAATGTTGGCTGGGAACTCCAGGCCTCCCGCGGCTCCCCGGGTCGACTCTCACTCCTTCCCACCTCTGCTCTCCTCCGGGGTCCCACTGTTCCAGTGTTCGTCTTAGGGTTGAGTCGAGAGCCACCTGGCAGCGGCCACAAGGGCCCTTCAGTATCACGCTGATGTATTCAGCGGCGTTCTCCGCCTCCCTCTCCCAGGGCAGCCTACTTCCTGTTGCTGGGTGACAATAATTGCAGAATTAGTATTCGGCGCTGTGGCTGCCACCGGAAGCTCCGCTGGCCACCGCTGGCCACCGCTGGCCACTGCAAGTCACCGTTAAGCCCTACGAAGCGCCAGGCTGACGGTGCAGTTTCCACCTTTCCTGCATCCGTTTGGCTGCTTTAATGTTTCTGATCCTGACCTCTCATCGGCTGGGGTCGCATTTCCTCTGTTTTTCCCCATATCGCCACATTTTATGTTATTCTTTGCAAGTCAATCAATGAGATCCCCATTTGTTTTTGTTTTCCTTTTATCCCCCCCTTCAGTGGCACACTTGGAGGTAGACTTCATTTGAGCAGAGCGGTGCGTGCAGCCGCCCAGCCTACAGCACCAACTCAGGTAAAAACTCCCAGCAGCGTCTTTGAATTGTCACTTTAGGCATAATGAGGCCATGCATATGTGCCCTCGCTGCGTAAACCAGCGCATAGCATGACAAGGTGATCGTCCTGCTCAGATGTTCATTTTAATTTATTCAGAGAGAGGGCATCATTACCACAGCAACGCGGCCGGCGCAGGCTCAGGGTTCCTTCATGTGTCAGGTTTCGGTTGCCGTGACAACGCGTTGCGGCACAAAGGACTTCCCTCCATCCTGAGGAATCTAACGAGAACCAACCGGGAATTAATAATGTTTTCCGCGAGCAAAAAGAGAAATAAAATTCCCTGATGGTGATGCTTGTTGTGCCTCCTGGAGCGACGATGATGATGCCAGCTCGGCCGTGTCAGACGGGGACGCGCGTCCTTGCAGAGTGCATGTTAATGTGTGTTTTGCAAGAGGGGGCGATGGGCAAGAGGTGTGGGCAGCTGTTGAAAACAAGAGGGCCGCCAGAGCTCTTTGGCTGACGCAGGAGACCTCCGGCAGCCGCTGACCTGGCCGACGGTGCCGGGGAAGGATTGATGTCATTGTGGAGACGATTCTTCCGTCTTTAAAATTCCTCCTTTTACAAAAGCGCTGACCCCCTTGGGGTCAGGAAGTGTGTTTTTGAGCTGAGGCCGCTGATCCTGCCGTGTGAGCTTCTGCATGCACGCAGTGCCTCGTGTGTGTGTGTGTGTGTGTGTGCATGTGTGCCTGTGTGTGTCATCTTGCAGCCGTGAACACTGGAGGAAGTTTCTTTGATCCAGAGCCGATTTCACAGGCCTACTGTTCACCTGCCTCTCCGCCTCACTGGGCGTGTGCGTCACTCGACCTGCGTGAGGATTTTCTTTCCAGGTTGAGTCCATCTGCTTCTTATGGCTTCAGTCACTTTGCTATTGCTCAAAAGTGTCCCCATGAATCTTGTTTTTTTTCCTATGACACCACCTCTGATCTAATTGGCTCACGTCAGATGGAGTCTGATCTGCTCAAATTAGATTTGGTCCACTTTTAGTACGTGGTTCTAAATCGAATCCACGCGCTTTTCGTCACTCTGTTGTTTACGTCGACTGCTGACCAGCTCACACCAGACTCAGGTTTTTAAAGGACGGCATGGTGGCAACTTCAAATTACAATCTGACTTTCAGAAGTAACTCAACTTGTGCTGCGTTGTTGTTATGCTTGTTGTTGCAAGATTTCCAGTGATGTCAGTCTCTGCTTTTCTCCTGATTGGCCAGCCTTTCTTTTACACTTAGAGGTTATATTATCGCCACCTCTTTGTTTCCTGTGGAATTGTATGTGGGCGAGATTTTTTTTTTTAAAAACAAAAAAAAATTTCAAACCGTAGGCCAAAACAAATATGTTTTAAAGATACCCTTGTAGGCGTGGACAAGAACTCGTTTCCATATATCTTATGCAACTTTAAATGACTCCAACTATTATTTGTTAACATGACTTCTGCAGTACATCCATTTAAAATTATTTAACAAGCTCAAACCGTTCAGCTGCAGGAAGCCGTCCCGAGGTACAGCCGACGCTTTCAAGCCTGTTCTTGGAGAAAAATACAAGACTTCTCTGCAGAACACAAATGCTTTCTTTCTCCTTTTACCAAAGGTTGAGTCAACGTGTCAAGCAGTTGTTTACTGTGCAGACAGGCGTTAAAACACACAGAGAGCGCAAGATTGCTGCGACAAAGAAATCTTATTGTTGGACGCCAAATGGTTTTTTTAGTCACAATCGATGCAAATCTTATCAGCAGAGAGAGAGTGACGCCTTGGAGAAGTGCCGGCACCGTCAGGGAAGAAGAAGTTGGGACCAAGAGGCAGGAAAAGGCTGTTTTTTCTCTCTATTTTCAACAAACCTATACTTTTTCTCATTTGCCCTCCCTCATTGCCATCTACGCTCAATGACGTCTGCCGGCGCAGCCGTTGTGCTCAAAAACGGCAATCAGCCGGCAGATTTTATTTTCCCCCTATCTGCTGTAAATGTGTCTGATTGTGTAATAAATTTCAGCGATGACTCCACAGGGAAAGGATGTGGGGGTAAAAAAAAAAAAAAGATGATATAGCTAGTGCGTTTTGAACATGTCCCCCCTCCCTTTGACGTCAATGATATTTTGGAAGGAGGTGAGTAAAAAATAAATAAATAAACAGGTACGACAGCAATCACCTTCCTGGAAGTGCAGGCACATCAGGCCAATTAGCAGCGTGAAGTCAGAATACCAGTGAACCTTAGCCCCACCACACACACACACACACACACACACACACACACACACACACACACACACACACTGGCGGAGCGTCTGGGCGGTTTCCCCTGGGCCCAGGACCCAATAGGGCCTGGCGCAACTGACGTTGGGGGCAGCTGTCTTAAACCGTCCCTCCCATAGCGCAACACATGCACTGGGCTGTTGACGGGACCAAACCACTCTATGCAGATGTAGGGGTGGATAGTCACTCAGCTACCATTGCGGGCCCCTGTAACCTAATGTTTTGGAGCCACGATCAGACTCGGGCCCTTGGAATCTTCCTAACTTTCCCCCCATTTATGGCATGTCAGGTAAAAACGCCACCACCAGCTGTCCCTCAACACCGTCCGTCTGACAGACCATATTAATGTCATTATTAATCACCTGTCAACAGAACAGGGAACAGCATAAAAATGAGCGGGAGCAGTTACAAACACAAAAGTGGAGCGAAAAAATGGAAAGAAAAAGAAAAAAGGGAGCAAGGAAAACCCAGTCAGCCAAGCTTGACTCCTGTTTTGTTCGCCCTAATCCTCTTCCTGTAAAAGATGAACCTGACGGTGTTTGCAGCGATTCATTCCCGACCCCAAAACCTGGTACACCGGCAACATGTTACCTGCATCATGTCATCATGTCAGGTTATAATTAGGTATTAAACATTGAAGCCTATAATATGTTCTGCTGTTATTTTTACACTCACAGGTAACATTAAAACTTGAACATTTGCAAGTGAATCCCTTCTTTTGTCTCAAAATGTATTTGGGGGGCAGAGGGATGGTGGTGGTGGTGGTGCCACTGTGCGCGCACAGACACACACACACACACACTTTGACTCAAGGCACTGCAGCACAAACACATTCTTGTGCTGTGTCTCAATTCAGGGTCTGCACCCTTCGGCGTATTTCCTCGTTTCGTCACCGCCGTTCTCTCCGGCTGACCAACCCCGGAAGTGACGTTTTTATAGTATCAAGCTAACCATTGGTTCGCCATCCAACAATGCCGTTGGATGATCAAATAAGTAAAATCCTACATTAAAAACTGGATACTTTATGTGAAACTTCAATACTTAAATTTATACGTCGGGTCTTTACCAGTACATGCCGCTAATTTCAGCTGACTTTCCAGAATCCTCCGATGCTTTGCAGCAGCACGCAAAGCATCATGGGATACATAGGTGCGTGAAGGATAGTAGCGGTGCATCCTTGGAATCGACTAAAACGAGTGCGAATTTCCAAATACGCATTTCGAGTGTTGTAAGCACCCTTGGGAATTGGGACAAGCCTTCGTGCAGTGCTATGACGCAACTTCCTTTCAAAATGCATACTTCAAGGATGCAGACCCTGAATTGAGACACAGCACTGGAGTTGCTGCAAACTGCACTGAACTTTCTCCACAGAATGAGCCGCCTTCCTGTGACCGGCGGTACTGCAGCTCAGCAGAAAAAAAAAAAAAGATCAGTTTCGGCGTAGAGGTCACCGCGGATATCGCGCTAAACCTGGTTCACATCGCCCCCCCATTTGCATGGCGTTCCGTCGCTGTTGCGTGCAGCTCTTTAGCACGCCATCCATTATCGGCTTTGCAGAAAAGATCGGCGACCCTTTAAAAATAATAACACCGGGGTGGGATGTTTTCCAAGTGCGTTCTTTATGTTCAACCGCTGTTTGCTTTCTGTTTGTTTCCTCCGCTGCGGCGGTAATGCAAATGGGTGAGTTCAGCCCGAGGGGAACGTCGTGCAAATAGCAGGGCACTTTTATGGAGGTTTTCACACGACATTTCCCGCAAAAGCCCCCCAAACAAAAGCGAACGGAATTAGTCACTAGACACTCTTGGCGCGAGTGCTGGACGCGCTGGAAATGACAAAGTCACCCTGCGAAATGGCGAGACATGCCATTTATATTTCAGTTCTGTATATCGAGTCCATTTGTCTGTTGGTACACACCTTTATGTCATTTGTTTTTTATTTTTTAAATGGCATCAACTTCTGGTAAAACTGCCGCTATAGCAACTTTCACACACGGCTCTTTGCTGTTGGCTTCCCCTTGCAGGGTTAACACTTTGCAAGATGGACATCAGGAGATGAGAGCTGAGATCAAGAGTCACCTGAACTGATTCATCCCAATGATTCATTTAGATTTCTGACATCCATTCCCTGCTGATCACATGCGATCATTGGTTGTTGATCAGTTTGCTGAAAGCTGCTAACAGTTCCATCAGGTTTTTGTAGCTCTTCTGCTGGGTTTGATTCGGCCGAATTTCCTAGTCTGTGTGTGCAGCCTGCAGCGACACCCTGCAGCGTTGAGCCACTTCTCAGCAACCTGTTTGTTATTTACAAGCATTGCCGTCAAAAACAGGAGCTTATTAATTTTCCTCAACGTGTTGCCAAACACGTGGGAAAACACAGAAATCCCTGGCTGACCTTTTCCTTTGCCCTTTCCTTCTCTGCATTCTCTGCAGCGGATGTGACCGTTGGAGGCTGTGAAGACCCACCGCTGCCGTCACTGTTTACAAACGCATCACACACTTTCTGCCTACAGCGCAGAAGGCCGTGAGAGAGGGCGGCGGCGAGATTACGCGACCTGTCTGGATAATTGAAAGTGGCCATAATGGAGCAGGCGGCTCTTTAAAACTGCAGGCTGCAGGTGGGAGCAGCGCCCCCCGCTGTAAGGATCTGGCAAGACTGAAGCCAACACACTCATTTGCGGCTCGCTCTGGTTCCCAGCGGCTTTCAGTGTTCTTCTGTTGACTTTGTTTAAATGTCAATTAGTAAAAGTTTGTTGTTGTTTTTTCCGCTGAAGTCAGAACTTGTAACTTCTACCTTCTTTTAATTTTAAATTTGACTCGTTAGGCTTTATTTGAATGTATATAAAGGGCATAGGAGCAGAAAGACAGTGTTTGTTTGGATGGACAATCTCTGGTGTGTTGCAACAAAAAATACTTTTTGTGTGTATGTGTGCATATTAAAAAAAAACAGACCATTTTCAGTAGGCTGGTGTGTTCTTGTCTGGCCTGTGTTGCTGTCCGTCCACAAGCAGGTGCCTCTCTTGTTTGTCTCTCCTCAGCTTTCTGTCTAGATGAACTGCCACCATGCAGCCAACTCTGCTTTGTTGTTGGTGTTGTTGTGTTGTGGCTACAAGTATTGCGTGAAGCCGTCCTGGCTGTCCGGATAAAGACAGGAGTTTGAGAAACACCTGTGCAAAAAAAAAACAGTAAAAGTGACCCTCAACGTTGTCGTTTGGCTGCTTTGTTTCGGATTATTGGTGTCCTGAGAAAATTGAAAATTGTGCACAGAAAATTCCAGATGTGGTGTTATGGCTGAATGGGTGGACGTCTGTGTCAAGGCTTTGACGTGGACACCTTCTGGATTCGCTGTGGCTTTAAGGGGACCCTGTGTGAGTCACTGCCAGCTGTCATCCCGCCTGGATTCACTGCAGAGTGTCCGAGGAGCCAGAGCAGGTGGCAGAACAGTGTGTGGACGCAGGCTATGTTGACAGACTGGCCTCAAGTGCCAATCTCTCTCTTTTCCAACCATGAAAAAGTGATTAGTTTTGATGGTGAAGAAAATTCACAAATATGTCAAGAAATGTAAGAAGTGCCAGTGTGTATTCATCTCGCATTTTAGATTAAAAAAAAAAGTGTTTCTTTTTCTTTTTTTGTTTATTTTCTGAAAAAAAATATACTAAATTCTGCTATATTCTGAGGACATGTGAGGCTGCAACCGCTTCCCTCTCTGGACTCCCGTCGCACAAGCCTACCTGACACAAATGGACATATGGAAATGAGATAACAGTGACTCATCTTTCAGCTTTGTCATCCTTTAACACAAGCTTCCATCGCTGGCTGCAGCTGCAGTTACGAGACTAGATCAGGAAAGTGGTAAAACAAATGGCAAGAGCTGTCGGCCTAAGAAGACCGTAGAGTCACCATGGCATGAGTGATGAACTCTTTGATTGTAAACTGAAGGGGTTTGAGAGCGGCAGTGGCAGACGTGAGGTGGATTCTGCAAAGCGCTCTGCAGTTCCTGGACGTCCTAATAGAGGAGAAGAACCTGAAAGCTGTTTGTGGGCGTCGCTTGAAGCGGCCGGCACTCATGTCGTGTTTGGGGCCCGCCCACTTCCTTTTATCACTAATGTACCCAGGGTCACACTCAGAGATGGCCAACTTGACTACCATTTGCAGAAACGGCGCCGCTCCCAGAACCTTGAACCTTGTCGCACTGATGGAACTGTTTTACCTCTTGTTACGTGGAGCTTTGAGAAGTTTTTACAAATGCATACAATCACATATTCAAACACAATCTGAAATCTGCTGTCTCCAAATCTCTTTTAGTGTAGGTTTAATTCTAATGCGTATTTAATGGTTTAATGGAGCCTTTGGGTCCCAGCAGTCAGCTCAAGGACTCTCCAACGTTGCGATGATGGTGCTGAAATTTGTGGACATGTTTAGAAATAAAACTATGTACTTGAATGAAAATTTAACATACATTTATAATTAAAAAATAATCAATGCATGCAAAACTCAAACTTGCGCCCTGGCCTGCCATTTTTTCTCCTCCACTGAGAAATATATTCAATGCAAAAAAACTTCAGAAAGCTGCAGCTTTGACATTCTGTTGTTGTCATTGGCTGCATCCACTGCAAAAATATAGTTTACCTCTGTCATTTTACCGCTTCACATGCAGGTTGTTAATTTCAAGTGCAACTTCAACCAGGTTGCATACAGGTCACATCACAAAGGAAATGACACAGGCGTTAAATATGAATTCCACCTGTGGCGTAAATCCAGCCTGATTGGTGCGGCTCAGTCGTGAGTAAAACACTTAATGAGAATCAAGACTTGAAATCGACCTGAATAGATTTATTTTTCTTTTACTATTAGTCAGAGAGTTTGTGTTGTGAATCAGAGTGGCTGCACCCCCGCTGCTGTTGTGCAACATTACTTTTACTCATGTTAAAACCGATCAAGGCGGAGGCTGCGGCTCCTGTAGCGCTGACCTCGGCACGGCTCCTTTCATGGCCTTCCTGCTGGTGATTAATTAAGAGCCGACTTATCAAGCCGCAGCTCTTGCTTTACAGACCCTCCGTGTCGGCGGTCAAGAGGGTTAGAAGTCTTCCCGCGCTACGACGGCTGCAGCAGATTCAACCTTTCAGCGGAAGTGAGAGATGAAAAGAGGCTTTGCGGGCATATTAATGAAAACAAGGCGGGCGAGGAGCTTTCAAGCAGCAAATCCCTTCAATAATAACTTCAATATAGAGGGCTTTTAACACTCGGGGGGCCTGGGGATTATTAATTACTCATTCATTTGGCCGCTTCCCTCGACGCCACACTTTAGTCGCAGGGACGGTTGCTGAATAAATTACGCTGGTGCCGCGATGGACAGAATACCAAAGCACGACACGGTTTTTGCAGGGCGGTGGAGATATTAAGGGGGACGAAAACAAGGCAGCAAGAAGTGTCGCTGCCCTTTCTGATATCACAAAGCATAATGCAGGATCCTGACACTGTTTTTAGCATGAAAATAACACAGTGAGGTCGCTGCCGACCTGTTCCAGGGCGACCTTTGACCTCCGCCAAGCTGAACAGAGACACATTATAGGGGGAGAGAAAACACAAACAAACACAAAGAGGAAACAAAGGGAAAATTGATGCTAGAGTGAGAAACACAGCGGCCCAGTGGGTGTTGGGTCTGAGTTGATGGCCGACTCCTCTTTTCCTCTTTAACACGCTGTGACCAGCAGAGGAGCTGCAGACAGCGGCTGCCGAGGCTTCCTCCCCAACCGGGGTTATCGCAGTGTGTGCATCGATCAATCATGCGCCAATAAAGAGCGCGCAACAGCGCTCGGGCCCTGAACTCACCGCGAGAGTTCCGTGACCTGAAACCGACGGCTCGGAACAAAAAGATGCTAATATGAAAAAAAAGAAATTGAGCAGCCGTCAGTGTGCAGGCTGCCAGCCGGAAGGTGATCCAAGTTCATGTATTGTGACTGTGAGTCGCATTTATTTGTTATGTAATAATTGATTTGAATCACTGCCGACATAATAAAAGTGATCTTTTCAGTCTGTCTGGTTCTGGTTAATTTCTTTCTGCCTCACTTTATTGTGGTTGTATTCAGATGTTCCTCAGTCGCAGCATTCCATCCCAGCCGGCCGGCTCACGTGGAACGTTTTTATTGCCGTCAACACAGGTATTACTTTTTACTCGTCGCCTCATCTGTGACCTTAACTGTCTGTAATAAAGATCAGGTGGAATTTTTAAGTATTTGTTTTTTTCAGTTTGAGGCATCTTGGTTTTTTAGCTTAAGAAAGAATGACAGCTTGCTTGCGACTGGGCTGAAGGACAAGGCCACATGCCTGTATGGGCACACAGCTGCATTAACGTTTCTATGGACAGCCGCTGTTACAGAGACTGAAGATATGTTATCTGCCTTCCTGTGCTGCAGTTTTTCCATTGTGAAGTGACAGCGGGAAGTGTTTATTGTGAAGTAGTTAAGGTTGGACGACTCGTGATGTTAAATTATAGCATCTTTATATTTTGTCTCTACTCTGCTCACAATTGCCAAGCCCTTTTGCACACGCACGGCGTGCATCAGATCATGGTTCAGGGATCTGATGGGTTAAATTATCACGAGGAACTGACTCATACAATCTGAGCTCGAGCTGAAACACCACCTAATACAGAGAGACATTAGCTGCGTTTCTATGACCCCTAGAATTGCGCAAAACCTAAATATGGCAATAAAAAAAACTGGCAATGGAAGCACATAATCTTCAAAAAACCTCTCAAATATGGATAAAAGGTTTTGACGCTCTCATGAGGTGGTTTTTCAGATGTATCCAAATAGAGGTATGTCGCAAAAGTGTCATGGAAACACTTTTTTCACATTTACACGTCACCACGTGACGTACGGGGTCATGTGACCAGTTCACTTCAACTGAAAATAGCGCGTTAAGTTTGGACAGAGGAGGAGACGGAATATTTTTTACAAATAACCAAAGAGAAAAATATAACCACCATTCTTGATGGCAAACAAACGTAAACAAACAAAAGCAAACGTAATTCTCGTAAATCTCGCAGGACAAGCTTTTACAAGAATTACGGCTTTTGCGCTTCACACGATTCAATGTAAAGTAACTGTCAAGAAAAGTGTCTTCCAGGTAGTGTCAATGACATTGTCAACTTGTCGCCCCACTCCTATTTTGTCCTTCAGTATGCCGCTGTGTGATTGGTGCATGCGGAGTAGCTGAAATTGGGTTTGAGATGCCGCCGTCGCCAGTAAACCTCATTTGCAGAGTCTCTCTCAGAAACACGGTTCTGAGAGCTGCGTCCTTTTTTTTGTTTTTCATTTTTCTCTCCATTTACTTCCTGGGAATTGAAAGAAGGGAAGACTAAGCATCACTTGTGAAAGAAGCCCAGTGACTCACGCTGTCACCCTTGACCTCCTTCCTTCACGAGTTGATTGAAGTCAATTGCCAGTGAGGGAATGCGTCACAGGCTGTGAAGCTGGAGCCTGCAGGAGCGGCGAGGACATGCTGGTGTAGGCTGCAGAAAATGTGTTTGTGTTGCGTTTGCCATGGTGAGCTGGTGGGCGCTGTGGTAGCTCGCGTCCAGCAACTGGTGTGCACCCACCTCCAAACTCCTCCACCGTGGTACCTCAGAGTACGGTTGTTCTCGTGGACAGGCGCTCCATGTGACACATGATTCAGTAGAAATTATTTGCAGTAGCATGTGATGGTGTCACTGGTGTTTGCTCGTGAGTGCGTGTGTGCGCACGACACCACGGGCACGGGTTCCATTAGCCGAGCATCATGAGTTCAAATGTACGTATTTGAGGATAAAAGTTTGCCTTCGAAGGTCTCTTGGGCCCAGTTAACGCCTAGTCTGTTCAGTCTGAGCGTTAAATGAAATACCTCATCAATAATTGAATAATTTCCTACAGTTGAAGACGCTTAACGCATGTATTTGGTTTGCAGATGATCTAATTTGTCTGTCACTGAATGGTTCTGATTTTTTTTTTTTTTTTTTTTTTGGCTAAGGAAGGGAGGGTTAAATTTTTTTGGGAAAATGCTTACTAAAAAAATATATGTTTTTAGTCCATCCTTTGCTGCTTAACCTTTCTCCACTTTTAGGAAAGTTCAGAAAAGAACTGAAGTTTGACCCAGTAGCCCTGTGTGATGTCACAAAGGGCACAAATACCCCATTTTGACCTCTCACCCTGCACCTCAAAGGTTTTTGGCTCCATCCAATGAGACCTGTTGGTTTGGTTTTTTTTGTCTCTTTCCAATTATAGATGTCAAACGAAGCATCAGTTTTATCAGGAAACTGTGAAAAAATGGCTGCATGTGCTGGGTTTTTATTTTGCACCTGCAGAATATTTCTGGATAATCAGTTGTGCAGGGCAATTCCACTTAAAAGCCTTGGATGAAAAAAAATAAAGAGTTGAATGGAGGAGTGTGTTTTGACACTTTCAAGTGATCTTTCAGAGTAAAATGTACTCAAGAGAAACATCATCTCCTTCCCAAGAGAGACTCGCAGTCCTGAACAGTGAGACAGTCCAGCAGGAACAAAACCAGAACCAGCAAATGTTGGTTTCAATCAAAACAAAGAGACGACGCTGACGCTCAGAAGTCTGTGGGGGAGTTTTGAGGTCGTCTGAAATGTCACAAATTCATCCGGATCAAACCGTCATGAAAGAGAGCGGCGATCAGGGAGGAGCGGCGACATCGTCTTTTGTTCTCCATGCATGTCATCAGCACATGGCAAATAATGCAGTGGGAAGTTTGACGCCTTTTCTTTTCTTTTCCCAGTCCAAAAAAAATATCCCCCCCCCGCCCCCCCGCTGCTCTTGCTTGACTCATACAACACACAGAACAGATGGAAAACCGCTAATCTGTAGTCTGAGAGTCACAACTCTGCAGCACAAAATCAAAAGAACTAAAACGGAGGAAAAGGAGGAAGGTGTAGTCGCGGCGCTATTGACCATTTTTCAACGACTTCGCTACTTTTCTGCGCTGTAAGAGGCCGATAATGCAGCAGCCGAGTCGCCAGTCGAGCGCACCGCTCTCGCTGTAGCTTTGAAAGTGCAGGAAATTGATCGAGGCTCTTGATTTGCTGCACTGTGTTCGGCCTCAGGACCATTTGCCTTCATGGTGCTTTACTGCCTGCGCTTAAGGTAAAAATCAATGTTTGCGAGAACAAAGGAGGGCCCTGAAGGGCGGGTTGAATGGAATTGAATGGAAAAAGGCCGTCGATCTGGCAAGAATTATCAAGTTCATCCGTTGTGATCTGACAGAACACTCTGGCTGGTTTTAAATTTTTACACCAGAGACTCTGAATCATTACTTTGAAAGCTGGTCTGTATGTTCATTGACCACGGCCTCTCATCGATTGATTGAATGTTAAATGCAAAGCACAGTGCAAACGTCCGACTCTTCACTCCGCTAACATTTATTAGCTTATTAGCTTCCGTGCATTTGTCCGTGAGGTGACTTCTGAAGAGAGAAAAAAAACATAGACTTTTTGACGTCAGCCAACTCAGTGTTCTTTTCAAGGCAAATACACTTATAGAAATGTGTATATATAGATTTTGCATTTGAATTTAAAGAGTTAATCCAGTGGCTGGGTCTTATTTTGCGTCCGGCTGAAGAGAAAACAAGAGCAGCGTGTCATCCTCCACAGTCCTCGAATAGCTCGGCGCAGAGCCGCGTGATTCACGGTTTCTCCAGCGAAGGCTCCCGTCACTGACGCCGTGACAGCAGAAGACATACAGATGACACATTAGGGGGGGGGGAGGGGGGGGGGGTGTGGGCGGCTGACAGAATATCCATTCACTGGTTCATCAGTGACTCTTCTTTGTGCGCTGATCATAGTTAACGTGTCAAAACATTGGGGGGGAGCGGGGAGGCGGAGCTGAGCGGAACTGTGCCCAGCTCCTTTTGTGTCTCTGAGCAAGTCTGAACGCTTCTGTGACAATAGAGGTCCCGTGTTCTGCAACATCGCCGACGTTACTTTTGCTCCCAGCGTGTTATTTCTGCACCCGGGTTTGAAAATCACCCCTTTGCGATGTCACCAAGGGCACATCTTGCCACCATTTAGCAAGATGCTAAAGCCATGTCTTCTCAATGATATGTGTGCCAACCAGCCAGCCTGCAGGACTTGTACAAACTAAGTTTTGCGCAATCAATTTTGCATTTCATTATGCATTCATTAATTCTCCAATATGTGTGGGTGTGAGTACGTGAGCCTGTGTATGTGTGTGGGTGTGACTGTGTGCTTGTGCAGGTGTGATTGTGTAGGTGTTTGCTTGTCTCTATATTGGAAGGTTGGGTTTGTTTTAATTCTCTTTTATTTTTTTATTTCTCTTTGTTGTTTATATTTTATTTCTTTGCTTTGAGGCACTTTGAGTTGCTTAATGGAGGAAAAGTGCTGTACAAATAGATAAAGTTTGAATTTTGATTTAGAGGATTTGGTTCCACCCTCTGAGTCCAGCCTGTTATTGTTTAGGAAGGCCCGGTTAAAACGTTGGTTCTGGCAGGAGGCTGCAAACAATGGGCTAAATATGCAGTTTTCTATAGAATGTTGTGGAGTCTCTTTGGAGTCTCTTTTTTTGGGTGGGAGCTGGTAATTAATTAGTCCTGTCAGGCTGCAAAACGTAGATCAAAATATAATAAATAACATTAATGTGGATTGTTACGTTTTCTCCTTTTTGCTCCTTTTAAGACCACTTTCACATTGCGTAAGAAACAAACAATCCTCGGTGTTTGTTCACTTCTATGACTTAGAACAGAAAACAGAAGGGGCAAAAGCACGTATGAGCAGGAGAGACTCAGTTAAACAGGTTTAATCACTGCAAATCCCACGGAGCAAAGGTCTCACTGGCGGCCTCTGGCACGCTGGCCCGGAGCTTTTCCTCCGAAGAAACATCGCTTGTGCTTCCCTTAATAGCAGAATTGTTTGATCCTGTAAGAAAAAACCCTTGAGACAACATTTTCCACTTTGTAGTGAAGAGGATACTCAGTGCTCATCGTAAAAAGAAGCATTTAAAGGGGAGAGGGGACACATTTTTGGAGCATCTGGAGAGAAGACAACCTGCTGCAGGAGGAACGGAGAGCTTTCAGCGGGTTGGAGGGTCGGCTGTGCCAGCACGTGAGTTTCAGCTGGGAAAAAACAACAACAAATGCACGTTTCAGAACCAGAACATGCCGAGAAAAAGAGAAATAAATAAAAAGAGCGTAATTCTGCCCATCCGTCCTCGCGGCCGCTGCAGAAACGGTGAGACTCACAATGCTGCGGCTGGTCTCTCTGCACTAGCACATACAAGGAAAGAAGACCCGTCAGTTTGATGCAACACCGGTGGCGGCAGAAGAATAGACATGCAAATAGGGAGTAAAAGCGACACAAAAGGAAAACCTTTCTTTCTTCTGCCACACCAAAATCGCAGACGTGCCGCGCAAAAACTTGTTTGCTAATCTGACTCAGCCAACTTTTCGGTTTTGTTTTGTTGATGTGATGCTGGGGGAGTTTTTCCTTTTAATTTTTTTTCAAGCCGTCTTCCACGCCGTGTGGTGCAGGGCCGCCCTGGAATAGCAAGTCATTAAAGGAGAAATCAATTTCTCTGCCTCAGCAGCTCCTCTGGACTGCATGTCATATTCAGCTCTTTGTATATTGGTTTGTGCTGTCAGTGTGACAGCTGTTTGTCAGCTCAGTATGACCCAGAGGGTCACCAGAATGGCTGAGAGGGTCATTGGGCGTCCTCTGCCCACGCTGCAGGACCTATACGGCTCTCACTGCCTCAGAACAGTCACAATGACAATAAAATCTATCTATCTATCTATCTATCTATCTATCTATCTATCTATCTATCCATTTATCTATCTATCTATCTATCTATCTATCTATCTATCTATCTATCTATCTATCCTGTGAATCGTCTGTTTGGCCCAAAACCTTCCCTGATATTGGCTCAAGTGTAAAACAAACACATTTAGGATCTTAGAGTATTTGTCACAGTGATTGTTGTGCCGTTGCTCAGTTGTCAGGGTTCAGGGATGCCAGCGGCTACTTCTTGACCTGATTTCTCATCTTAACTTCATTTCAAACGGCCTTCATTTTTTGCTGATGAAGTCCCTCTGTTTTTTTCAGTCCCTGTGAAGACTTGGAAGGTGTTCCAAACAACTCCGTAACACCAGCCAGCCTGCAGGACTTGTACAAACTAAGTTTTGCGCAATCAATTTTGCATTTCATTATGCATTCATTAATTCTCCAATATCCTCCTCACTCTTTATTACTTTCCCCCATCGTCTCCCCGTGCTGAAGTTTCAATTTATTCATCTCTTGTTGCACCGACTGACATCTTACTTTCACCCTGCCTACAAATCAGATATTACATTTACTTGTTGGAGGCTGTTTTTGCAGAGGCAGATGAGGAGGGATGCCTGCCCCCCCCCCCCCATCCACCCCACAACCCCCTCTGCTTCAATGTGCCGCGCTCGGCCACGTGTAGATCGGCGTCCCGCCGCACAAAGGAGCTGCCGAAGCGACGGCTCACCTCTGACACTCGGCCCACAAATTGGAACTTGTTGCAAAAGTCGAGTCAGAATCGACCCTCGGCGACGCCTCCACAGCGCAACATCAAAGTGCCACCCGGGGCCTGGACGCATCATGAGCACGGCCAGAGAGAAGCAAGGGTCTCGGGTGGTGGAGGGGTGAGCTCGGGGGAGGGTGGTGGTGTGCGGATCAGTGGTAGACGATGCTTCAAACGCAATCAAGGTGCACAGAAGGAGGCCGATGCTGATGTTGCTGAGCTGCCTTCAGTTGCATGGTACACTTGTGCAATATTGTAACTCCGTTATTGTGATTATATATTTTTAGCATCATATTCTGCATACTTCAGAATCAGAAACACGTTTATTGCCAATTAGGTTTAACACTTACAAGGAATTTGCTTTGGTGTAGTTGGCACTTAAAAAACAACAGCAATACAAAAAAGAACAGCTTACTATACTAACTATATAAAAGTATACTATATATATATGTATATATACAGGAGATAAAAATAACAAATTACAAATTTACAAAATAGCAGAAATAATTAAATATAATGTGCAACATTAGATCGTTGTGCAAATAAAATAAAAACAAAAGTGTGTGTTTCCACCTACTTTTGGCATTATCACCATTTTCATTGTCACTTTTTACAATTAGAAGCAACATTATTGTCGCATTGTTCCGGTTAACATGGTCGTCAGTATCATAATGATGATAACAATTGAGGGTGGAGGGTAGTGATGATGAAGATAGCGTTGACCGCATGCATGGTGATGATGATGATGATGATGATGATGATGATGATGATGATGATGATGATGATGATGATGATGATGATGATTGTGATGACATTGATGTTGACGGCGATTATTATGATGACAGTGGTGATGGATTACACAAGCGCCCAAAGTTCAGACTTCCGTCACTTCCTGTTCAGACCTGTTTAACCCCTGCCCACCCATCGACCCCTCCGTCCCTCCATCCCTCCGTCCCTCCATCCCTCCATCCCTCCATATCTTTCATGCAGACGACTGTCAAGATTTTACATTCCCGTCTGCTCTGTTGTGCAGACCACTCACTCTTTGTTCAATCCTTCACTCTAATTCGCAAACAGATCTGATTTCCCTCCTGTCCAATTACACCTGACAGAGCAACATGTGAATGTGTGTGTGTGTGTGTGTGTGTGTGTGTGTGTGTGTGTGTGTGTGTGTGTGTGTGTGTGTGTGTCTTCAGCAGCGCAGGGGAGAGCATGACTCCAGTGGAATACAAACGAGCAGGGCGACCGGAAGTGCTGCTGCTCCAGGCTCGGCCTGAGAGTGGCAGTAGAGAGTCAGGGATGGTTTTCTCTCTCCCTGAGTTGCTTCTCACTACGCACACACGCACACAGCTCCAGGAGAAGAGCACCATGAAATGACTAAGAGGTGCGTTTAGTCACACGGCTGCAAACCTCCTGAGGATTCGAGTTTCTTCTCTGCAAACTCACCTGCACGTTGTAACTTTCTGAAAGTCAGAGAGGGCGAGCGAGACCTTCTGCAGGGGCCCTGCAGCCTTGGCTGTGTTTGTCTGCGCGTGTGTGTGTCTGTGTGTGTTTGCGTGCCTGCGTCGTGCACAGATCGTGCGCACGAGCATTACATGAGGGGGGAAAAGCGGACAACATACAGTTGTTTCCGAGACGTTCCTGACGCTTGCACTGCATTGTCCTGCATGACATCACCGTCTTTTAACAAGTCGCGCGCACAGTGGCAGTGATTCATCGGCGCCAAGGTCCCGGCAAATAATAAGCAGCCAGAGGAGTGAAAACATGGAGTTTTTTGAAGCTACCTTTCAACCCGCTGTCTGACATCCTCGACCAAAATGCTGGCGTTGGCGACTAAATTGAAAGCTCTCTGCGCTGGTTCCAGCTTTCCAGGTTTTTTTTTTTTTTAATCTTTTTTACTTCCTGAGTGACTTCTTCGGCCCATAGAGGGGTGAGAGGAGGGTGGAGGTGGGGAGGGAGGATCGCAGGTGTGCGAAGGCGGCTAGTGCCAGGCTCCACGTGGGTGTGTGTGTGTGTGTGTGTGTGTGAGCAGTTTGCGTTGGCCTGGCAGCATTTTCTTTTTAGAGCCGGAGCCTCGTGCTTCAGGCCTACCCGCTCCTCTGCCCACAGCCGGAGCCGAGGCGGCGCCGGACTGCATGTCAGCGGTTACTCATACTACAAGTTGTAGTGAAGGGGAGGTAGATCAAACAGAAACATGACCACCGAGTGTCTGCGGTCCCTTTTTTTTCCCTTTATAAAGTCCCACTGTGTGTGGTAGGGAAGTCAGATATTATCGGCCTCCTGGTATTATCGATAAAGGCATTAAAAAATGATATAGGAAAACATCGGTATTGGGGAAAAAATATCATAAAAATATGACTTTTTTTTACATTTCTTCTGAATTTAGTTGTCATGCCAAACAATGAATTCCTCGAATTTGCTGGTATTACTAAATAGTAAATAACAATACTTTACTCGTGTCTACTACGCTTGATGATGTCATCAAACCACATCGAAGCATAATCGCAAGCGACGTGTGCTTTAGCAGCACAGTGGTTTCAGTGGTAGCTGGCTGCTAATAAAATAGGTCATTCGTAACTGACAACATCATGCGGGACATCACAATACAAATTAGCCATAATGTGTGAATTCCACGACCGCATATATCGGTAGCAGTTGTGGTCGGTTGATATTGGTATCGGAAATCAGGAGTTGGACAATATTGGGATATCGGATAATGGTAAAAAAGTCAATATCGGACATCACTAGCGTGTGGTTTAGATGAAAGAATATGATGATAGAAATCGTCGAGTAATGTGAAAAGGAGAGCAGCAAAAAATGAGTGATTGTCTTTGCCTTGACAGACTGACATAATGTTTTTCAGCAGACAAAAGCAATAACTTGTTGAAGTTGCTTTGGCTGTTGCTTAGCAAATACACTCAGGCTTAGAGGATCGACAGATAGTCTGTACAAAGAGCAGAGTTAGAACATCTGCCTAAACAGACTCTTCATGCTTTTTTTCTGCTAGACCAGAGTAGATCCCTTTTTTTTTTCTTTCCTTTTTTTACATCAGTAACAGCAGCAGGGCCGTCCAGGGTGGATGCAGCAGCTCCTCTTTGCATGGTTGTCGCCCCCTCTGACATTCCCTGTCAGGACATTTGGTCCCGCATGTCACCGTCGCTGCAGATGGGCAGCGACTCCTCCGAGACGTCTGTTTTCTGAGGGCGCCAAACGCACAACACGCTCCTCGTTCCAGTTGGACGGCCGCCACCAGGGTGGTGGGATCAAACGGCGAAGCCGCCTGTCGTACATGCATATGATCCTGTAGCTGAGTTCTTATTCTTCTTTTTCTTCAAAATATTGAAGTCATTTTTCCCTGTTACGTTAAGAAACAGTGGTAGTAGTTCAAGTGTGTGGACGCTGTGCATTTACTGTAGCATGAAAGTGTTGCGAACAGCCAACATGGTTATTGTTTTCTATTTTTTCACTGATACACAAAAATAGTACAAAATACATAAAAATATTAAAGTACAAAAATATAGCTCTGAAAAATATAACTCCCACGTTGTGCTTTGATCTTCGAGGCGACTTCAATTATGCTAGATCTGTCTTGGCCGGGTCTTTTTTTTTTTTTTTTTGCCTAAATTAAAACAAATACAGATATTTGTCAGCCAAGTGCTTCTATAAGTGGCTGCATCAGTCTGTTTTTCAGTTTGAAATTACAGCGATACAAAAGTGCAATTTTCTTCAGGCGGGAGGCAGCAATGATGAAAGAAATTAGACAGTCGCCCAGTTTAGGGGCCCAACATTTCTATTTTTTGATGCGCGCTCGCTGCCGCGGCGAGCCGGCCTGCCCGAGATGAATGTTGATGGCCGTCCCCGTCCGGGACGAAATCTATCAATCTGCTCCAGGAATAGAGCCCTTAATGAGGCAGTTTATCCAGGAACACAAGATGAGAGATGGCAAAGGGGCTGGCGGCTGCTGCGGTTTTACTGGCCAAACAATCCAGACGCCGGGCCAAAGCGACTCGCAAGACCTGTTATTTAGCTTCCGCGAGGTGCCTCGGGTGCAAAATCAGCATAATTGGTCGGTGCGGCGGTCGAAAGAGGGGCTGAAGTGGTGAGTCACAGAGATGTTGTTTGGCCGCCGGACATTTTTGTTCTTTGGAACTGACATTCCAATGAGAGCGGTCCAGGGGAGAGGCCCAAAAAAGCGAGGTGTCTTCCCGGTGGTGGTGGTGTTGTTGTTGGTTGACTGAGTTAATGAGACCCCCCAACACTCAGCTATATCCTCAGCGGTGTGATGGTGGGCCGAGAGGCGGGCAACAGAGGGGATTGCACAAGAGCGGCCCTCGCACTTTACATTTGCAACGTGATTTTCGGATTGCTCCTCAACTCGGAGGCGGCTCATGCAGCGAGGCCGAAGACAAGACAAAGAGAGAAAGTTAGAGACAAACAAAGACTCAGATTGGAAAAACAAAGAGACACAATTGGGCGAGGCCATGTTGATATACTGTGGAACTGCAGAACTGTATATCCTACAGATGGTGTACGTTCCCCTTGTGGTCTTTCGTTCTTTGAGGTTTTAATCTGGGTCTCTGATCTCTTTATCTCCAGTTTAATTATGTCAATTATGCCATTGCTCAAAAACTAGTTAAAGCCCCGAGGCGAGCGCCAACGCCTCTCTGATGCTGCTGCCTGCAGCTCAGCCTGCGGCCACTCAAAGACCATAATTAAGTTGCTAATGGCTCTCGGAGAAGACGGGCACTTCAGAACGAACTCTTTCTTCAAAGAACGCTCCTTCTATCTTTCCTTTTTTTCCTTGTCTTTTCTTTGTTTTGTCGGCTTCACTTCCTGTCAGCCTGTCGGAAGTGGAAAATCCACTTTGTGAACGCTTGAGAATCCACCACCTGCCTGTGACTGCGTCGCCATGGAAACCAGTCGGACTGAGACAGGGTGAGTGACAGCGTGTGTGTGTGTGTGTGTGTGTGTGTGGTGGTGGTGATGGTGGTGGTGGTTGGGGGGTTGCATCATGACCTTCGTTGCAAAACAATTATAATCGCCACCCTTCAAGCTCATGCACGAGTTCAGCGCCCGATTGTGTCATTGTGGAATTCCAAGTAGGGAGGGTCTGTCAACAGGCCTGCAGCGTCATATAAGATGATGGTCAACTCATATATCTCGTATCTTTCGGTCTGTTTGCTCAGCGCTAAACGGCTGCAAATATAATAATATATAATAATTTAATTTTTTCAGCTGACTGATGCTCTCCGGTGCAAAAGCAGGTTTGCACGATTAATTATGCAAGCGTGCCCAGAAAACACTGATTAATATGGGACTTTTTTTCAAAAGAGCAAATTGTTTCCATAATTTGGCCCACAAATGTTTTTTGCAAAAAAGCTTTTCATGCATTTTTATTGGCTTTCGTCATTCTCTGATCAGCAGCTCACCTCAAAGCTTAAATTAGTGATCCACGTCTGTTTGAATCACAAGCTATTTATCTGGAGCAAGTAGCAGAGAAGTCAGCAAATCTCGGCTACATGCAGGCAGGACGCAAATGAATATTTCTTGGCCCAGGCGGTGCAGCAGCAGCAGCAGCAGCAGCAGCAGAGTCTCGTCATTACCCAGGAGGGAGTTTGGAGTCTGGAGCGCCTGCAGCAGGTTTTCTCTGATTTTTCTTCTTTGACCGGCTGATGTCTGCGCCTGCTGCGCCTGCTGCGTCTGTTTGAGGCGGTGACCTCTCTGCTGGCGCGCCGTTCTCGGCCTTGATGAGCTCTTTTGTTTTCATCCCTCGGCTCCTTCTCTTCGTATCAGCTTTGCTGCTGTGCTGCTGTGCCTCCCCCCCCCACCCCCCACCCTCCAGCGCCTCTTTACGTCTCTTAACGCTGCCTTCCTATCAACCTTGCACAAACTCATTGCTTGCCCCTGACTCGCCCACCACTTCCGCTCGCCACCGCTGCTTTTCTACTCATCCTCTCTCTCTCGCTCCCTCGCTCCCTCCCTCACTCACTCTCCTCCCTCCCTGCCTGATTCTCTCCCTTTTCTCTGCGGCTCCTGTCTTGCAGCCAGGTTAACGTCAGTATAATGTGATGCTCTTACATTTCTGCCTGGAGCTGAAAGATGTTTCCCTCTCTGCCTTTCTTTTCTTTTTCTTTCCTTTTTATTTCCTGTTGTGTCTATCTGCTGCTGGCCTTCCTCCATCGCTCTCTGTCATTCCTGATGGTGGGAGGTTTTGTCAAGAATCGCAGCTGTCAGCGGAGTGACCGTTGCTTTGCGCACACTGGGGTGATTTGCAGCCTTTATCGTTTATGCACCGATTGAAGCGTCGCATCAGAAAAAGGATCTATTTATTTATCTATTTCGAACATGAACAGTAAACACCATTCATTCATTCATTCATCTTCTATACCCGCTTATTCCAATTCAGGGTCACGGGGGTCTGCTGGAGCCTATCCCAGCTGTCTTAGGGCGAAGGCAGGGTACACCCTGGACAAGTCGCCAGTTCATATCCAACAGTAAACACCAATGTCTTAAAAAAAAGAAAATATACATTCATTCATTCATTCATCTTCTATACCCGCTTATTCCAATTCAGGGTCACGGGGGTCTGCTGGAGCCTATCCCAGCTGTCTTAGGGCGAAGGCAGGGTACACCCTGGACAAGTCGCCAGTTCATCGCAGGGCCAACAGTAAACACCAATAATAATAAAAAAAAAGAAAATATACAAAAAGACAAAATGAACAGAAAATAAAAAAAGACAAAGTCAATCAAACAACGATAGAAACAGCCATGATTCTCATGTTTGAAAGTATATAAAAAACTACAGAAAATGAATTCATCATTTTAAGGCTACATTAAATACATGATATTGATGACAAAAGGATGACAAAATATTTTTCTTTTTCAGGGAAGGGGTAGTCGATTTAGCAGATTTTGTTTTGTTTATGCATGCTTGAAGTGACCTTGTTTTTTCAAAATGGTGAGTGGGAGATGGAAACACTTTCACCACATTGGATGCAACGAGCTCCGAGCTCACGTTTGTGCAGCAGCCCTGACGAGGAATGCAACAAATCAAAATGTTTTGTGGTCTCACCCATGAAAAATAACAGTGTTAAAATCAAATTGCCAAGTTTGTTTGTTGCCACGGCAACCTATCAGCAACCTCTGTTTCCTTGCAGCCTTGTTAAGGCCCATTGCTTTCATGCATCTGCTGACAACACAAGCGCAGTTTATCATCTCAGCTGCACACTTAGAGACTCTTTGAACTACAGAAGCGGCTTACACACAAGCAGGAGCGTTTTTTTTTTTTGTTTTGTTTTTTGTTTGTTTTTTTCAGGTCAAATCCAGAAATTTGCAACATCACCTTCCCCTCCTCCCTCTTAAAATAAGTGTTCGTTTTTACACTTTGTGCCTGTTACATAAAACTTTGTGTACAAATGAACAAGTGGTAATGTACTAATAATAAGTAATGATGCTTGTTGTTTTTTTTCTTTCTTTGCTGTGATTATGCTGAGCCTGTCTCACTGTGTCACCATCACTGTGTCAGGTTGCGTAATAGCAGCAAAGTATGGCTCCTGCCCTCTCATCCACACCCTATTATTGGCAAATAGCAGGCATGTGGGACAGACGGGCCGCAGGTATATCAGTTACAGCTCAGTGTGAAGCCAACAACGGCGAAAAAAAAAAAAAAAAAAAACATAACTCGTCGAGTTCAGTTGACACCATTTGTAACAATAACAAGCCGGCGTTAGAAGCTCTGGAGGGAAACACTGTGGCTGGGAGGGCCCACGTAATGGGGATGCATTCGATTGTGCAGGTGGTTGTGTTATTGTATTGATTTTAAAGGGGCTTAGCAAATGTCATTTCGACTCGGCGGTGCGCCACTTTCTCCAGTGCCGGGATAATCCATTTACACATTAGCGGGAGCAGTGCGCCTGCTGCTGTGGGCGCCTAATGCTGGACCAACCTTTGCTGCATCGTCATCTCGGCGTGCAAAAGTGGAAAAAAAAAGATAAAACGGCATTTTAAAACAGGAGGGTTTTAGCTCAGAGCGACTGTCTGGACGCTGCCACCTACTGGTTTTTAGGTCAAACTGACAATTTGTCGCCATGTGACTAGCAGCAGGCTTCACTGCTAGCTTGCTGGTCATGCCACGCCAAGATAAACTTTTTGCCAAAGTTGGGCGGGAACAAAGGAGAAAGGTGTTTTCTAGACAGAATAAAGCCTTTGATCTTATTCTATGATTTATATAATGATTATTTTGTGGCCCAGTTCTGATAAAACCGCCACTTCTCAGCAGCATCCGGCCTCTTTAGCAGTAGCCACCGGTTACCTTACGCTAGCCTCTACTTGTTCCTACTGTTCTTCTGGTTTTGTTGATGGATGGATGGATGGATGGATGAATGAATGAATGAATGGATGAATGGACGGAAACAGCAGAGCAATGTCTGAGTACTGCTACTGGTGCGCACCCCAGCACCCTAATGGATCTCAACTTACCTTGTTTACACGGATGCGCTAAACAAACAACTCTCGTGTGCCATCAAAAGGGCAGAGAGAGTAAGATATAGAGTGAGTGAGAGGAAGATTTGAAGATTTTTTTCACAAGCCACAAGGCTTGTTTGGGTTATAAATAGTAATGATAGGAGGCAGAATGGGTGACATCACATGTTTGTCAATACTACCCTGACGTCTGAGGATGGATGGTCGGGTGGGGTGAGAGTGAACCTGAAGTGTCCTGGTCACTTTGACGTCAGCGACATTAACACCTCTATTTCTGCCACCCACTGAGTTCTTATCAAGGACGTAAATTAAATACTAGGTTTATATATACATATATCTCTCTCTCTATATATATATATATATTTTATTTTTTTTATAATAATTTTTTTATGGGAAAAACAGTCCTGCTATCCTGAGATAGCAGGATTGAGGGTGTGAAATTATTTCATTTCTTGGTCGGTTGGAATGAGTTGACCTGAAAGTGCTGCTGACGTCCCGGTGAATCAGAATGGCCGCTGAGACAGACTCTGCCCACCACCACCACCACCCTGTGCCATTCTCCACTCTCAGGGGTGGGTCTCGCCAGGTTCTGATGCAGATTTGTTCGCGTCAGAGGTGGCGGAGGTGGAGGGTGGACAGCAGCCGACTCTCTGACAATGTTCCTGCTCCCGCCGAAGGAGGTTCATCGTGTGAATTGTTCTTTCCCGCGTAGATCCGGGCCAGACCGTGTGACGTTGATGCAGCGTCTCTTTCACTTCACTCTTTGGGTGTTGGTGGACTAACGCTGCAGTCACTGTTGCCGCGTCAGAGAGGGATCGCAAGGCCTTTCATAACCACGTACATCCGAGGATCTCTAGAACTGTTTAGGGAATCTGGGAAAGCAAGGGCACTTATTAAAGATGGAATAATTCACAGATTTTTCACCCCATTTTAAAACTGTGCAAGCTTGCTATTATCACCCACAAAAATCTGTGGATCTGCAGGAAACAAAGTTTTTAACCATGTGTTTGCACGTCTTCCTGCCAAAAAAAAAAGGAGTTTTGTCACCAACTTGAGGGGCCTTTTGTGACATCACAATGGCCAAATTCAAGGACAGCTTGAGAAGGGGAGCATTCATTGGAAGAAAATGATGGATTTTCTCTTTTCAAAGGGCTTCACTGACTTCCCTAGAGACACATTACTGTTGGAAGACCCTGGTGAAGGGAGTTTTTACCATGAGGCCTGTGATGGACAGGAAATAACAAAAAAATTGTCCTATTGACCTCAGAGCAGAGATCCAACCGTCAACTGCATGCATAGATCACAAGAAACAAATGCGAACAAAGGAGACTTTAAAAAAAGAAGCATCATTGAATCACTGGTTGTAGTACCTACTGTGTGCACCCACTGTGTGTAACTACCCACTGTGAAATCCAACGACCCGTTCCTGTTGTTGCACCTCGAAATAGGAAACAAAACAACTCAAACTGGGAGACTTCTCACTCTTTCCTGGAACGACGACAGCAGCCGGTTGCACAAACGCTGCCATTGTTCGACATTTTTGCAACGCTCGGTTAAATTTACTTTCGGCTCACTTTTTAATTTCCCAAACAAGTTGACTAAGTAATTCTGAATTCGCTCTCACAGCCCTCCTCCCCGTCCCTCCCCTCACGCACGCTCTTCAGCAAGCGTCTTCAGTGAGACGGGAGCTTACTAATCAGAACGAGGCCTGTTTGGAGTTGCATAATACGGAGGTCTCCGGTGCGCACTTGTCGTTTCGCCTTTAATTTTCCTGTCAGTCGTCTGCCTGCACACCTGCCCAGTAACATTCAGACCCTGTCTGCCCTCTCGTCTCTGAGTTACTGAGCCTCGACAGGTAGTAGCAGGCTGTATAAAAGAAAAAGCAAGGAAACTCTGCACCACCTCCTGGTCTCTCTTCCCTGGGGAGGGCAGAGAAGTGGAGACTCCTTGGCCCTCTGCGATCCAGCACGGACGCTGAGGCCTTTCTGGTGTCGCAAAGGCGCGAAAGTTGGCTCATGGAAAAATGACCAAAGATCTCCGCCTCTCCGCGCAGGCGCCCACGCGTACAGTCGATCGGCAGCGTGACTGCATCGGCTGGTTTGGAGACGAGGCAGCAGCAGATGACAAAGCGGCTGGCGGTTGCGCTGCCCTATTTGGCAGTTGGATACACGACTCACCACCGAACAGGCTGCAGCCAGCTGCGCTCGAGTTTTCTCTTTTTTGTCTTTCACACGTGTGACTCGTTCGATTTGCGGCCGTATGTGAAAGCTGCCCACAGTTGCATGATATGAGGGCGCGGAGCAGCTCGACACGGGCCGCCCCCTCCACCGGCCGCATTGTGCAGCATGATGACCAAGGCCTTTTTTCGACAGAAGTCACGCACAATTGCGTCACGAGTCAACGCTTCCAACAGTATATCAGTCCATCATCCTTCCTGCGTGTGCAGTCGCACAAAGCGTCGCCGTTGACGAATCGAGTCAAAAGAACGCCAACGTAGCTGAGCGTTTCATTTTCCGCAGCACAGTGATGTTGTGCATAGAAAAAATGTGTTACGTGGGATCTTTGAAGGACTAAAAAATAACAAATAGAAAGATGGCGTAGTCGAGGAGTTGCTTGGAATTTATTCAAAGCTTGAACAATATCTGAAAAAAAATTCAACACGTACAGGCAAAAACAAAGACAGCTGAGGAGCTCTGCTTTAGCTCACCGCAGCTCAACACACTCTGCTACTGCCAGAACAGCCACCTTTTAAAGGTAAAGCTCCTCCCCTGAGCCAGGTGACCAATCAATTAGACAATCAACGCGAATTATGCAGTTAAATCAACCATAATCATCTTACAATATATTCTACCAACATAAAACTGAAATGTCAACCGTACAACGGTCTTATATAAACATGGAAACAAAAACAATTGCTCATAAACCCCAAAAACCCGATCCCATGAGAACAGGCCCCGCCCAGGGACTGCATATAATGCTGGGGAATCCTTTGCATCTGTTTGATGGGTGACACCTGCGGAAGTGGGCATTGCAGGCAAGTAAATGTATGTATGCGCGTGGGGCTTACAGCATTACAGGGACCAAGTGTGCACCCTAGGTCTCGCTGCCAAGCTGTGAACAGAAAAAAAGAATCTTTAACATTATTTAGAAATGTAACACAAGCTGAGGGAAAACTAGTGTGGTGTGTGTGTGTGCGCGCGCGCGCATGTGTGTGTGTGTTTTATCCGGTGCGCCACACGCTGGGAGTGAGTGTGCCCCGTCACAAAATGGATCGCAATGTGAAAAAAAATTCCAAGGTTTGAAGTAGGTTTGGAAGGAAGAGCTGCTTGATTGATTGAATTTGTTGAAACTTGCTTCCTCGGTCGCAAGAGTTCCTAACAGACCCCACGATTCACCTCATTGCTTCATTTTATTTTTTGTTTTTTGCAGAAAAAAATCCATAACCAATGGTTGCTACGAGCGTGAGGACAGACGGCGTCCCCGTCCCCGAAAGGTCACGGACAATCTGGGTTACCTGCAGAACTGCAGGCTCACGTCTCGGACCCAGATGGCTCCAGTCGGCCCTAATCCCTTTCGTCGGCGCCCTCGGTACACAGTAAACACTGGGCCAAAGCACAGCGTCTGACTGAGTATGTCTGGCTATGGGGCCTCCTTCCCTGTTGACACAAGTCGCCTTACACAACAGCACTTTTGCTGTTGTTGTTTGTCAGTTTTTCTCCTGCGGCGCAAAGATTTAGTTTTGAGTTTATCCAAAAGTGTCTTTGTGTAACTTATTAACTCATTCCAAGAGGAGGTGTTACGTCTTGGTGGCTTCATTTGTTGGGAGGTTTATCTTTTTTTATTTGTTGCACCGCTGACAGTTACCTAGCGGCAAAAAAACATCCAGTTCCCTACAGTGTCTTTTTCAGAAGGAGAAAAACAAGCCTATACCCGTCTCTACGTGATTCAGGCACTCATGCATTTTCATGAGGGAGTAATCCTTTTAAATGTGGCGCGATCGCACCGCCGAAGATTATGTTGGATTTTTGCGGCCGCGCGCACTTTCTGCTTTTCTTCCAAATAATTACCAGAGCACACGTGGGAAAGGTCACTGGGCTGGGGAGCAATTGCGGGCGGGATATTAGCATTAGTCTTTGACAATAGAAAACAAACCACATGTCACCATGTGGCTGCTTATGTGTTTTAACCTTGTTTATCACACTGAGTACATTTTCCCCTCGGTGTCATTAACTCTTCATAAATAAAAATCTTTCACCCACACAATTAGGAGTGTTGTGTTTTTTTTGCGCTTCTGTCCCAGAAAAGTGAACATCAGACCAACATTAAGTCGCAAAAACAAACACGTGTTTATTATAGAAATGCTTCTTGATTCTTCTTGTATCTGCATCTGGACGGATCATACAGTTGCTCTTTCGCAATGCAAAATGATCCAAAGCAGAGCAGATGGCTGGATCGCTGAACAGATCTGTCCGCACCCTCTTAAAATTTTAATCGGAATCCTTGTGCTTCCAACAGAGCAATTCTGCTAGCAATCAAACAACAGCAAAGCTGACTAATTGACGATTGGCCCATTAAATTTTGACGATTCTCAGCCATCCTCTCCGTATGTTCAGTCCTTGACACAGACTAAACAGGATGTGAGAGATTGCCTCGCGCGACACAAACAGGAGGTGGTTTTCAGACCTTGCTGCAACATCTTTAGTCAACTATCTCCAAACCAGAAGCTTTCTGCTCTCAGGGTTGTTAACCTCAATTCTGACGGCTTTTCCAGGGGTTGTGACGCACTCAAGGGTTTCAATCGCGCACACGCTGTCGTCATGTGATCTGCCGGGGGAGGAACTTGTGTGGGTGATGTCGTCTGCTCGTAACTCACTGTTTCATTACCACTGTGTTCCACCTGGTAAGCCATTAAGGCTAATTGCCTGATTGGCTCCTTTAAATGCTACTGTTTCATGATGACGTTATTGAGGCTTTTTAAACACCTCGCCCCCTTTTTTCATGATGTTTGGATAATTGGATTTATTTCACATATCTTTCTGCTAAAGAACACACTGGCCAGGTGAAATATCTGGCCTGCTAGAAGATGGTAGTCAGAGTTGTCGACGCCGGGCAGTGAGTCTGTTATTACTCACAGTTTTCCCCTTATCGTCTTTGTCTCTTCAACTGCCTGGTTTACCTTTCATACTTTTTTTTTCCTCAATGAAACTGTGTTGAAGTGCCTTGCAGGAAGTAGGTCAGCTGACAAGACCTTGTTAACGTTGACGAGTCTGTGTTTCTGTGCATCTTTGAGTTATTACAGGTCAAGGGTCTTTCATAACAGCGTCTTGGGGCTGCTGTTACCGCCTCATACCTGTGCCAGCTCCTAGTTGGGACTGATGCTGGGTCAGCAGCAGGAAGTTGTCATTCGTTTCTTTAAACTTCATATCAAACTTTGACCAAACAAAAAACAGTCTTTAGTGAGCTGCACCTGGGACTCGAAGTTAATTGAATCGTGCTGGTCGTGACTCAGACGTGATCCATTCGACGAAGTGAGTTGCAACGGTCCCACTCGCTGCTCTTTGTCCCACCAGGCGTTTCTCATTGCCAGTTTTCGCTCCAAAACTACGTCACAACGACTCCCCGAGGCAGCGTGAAGGCTTGCGGGCAGCTTGCAGAAGCCTGTCGAATTTTTAAATTATTTTTTTAATTTGACATAAAACTATTTTTAGTCCCTCCCACCCGCCCCAACCCCCGACCGTGTGCGTATTTGCGAGGATGTAAGGGAGATCATATAAAACATGGGGGCTCCGGTATTACGCACTTCTCTTGGCAAACGCCAGCATCCCCTTAGCTGCCGATTAAGAGAGACAATAACCAGTAAACGCTTCTCAAGGGAAGCATTTTCAAAGGCAACATCGAGCTGAAGCCATGGCGTCACAGGGGTATTTATATTTCTGAATTCCTCCAGTGGGATCGCATGGCGTAATCAAGCGTCAGTGTGCGCTCGCCCAGGAGACCCGCAGGGAGAAAACGTTCATCTTGTACAGTAATTGTTGCAGCTGTCAGGGCTCTCGCGGTGCTCTGGTGCTGCATTTCAAATTTACTGCTGGGAAAGAGGTCATTGGTACAGCTGAGACCATGAATTTTAGGAGCACTCGGGAAGATACAGCATCACAGAAAAGTTTCTTCGCAAAGAAGAGTCAAAGGTCAGCATGAAACCAAATTAGCAAATAGGGGATTGCTTTTAAAATGGGAACTGACAAATTCATTCAATACAGTGCAGGGTAGAAATGTAAGAAACAGCAACAGGAGTGTTTTTTTGTTTCAGACCAACCGAACATTCTCCTTCTCTTTAGCTAAAGTTAAAGTCCCACTGATTGTCACATCTCAAAGGATGCGAAATTTGTCCTCCGTACTTGACCCATCATCCCCAGCGGTGGGCAGCAGCGGTGGCGCGCCCGGGAATCATTGGGTGATCTAACCCCCAATTCCAACCACAAATACTGAGTGCCAAGCTAGAAGGCAATGGGTACCATTTTTACAGTCTTTGGTATGACCTGGCCGCAGATCAAATCGGTCTCACCTGCCAGTCTCAGTGCAGACATTCTACCACTAGACCACTGAGCTGGTCTTGTGGTATGTCACAACACTTGAAGTCCGCCAAGTGTGCAGGTGTCATGCAAAGGTGCACGGTATGCTGTTGTTGGCGTCAACAGCATACCGTGAGATTGCAACCATAGTGAAACCCGGTTAACGGTAACAGGTTCTGAGAAGCAAGACGGCAGACGGAACGTTTCCTCAGTCCATGCATTTACCTCATTGATCCATCTGCTTCAATGTAAAGAACGCGTAACGTTTGAGGAAACGGAAGCAGGAGGCGCCTGGCCTATATTTTAATCTAATGTAAAGAGGTTAGCATTCTCACCTGGTATGAGCCTTCTTTGCGGTGACTTCATGCACTGTGGCATCTCCGGTTTTTGTTGTTGTCTTTCTTCCACATTTCACACTTGCTGGCTAATTACGAGTGTTTTTAAGAAGAAGGCGAAACAGCGAACATAATTATCTGATAAAACTGCATCTCAGACTTGCAGACTTCCGACTCGTAGTCATCAGGTCGTTTTGCTTTTTGGGGCTGGTATTTCTCCTTGACTGAGTAGTCAGCCAACTGTTTGTGAGATCTTCAGCAATTTTCAGAATGGTCGGATTCATTCAAAGTTGGCAAGGTAAATGAAGTAATATTGAGGATAGGGTGCGTAAAAATCAATGGCATACGCAAATCCATTGCAAGCGCTATTGGTTTGCGTATGGTGACTGGTCTTCTAAGGTTGCACATGCAAACAAAACCCTCACTGCCCACGTAGTAAACAGCCTCGTCATCAGTTTGCATTTGCCAACCTTTAGTCAATCAGGCCCTTAGAGTTTTGACGTAAACAGAGCATCTTGGCGAGTAGATACGTCACCTTTTCAGGTGTTGCTTTGATCCCACCATCAACAGTCCCACCCCATTGTTCCTCATGCAGCCTGTCTCCCCCTCCAACCGGCCGCTAAACCTCACCCACGCGCCGGGAGTGCCGCGATCACCCTCCAACCTCTGACTCATCGCACGGCCCCGGGGTGTGAACCTGCATTTGCAAGCGTCCTGCAAATAAAGTGTGTGGACCTGGAGAAAGGCTAGACAGAGAGTCCACACGTCTGCCCACTCCCTTTGCTATTAGACACGCTATCTGACCCTCCTACTCCCTCGTAAATGACCGAGCCCCTCCGAGGGAAGCTTGGGTGCAGCAGGGAGGATGGCAAGTGGTAACGAGAGGGATCAACAGGGAGGAGGGCAGCGAGAAACTGGCCTGGCGAATACAGATTGACGGGGAAGGAGATGCCATGGTGAAATCAAGAGGAGGGGACGCAGATTAGTGCTGCGCTGAAGTGTTAGTCACTCTGTGTGCCCTCTGCCACAACCGTAACAAGGCAGGAAAGGCGGCCTATTGAATTTAAATTGCAGGGGATTATATTATGGGCAGGCCAGCCGTCCCACACACTGTATTTGCCTGGCAGACGCGCATGATAATGACGAGAAGACAATGCTGTCGCTCGCGTGTTCTCTTGTCTCGCTGGCCAGCGAGTGTGTCGAGGGGCGTAGGAGTAGGACGTTGATGAGGCTGCTCTTTCACATCCCGGTGGGTCATCCAAGTGAAGGAAAAAAACATGCTGGCTTTGTAGTCGGTTCCTCTTTCCATCTGTAACACAATCACATTAAGGGAAAACCATCTGAGGTGACACGTTTCTCACCCCGCTCACTGGTATCGTGCCAGTGCCATCGTTCTAATTCAACCAGCTTTAACCCAAACATATCTAAACTCAAGGTGTTGAATTCAAGTGGTTTCAACAATTACATCTTCTCCTCAAGAGTATTTAAAAAAAGATAATAAAAGCTGCTTAAGACCTAATCCAAGGACTTGAGGAATGAATATGATAATTACTGCAATATCTTCAAGGGGAAAAGGAACTTGGCAGATCTGGCATAAGCCTTTCTAACATTTATTTCATATGCAATTCTCAAATGTGTTATTTGCATTTTCAATATGGTCCCATAGCACCACTTAATTAAATGGAAGCCATCGCTTTTACACTGGGATACACACTGGGCCCAAATTCAAAGCTAAATCAGGTGAATAAAGTTTTAGTGTTGAACACGAAAAGGCGTTATCAGAAGGCAAATTGCACATTGCAGAAGACAAAGGAAACACACTGAAAGAAAAGTTGTCATCAGTTAACAGTTATTTGCCTGCTAGCATCTTAAGCAAGGATAGACTGTTGCCATGGCTACATTTAACAAGGCCTCGCTAACTGTTGGAGGACTTCCAAATGGAAAGCAGAGAACACCTGTATCGCTCTTTGAAAGCACCCAAAGACGACGAAGAAGAAATGGCCGCTAGCCTAGCTGCCACTAATGAGGTTAGCATGGGTACTGCAGAAGTGGTAGCTTTTGTCAGAGCTGGGTGGCATTTTCACATTTACAGTAAAAAGACCATAGTTTCCTCCCCCAGACAAAATGTTATTTGACTTGAGTCTTGAGTGACTTTAGTTGCGTCAAAGGCCTAATTCTGTAATTCTTTCATTAAATTGTTAAAATTATAACGAATGTTACCATTACAAACATTGTTATTGACTCTTAATCGAATGTATACTGAGTATAAAGCAATGTATTTGACTCCTTTTTAAGGCATTTTTGCAATGTTGTGCTGGCAAAACAATATGCAGTATAATGTGTCTCTTGTATAACGCAACTAAAAGTTTGAAAGCTCAAACGGCGCCAACGAATCCTCCTGGTGCTCATCTCATAATTCAGTGCGGCGTCTCGGTTTGTTTACCGCCTCGCTCTCTCGCCATCTGCTTTCTGCTTTGACTCCGAACTGAACTGACAGTCTGAACGGGATCGGCGCTGTGCTCAGCAGAGGTTAGAAAAACACTGGCAGGTTTTTCCCGAGCATGCAACCCAGAGACCGGGCTCACTTACCGGCATGTTGTTGTTTGCCCGCACAACTTGATGCATTCACGTCCCACTCCGTCCTGAGTGGTGGAGATGATGGGGGCGCAACAGTGAGCAAGCTGGATGTTGGCATTTGCAAATTATCCCACATTTCACAAGGAGGCCGGGACCCGAGCTGCGAGATGAAGGTGTGAGACCCAGGATGGGGAACGGTGACGGTTGCGCAAGTGTATGTGTGAGTGTGTGTGTGAAGGGTGAGTGCAACCAATATGCTGCGAGCCTCCAGTCAGTCTGCAGGCGGGGTGAGAGGGTCCTGTGGGAGTGGCCAGATGTTACAGTGAGAGACACATGGCGTCCGCCTCCTTCTCCTGACATTTTCCAGTCAGCCCTCATGACATTCAAAGGTCCAATGAGCGTTTTGTCAGATGAATGTCTGCGGATGGATCATCCTCGTTGCATTCATTTGCACGGACATGAAGGATTCTTAAAATACTGTAATACTGAGAACCCTGGATCTTCTGCTGTGAAGACTGACTGGAGTTCAATGACTTGAAAATAAAACATTTTTAAAGGTCCCATGTTGTGCAAAATTTAGCTTCTTTATAACACATGTTCTTTAGACCAATCAGAGTTGGAATAGAGCTGCAAGTGTGCTTGAAAAAAAAAAACAGAGCAAACTTTGCTTTATTATGTCATCAGTGTTTTTTTTAATGATAACCTTTCTTTTATGTGTCTCTAAAACACAGAGTTCTGGAATAATACCCATTGTGACATCACAGAGGGCAGCGAGAAACTGGCCTGGCGAATACAGATTGACGGGGAAGGAGATGCCACGGTGAAATCAAGAGGAGGGGACGCAGATTAGTGCCGCGCTGAAGTGTCAGTCACTCTGTGTGCCCTCACTAGCACCTTTCTCCAGATCCCGTTCTCAGTTTCTGTGGCGTTTTTCCGGATGATTATTCAAGCGATGCCGCTCCACTGGAAGAAAAAAAAACCCTAGAGCATTTAAATAGTAGAATCATGCATCTCTCGCTCTTTTCTGTTTGTATTTCGTATATAAAACCTTCAGCTCACTTTTCTCTTCTTGTCTTGTGCATCCTCCTCCGACGCACAAGTGAATCTTTATCCTTGTGAATCCCTGCTGGGGACACTTGAAATGCTAAAGTGTGTACTGATCTAAATGTATCAGGTTACCACCATGAATATGCATTTCCCGCTGTTAACGCTGCATCATTTTGCATGTCAGGGGGAAATAAAGTAGAACGTACGCACAAAAGGTAGTTTCAGGATAAGGAGAAGCTTCTCTTCATCTCACACACTTCTTTACAGCCTTTGCTTTGCCTCATCTCATACTTTTACCTCTTCAGTCTGCCAAGTCTCCAACTTAATCAAAACGCTTTTGAACATTTCCCAGCCCCCATGACATGCCACTAGTCAAAACAGGATATTCATAAAAGCATTTTGCTCACAGCAGTAGCAGCAGCAGCAGCTGCACGTCGGCCATAACATCAGGCCCTGGGACCACCAGAGACCAACGCTTCTGTGTGCCATTTTCTGAAGTTAATTAAGATTGACCCAAGCATTGAGAAAAGGTTAGCGAGCCAGAGCTGAGAGGCTCCTGCTGCCATCCTCCCTGGGACACCTGTTGTCAAACAACGAGACGTGACTGAAAATCCAACAGTCACTGATTAAACATTCAGAGCGCGGACAGAGGAGATGTTTGTGCCACACTGGCAAATTGTTTTCCAAGTGAAGCAGTTCTGCAGGAACATGAGACGCTGAGGCGAAAAATTGAACTTCCGTCACATCAAATAATTGTCCCCTCCTTCTGTCACCCACTTCCATCTAAATCCTTAAAGACCAGTTTGGATCAAACGGCTACTGGCAAGATGAATATGAGACTGTACGCCATGATATATCTGTAAAGGACGCCGCCGCCGCAGGAAATCAGTCTAAGGTGCAGCTGAGTGACTTGTTATTGACCAGGATGGACTAATTGAAGCGCCAAAGGCTCTGTCATATCCTGTGTCTGATCTGAGCTCATAGCATGACTCAAAGCTGAAGGGCAGGCTTTCATTGGATTTACACGGAAATAAGAGCAGGGAGGGAGGGGTGAGGGAAAAAAAATGATCGCAGTTGAGGTTCAGAGACGAGGACTGACGCCATTCCGACGCAGGTACTTGGCGTCGCCATGGCGACGGAGGGATTTCCTGTCCACCAGCTGGAGCGAGGCGCATATTAGCGCGTGAAGAGCTCCGCACCTCCGTAGGTGATCCCTGAAAAAGTCCTCCTCCCACGTCGGGAGGAGAGGATTTTTCAGCACGCCGTATGGACGCGAGGCCACTGACAGACACTCGTACTTGCTGTTGTTGTTTTTTTTTAATATAATTTTTTTATTTTTCGTGTTTTTTATTCGCCTCTTCCTCCCACCGCAGTCTGTTCAGCAGGCTGACACGCACCAAGAAAACACCCTCTCTCTTCACTTTGGGTCGGTCCTCCCAAGATGACAAACACTTTAGTCACTCGCGGTGCTGCTGCGGCCTGGGCTGCACCTGTCTAGCCCCATTTTGATGAAAGTTGGTTTTAATTTGAGTTACCTGCAGCCACGATGGAGCAGTTGACTGTGTTTGGCTCCATGGAAGCAGGTTGTTGTGCTTGCACTGCTGATGAGTTTGCTTCCTGACTGTATTCAGAGGCTGTTTGAAACAAAAGAGAGTCAATATGTACTCAGGGGATTAGGAATGTTTAAAGAACCAAGAGCAAGGGCAGACATTAAGAGCAGATGTCTATCTGTTAAACGGGTGAACCTGTGGAATGGTTGTGACGGAAAAATGTGTAGTTCACTTTGCGTTTGATTTGATTTGATTTATTGATTTATTTCGAACATGAAGGAAAATGATAAAAGGGATACAAAACCAAAACATACTGTTGGAATCAGACATTTAACATCTTGCATCATTGCATATTGTGCTATTATATTTGTAACATTACATTTATATGTTGGAATTATTACATTGACTTGAATGTATAAATGTATTGAATGTTACTATATGTAGTGCTTTGGTGTATATTTGATGATCATGATCAGTGCCCTGGGGATGTTGAAAACCTTGTGAGCAAAGACTGTGGAACTCATTAAGTCTCATAAACAGTGACCTGGGGTGACCAGAGAGTGGTCAGCTGAAGGAAGTGCCTTTGCGACCCTCATAAAGTTTGCGACCCATCCAGTCACAGGGATGGGAACTTGTGACCTGAGGCTTGTCTTGCCGCAAAATGGTTTCAACAGGTCACACCGGAAGGAAGGATGGACCATTTGGATCACGGCCAAATAAGGACCTGCTTCCTGATTCATAAACAACAACATTAACACCCAGCAACTAAAGAGAGAAGAATGGATAGCCAATCAGAGGACGACACTGGAGAAGACATGCAAATCAGGAGTCAGATTGTTTGTCTTTGCATTTAAGGACTTTCTTGGGAGAAAGGAGTCAGTCTGACTCTGGTGATGGCCAGGACTCGACTCCAGAGATCTCGCCATCTGATCTCTGTAACAAATGTCTTGTTCTTCTTTTTACTAAAACTTATTCCGATTCTACTTGTCTTCTGTTCTTAATTAAACGAACATGTGGTTTGGTAGCAGGATATTAGGTAAAGGAACCAAACCAACAATACGAAAGAAAAGTTTAAAAAAAAAATAGGATAAGTAAGCAAACACCAGTGAAATATACATGAAAATAATGTCATTCATGTCCTTGTTTTAAAAGAATGTTTTAAAACAAGGTGGTAAACAACTATAAAACTCAGGAATGACTGTTTATGAAAATTATTTAGAACCTTTTGTTTTGATGTTTTGTTCATGTATGGACTATTAACAAATACAATCTTGTTGTTGCTCTATCCTTTGTGTTTTTTGTATACATACAGTTTTGACCGAATAAACTAAACTGAAACTGAAACTGAAACTTTTGGTAGTTGTAATATGGATTAGTAGACTAAACTTTGGATTCCTACATTTTGTTTTATATAGCTAACCCATAAATTTGACAAAATTAGTCAAAAGTAAATCAATTGTCACACTGCTAACAGTAAAAGAGAAACATTCAGGAACACAGAAAGGTTTTGCTTCAATTATTACTATTATTATTATTATTATTATCATCGTCGTCGTCGTCGTCGTCGTCATCATCATCATCATCATCGTTATTATTATTATTATTATTATTATTATTATTATTATTATTATTATTATTATTATTATTATTATTATTATTATTATTATTATTATTATTATTATTACCATTATTATTATACGAGCCTAAAAAACTTTTTCAGAAAACTTGTTTTTTTTTTTTTTTTTTTTACAAAATGTTTGAGGTATTTTCTAAATAAGTGCTGGAACTGGACTGGAACAACCCAGCAGGAAGTGAATCGTGTGAGCAGAAAATGACTTGACTGGCGCAACAGTCACGTCCGAATAGGACATTCCACCAATCGTCTCCCGTTGTCAATTCTGTCCAATTAACTGCCGAAGATTATTAAATTATTTTTCTCACTTTCAGACACCTCTCAGCTTTTTCTAGGAAGCGTTTGACATGAAAAGGCACTGTGTGAGTGTGCAAATAGGGGAGGAAGAGCGAATCAAAGAGTGGAGGTGTCAGCGGGACGTCTGCAGCCAGCGAGAGGAGAAGAAGAAGGAGAAGGAGAAGAAAAATAAGCTTTTTTCTGCACAATTTATGTCTCAAACCCAGACGCACTAATGACCAGGCAGAAACGGCCCTGTCTTCCCTCATGGCCAGTCTCATTACTGCGCTGCTTTGGTTTTGGTTTTTGGTTTTTTCCTTCCTGTCATCATTCCATTTCATCAGAAACAACTTCAAAAAATTTTGGGTCCATGGAAGAGTCGGCTTTCTGAGCTCCACCAGTTTTATTTGCTTTGTGGTTGTGAGGCTGCCTCTGCACGACTTCCAAGTCTTCTCAGAAAAAAAAAGAAGAACCGTGACACAGCAATCTAAGCAGCGGCCAACTGTTTGCTGCTTGGTCGCCTCAAAGCAGAAGATACTGCCACAACCTCTGCCTCAGTAGTGTTCCGGCTTGGGTGCAAAACAAAGGTGCAAAACTTTAGACAGAAAAAAAAAGAAGAAAACTGAACTGGAGAGTTTATATAATTTGCAAATTGATTGATTGATTGATTAATAGATTTTTGTCCCGTAGGAAGATTTGTCTTCGGTGCAGAGAGACTCATGATTCGTGATCAGCATTTAAAATTTTCCACATACATCACCCATTTTCAGTGCTCAGTTTTCATCCAGCAGCCTCACTGGATTAGTTATCAAACCAACTCCAGAAAACAGGATATTAGGCTGATAACGTCCTGTTCCAAAAAGGTGCACATCAGGCCACCCACAGAATTTAGCCATGGAGAGGATTTTATCATGAAGGCCGCACATCAAACATTTATCTAGTTTTAAGTCAAGAGTGCCCCCCCTCTTTTCAAATCTGAAGCTCAATGAGGCTTTTGTCACTCTGTCCAGCGTCTTCGGTCACAGAGATCTATTTAAAACATCTGTTCAGTCGTCATCACTCCTGCAAATTGTACCTCTCTTTTTTTTTCTTCTTCCGTCTAAACTTTGATATCCCAGGAAGCCGCCCCGATAATTTACCTCGCCATGAAGTTTTAGTTTTTTTTTACTTTTTTTGTCCCTGGTTGGCTTAGCAACTGAATCAAGAATAACATTCCCAGCAGTTATTTTTATCGGACTCAACAGAACAACTGCATTAATATGTTGCCTAGTTCTACAACAAGGCCGGCGCACCCTTTTTACCCCTTTGATGAGTTTCGCTCGTCAGACATCTTGACCTTCCCATTAAAAAGTCTTTTGTGTTTGCTTGCGTTCGGTTGAATTTCACAATGCAGCTCATTGGGTAAGATCTCCAGCATACCTACCGGCGTAGTCTCCAAATATAAACATGAGATTGGAGTAAAAATAGAGAGAAAGGGAAAAGGGTGGAGTGGAGGATGGACTGGGTTGCATCAGCGGCTGCACAAGAACTACGTTGCTCATTTTATTATCCACAGCAAACTGGAATTTGGATCAGCCCAGGGTTTCAGTTCTTCAGCCTGATATCACAGCTAATATGAGATTAACTGGGATTTTAATCATTGTTGATTTATTTATTTATTTATTGTCCTACCATTAACATAGAATGGAATAGAAGAGAATTCATCACACTTTGGATAACTCTGCACAATTTCAGCAACAATATGGTGCAAAGAGGTATTGTTGCAATTTAAAAATAAAGAAATACATTTACATCTTATGGACAGTTGAATTATTTACAAGATACTACTAGCTAATAAATCTGACACACTCACTCTCTGGCATAATCTCACTAAGACTGATGTGTTCAAGTTCAAACACCAACTCTCTGTCTGTCATGCAAACCTGGCAGTATCACAGCTGATTGTGTTACCAATATCAATGAACGTGTTCTGCAAATGGTTGAAATTTTTACTGTTGAAATCCCCTGTTTGTTCTCAATATCGACATCCCACATCGAGAACGTCCGTCGGTGGCCAGCGAGGGAAAATAATAGATTATTTGTTAACACCTTCATTTAACCAAGACTAATCCCTTTTGAGATGGACAATCTCACAGGCCCGGATTAATTGACTGAATTTAATAAGCGGGGAGACCTCTGACTCAAATGTTCCCTGTGCTGCGTGAGAGCGAGCGTGCAATGATGTCAGGAAGTGAGATGACATCATCAGGAGATTCCAGCAGGTCGACTCCCACTCGCGCCGCCTCTTCGTTCAAGTGGTGCTCCGCGCTGCTTCTGCTCCTCCACGCCGATTGTTGCAGGGTAACGTAACAAGTCTCTCCTCTCCACCACCACCACCACCACCACTCTGCCAGAACCTCCCTGGCTTTGCCACTCAGCCTGCATTTGACATGGAAAATAAAAACCACACTCGCACATCAAAGGCAGCGTTATGATATCCGGTGGGAAAAAGAAAATCGCTTTTATTGTATAATCATTGTAATTCATTCCATCCTCCTCCTCCAGACCTTCTGGGCGGAGAGCCAAAATCAGTCAGGCAGAAGGACATTTTATGAACTCTATTTACAAGTATGAATGTTTGAATTAATTCCTATAATGAATGTAAGAAAAAGATTAAAATGATTAAATTGGTGTATGAATGTGTGTGTGAGTGGGTGAATGAGAGGCCTTTGTAAAGGTCTCTGGGGTACCATGAAGGTGCTGGAAATATACGTGCAGTCCATTTACCTTCCAAAATGAATAAATGAGCCAACGCGACACTGTAAATACCATGCATACAAAAAAAAACAACTTAAAAGCATGATTTAAAAATTTTACACCTGACTGTGACAGCAGCATATTACCTTTGAAAAGACATTTGGGGAAAAAAAGGAAAAGATAAATGCACCATTTAAGAAATTAAAATTCAACCTCAAAAATGAAAAAATATATATTTTTACACCTGAACAAAATGCAAGACTTCTTATGTTTTAATCACCGCTGTAAACTGGTTTTAATACTTTTTTTTAAAGTCCTATAAAAGTCCAATTTTCAAGGACAACAAAGCAAATAACAAGTACGTGTTAAAACAACCTAGTTCAAGTCAGATTTTGCCCATTTCCTGTGGCGAAAGTCAAACATTTAAATGTGAAAACGGGAGAGAGAAAAGAAATCACTCTTTCACTCTATGGAATCAATTCAGTCTTGTCGGGCAGGTCAATGGTAATCACCCTGAGCGCGTCACTGTAACATCCACTGTCGGCTCTGCCTGTCTATAGTGACTTCTGACCCGCCTCTCCTCCACCAACGGAGAGCCTGGTCCTGCCCTCCCGCCGCTCTTCGCTGGGAGTCGTGCAAAGAGGAACAGACACATACTCACAACTCACAACTACGATGAATCATGCTCCAAAAAAACTCTACCTCATGATAAGAGATGGAAAGAACGATACGTCACAATGAGATGAATAGGTGTGTGTGTGTGTGTGTGTGTGTGTGTGTGTGTGTGTGTGTGTGAGGAAGAGCCGGATGTCTCTGTAACGCCGAGTCTCCTACACACATTCTACTTTAGAAATGGTTGACTCGCATGCGTGTGGGGAGGGATTCCTCACGGACTATTTTAAGTGAGCGAATGAGATCAGCCACCGACTCTCCAACATGCTGCTTGAATATCAATGGGAAGGAGAAAAAAAGGAAAAAAAGAAAGTTGTGGGAATGTTATGTAAATCATCTGTTGGCCCAGTGGGAAGAAAGTGACTGGTGACGAACGTTGCGTGTGTGGTTTTTTCCCCTGTGACAAATAGATCCCTTCACAGAATGGATCCAACTAGTGGTTTGTGCGTATGGAGGACCAAAAGTGCCAAAATTAAATAAATAAATACATCATTAAATAATTATTGAAATGTGTCATTAATTAATTAAAATTTGAATTAAATACAAATATGTGTTATTAAATGTGTCATTAATTCATTAAAATACCAATTCATTTTATGTACAAATATATATATAATTATTTCACTATTTAATTAATTATTTCATGGTTGTGTTGCAGCGCTTTGTGAATTTATTATATCTGTCAAACCTGCCCATCAAAATCGGTGGGCGGGGCTAACTTGAATGTAGTCTAATCCAGCACTTTGGTCTGAAGTCTTTCTAAACATGGCGGCTTTGTTGGTGGAGGATCTCCATGAACGTTCAGAGGGAGTTGGTGAGAGATATTTTAGAACTTGCAGACTATGTGGAATCAGTGCCTGCTGACCCTGAGCATGTAGCGTGTAAAGCAGAGGGATTTAATGAAATTGTCTGAGTTATTTCTGCACTCTCCGACCAATTATCCGGAATTGATTTGCCTTGACTTGATGTGCAGGCTAACCAATCAGGTGTTAGGATCCGCCCAACGACTTTGATGGGCGAGTTTGACATATTAAATAAATTTGTGAAGCACTGCAACACAGGACCATGAAATAATTAATTAAATAGTGAAATAATTTTATATATATATATATATATATATATATATATATTTTTCCATAAAATGAATTGGTATTTTAATGAATTAATGACAAATTTTTGTATTTAATTCAAATTTTACTTAATTAATGACACATTTAAATAATTATTTCATGATGTATTTATTTATTTAATTTTGGCACTTCTGGTCCTCCATATATGCGTCTATTGTATGTATAATTGCCAGAGTTGAATTTTTTCACCCGACACTCCCACAGAGCAACAGGATGTGACGCACGGAAAATGTTTCTTTGATTGTATTGATACTAAGCAGCGAACACTTTAACATTTGCCCTATTCATTGAAAAGATGAAGACAGATTGTGTTTGCTGTTCTGTCCAGTTTAGAGTGTCTGGCATCTGGCTGCCAAGAATCTTGTGGGGGATTTTTGACGATGGATTGAAATTTGTTGAACACGCAGACTCTGGGCTCCCTCCAGTGACGTCTTTCGACCAAAGTGAAACCTTCCTGGCCTCGAGGCGGAGGCGTGCACACTTGGACTTTTACAATCTCAAGAATCAGTGGCTGCAAAGCACTCGACGCTGGTGTTACCCAGTCTGCCCTGAGCAGATCAGGTCCGTCCTCATTCTACTCTCTCCATTTGCTTCCTGTCTGTCTTAAAATCCATTTTTGTACTTTTGATGTTTGATTTTAAAGCTGCTAGTGTCCTTTACCCAATTATTTATCAAAGTCTTGGGCTTTTTCTAAGCAAAACAGGGATTATGAGTCATTCATCCAAGGCTTTTTTTTTTTTTTTGTCTGGTGGGACAATGCAGCAACGTGTTCGACGCACTTCTACAAACCTTTAACGTCAGGTGTTGATGCAGCTGTTTAAAAAAATAAAAAATAAAAAAAAACAATTCAATTCTTTCCCTCTTGAAATCATCGGCATACTGTAAATTATGCTTTTTCACCCGTCTGACTCATTATGAGCTTATGAACTACTGAAAAAAAAACTTGTGCATCAGACACCAACCAACCAACGTGACTCGCACAAATAAGTTTCTAACTCGTTCGCTTTGATGAGTGACTCAAGGCGCCGTCATCACGATTCCTCAGTCTGTGGTTTTTACGACTTTGCCGTAGCTTCTCATTAGCGTGTTTGATGAACTGCGCACACAGACCTCCTCTTTTTTTTTCACTGTGCCAGCAACGTCATAATATGACAGGAAGGAGAGGGAATCATTAAGGGTAAACATGGCAGAGGGAATTGATGAGAATGTTGGATTATTGTTGTAATCATTTGATCATTCATCTTCAGTTGATCATTTGAAATTCAAATATCTTTACATCGATCATATTTACCGTGAAGGTCCTTATTTCTGGAACGACACGTGTCTTTACTCCTTGTGCGCTCGTCATTAATCAATTAGTGGAATACACGCCTCTGTATCGCTTTGCATTCTATCTGACGGCTTTATATTCTTAAATTAGACTGTAATGATTCACAGAGAGGATTTCAGTCTGGCAGATCTCAACCCTAATGATAAAATTGTGCATCACACATTAAAGGGCAGCTGCAGTGGGCTGCTTGATGCATCTCAGCACCCAAGCTGGTTAGGGCAGATGGTAGTATTGAGCAAATGGAAAAGTCGATGTCGAGGGGTTCATAATGAAGATATGTTGCACAGTTCCCACAGCAGCCACTGAGGCAAAACATATTCGTAACAAAAAAAATCTCTCGGACCTTTTCAATGAAAGGTTGGGCAGTGGAAGCGGGCGATTTCAGATCATCCGGAGTTCACTTCCCGTGGAGAAGTGATTCATGATTCGTGATCCATCATAAAGGAGGCAGAAGTCACGAGCCCAGTGCCGGTTCCGTGTCAGGGAGCAGCTTTATATCAGCACCACGATCCGTAATTTGTGCACACAAAAGCAACATCATTACAGGTAATCTGGTAGGCAATCATGCCCACATAAATCATCGATTCCAAGATTTTTACATCCTATCTGCCTGGCAAATAAAGGCAATTACTGAGAACTATTTGGTCCCTCAGGGTGATTTGTTGCAGTAATTATTTTGTGCTGCTGAAAATGCACTCTGGGGAAACTGTCATTTTAGGATATGGGTTTTTTATTTTCTGTTTTGTTTAGTTTTTTTTTCCAAAAAGTAACTGGTTACATGTCACGGGAGGCCGGCGGCGCAAACAGAAATGACTTTGGCCCGTCAGTAAAGAGCCGACTGGGACGGACACTTGCTCAGTCATGACGAAGCAAAAGTGAGGGTAGATCAACGTCACAGAGGAGATATTAAATTTCAAGAAAGAGGGCAGCCGATGGCGTCGCAGACAGAGCGTCAGCGGGAGGCCGGGGAGAAATAAGGGCAGCCACCTGTGGAGGAGGCAGAGAGAATTCAGCAGATTAGGCTGCTAATCTGACTCCAACTGGCCCTTCGTCTGGTTAAAAAAATATTTTTTTTTTATCCAGCCAAAGCCTGGTTGTAGGAGTTGACTCTCTGCAGTGAGAGCCGGGGGTCAAGAGATGATGGCTTGCACAGGTGTGCATGGATAGACGGATGCTGATTAAAAACACGTCAGTGACAATAGAAGAAAAGAAAGACATTTGTACTGAGGCGAGTGTAATCGTCGATGAATAAGGGGGCTCTTAATGGACGAGGGGCTTCCTGCGTAGAAACGTTTCCCTCCCGGAAATCAGACAGTGATTAAGGCTGATTCTGGAGATGCGTCACGACAGGGAAACCTCGGCGAGCCTCAACCACAATGAGGACAGCAGCGCAGACAGACAGAGAGGATTTGTGAAAAATCTAACTGCTGGCGAGTGATTGGGTGGAAGGCAACTGAGGTCCTGTCCACACGGGAACGTTTTTTGGTGGAAACGGTAAAGTATTTAACCGTTACGGCGTTTCGTCCATATGGCAACGCCGTTTTGGGTCCCCCGAAAAATGGTGAGATTTTCCCAGAGTGGGAAAATCTGACAACGCCGTTTCGTCGTTGTCACATCGTTGCCGTCTGGACAGTGAAAACGGCTTTTCTTTGTAAAACGATGACGTCATCGCACCGTCACTGTCATGTGACCGGAAAAAACAAGGCATGCAATGCGGTAGCAGCGGCACAAAAAACAACCATGGCGGCGAGCGGACTTGTCTTTGTATTGCAGGCGCTTCAAGATTTGTTGGCAATATTACTACAAAACCTCACAAAACCTCACTTTGTTTCCCGCTACTCGCCATTTTTGTTTTCTGTGTGTTTAGTGTGTAGCGGAAATGCCCTCTTTCTAAATCTTGGGTCCGGTGGCTGTGTCAGCGTCTGTTAACAGCGCCACGTTTCAGTGTGGCATACGCATTACATCGTTTTCACCCACCGTACCGTTTCCATCTGCCAGGGTGTGGACGCGACTTTTTTCGACCACGGGAAAGAAAAAAAACTGTAACGTTCCCATGTGGACAGGGCCTGCAACGTGCAATGTGTGGTGAGAAAAAAAAAGAAAAGTGAAGATGAGCGGACATCAGAGTGGAAGTTATTTCCAATAAAGGTCATTCTGATGTTCGTGTTTATGCCATGAACAATTCTTTAAGTTGAGAATTTCCAGTTTAGTGGCCTTGGTAAAGCACTTTTTATCGCAATACCAAAAGCCCTGAATGTATGTGTATCAATTTGTGCAGCTCAGACAACATTCAAGCTTCTGAATGGACACGAAAATATGCTGAACGCCTGTTGAGGTGGGTGGGAAGCAGCTTTTGACGTCACGTCCACTCAGCCGAGTCCATATTGGTGCCATTCTTGGTGCGTTTCGGTGGGTGGACGGCTTCTTCCTTTGTGTGCTGAGTTGTCAGTGATTCAACTCTGGCGGATGCCACTTTACAGCAGCAGTGGGAGACAAGTGAAAGTGGCACCTTTGAAAAAAACAATAAACAAAGAAAAAACCAGCAACAACCTGCCACCTATTGGTTGCCATCCTGTTTGCATGCATGCGTGCGTGTGTGTCCGTGTGTTGTTATTTTTTTCTAACGTCATGCTCCGGAGCATGTGTCTGGGCCGAGAGCCGCCGTGACACCCGCGCGTCCCTCCCCATCGCCGTCCCGCGGACGTGTCGCAGACGGTCCAGCCGGAGCCCGGCACGGCACAGCGTGGGAGGAGGCGCGAAGGGAAAAATCATCATGATCTGCTCCCCCGCCGCGGTGTTCTGCCGCCACACGCAGCCTCGTCTTCGTCACTGGCTCCGTCTGAAAAACACGTCCCCAGCACGGGCGCGCTGCTATTTCAGGCCCCCCGAATTAGAGTGACACCAAATCTCCATAAGACATCAAGACAAAAACAGCAACATGATGGAGGCGTCTGCATACGTGTGTGTTTTCACTTCATAAGGCCTCATATGATATAACTGCCTCTTAACAAGCTGTCTTACGGGAATATTCCCTTTGTGATGTCACTAGAGGCACTGGTGCGTCTCTCAGGTTGGTAACTCTACCAGCCAGGTGCTGTTATAGCCATCTGGGACAGAAACTTTTTCTTTTTCTTTTTTCTTTTGCTCATGATGCGTAAATTCTGTTAGCGCTGCCGCCTCACAGCAAGAGGGTCGTGGGTATGATTCCTAGCCTGGGGCCTTTCTGTGTGGAGTTTGCATGTTCTCCCTGGGAAGAATCCCGGGAATTCTAAATTGTTCGTAGGTTTGTGTGTGAGAGTGCAAATGGTTGTTTGTCTTTGTTTGTCTCTATGTGGCCCTGTGATGAACTGGTAACTTGTCCAGGGTGTACCCTGCCTTCGCCCTATGACAGCTGGGAGAGGCTCCAGCAGACCCACGCAACCCTGAGCGCAGGAAGAAGTAGGTATTGAAAATGGATGGCTGGATCGATGGCTGGATAGCTGGATGGATGGATGGATGGATGGATGTATGGATGGATGCTTAAATTCTTAGAAAAGCAATGCTAGAATGTTTGGTTTGTTTGTTTTAGGCAGTAGATGGAATTTGCTGAAAAATTACAGTTTTTTGATTAAGTAAATGTCTGAAACGATCTCAACATGGGACCTCAAGGTTGTTAGTGATGGTCAAGGTCGGCTGGCACTTTTTGTCTTTTGCACTTTTCCAAAAAGTGCAGAGACTTTGTTTCTTTTCTTGCTCATTCACATCGAGCTTCTTGCGATGATATCCTCAAACAAAGACAAAACCCAAAATAACTTTTTCAATTGATTGTTGAAGTCCGTGCACATCGAACAGAGCAGCACAGCTGACAAGTCTCAACAGAAGGCGACAAAGCAGCTTGCCCTGTGAGAGACTGGACATGCATTATTTTTATGTGCGCGTACATGTGTCTGATGTTGACGCAGAGTCAGTCGGAGCAGGAAAATCCATAATTTGGCCTGTTAACATTTGAGGGGATCAGAATACATGTCTGCCGGTAAAGGTTTTCGCCGTCAATTTCTATGAGACATCGATGTTGGTGTTTTTCAGCTTGGCTCTGCTTTTCTGGAAAATCTAGAGGTTAATGAAGGAAATAAGTCGAATTCCGTTGCTGTCCAACGGTGCTATTTCTTTCCAGTTCATTTGTATTCTTTGTGCTTGAAATACATTTAAAGAAATTGCGGCAATGTTTTATGTCAGAGGCAGCAAAGATTCAAGTAATTTAAGGCAGACACAGCTTTGTTTTTGAACGTTTTACTGCTCAAAATTGATTTTATTTTAAAAATTTCTGCAGCAAAGCTCACAGAGACACTTGCCCTCCATGACTGTTCATAGTCCTCCTCGTACATAACATGAAATAATATTTTACATAACACTCATTCCATTCATACACAGGATTAAAACCAATATGTCTGTGCATCATCCTGCCAAAAATCAGATCCTACTCAGTTTCATACAGTTTACATCCTCACTTCTTTTCGCCGCCTGAATTCAGGCGTCGACTGCGTTGAGCTCATGAGCCGCTTCAAAGCATTTCTGCAGCCTTTTGAATAATGCAGCGCCACAATGAAGTTAAAGTGACAATTATGTTGGAAATAGAGAGAGAGAAAAACACAGAGCAGGATATTAAAAAAAATGCAAGGCAATTCATTATCTGCCACACAGAGGAGAAAACTCAGCTGTTGGTTGTATTGTGACTGCAACCCTTTGATTGTTTCCACTTTTTATTTTCAATTATTCATTTTACTGCCGACATACTGAGACTGAACATTAACAAGAGGCACATTGTCTCACAAAAAAACAGAGGAAAAAACGTAAAGACCTCCAATATATTCACATCCATCCACCGCTTTTATGTAAGAGACAAACAGCAGCCTGTTGTTTCCCCGCTGACATCCCTGCTGGGGTTGTTTACTTTAATGTCCCGACAGCTTCCTTCTTCTGATGGTTTTGGTTTTTATGCAAACTAAATCATGTTGTTCTTGTTTCCCTTTTCGGGCGACTGTGTCTGCTGCTGTCGACAAACGGCAGTAATGGCCGCAGTAATTGAATTGCTGCGACTACTTCGGCTCATTACAAGTGAAGCGGGTTTGTTTTTGGCCATCACCAACGGTGAAGGTGAGGGACAGAGGGAGGCGAGTGCACAGTGATGAAGCAACTTCGGTTCAGAGTTTATGAGGCTTGTATGGTGCATTTCAGTCACACTTTGTCAATTCAACGGTTGCACGTTTGGTCAGAGTTTCAATCATTCAATCCAAAGACGCTAGTGGTCGGTAAAAATGTTTATTTACTTTCTTTTAGCTTCTGAAATGTTTTTTTTATATGGTCAAGTTTGTGTGCAGTCTGATTAGTTAATGAGCACTGCAGTATTTACTTGTTGTTTTTTTTTCAAATGACAAATGATAAATAAATTGAGTTGAAATTGAGTTTAAATAAAGTAAAAATGTAGAATATATTATGATATATATTCTGTTCACTAAAATGTTGATTATTCTTTATTTATTTAAAAGGCTTAAAATGTGGACACTTTATAAAAATGTGATTACTCTTTATTTGATTTAAAAGGCTTAAGTAATTGATTGATTTAAAATGTCTAATATGCCAACTGTTTGAGCTGTGTCTTTAAAGGTTTACAACCTATTGCAAAAGACCAACCAACCAACTAAAAGAAAAATAAAAGTTTGAGTTTGGAAACTTTAATCAAGTTGTCCTCGCGTCCTTTGGAGGGAAAGAGAGGTGGGCTTGACACTGCCTCAGGTGGAGGAGTTCAAGTATCTTGGGGTCGTGTTCACCGGGAGGAAGGACTCGGTCTCTCGGCTGGCCTGGGAATGCCTTGGGGTCCCGGCAGATGAGCCGGAGGAGGTGACTGGGGCCATGCAAGTCTGGGTGTCTCTGCTGAGGCTGCCGCCCCACGATCCGACTCCAGATCATGCGGCAGAATTAGAAGAAGCTGCAGTCCAGCAGCAGATCTGATTTCAAACTCATCCAGCAATTCAACTTCCATTCATTGTGCAGGCCTGCAGAAGATGCTAATAATAAAATTAAAAAATGATTAAAAGCCCTAATCTGCAGAGGGAGTGAGAGAAACCCAACAGGAAGATGAGCTGGAAATAAAACAGACTGGCCTCGACTGCAACAGTCTTTTCTCTTTAACCCACCTCACGCTGGTGTCTGTGAGTGGGTTTTCTATGAGACGCCCAGCCGAGCCAAGTATTATTTTTACCACACGCACGCAAAAGCGATGACTGTCATCACACCGAGGGACACGACGAGCTGCGTTGGGTTTGTTTCGAACCACTTCACGTGTGGGTGCAACTGTGGGACGTGTCCCCATATTGGACCCTTTGGATGAAATGTGTTTATTATTAATGGACTGGAGTCTTGCGTGGCAACAGCAATGCAATGGTTGAAAGTGAAAAGGATGAAGGTTCGATTCCTGCCCATTTCACCCCATCGTCTGCTTGCTTGAGTGGCAACTCTAAAGCTTTCCGAAAAATACACTCTTCGAGATGTTTTTTTCCAGCTCTTCACTTGTACAGCACCATTCCTGTTGAGTTCATTCAAGATCATCATCACACTGGAAGCAAAACATAAAGACTCTGGTTTATTCAGAATATGCAGATCAATAAAGTGGAATATCCCCCGTGGCAGCTGCACCTGTAAATACCTTAAATGGACTACTGTCTGAGTAAGACTACAGTCCTTAATGGACAAAATGAATGATTTACTTTGAAGGCTTTTAATTGAACTTCTAATTGATCATAACGAAGTCTAATTTTCAGGAGGGATTCATTAACGGCATAAAAGGCCTTGCCAGAATCTCCGTCCTCCCAGGTCACATTTCTGTCTCAACCTGCTTTTCCACCTCACTGAGATGCTCAAAGGGAGATTTTTATGTTGTTGCTTTTTGTTTGATTTTTATTTGAAAGTGGTCTCATACTTTGGATCGAGAGATAAAATGGAAAAAACATATGGCTGAGATGTCTCTGCCAGAAAAGTTTGGTTTGGCCGTCTTTATCCTCCACTCATTTGTATGCAAGGTGGCGAGACGAGCATATTATGAGCCATTTGAGACAATTCAAGTCCATTTGGAATGATAAATATGCAAGGCGCACTTAGACTTTCAAATTGGGGGGAAAAAAGCGAGCAAATGAAACTTTTGCACGCTGCGACAGGTTGGATCCCGCAAGAATGATGTTTTTGCAGCCAACTTTCTGTGAAGTCGAGCGTAGTGCTAGCATAGCCGCTGACCTTTTGAAACTTCGAGGCACTCTCCAGTGGGCACTGATGCCGCGGATGACATCATCATTGTCGTTTCTCCTGCGGAATGATATCCTGCAGAGTTTTCAACGTGCCAAGTGTGAAGACACTGCTGCTGCTGCTGCTCACGCTGCCGCTGATGCTGCTGATGCTGCTGATGCTGCTGTCTGTTCCAGCCTGTTTGTCGGAGCATAACATCGTTTTACTGCCTGCTGGCTTGATGCCGGATGTTGTGCGCTGTATGTGTATGTAGCCACAGCTGAGAGGGAGAGCAGCAAACCTGCAGAGGCACCAAGCAGATGAGTCACAGTGTGAGCGCAAGTGCAACAAAGTCTTTTTCTCATAAAAAATTATACTCTCTCCATACTCAACTCAACTCAACTTTATTGTCAAACATGGCATACATACTGGACATATGACATGAATGAAATTTCAGTCCTCTCAGACCCATACACAGGGCACAACACTGTGTATATGTGTGTATGTATATGTGTGTAAATATATGTATACATATATACTTTCTCCACTGCAGATAGATACTGAAGACATCAATATAAATGTAATTATGCAACAAAGAAAAACATGTTAAATAACTCTAAATATGATTTTTATGAAAGGTGGATATTTTGAAGAGTTTAGTGTTTGAGTTATTTTACACTTTTATTCTTTCCTACATAATTCCATGTGTGTTCATATGTAGTTTTGATGCCCCCAGTGAGAAACTGCAATGTCAATAGTCATGAGAATGAAAGAAAAGACATTAAATTCATAAGGTGTGTCCAAACTGTTGACTGGTAGTGCATACTATATATATATATATATAGTGTATATATGTATATATGTGTGTGTGTGTGTGTGTGTGTGTGTGTATATGTATATATACATATGTGTGTATGTATGTATGTATGTATGTGTGTACAGTATATATGTATATATATACATAGAGTATATATATATATATATACAGTATATATATACAGTATATATATATATATATATACATATATACAGTATATGTGTGTGTATGTATATGCCATGAAGCATGATGCAGCCATGCAAGAAAAAAAAAAAAACGAAGGATAAAAGGGAAGGACATTTGTACTATTGATGATAAAGAACTGTGGAAATTAAAGGTCCCTGATCTAAAAAAAACAAAAACAAATAAAAAGTGCAGAGGGGAAAGAGAAAAGTAGAAAAGAGCTCCCCGTAATGTCTCTGCATCGTACCTCCTCTCTCGCCGCCACAGCAGCAGCAGCGGTAAGAGAAATGGATTTCCGGGCAGCCCAAATATGGGCAGGCGAGGATGAGGTGTGCAACAAGATGAGTCATCTCCCACACTCCCACATTCAGCCAGCCTTGCATGTGTGCAAGACAGAGAGAGGAAGAGCAAGGGGGGGGGAACAAGGGAGGGAGACGGCGAGCACACAATGAGAATAAAAGCAAAGTAAAAAAAAAACATCAGATGCAACCTTGCAACAAAAGCGGTTGCGTTGACAGGTCAAGGTGCGTGCGCGCCTGCCGTCTGAGGGATAAATATGACCTGAGGACGCAGCGCCGGTCTCCCTGGTGGAAACACAGCAGCCTTCAAAAACAAAGAGCAGCTGGCTGTTTGCACTCCCCTCTTTGCTTTCGCATTTATTAATTTTTTTTTTTTTTTACCGTGTGTGTGCGTCATGCACTTTGCAGCACATCTAGGTGCAGAATTATGTCCCAGGTATAATTGTCAGCAAAGGATGGCATGTGCATGAATTGCACGTTTCGAGCTCGCCTTTTTTTTTCTTCGTTTTTTTCTTTTTTTTTAATGAGGTTATAGCGAGCGGATGGTTGTTATTTTGAATTTCAAAATGGGCATTTTTGGAATGTGCTGTCCTGGGAAGCACTCACACTCGTGCCGTGACGTATAAGGTCATAGCCTTGCTGAAAGAACAGAGAAATACAGCGTACTTGAAACCACCTGAAGGCCACGTGAAGTTCGGATAGCAAAAAGCAGCCAAGGGAGGATTATAGAACATACATACGCACAAACATACCCCAAGTTACTTTTTCAAAGAGGTTTCTGTTCGGAGGGAATGACGAGAATTATTTTTGAGTCGGGCAAAGAGTCAGTGAGAAAATGTCGCTGTGCCTTTGAGAAATTTGCTGAAAACATTTGAAAAGTCCTCCTACTTCACTTCCACTTTTTCACTTTCTCTTGTAAATGTGCCGATCGGCCTGTGCGTGTCCTCTCTGGGTGCACTGCTCCCGCGTTACATTTTTAGTCTTGAAAGCAGACTTAGTCACCCACAGGGAGATGATGCTGAATGGGGGGAGGATACTAATGGTAGTCGTGCAACTAAAAGGGCTGATGATGATGACATTGGTGGACTTGCCTATATTTTTAGCATCTCCCACTGCAAGGAACACAAATAAATACATGTCCTTACACACATAGATGTAAGGACTGGGTAGAGGAGCATTAATCAATCTCCGGCCTCCTGACAGCAGCCTGGCCGTCTCCTGTGGTTTCAGTCCCAGCGAGTTCCACAGTGTTTGCAGCACATTTAAAGGCTACGTATTACTCCTGCTTTTTATTTCAATCTTAGGCCGCAGTGGAGCAGCTTGACACGACCGATTAATCGAGTAAATTCAACACATTTAGCCCTCTGTTTACAGCCTGGTAGTAAAGGCGACCCATGGTTTTAGTCTTCTGCTTTGTTGAAACACAGCATAGCTGCAAAGAGGTCCGAGGGAGGAGCAAACAACGGGCTAATAGCGCTGCCGCTAACCTGAGACAGCTAAAGTAGAGGTATTAGTGCCCTGTGTAACATCACAAAGGGGGTGATTTCCATTGATGTTTCTCATGTCTGGAGAGTTTATTGATGGACTTAATGGGAAATTATGTTATTCTTTTTTTAAAATCTAAGCAGAACTAAAGCGCGAAGCAAATGCGAATAATCTGTAAATTGGTAACTTGGCATTTTCAATCAAACACTACAGAATTAATTGCGCAGCTTTTGAATTTGGAGGCTGTTTTTCGTCACATTAGTCAGGACCATTTGGCCTTAACTTTGAACCCAACTTGGAAAGAAAAAACTCTTTTCTAATTCGCCAGCAACATGAAGACATTTGTATCTGGGGATCTGATGTCAAAATCACGCCGCACTCCCTCCTGCCACCCAGAGTCATGTCTGCAGGTGAAACCTTCTACGTCTTTTCCTGCACTTGCGCGTCTCTCGCGCTGCTGCAAAGCGTTTTCTCTCCTTCTTTCTGCTTCTGACACTCGGTGTGGTGAAACTCCTGTGAGTCACTCCGCTGCCGCATACCCACGCCCTCCTGCTCCCTCTCCTCTCCCCCTCGCTGTCTGCTGCCGATTAAACCCAACGCCTGAGTGATTCCTAATAAATCACACAGCGTGACGTCGGCAGCCTGTTGATGTTCATCACTGACCAGCGGCGTCTGGCCGTTCTTGGCGACGGATGGAAACGCCGGCGAGCGCAAAGACTGGCGGCTGCAAAAGAAAAAAAAGAACTATTGGCCTCCTTTGACGGATCAGTTTGAACTCAGTTGCCGCTTGTGTGAAGAGAAGTCAGTGTGGAGCAACTCTGCAGGATGCCTGGTTGGCTCCAAAAAAAATTAATGAATGGCAGATTTCTTTCCTCAACGTGCTTGTATTGATCCACGAAAGCTTCAGCAGCAGCCACCACCCAGGATGTTGAGTGGATGTGGCGCTAAATAGGAATCCGGAGACGGAGTTTATGGCTGGTTGATGATTCCCGGGTGACATCGATCAACAGGGGCTGAGACCCAATTTACTGTCTGTCCCGCTGCGTCCGGCTGGAGCTGTGTGCAATGTGACTGGTTTCACAACGGTTCTCTCAAGACCTTGAAAAGTTTTGGAGCAAACTTTCGTTTTTGTTTGTTTGTTTGTATTTTGTGATATTTTGTTTTGTGTTTTTTTTAGGGCAAAGCAAAGCCATCAGAGGTGAACGGAGCTCAGTTAGACCTCAGTGGGAAGCTTTGACGCTTTACCTCCAAACCAGTAGAGAGCAGATATGCTTCCGCTTCACTAGATGTGTGGAAAAAATATACAAGGAGAAAATCCATCCATCTATCCATTTTCAATACCCACATCTCCTGGAGCCTAGTGGAGAGAACCCACACAAACACAGGGAGAACATGCAGACTCCACACAGAAAGGCCTGGAATCAAACTCACAACCTTCTCGCTGTGAGGCAGCAGCGCTAACCACAGCGCCACCGAGGAAAGGAGAAAAGAAGAGGGAGGAGCTTTTCCTCTGTCAAGCCACCAAATGCACAAGCACCAAAACATATGAGCCACATACACAGTAGTGGAGAGCCTGAGTTTGGCCTGCGCTCCCTTTGCCGTGTCATCGCTCCTCCAGTCGCTTTCATAATAGGGACGTCAGGTTGATGATTCCCAGCAGACTCCCGCTGGCACCCATTGATGCGGAGATGCGTCTTCACTCAGCCGGCAGGGCTGTGTCTTCAGCCCCAGACATCTCACTCTCGCCTGGTATCGATTCCTTGTTAATATTCTTCCTTTTATTTTCCGTGTGCCATTTTTCGTCTGCCTTCCCACTCTTACCGTCTGAGCAGTGGGGGATCGTCTCTGGTTCTGCTCGGTTGCTAGCTCTGACGCATATTCCAGACTTTTCTTCCCAAACCCAGATCCAAAAGGACAGATGTGGCTAACAGTGTGGCGGCCCATCGTCGCACCCGGTTTCACAGCCAGCGTTAAAATCGGCCTTTTCAGTTTGTTAATAGTCCTTCACAAGTTAACATAGTTCAACACATTTATTTTACAGTTCTGTTTTTCTTCTCTTTTCGTTCTACCAGCGTATCAGTATTTTTGGCCCACGCCAAGCAGCCAAAACCACGCGTCACGTCTGCAGACACCCACGGCCAGTTCTGTTCTCGTCTTTTCTCTTGCACCGTCTCTCGCATCTGCGAGATTTTCTCAGCTCATTCGTGCTTATAAAGTAATAAAAAAAATAAGTGGTGCCCAGATCTTTGGCAGTGACAGTGAAGCGAGAGCATCTATCAAATTCAAGCAGTCTGGATTTATAGGCCCCCAGTGTTTTCGCACAATATGTCTCTATAGCAGATGAAATGAGAAAACTCCTCATTTACTTCCTCTGCAGGTTCTGCTCCCCTGAATCATGTGCTGCCAAAACACATGATTCCTGAAATCATCTGTTTGTGACGTCATAAAGGGCGCTCACGCCTCAGCCAGCCATATTTCTGTCCCCTTGTATGCATGTGAATGGCCCAACAAAGCACCAGTTTCAGCAAGGACCAAAAACCAAGAGTTTTCAAAGGCAGCTTTAACCAGAAATTCAATTTATTATTATTTATCTTTTTTTTGGCTGCAGGATTACAAATAAGAATCTTCAAAGTGGTTTATTACGGGACCTTGTTTGCAAGCAGAAATTGCAGCCTGCTCCTTTTGGTAACTCTCTGATTCACCGACAGAAGGATGTGATTCTGTAAGCTCAGTCTGTGCTATAACACGAGTACGGGAGTGACAGCGTGGACTTGTATGAGCGGTGATTTGCAGACGCGGGTCACGGTAATTGGCCAGGCATCAACCTGGCCCGGTTTTCAACTGTCTGCCCTACTTCTGTTCTTGTACGCTGAAAATGAGGAGGACACAGCTTGAACTGCCATTGATGGAAAAAGGTTAATTTGGGGGGTTTTTTTTAGATATTCCCCTCTACCTAATATTTGTGGTGCAGCAAGTTTTTTTAAAAGTTATATTTTGGTTGATTTTCAAGAAAAAATTTCTTGTCTCATAAACAAACCTGCTTATTGGTGCAGAACCAGCCTCTGATGCCTCATCACCGAGGCTGATAAGGGTCTAAAACAGCTCCATCTAGGGGTCAGACATTGTTATAGCTGTGGGAACCATGATCCGACTGAGCTGAGCAATCACACAAACAAGGACCTAAACCACTCATTTAATTCACATTCATTCATTCATTCATTCATTCATCTTCTATACCCGCTTATTCCAATTCAGGGTCACGGGGGTCTGCTGGAGCCTATCCCAGCTGTCTTAGGGCGAAGGCAGGGTGACACCCTGGACAAGTCGCCAGTTCATCGCAGGGCCATTTAATTCACATGTGATCCAAAGCAGTTTCACACTTTGAACTCTTGAACTTGAATAAATGCTAGTCTTGAAAACTGTGTTTGCTTAAATCACCAACTAATATAACCAGCTGGAGAGCAAAGTAGTTTCCACTACATCCTGTGACTCAGCAAAGTGTGGGGATGTTCGTCTCTTTGAACGCGCAAAAAACCTCCGTTATTTCTGGGCCTGAGAGCTCCACGCTGCCTCCGAAAACACCTGCGCACTCAAGGAGTGTGTGTTTTGTGGGAGGCAGTCAGGTGCGGTGGTGATTCCTCCAAACTCCTTTTTTTTCACGGGTTGTTTTTTTGGGACAGTGAACTTGCTTATATGGGCACCTGTTTATATAAGTGTGCCTGCTGCGGCTGCCCCCGTCTCTTCTAAAATGAGCACAAGAGGCCGTCCGAAGTTTAAAGTAAATGCTGCCACATTGCTGCCACTATTCAAAATATTACCTTTTTTTTTCCGCTTATAAAGCAGAAAAACATTAGTTTCAATTTGCCTCACATTAGCTGTACATTGGCACATACTGTTTAAAGCCCCTGGATCTTCCTCTACGCTACAAGGTCTCACTAGATTGAGACAATTTCCAGACAAGCAGTAAAGATGCATCATCATACAAGCAATCTGTGTAACTCATCTTGAATGCAGAAGATGTTTTGTTTATTTTCTCCTCCTGTAATCTGGTTCACATTCATCTTCTTCTCCACCTCCTCACACGCTGCGCCTCCCACTACTCATTGACTGCACAGCTGGACAAAAAAATTGGGGGCATCCACTGTGAACCCATCACTTCAAATGCTGGCAGGGAAGATTGCAGAAAAAATGTGTTATGATAACGCTGATGGCAGTTTGGGAGGGCCAATTTTCTTATGTTTCTTAAATGCAAAGATTACTTTAAAAAAAAAAAAAAAAACACACAGGCCGGTCCTGTTTGAAACTGGAAAAAATAAATATTCACTACAGCAATCAAAAATGAAGTTTCAGGAGATGTGGGGCCCCTTCTTACAAGCATCAGTCTGGTATGCTGGTTGAGGATCTGGTGAAGGCTTGGTTGACCCTTGAGTACAGCTCAGCTATGCTGCACATCTTTTTATTAGTAGCTTTTGTTGTAACAGTGATTTTATTTCTATGACTAATAATTCAGAAGTGACATGGGAGGAATTATTTGGTACATTTGGATTCTCCTTTTTTTTCCCTTTTTTTTCCTTGTTTATCTGTTTTGTTTGTTCTCTTCTCTCTTTGTACTCTTGTACTTGTCATTTGTACATTTGCACATGCCACAACTAATACCCATATTCATTCTATGCTTCTGCAATACTGTACAACAATGTACATTTGTTATATCGAAAACGTTGCAATAAAAAAAATGGTAAATTTAAAAAAATAAAACACAGGCCTTCCCCCTGTTTACAAGCACAAGACCCACCATCAGGTCCACAATCATAACAAGACGGTTAATAACAGGGTTGAAAAGTATGTGAAAATGTTTGCAGAAGCTGCCGTCATATGGAAGGATAGAGAGGGGTGATGTTTTCCATCTGTGGGAAGTGGGAAATGACAGGATTCAATGATCTCATGATCTCCAGGTGAAAATGTCACAAATGTGTGGGATCGGCCAATTGTGTCACGAGAAGCTTTGCGTACATGCAACAGGACTTCTTGCTCCACAACGCGCAGGAAGTTGCGAAACGAGCGCACGAAGGTGACGCATGACAAGTGTCGTCCTTTGTTGCCCGCGCGGCGCCGAGCGTCGCACGCTGCTTTGTTGGCTCTGATCCAGCAACAGCTTCTGTTGCAAACAAACACTGCTGTGAAGTTATGAGGTGTAACCCGCAAGCGGAGACTTTGGGGGCAGCAGGAAAAACACACAGTGAACACAGTCCAATAACAAGCTCCGAGGCTGGAACACGAGAATTGAGTGGAAAAACTACACACAGTCATGAGCCGTGTCCCAGATCAAATAGCTCGAAGCAGAACACTTTCTGTGTAGTGCAGTATTTCACTGTCATTTTGTACTTGGCGGAAGTGACGGTATTTATTGAATCACCACTTCTTAAAGGCAACAAAGACAAGAACTTATTGCAATACGCAAACCAGCTGGCACAGAACATTAACACCTGATTAGGAGCATCGCTAAAACAGCACATTAGACAGTCAGCAGGTTCTAACCTTAGCTGCCAGTTAGTTAGTGTTCATGTAAGATGTGAAGTGACCTTTGCACTATGATAATGGAAGTTTTTCCTTTTACAAACAGCTGCAGAGTTTTGTTAAGTGCAGATGGGAACATTTGGAGGGAAACTCCATCATGTCAGTGACAGATGTGATCCCCACTTTAGGGAGCTGTCCTCTCTCCTCCAGGTTGGCTTAACTTCTGACTTAAAGAACCCGAGCCCGAGTCATTGGTGGTAATAAATAAGGGCCAGACTAATTAAGCAAGGGGAAGATCAGCTCTCACTGTTAGCATCCCCAGGGCTCGCTCCAGTTTCCTCCCAAAAATAATCTCCAGACTCCCACTTCAAACTCATCCACTCCCACCAAAGCCGCCGTGTTTCGCCCTTCCTGATTCATGCTTTGTGACACATGTTGATTTAAGAGTGACTTACCCCACCCTCCCACCCCCAACCCTGACCACACCACTCCCACCCCCCTGCCTGCCTGCCTGCCTGCCTGCCTGCCTGCACACCTCTCTCTCTCTCTCTCTCTCTCCTCCCTGCTTCGCACCATAAAAAAAGGGGAAAAAAATGTAATGCAGCTTGCATCACACCAAACAGCCAGACACCCACGGTTGGTTATCCCTTCCACTTTTCGAGAACTACCCAGTGCCTCCCACATCCCTGGAGAGCCTGGGAGAGAGAGAGAGGGAAAGAGAGAGACCAGGAGAAACTCTGTGTGTGTGTGTGTGTGTGTGTGTGTGTGTGTGTGTGTGTGTGTGTGTGTGTGTGTGTGTGTGTGTGTGTGTGTGTGTTGCTGACGCCGCTGCACCGCCCTCCTCCACTCCCCTTCACTTCTAATTGGCTGAGAGGTGGTACCTCGAGGAGCAGGCAGCCACCGGAAGTGCCGTGCTCACAGGTCGGTTGACCAAAGAACCACACACACACACACACACACTGACACTCCTCCCTACTCATCCACGTGACTACGCAGCATCTGCTGGACCATTCACATGTGTATACATTTATCCCACAAGTCCTAATCATCCTAATTAAGCCTTAAAATCTCCGCATGGTCTCTTTAATGGCGGTCAAGGCTGCTGTCACATTACAGAGAGAGTTTATATTTCATACGCCATCATCACAGACATCCGCAGCGGCTCTTTCCGCTCTGCCTCCCTTGCAGTCGAGCCTCGGGGAGGTGGGGGTTCGGTTCGGGTGGTGTCCACATCCATCTGTGTGCTCTGTGTCCCCCGCTGCAGCCCTCCCCATCCATCCATCCATCCCCTCCCTCCCCCCGATTCCGCTGATCCTCTTTCCGGTACCTTTGGCTCTGCGTTCATATCTGCGTAGTTCGGCGCTCGCGATTCGTTTGTCTCCGTCTCCGTCTCCCTCTCTCTCTCTGTGGCGCGCGCCCCTCCCGTCCCCTTGCCTCGGATCGCCTCCGTGCGCTGACACACTGGCGCGCGCGCGCGCACACACACACACTTCCAGAGAGAGAGAGAGAGAGAGGAAAAAAAAAACTGGTCTCCCACGCACGTACTTACTACTCGTCGCTCCTCCTCCTCCTCCCCTCCTCCCCCGGCCCCTCCCCTACCCGTCTCGGCGGTGCTGTCTCATTCACTCCACGCACCGTGCAGGAGAGGGGGGGGGCGGGGTTGGATATATACCTCCCGGTGTAGGCCACGAGCTTCACTCAGACTGGAACTCGCTTGCAGTGCGAAAAGACCACAAGCAAGAAGACTCCGAAGCCGGGAGTAGAAGTACCAACATCCATTCTGGAGCTTTTTGGAGAGAAGAAGAGACGCAGACGCCTTGCCTCTCTGATTCGGCCGGACTGTCTGCTTGGAAGCTCCGACAACAACCGATCGGTCCCTCCGCTCCTGCAACCTTTCAGCCTTCGCCTGGACCGAGCGGCAAACAACCTAAGTTGGTAGTAAACTCTTTGGAGTTAGTTAGAGTTTCTCTTTGCTTGTGAGAGTGGACTGCACTGAAGCCTTCTTTTTGGGAGAAGGGAATCAACCCTGACACCGACACCGGGGTCGGGTTCGGACCTGGCGCATCCTTTCAGCGGCTCTTTCGGAGCTCTGCGAAAGTTTTCGGCCAGACATCCGATCTGAAGACTTCGAGTCTCGACGCCGTCGGGAAGCTGCTGTCCCAGAGACAGAGAGCCACTGACTACACGCCAAGAAACGCCTTTAGCGAGGTAGGTGGAAGTGTTTTCCTGTGTGTTTTCACCGTTTGGTGAGTGTGACTTGTGCGAAACACGTGTTGATGGTGGGGCTGTCGCTGTCCGTGGTGCTGAAACTGTGGGCGCTCATGCTTCTGTTGGACTGAAATCCCTTTCCCTTCATTTATTCCAACTATTTCAAAGCTTTAAAAACACTGCTTTTGTTATGTACCCCTTCCTTACAGATTGGTTTACAACTGTAAACACGGCACGACGATGTTTTAAGCGATGCCCTTCCAAAGCTGTCGATCGGCAGCACGAGTTAGACCGGGTTCAACAAGTTGCGAGGTGCCTGCGTGGTTTAGAGTCTGCGAGTTTGTGGAAAGAGCTTCAACATTAGGAAGTGCTTGACGCAAAAACCAAAGTGTGAAATCAGTCTTTGCAGCCGGAAGGGTGTGACACAGCCTCGTTTGTCTCACTTGAGGACCTGAACTAAAGTGTGTCTTGCATGAATCCAAGTTTGGACAATGAGACAGAACACTTCACAGTACACTGATTTTAGATTTTAGCTTTATTTTCACTGTCTACATGCGACACAAAATATATCACAAGATAAACAGATGCTTCCGTAAGTCTGTGCTGACTCTGTCTCTCACTCAGACACACGCATACACACACACACACACACACACCAGATGCAGGGAGTTTCTGTCAGTAATCTGCAGCAATTTGCTCAGTCTGTCTGCCACTGGTTTTTGCTGTCACATGGATTTTCCGTTAAACCCCCAACTGGTCTGGTTTCCTTTGCCCACATGCTCAAGTCTTTGCAGGGTTGCACAGCACAAAAGAAAGAGGGTTAACAGCTCGAAGGTGAAGAATGACTTGTCACTGCTTGCTTTTTTTTCTGCAGTCTACTTCAGCAAAAAAGGAAGTAGCTTGGAGAGAAAGGAATGAGGACAGGGAATTGTGATACACTGAGCATGTTGCATTCACTGCTTCATGCGCACATGAAGCAGAATATATCATGCAACAGAGGGAGGGGAAAACTCACATGGAACATTCAGAAATTTTCAAAGGCTGTTGTTCAGGAAAGCCTTGGGTGTGTAAACGTCTGCTGCAAGAGAATTGACTTACATCAATGCAACTTTCTGTTCCACAGCCACTTACATGCTTTTATCTACAGAGAACAACAAACATTTTTAATAGATCCATATAATCTACATTATCTCAGCAACTGAAAAGTTGTGCACAACATGAGAAACAGAAAATGTTTTGCAGATGTCATTGCAGCTCATCAGTTCTTAATGTGAGCCACAAAAATTAAACTCATAACTATGGCAATGAAGTGGCGCACAGGACGTAGTTGAGTTTGAGGAAAATCGGACAGAAAGATCCAGAAGGAGGGCTGAGAAAGCACGAGATCTGCGTCGACAGCCGGACCTCTTTCTTTTTTTCTCTGTGCGCGCCGTCAGATGCCCATTCAGGGCTCTTCCGGTTGCCGGGAGGCGGGAGAGAGACACCCACCGACACAAAGGAGAGGTCTTTGCTGTGTTGCTGAGAAGAGGGAGGGCGGTAGAGCCATGTGAAAAGAGATGCGAGCGGCGTAATTATGAGTTCTCAGCCTGAAAAGTGCAGGTGCGTCTCACAGCGAGTGAATTCAGGCGTCAATTTGGTGGCCGTGTCTCTGCACTGCCCATTCTAACATGATTGCCCCTTCTGGAGAGAGACAGAAAATGGAAGACATCATTTCTGACTTCTCCTATGTACGGTTGATTATCCTGATCATATAGATATGAGTAGTCACAAGTGGATGGACGTTTTTTTTTTACCAATTACATGCAGAAAAAAACAAAGTTGTTCACTATAAGAGCACCAAAGCACGAAGAAAAAAAAAGCCTGAACGTGTGAAAAACATGTTGCTGAGCAACAGTGTCGAGTCCGTGTGTCTGTGCTGGAGGGAGCAGCTCACATTATTTCAGCCACTTTGCTTTTGCACAGAGACCTTGATCTTTGGCTCTGCAGGCGGACTGTGTTTTTTGCTGCAACATCGAGGCATCATGGGAGCACTGGTTTCCCACTGCGGTGCACGCTTTGCAAAAATTACATGCAAGTTTTGAGAAATATACAAGCATGCATGATGTTTCTCTGCAAATCTGTTTGAAGATGCGTCAGTTAAGTCAATGCATGCATGCGTGCACGCATGCACTCGTGCACTTGTAATGTGCAAGGGCTAGTTGTCATTCTGATTGCAACTTTCTCTTGACCTCGTGCGACGGCATGAAACGCCGGAAGTCTTGCCGCAGATGCCACAGGAGGGGCTGTTATCACTCGGACGCAGACGATTTCTCTTGTTTACCACCTAACAAGAGGGGGAGCAAGTGGAGCGCCGCAATAAACGTCTGGTTGCCAGTGGCAATGCTTCTATGGACGTCACACTGACGCACGCGAGTCGCAGTTCGGTTCAGTGTGTGGGAGGGCAGAGCAAGAGCTTGTAGATTCCAGCCTAGTGTGAAGTACTGTAATTGCAGCACCGACTCAATTATGTCCCAGAGAACGGGGCATTTTAGATCATCGCATCCGCTCCCGGCGTGATACTGATCAGAGGCAGAGTCCCCATGCATGACAATCAGCTTGACCACAGGGCCAGTTGCAAAGCATGTCATGAATACTTTAGCAGGGGGGAGGAGAGAAATAAATTTTGACCATCAAAAGTCCATCCTTGCACCCTGCAGACTGATTGCAGCCGTTGTTTGCCGAATTAATTCCCCCCCCCCTTCACTGTGCCCTGTTTCTCTGCAGCTTCATCGCCGGTGCAGGCATGACAGATTGTCTGGTGCACTGAAACCAGCGAATCAAAGCAATTCCGCCGAGGGCTTTCACTGATAAGTCAAAAAGGTCTGCATCTGGAGACGAGTCGCTCAAAGCGAATTAGTCAAGGCAACAACTTGAGTTGAAGAAACAACCAGCTATTACTGAGGAAAGAAGACCAGCGTTCCCTTCAAGCCAACCGATGGCGTGGTCACCTCTCGCCGGCCCCTGCGTGGCCGTCCTGCTGCTCCTCTTCGGTTCCACCTCTTGCACTCCATCCGGCCCCGCCTCCGCCACCTGTGCCACCCTGGAGCAGAGCCGCTTCTTCGGCGTGTTCTCCTCCACGACCACCCTGCCCTCCACGCCGTGCTCCTGGACCCTGCAGAACCCCGACCCCCGCCGCTACACTGTCTACATGAAGATCACCAAGCCCACCGACTCCTGCATGCCGCGCCAGATCAGGACCTTCCAGTTCGACTCCTTCATCGAGACCTCCCGCACCTACCTGGGCATGGAGAGCTTCGACGAGGTGGTGAAGCTGTGTGACGCCTCCACCACCGTCACCTATCTGGAGTCCACCAAGCAGTTCCTGCAGATCCGCAAGGTGGCGCCGAGGAACGCCCTGGAGGTCGTGGGCGGGGCGGCGGTGGCGGCCAGCCACGTGAGCGAGTTCAAGGCCGAGTTCCTGGTAGTGGGAAAGAGGAACCCCAGCATGCCTGCCTGCGAGATGCTGTGCCAGTGGCTGGAGAAGTGCCTGTCCAGCAGCACCCATGAGTACCCCTGCGGCATCATGAACACGCCCTGCCAGTGCTGGGAGGTCCCCAAGAGGAAGCCCGGCAGCTGCTACAGAGGCGGCGTCTACGTCGAGAAGTGCCTCCCGGTTCCCAGGGATGCTGAAATCACCAGTAAGTCTTGATGTGTTTCTCTCGACAATGACAGAAGTGAAAAGTAAACGTTAAAGGACCAGAGTGTAAATATTTTTTGGAAGTCTAAAATAGTCAGCTCCTGGAGTAGGTAAACCAAGTTTCTTTTTATTAATTTGTATTAATGTATTTATGATCAGTATGTTGAGCTTTTACCAATATAAAAATCTTAAATTAAGCCAAATTTTACAAACTGGACCTTTAAGTGTTTTGTTGTGGGGTTTTGTAACGGTATCGACCTGGCCGAGGTGTTGACGGGTCAAGATTTCTCGAAACCCGCGGCTCTGCATGTTCCCTCCGGCCTCGCCTCCACTCAGCGAGTGTGTTTCTGCAGCAGTCGGGGTCAATGATCCTCGGGGCTGCAAGTCGAAGCCAAGGACATGCTGCCAAGCAGTAACGAGAAGTCAATCAGGGGCGGTTAGAAGGATTCCGCCGCCACTCATTGGCTCATTGGCTCATTGGCTGCATCGGCAGAAGGGCACAAATCCACACACACACACAAACACACTCTCCCCCACCCTCACCCCTCCTCCGTCCCCCTGTTCCAAAGACTTTGGAGGGATCGGGGCCATGTTTGTGTGGTAATGTGGCGTTAACAAAGCGCCCAAAGACCCTCATGTCTGGCTGCCAGAGTTCGACTCCTCTGGTTTCCATGGCAACGTGCCCACTAAGCGCACAGTTGCCATTTAAACTGGAACACCTTGAGTGTTCAGTTCTGAGAGAGCGTCTCTGTTGACTCATCACTTTTCTTTTTTATTATCCCAAGACAACTCCATGCTGACTCCAGCCGAAAAACTAGCTCAAACTATATCATTCTGGGACTTTGCTTTGCTTTGCTCGCTGTCTCACCTCTCGTCCTCTCCCTCTTGCAGAAGGCTGGGCTACGTGGGGCCGCTGGTCCGCGTGCAGCCAGGAGTGCGGCGGCGGCGTGCAGGTGCGGAGCCGCAGCTGTCAGCCCGAAGACGACGTGTGCGAGGGAACGGTGGAGGAAGGGCGGGCCTGCAACCCTCAGCCCTGCATTGGTGAGCCCGCCTGTCCACCAACTTCTCCGCCCAGTCTTCAGGTGGCTCGGCTTCAGCGCAAATAATTGAAATTGTGCTCATGTCATTTGTGCAGGTAAAGAGCGCAACCGCAGCCAGGGTCTGAGGGCCATCGTGGGGCTGAGGAGGGACAACGTCGAGGCACCCAACCACGGAGCTGTTGCAACCCAAGCTGGTGAGACTGGAGACTTTATGTCGGTGCTTTGTGTCCTTCCCAGGTCCAGACAGCCCCAGTCTGCTCATCTCACAATGCATGTTTTTCTTTCTAATTCTCCCCCACCCCCTCCAGATGCTAAGATGGATGAGTGGTCCTCCTGGAGCTCGTGCTCCGTCAGCTGTGGGGAGGGCTGGCAGAGCCGCAGCCGCCTCTGCGCCACCACCTCCTTCACCTCCCAGTGCACTGGACCCCTGCGCGAGAACCGACCCTGCAACAACACGGCCGTGTGCCCTGGTGAGTGGCCAGTCCCTCGCTCTCTGCTGCCAAGGTGTCGGGCAGAAGGGTGAAAGAGAATAAAAGGTGGAAAATCCCAGGGAGGCACTCAATCTCCTTCAAGTGTGCGAGATGGATAAGACCTATTATCCTTTTGTAAAAAATTTAAAAATTTAAAAAATCTGTATACACTGCACCACTCTCTAAGGGAAGAAAATACATAAAAAGAAAACACTTACTTTGAGAATTTGACTTTAAGGAAAAGGGGCTGATTCTCAGTAGTAGGAGTAAGTGCACCAGTCAATAAATACTCTTCAAAAAACTCATGGATTCAAAGTGCAATTCAAATATTTTTATTGAAATGAAATGCGTCTTCCCTTGACCAAAATGACCCCTTTTCTCTGTTGCCCGTGTGCAGTGGATGGAGCCTGGGATGAGTGGACGCCGTGGAGCCTGTGCTCTTCCACCTGCGGCCGGGGCTACCGCGACCGCACCCGCAACTGCAAGACGCCCAAGAACGGAGGAGAGCCATGCGAAGGTTTCCCCAAACAGACCAAGTTCTGCAACATCGCCGTGTGCCCCGGTGAGAAGGATCGCCTCGTCTTTTTCAATCACACTCTGAACAATGAATAATTCAATAGTTTTAAAAAGTTGGAGATGGTGCCTGCCGGGGTTCTTCTATCCTGCTGCGACCACCCACCCCACCACCTCTTTAACCTATCAACAAACTGATTCATCCGTCCAAAAGCTAATTAAACCTCTTATGGCCATCGGCAGCATCACAGAACGTTGACTTCACTAACAGATTGACATTACATGTGACGCATTTCACACGGTGATAAAGGCACTGTGGGGATTAGTAAGTGGCTGGATAATGACTGCCAGTGACTCACACTGCATTCACGGACACTCAGTACATTAGGGGAGATTCTTGTCTGCTGCTGCTGGTGCTGCCTACTCATGTGCCCAAAGGCTTCTGCCTGCTTCAAAGTCACTGAAGCTGACATTTATACATTTTTTTTTTTATCTTCCTTCTGGCTTGAATACTGTTTTCATCTAATCTGGAAAATTCAGGCATCTGGCAGCTCACATGAATATGCAAAAGAATCCATAAACAAAGCATCAAAAACACTTGTATGCACGGTATTAATCATCAGTGCCACGACTCAAAAAAGTGGTCTTCTTGCAGTTGCGTTTTGCCGTCAGCAGATGGCACTAGTAGCCAGAGACGCATTCATTATTTGTGTATTGTGATGATTACTCATTTTCTCATGAGATTGAGAGCCAGTGTGATCTGAATCATCTGCAACAACCAATTCAGCATGCGTTTCAGGATGAATTATTATTTTATATCTTTTTCTCTTTTTTAAGATGTTAAATCTCATTCAGGCCAAAATACTGGTTATTTAAGCGTTTCAAGTAAAAAATAATGATAATAAAAAAAAAACATCTGACCTTTAATAGAATGTTTAAGTTGCCCTGGTGTGTACCAAAACAAAAATTCTGTGTAGCATTGTGATTGATATAAGAAAACAGTCATTGAATCCATAGTATGGACATGAGGTCAAGTATTATATATATATATATATATATATATATATATATATATATATATATATATATATATATATATATATATATATATATATATATATATATATATATATATAAAGATGCGGTCATACTTCCTAAATCTTCAAGGCCAGATAATCCTCCAGAACGTCCTCTTGATATGCCGTTCATTTGTCTCCCTCTAGTGGACGGACACTGGACTGAGTGGTCTGGATGGAGCGAATGTTCTGCTTCCTGCTCCAACGGCACCATGCAGCGAACCAGGGAGTGCAACGGACCGTCCTACGGGGGCTCAGAGTGCCATGGCAGCTTTATAGAGACAAACAACTGTTTCCTGAAGGATTGCCCTGGTAAAAAAAAAAAAAAAAAAAGAAAAGAAAAGAAATCCCACCTTTATAAATGATTTTCTATTCAACACTGTGGTTTTGAGACTCAGGTGTCTAACAATGGCTGATTTCAGTTGACGGACGCTGGCACGCCTGGACCTCCTGGAGCAGCTGCAGCAAGACTTGCGGCGGAGGCGTCCAGCAGAGGCAGCGAGTCTGTGAGGGCCCTTTCTTTGGTGGCGAGGCTTGCCCCGGTGAGAGCGGAGAGCAGAGGCGCTGCAGCGAGAGGAGATGCCCCGGTAAAGCAACATGAGCACTGAACAAGTGCAAGTGTATGAATTCAGCGAAAGGAAGAAAAACTCACTCCCCCTTCTGCCTCTGTTCATTTTTTTTTTTGAAGAGCCCCATGAGATCTGCGAAGAGCAGAACACCGGCGAGGTTGTGTGGAGGAAAACTCCTGCTGGCGACGAGGCTGCCACCGCCTGTCCTGCCGATACCTCGGGTACGGAGATGTTGCAACAACAAAAAAAAAATGCTGTTTATCCTTAAAATTGTCTTCCATCACGGAAGCTGAGAAGTTTTTACACTTCCTGTGTCACCACAGGTCTGATCCTGCGCCGCTGCAGCCTTGACGCCGTCGGCCTTGCCTCGTGGGAAGACCCGACCCACATCAAGTGCATCTCCAAGAACTACGAGAACATTCAGACGCTGGTGAGCCCCTCTCTGCTTTTTGATTCTGCTTTTCCAGAGATCGAAGGCTCTAGTTAACTTCTAAATGTTTTTCTTTCCCGCTCGCCAGTCAAGAGACTACATCTCCAAAGCGCAGACGGGGCAGAGCGCAGAAAAGTTTGCGGAGGTCATCTCACGCCTCAGATCCTCCTCTGACGAAGGGGTGACGTACAGCGGTGACCTCCTGGCCATCATGGAGACCCTGAAGAACACCACCGAGCTGTGCAAGGCTAACGGCTTGAGGCTCAACAACGCCGACGTGGAGGTGAGTCCGTGTTCAACACCTTGCTCCTATACATTCCCGCGCCTCTACCCAACCGAAAATAGAACCTAATTAATCTGGCCACTTTTTTTGTTATCTTCTCACACCTCTTTCTCCTCCTCTTTTGCTTTTACCACCTGCAGAACTACGTCCAGACAATCAGCAACCTGCTGAAGGAGGAACACCGTGACAAATGGGAGGAGGCACAGCTGGTGAGTGATAAGAGGGCGGCTGTGCATCATGAGTGGCAGGTGGGGGAGGGCGAAATAAGTCTGTTCTTGTGACATGATAAGTGTGCGAGGGACAGATTAGGGGAGAGGAGGAGGGGTTGTCAGGGTGTGGAGGAAAAGTTAAGTGTTAAAAATGTGAAAATGAAGCGGCGGGGACAGTCGCACTGAGTCACAATCACCAGATGTCCCTTTGAAGGCACTTGGACCTTCGGGTTAGAGTGGAGTAAGAGTGCAGCACAATATAGTCTGAAAGGGTTGAAGACGGTATGCAAAAGTTGATGCTCATTACCTCGTCCCCGCCCTTCCTGGAGATGTGAACCAGCGAGCGACCGTCCCTGAGCAACTTCGTGAAAGGACGAGTCCTTACTTCCTGAGGAAACTGACTGACGTCCATTCAGGGAGAATCACTCCGCCCACTGCTTTTTCTTTTTTCCTTTTTTTTTTCTTTTTTTTTTTTTTTATTGCAAAGCCATCCTACATGCGGTTGTAAAGAGGACCGCATGCACCGCGCGCCCACATCGCCGCCGTTCTGCGTCAGAGACACGCAATTCCGACCGACTGCCCTCCCTTCAACTGAGAGGGAGGACAAAAAAAATCACAAGAATGAATCAACAGCCTGCCCATTTATGGTCGCAAGGAAGTCCTGAGGTTGCATAGCAGCAAGGAGAGATTTTTTTCCCTCCCTCTCTCACTCGATCTCCCTGCGCTATTACTTTGAAGAAAAGGGAGGAATCACATTCAGGGTGGACTGAAGTCACATGAGGAAGTCTATATATGGACATGCCATGGTTGTCCGTGTCTTAACTCTTTTTTTAATGTCTTTCCTGTCCAGGTGGGCGCCAACGTGAAGGAGTTCCTGCACCTCGTCGAGGAGTTTGTGAACATGGTTGGTTTGCAAATGAGCGGCTTCCAGGACATTTACGAAGTCACTGAGAATTTAGGTGAGCCCCCACCCACCTGACCCCACCCCAACCTAACCCCGCCTTCTCCGCCCATCTGCTCCCATCAGGCCCATCGATGTGATGAGATAGTACATTTTCAGCAGCAGCCAGTTAAAAGTAGGGAAGTTTGATATTATTGGCCGATAAAGGCATTTAAAATTAATATTGAAAAATATTGGTATTGGTAAAAAATATAATAAAAATATGTTTTTTTTTATATCTCCCAAATTTAGTAGTCATGCCAAAGAATGAATTCCTCAAATTTCATCTCTGCTACGCTTGATGATGTCATCAAACCGCATCGAAGCGTAACAGCAAGCGGCGCGCGTGGTTCAGCAGAGTGGTTTCAGTGGTGGCTGGCTGCTAACAAAACAGCTCGTTCGTAACTGACAACATCATGCGGGACATCCAGCAGGACAACACAATACAAATTAGCCATAATGTGTTCATTCCACGACCGTATATATCGGTATCGGTTGATATTGGTTGATATCGGTATTGGAAATTAGGAGTTGGACAATATCGGGATTTTGAATATCGATAAAAAAATATATATATTATGTGACATTACTAGTTAAGAGCACGGTCGCACCTTGCACACCTCCAGGCTGTTGCACAGCTGTATTTCGCTCACAAACAGGCCCTCCTACAAAAAAAACAGCCAAACACTGTAAGAATAACCAAGGCTTCCTCGCGTTGGCGGCAACCCCCCCGCAAAGTCACAGTGACACTCTCGGCTCCCCAGAGGCGACGTTCTCACACAGGATCTCGCCGGTAATGACGAGGGCGGTCGCAGATGACATGACATAGAAGCAGAATGTCCTCGACATTAGTCACCTCTTCAACCCAGCGCTGCGTGGGACGAGAAGTGGCGCTCGCTAACAAAGTCTCTGCTTCTCCCCCCACCCTCCCCATTTTCCACACCCCAGTGCTGAGCATCCACAAGCGACCCACAACAACGAGCTCCAACTTCACCTTCCCCATGAAGGGCTGGAGAGGCATGCTGGACTGGGTCAGGACCTCGGAGGAGAAGATCTCGGTGTCCCGCGACGCTCTGTCCATCGACACGTCTGGTAAGGGATCGGCCACATCAGTGAGCGTTCACATGGTCTTTGGAAAATGTGACTCTGAAGTATAAATGCTGTGTTGTGTCTGATTCCAGATGGGAATGATGCTTTTGTGACCGGCATCGTCCTCTACAGGAACCTGGCATCTATTCTCCCCTTCCAGAGGTACAACCACTCAATTTCAGCCGCCCTGAAATATACTTTGCTGTCACAAGATGGCGCCACTTGTTAATACAAAATGATTTGCTTTTTTTTTAACCAATATTATCAGGCCTTGCAGAAATAAATAAATAAATGAAAAAACCTCAGTCAGCTGCAACATCAAATCAAACCTCACTGTGTTTGCTCCACAGTAACTCCACCATCCTCAACTCCAAAGTGGTGTCGGTGATCGTCAAGCCCAACCCCAACCTGGTGTCCACCCCTGTAGAGATCGAGTTCCCCCACCTGCACAATGTAAGTCCCCCCCTCCCCCAAATAGTCTCCCCACCCGTCTATTAGAGTCAAAAGGGAGAAGGCGAAAATGAAAAAAAACCTGCCTTCTCCCCGCTGGCTGTTTGCTCACCGCAGAAACGCGCCTCCATGACATTTTGCTTGACATTTGCAGCGACACGGTGACTTTCTGCTCGCACTTGTGCGAATCGGAAAGCCGCCGTGGATCACCAGCCGGACGGCCCGGTTGTCGCTGATGAGAAATCAGGCACGCTAATTAGTTGGTGCAGCTGATTAGAAGCTGTTTTTAGGCTCAAGTGTGTGTGTGTGTGTGTGTGTGTGTGTGTGTGTGTGTGTGTGTGTGTGTGTGTGTGTGTGTGTGTGTGTGTGTGTGTGTGTGCGACCAATGATGAGGGAAGGGAGGGTGGCGGGAAAAGTGAGAAGTTGGCTGCCTGTGCAGGCTGCTGAATGTCACACGTCTTTGGTGCAACCAGCCGGGGCAGCACTTTTTTTTTCTCCTTGTTCAACAGAGATTCCTCACACTTATTGCTCCATCTGCCTCTTTTTTTTCATCACAGGGCACAGTGAATGAGACGTGCCTGTCATGGGACGAGAGCGAGACGTAAGTTCAAATCTTACTTTTTTTCCACTCTTAATATGCATGATCACTTTCTGAGGGGAGGGCTGCTCAGATCCACTTCCACACACTCGTGCATCTCCTCGCTGCCTGGGAACATGGTTGCATGGTGCAACATGGTGGTGGTGCACGCCGGCCAGACACAAACCAATCATGTCTTTAACAGCCTGGGGGGGCGCAGCAGAGTTCAGGCAGTGAGAACCTGCACGCGGGCGTCGCTTCAGAACTCCATCACAAACAGGGAGGAGGGAGAAAGGGAAGGGCGTCGCCGCAGGTCACGCTGCTCAGTGTCAATCTGGTAAACAATGGCAGCTCTGCCGAGGTGTGTTCACATGTCAGCGCCGAGGCTAATGGCCGTGGCGCCTTGACTTCTTACCTCGAGCCGCTAACGTGCATGTTGAGTGACTGATGAGAGAACATCCTGGTGACCTGGCCCTGGATCAATCAGCCGCATTCTCAACAATGCACAGGTGGTGGAGCATTTGCATTTAGATAGATTTGCACACATTGCCATAGATGTTTTTCTTCTTCTTTATAAAGAACATACCTGCGTCCAGATTCCCCCCCCCCCAAGGGTCGAAGCATTAGTGAAAAGCAACAGTGAAACAAAGGGGGGAAATACACTGAAGTCCCCCTGAAGAGGAGCTTGATGCGCCTCATGTTGAATTAGATTACTTTGGACGGCGGATGTGATTAATGGGAGGGGGAGTGTGTGGGTCTGGGGGAGTTAAGGGTCGCTGTTTGCAGAGCTGCATGTGTCTGAACACAGGAAGAGCTCCATTAGTGACCAGGGCGGCCAGATGAATCTTTGCAGGAGGGTGCAGGTTTTATTTTTTTTGAGAAATTAAATAAATAAATAAATCGGAAGGACAGAACGGCATATTACACAGGACAATTAACTCGTGTGCACGACATGCCAGCTTGAGCACAGCACTCGTTTAACGGCCTATCCAGCCAGCCAGCCAGCTTCCGCTTTTTTGCCCTGCGGCCGAGCAGCAGTGACACTCTGCACCAGACTGGACCTGCTGGCTATGACACTCCTCTGTGGTCACCAGTCAGCCAACCAGTCAGTTAACCAGTCAGTCAGTCAACACATCATCTGTGCCCCCTGGCATCTGCATCTCTTTATGTTTTTTTGCACTAAGGGTGCAATCTCTCCATTTAGATTTGCACCGTTTAAAAGAAGAAGAGGAAGAATGCAATATGCTTTAAATATAAAATATACATTTGTGCAGGTGCAGATTTCACCGCTGTAGAGAATTAATAATACATCGCACTTTCATTCTGACTTTTTCTCTTTTTTTCCCCCAACACGGGAACACTTTGTCCTCTGTCATGGCTGCAGTGGCAAAAGCGTTGCAAATCATTTCAGGTCTCGCTGAGGAGAGCGAGAGAAAAGAGCGCAAATTGTGCTCGTAATAACGCTGATGACTGCTCCATCAACATTAATCAGGGCGCAGATGGGCGTTAATTGCGTTAAAAGTCATCATCAGGGTTCGCTGAAGATGCATGAGAGCAACTCAGGTTGCATAAAATCGAATTTTTTGGTGTTCGTTTATTTGTTTTGTTTTTCCCTCTCACACCCATCCGCACTTTGAATGATGGGATACACGATTTGCATAATGATGTTGTAATGTATTATTTATTTATTTTTTTGAGGGAAGGGCGGGTAAAATCTTTTTTTAAAGAAGCTCCACATATGCAGTTTATTGTTGTTGTTGTTTTTCAACGAAGGAGGGTGGGGGGGGAAACAAATGTCTCAGATGCGTCCACATGAGAGACGTGCCTGTGTGCTCTCTCCTCTCTCCTAACCGCTCGCCGCCTCTCCCTCTCTCTCTCCCTTCCTCTCCCCTTCCTCCCCCCCTCGTGCAGTTCCTCTCTGCTCGGCTCGTGGTCGGCTCGGAGCTGCAGAGCGGTGCCCGTCCATTCATTCAGGACCAAATGCGTGTGTGACAGCATCTCCACCTTCGCCATCTTAGCGCGCGTCAACTTCGATTCGGTAAGTCCCCCGCACCGCGTGCTACTGCTACTGGTGTGCGTGAGTGTGTCGTGGGTTTGGTTTTCTTGTCTCGTCTCCGCCATTCGGCCGCGCTGTTTGCCGGAGCGTGCCAGTGAATGGGGGCGCAGACGAACGACCGCGTGTGTCTCGCGGTGGGGCCAGCTTGTTGTTGCCCGCGCGGCAGCGGCGGTCTTTGTGTTCGCGCGCAGGTGCAACCAGTCGGACATTTTTTTAATGCATCATTGTTTAGATTTTTTTTATTTATTATTATTATTATTATTATTATTGCATGATCGTGCAACATGTGGATGCGCAGGAATTTTTTTTTTTTTCCCTCCCGGTAATAATATCAATAGGCTACTGTCGCGTGCTTGTCAATTTCGCTTGCAATTAGCTGCGTATTAGAGGAAAATATCACCGCGAGGCTTCAAGGGGGGAGAAAAGCATCTGTTGCAGCCTGAATGTGACATTATGAATTTACACAACTTTTAATGGTTGTGTAACCAGACTCCCCCTCCATTTCTCTCTACTGATTTATGATTATGCGCACTATATAGATCACCTTCAATAAAACCAAGCAAAGCCAATAGTTTGTCTGTTGGGGTAAATGTGCGCGCACCGGATGTTTAAATTACTCAAATTTGTAGCCTATCATTACGCATCGGCGTGTGTGTGTGTGTGTGTGTGTGTGTGTGTGTGTGTGTGTGTGTGTGTGTGTGTGTGTGTGCCCGCAGACCGTGTAGCTTTTCGCTCTCCAGTTGCTGTGGCAACGGCTTCCGCAGCGAGCGAGAACTCGCTCTGTGTGGATTTTTTCCCCCTTTTATAACAGCGATGCTGTGCACGCACGCACATATATCCTTAGAAGTCTCTCCTCTGCTGGACAGGCGAAAATGTCCTGTTCGTCTCTGCAGCAACAATCAACAGATGCTTGGTTTATATATATATTAACCTACTTCCACAGTCAAAGGCCACTGGCGGCAATCATTGCATCTGCCCGCATCTGTGAATTCTCAATTATACCCACCCACCATCTTCCTCCACCTCCTCTTTCTCCTTCTCCCATCGTCTTCGGCCTCAGCCGCCTGTCTGAGAATGCCAGAGAGGCAAACCAATGAGAAGCAGACGTCTGGTCACGCATTGATGGTTCCTCCTCCTCCTCCTCCGCCCGCCCGCCCGCCTCCCTCTCCTTCCCCCTCCCTTCATCCATCCTTTGATGTGGCGGTGTGGACATTTTCAATAACGTCTTTGCCTTATGAGGAACATCAGCGGAGAGGGCAGGAGAGACCGGGATGGCAGAGAGGAGTGAGGGGCCAGGTGCTGCGGCGTGTTATTTGCACTTTTGATACGGTCTGATGTCAGGAGTCCTTGAGCATCATGTGTGCAGGGAACGTTCCGGTCCAGTGGGAGAAGAAGCCCACATAGTTAGTTGCAGCAGCAGATGGCCTCAAAAGAAATGAAAAATGAACGCAGATTATTCTGCATTGGTTTCACTGCACGTTTAGCCCTCAACCTGCCTTTTTGCAGGACGGAAAGGTGATTTTCTTTTTTTTTTTCTTTTTTTTTTTTTTTGGTCAAGGGCAGACATGCACCATATTTAGGTCCACCAGGGTCTCAGAGCATCAACCCAGATAAAGGGGCAAGTGAAGGGAGGGAACAGAGTACGCTGTATCGCCCTCATTTTTGGAGCGCCCCCCTCCCCTCTGCCACCACCAATCTTATTCTGAGATTCAGTCAAGGCTCCAGCAAAGACCAAAAACACACACACACACACACACACACACACACGCACAAAAACCCCAACACAGCGCTATCAGCCATCTGTTTCGGGGCGGCTGCGATGTAGTTGGAAAGATTTTCGGATGAATTTGCCACGCTAAATTAGTCTTTGGCTGCTGTAGGCTGGACTCCACCAGCTGTGCTTTGATTTGAGAAGGAGCCTTTTGTGCGGAGCGCCGAGGAGGAACAATCCTGCCCGGGCTTGGGATTATTGCACTTTAAATTCTGAGTAGACAGTGGCCGGCGTGTTGGAGGTCACACCTCACGTGCACTTACACGGTGGAAGAATTTATTGCCCCTCCCCCCGCGCCCCTCCCATAAATAGAACGAAGGCCAAAGCGGAATCTGTGTCTTCGCTATCACCTTTTTTTCCTTCTTCTTTTTTTGTTGAACCACTTAACCCCTTCAGCACCTTCAACATCAAAAAATATCATCACACTGTGGGCCTTCCGCTCAAAAAGCTCACATGTGCTTGCAAGGTGTGAGATGAGCTCGGGACCTGATTATAGATGTGACGCTGACAAATGCAAATTCTGGGGGCGGGGGCAAGCTGCCAGTGTTGAAGCCAGACGGCGAGAGTTGCTGAAGTCTGAATAGAGCTGAGATTTGTGTGCGATGACCCGCCGGTCGTCCAGGTGAGCGAGCAGCTAGTCGGGAACAATCCCTCCTCCGTCTCCTCCAGCCGAGGGGTGCCGGTGCCAGGGCTCCTTGAAACATGGACAGGTCGCCGCAGCCAGGCGGGGACAGGCGCTAAGCTGCTGTCAGCCATCATGAGGGGCCAGTGGTGGCAGATTAATGCACAGGTGTTGATGGTCCACCTGTTCTCCCTGCTGCAGGGGACAACGGGAGGGGAAGGAGGCGCTGCTGCTCGGCTCCAGACAGAAATTCTAGCTGGATGTCAGCAAGCTGGTTTTCCATCTCGCTGATTTTTTTTTTTTTTTTTCCATCCTGAGCATTGATTACAATATCAAATAGGTGATGGATATGGACAAAATAAATGTAAAAAAAAAAAAATTAGTGCTGTCAGCGTTAACCCATTAATAACCCTTAATTAACCCTAACCTGTAGTCGGCCCCTCTGGCTGAAATACTTTATTTTATGGGGTTAAAACTGCCTTGAAGTGCAAAATAACAGAGTTTTACATATGCAACTCAAACCACGATTAATCGCAGTTAACTATGAAGACTCTGAAGACTTTTTTTTTTTTACCAAAAGATTCCCTTCGCATTGAGCTGGTTAAAAAACGTCCAGTGATCAGAGCATCGCGGCTCCAGCTAATGACCAAACGCACCGAGCCTGTAATCTCAGTAATATGCACCCCCACCACCCCACCTCCTCCCAACCCCTTGCCTGGGGGCGCTGAGTGCCGTTTGCTCTGGGTCTCATTTGCTGACTCAAAAGCTCGACCACCCCCACCCACCCACCCCCCACCTCCTCATTCAGCTCGCCCGCTCCATCTTTCTGACATGTTCACCTTGGGGTCACCTTGCCTCAGCCGCGGCCTGATTGTGCCATTCAACGGTTTGCCTACAGAGAGCTGTCTGCTCTCCCAGATAGTTGCACACACCCACAGGCGCCGCTTTTCCTCTTCTTCGTGTGTGTGTGTATGTGTGTGCGCGTGTGTGGACCACTGTGCCAGTTTCCCTCTGTGTGTGTGAGTCTAATCAGCTCTAAGAGGCATGGTTGGTCTTGTCTCCTCTCTGCAGATCATGGACAAGGCCCTGCTCCCGTCCGTGACTCTCATCGTCGGCTGCGGGGTCTCTTCTCTCACCCTGCTGCTCCTCATCATCATCTACGTCTCTGTGTGGAAGTAAGTACAAAAAAATCTAATCAAATCAAAAAAATCGCCGCCAAAACGCCTCGCTCGACGGCGTTCGGCGTGCCCTCCGCAGCCTACTTATCCTCGCCTCACCCCTTTATCTCCCCCCCACCCGCTCTCTCTCCCTCTTCCAGGTACATCCGCTCCGAGCGCTCCGTGATCCTCATCAACTTCTGCCTTTCCATCATTTGCTCAAATGCCCTCATTCTGGTCGGACAAACTCAGGCTCGCAACAAGGTAAACCACTCCTTTGTTTTTTTTTTTCCCCTCCTTTTTTCTCCAGCCTCTCTCAATCTGCTTTGGGGAATTTCGAAGTAGCAGCACCACTGACACAGATTTTCCTCGCGCTCTTCCTTTCCCGGGGCCTCCTCCTCCTCCTATAGGTGGTGTGCACTCTGGTGGCTGCTCTCCTGCACTTCTTCTTCCTCTCCTCCTTCTGCTGGGTGCTGACAGAAGCTTGGCAGTCCTACATGGCTGTCACTGGTCGTCTGCGCAACCGCATCATCCGCAAGCGCTTCTTGTGCCTCGGCTGGGGTGAGAGCTCCCGCCGCCAACTCTGCAACGCGTCTCTTTTCCTTTTTTTCCCGCATCAACTTCCCTCAAAAAGAAAAAAAAATGCTGCTCTCGCTGTTTTTACCAGATTTAACTTTTCATGTTTTTCATCTGGCAGGCCTCCCCGCGCTGGTCGTGGCTGTCTCCGTGGGCTTCACTAAGGCAAAAGGATACGGCACCGTCACCTAGTGAGTGTCATTTCCCCCGTCCGTGTCTCCCGCTGATTTTTATCCTGAAAAGCTTTTTGTATCGACTGAAAAATTTATATCCCTCCTCCTGCCTTTTTTTCCTCCCAGCTGCTGGCTGTCTCTGGAGGGCGGACTCCTCTACTCTTTTGTCGGCCCTGCCGCAGCTGTCGTTCTGGTACGTACTCCCAGTTCCAGTTGCGGTACTTCACAGCTTTTTTTTTTTTTGTGTGTGCATTTTATCATTTTATCATCATCTCATCTTTTTGTTTCTTTCTTGTCTCTGAAACAGGTGAACATGGTGATTGGTATTCTGGTTTTCAACAAGCTCGTGTCCAAGGACGGCATCACCGACGTGAAGCTGAAGGAGAGAGCCGGGTAGGTGTATTGATCTTCCCCCGAGTGTTCCGCTTATCACCCTCATCAGTGCCGCTGCGGCCGTATTGAAGCCGCGCTCTGATATCGAGCCTCGCAATCAGCTCCGCAGTGGACAGCAGAGAGATCATCCAGTCTGATCTTTTTTTTTTTTTTTCACAGAGCGTCGCTGTGGAGCTCCTGCGTGGTCCTGCCCCTCCTGGCCCTCACCTGGATGTCAGCCGTCCTGGCCATCACCGACCGCCGCTCCGCCCTCTTCCAGATCCTCTTCGCCGTCTTTGACTCTCTGGAGGGCTTCATCATCGTCATGGTTCACTGCATCCTCCGTAGAGAGGTGAGCGCATGAGGGGGGGCGAAAAAACAAAAATTAGGAGGGATGTAGTCCCAAGGATTGAAATTTAAAGGTCCACTTTATTTATGTTTTTATTCTCCCTGAGTCATGGCTTTAAAAGACGTCTCCCTTCCATCCATTAGGTTCAAGAAGCTGTCAAGTGCCGAGTGGTCGACCGCAAGGATGACGGCAATGGAGACTCTGGCAGTTCCCACCACAACGGCCACTCCCAGCACATGGTAAATTTCTTGGCTCGCACAACAACCTCCTTAATGTCTTGAGTGCCTCCCGCATTTGTCCCCCTAAATGGGTGCACGTACGCATGGCTGATAAAACCCTGTGTTTTGTTCCTCTATCAGCAGTCCGATAATGAAAAGGACGGAGACTCAAGCAGACAAGGTAACCTCCCCGCTTTTGCTCTTAACCATATTCAATTTGCATGACAATTTTCTGCCAGCCTTGCACTTAGAGCATTCCACCAGGCATGCACAGACAATTTATTCATCTAACTAAATATTCAGAGGCTGTGTGTCTTTTTCTTTGTGAGGCTTTTATTTTTCTAACCCCCCCCACCCTCACCTGCTTCCCCTCTAAAGGAATGAAGAGCTCCTCCGAGGAGATGATGGCCCCCCCGCAGCTGCCCCTGCCCATGGGCTCCAACTTCCACACCCTGCCATCCAACCCCAACAAGAGCCACATGCAGGCGGTGCCGGAGTACTCCAGCCACACGCTCACCCTGAAGCGGGAGAAGAGCCGCCTGGCCGGAGGGGTGGACCCCACCTGCGGGAAGCCCGTGTACGTGTGCGAGGGCGAGCTCTTCAAGCAGCTGGACGCCGACCTGGCTCGGGTCCAAGGCGAGGGCAGCATGTCCGACGGCAGCGGCTACTGCCTCATGCCCAACACCACCTCCACCCTGAGGACCAAGCCCAAGGACGACCCCACCAAGTACAACATCAGCGTGGAGCAGCTGCCCCAGGCCAGGCTCATGCACCTGGGCGGGCCCTACGCCGAGCCGCAGGCCGCCTTCGGCATCCCCCCCGACCAGGTCAGCATGTCGTACTCGGAGAGGGACTCGCCCATCCAGAACATCCACAACATGTCCAGCGAGTCGCACATCACCCACAGCAGCCTGGAGAACACCTTCGAGTCCATGAACTCCATGATGTCCAAGAGTGAGACCATCTCCACGCTGTCCATGAGCTCCCTGGAGGTAAGCTGGGAGGTGCTGACAGGACTTTGGGCAAAACTTGGAATGCAAGCTAATGAGTTTCTGAAGCTAACGCTGTGTCCTCTCTGCAACTCTTCTGTCTTTGCAGAGGCAGAAGTCCCGCTATGCCGAGTTGGACTTTGAGGTAAATATTACGATGTGATGTATGTGTGTGATTGTGTATCAAACATTTGAAGAGTTTGAAATGTTTCTAGGGTTAAAAAAAAATAACACTGCCTTTTATCCTTTTATGTAGAAAATTATGCACACAAAGAAACGCCATCAGAACATGTTCCAGGACCTGAACAGGAAGCTACATCACGCCGAGAAAGACAGAGAGTCACCTGCCTCCGACAGCAAGGTAAATCATCAGGCAGAGCCGCCCAGCAGCCATCCAGATCAGAAGAAAAAAACAAAACAAAAAAAGAAGAAGAAAAAAAATCTAATTTGAGAATCCTTAACAGAGGCAATTCTGATGTTTGGAAGAAAAAAATCAAAACACGCAGTGGTTTGTGCGGATACCTTTGGTTGCCCGTGTAATAAGGATGCATTCTCTTCCTTCCTTGTTACAGTCTGTGAGATGGAGTGTTTCTTCTGGAGGAAGTGACAAAACCAACCACAGTGTGAGTGTTTAAGTACAACCTCACAACTACAAACAATGAAAAAAAGAAATGAATCTATACAGCCATAGACGAGACACGACATCAGATATTACAACACTTGCCTCACGGAGGAATAATGTCCCCAACACGACTTCAAATATTAGAATCATGATCGACTGAAGTCCACCATGTCCATTAAAACCATATCAGCAATTGCCAACGACTGTTGAGTGGCACCAGTTCTAAAAGTGGCTCCTCTCTGTGCCTTTTCTGCAGGACAAGCAGCAGGCTTCTCTGGACAGGCCATGGGAGGGGGTCCGAGGTATCCCACAGTCGCCCCCAGCGTGGGTCCGCAAAGACCTGGAGCCCCTGGCAGCCTCGCCCCTGGAGCTGCACTCAGTGGAGTGGGAGAAGAGCACCACCACCATCCCCATGGTGGCGCAGGACATCATCGACCTGCAGACGGAGGTCTGAGGGGAAGGAGGGTTTCGCTCATTTTCAAGGGCCTCACCTGATCTCACCTTGGTCACCACTTTTGGTTTGGGCACGGTCTTCCTGCACGAATAGAGTGTAGGAAACCGAGGAAGAAAAAGCAAGTTGGTCCGAGAATCAATGTCTTCAACCCTTAGCCAGAGCAGGAAAGGAAGGAGAGAAGGGGAGGTTGCACCGTGGGATATTTAAAGTAGCTTCTCTGTGTGGACTTGTGTTGCCGGAGTGCTCTGAAGGTCTGAGGGTTAGTCCAGCAGTCCAGCGGGTTTTTCCACGGACCAGGAGGCTTGCCGCGGGGTTCCATTAGCGCTTCACCAGGAGTCAAACCCGGGCTCAGAAGATGTGGTCGACATGTCTGTGCTTTTTCGAGAAAAAGAAAATTCCTTCACTTAACTTTGGAGAGCGATAAAAACAAACAAACAATGAAATCAATTGAATAATACGAGGCAGAGTGCGTCCTCCCTGCTTCTTGGGGAGGAACAGCCGCAACTTCGGGGCTGCTCTTCTTCCAGCCTAGTTACCTTCCAGAATGGGGACAAGTGGACAGAAAGAGAGCAGAAGGGACCCGTCTCATGCTTGGAGTCCAACACGCTGCGCTCCAGCAGATGGGCAAACACATTCTTTGTTTTTGTGCTGTGGGCTTGTTTTGTTTTTTTTCCTTACTCTTCCTCTTCTTTTTGTGAGTTTGGTTCCGCTGCTGCACAGCACTTGCTGTAACGAGCCGAAAATGAGACTCTTCCACGAGATGCTCTCTGCTGGGAGCTCCACAGCTAAAGAGCAGACTTCTTTCTCCTCTTGTCACCCTGGTTATTATTATGATACTTCAGATTATTGTGCTTATGATTACGTTATTTAGTTTGCTGCCTATGATTTCTTTTTCTCTTTTTTTTACATTTTCCAGCATGCCCATCAGGCATGTTTCCTGTATTTATTTTTCAAATACAACCTGCAACATTGAGCTAGAAGAAGATCAATTTCAATGCCAGAGTGCGTTTGCGAGCCCATGTGGACTGCATCGGGACAAACACGGCAAGTGGTGATGGAGGTAGCAACATGATGTCCTGGTTCCTCCAGCTTTGATACCAAAACACCAGCAACCAGGATTGGACACGAACTCTTGCGCAGGAAGAGCAGTGCATTCTGGGGAAAAAAAAGAAAAAAGAAAAAAGGTTTTGGGCGGAAATTTTAAAAAAGAGACGGCCTCCCTCTACAGATGGCACAAGATGCAGGCTCTTCCATGTCGTACATGTGGATCCAAGCGGGTCGGCAGGACCTTTTCATCATCGCCCCTTTTGTTTCTCAGCCTTGCAGGACTCTTGGAGCGAGCAGAGGCTCCTGGTGGGCGGTTCGACTTCCACTTCGTAGTCAGGGGGGGAGGCACCTTGAGACTTCAACACATTTGTGTTTGCAGCCATCAGTGTGTAATAGTGCAATATGATGGGCGCTTGATGCTCAAGCAAGACTGAATAATATATAGGCAGAATTTTTTCCTACCAATGTCGAGAGAGAAAATGAAAAAAATACCTTTTTTACCATCTTCTTCATATTTGCAGAGCATATAGATGCTTTATGTATGAAAAAGTCTGTATTAGCAATTCAAGGAATTTATCCACTAGAGATTTATTAGCACAGGAGCTCCGTGTTTGGAGCTCCCTGTGACAGGTAGATAATTGTACTTCTATAAAGCAGACATTATAAAGGTTGAGTGACAGCCTATGAATATCTTTAAACTGTGCTTCAGGATATTTGTCATTACTCTCCGCAGCGTCGCGGCAGGTAATTGAACCTCATGTCTTCTGTGACGGTGTGTTTTTGATAACCCCTGTCAGTAACTCACTCGTGTGTGTGGGTTGGTGTGTGTGTGTGTGTGTGTGTGTGTGTGTGTGTGAGTGTGTGGGTGTGTTGCTAGCCAATTCGCCCCTTGTTTCTCCAGACTACTCTCTGTCTCACTCGTACCTCGAGTCACTTGTACTGGGCACCCATTTGTATCTTCTCTTGTCTGGACTCTGTTTTTATTATGTTCTGTTTTAACCTCCTGTTGATGTACAGTTTTCACAGCACAAAATGAATGTGACTTCTTTCTAATAAAAAGACACTATATCCTACATGAAGAGCCTGGACCTCTGCTCTTGATTTCACCTTCACAACGACGCGTGATACATTGCAAGTATATATATTGAAGGAACAAAACCCAAATGAGTGCATTTCAGCGGGCAAACGATACGGTGCAGTGTGCACAAGTCGGAAAAATGGATTTGAACTCACACCACATTAAAGCCTCCGGCAAACGTTTTGCTCTCTAAATATAGCTGTGATTTGCAGGTACAAAAACAGCAAATCTCCCAAGATGATAAAAGTGCACTTCTCTCCCTCTGTTCTATTTTCATGCTTGACAGGAAGGCAAATGATTAGAGAGGCTGTGGGGTGGGGGAGAGGGAGGACCTATGAAGTTGAGTAATGAGAAAACAAACAAATTTGACAGGAGCCGGACTCCGGAGTCTGACCTCTTTTTAAAAATAGGACTTGTTCCCACCAGCTTAAATTTAGGCGTCTTCACTGCATTGTCTGCAGCCTCGTCTCTCCGCTCTCGGACCCAATTTTTCCGAGCACACAATCAGCTCTTGCCCCTCCACCCCTTTTTTTTTTAATTGCTGTAATTCCGCTGGCAGGCACAGGCGAAAGGGAGATTTGCATCACTCATTTGTCGGGCGCTGCTCATTTTGTGCGAGACTGACTCGTAGGCACTGCAGGCTTTGCTTGAGGTGCAGGGTTGTTATTTTTTTCTCCACTAAATTTTTGGGTCACATGCATCCTTTTGTCTGTGGGAAATATGTATTTTCTCTAATCAACTGATCACACTCATTATTATGAGCAATGTTTAAATATGTCACAGAGGGATAATCAATAACCGCCAGTCTTCAGGCAAGAGGTTAAAATAAGGAATTATTGATGAGGTTAAAAACATATATAGCTAACTCCGTCAAGAATATAAACTATAATCAAACTACAATCATCCTGTTTTTATCAGTGCCTTTACTTACATGTTTTTCTTTCATATCTCTAATTGATGTGTCATTGGATGGATGGAATCATTTGTTGTTTTCATCGCAATTCAGATCTCGTATACAAAAATCATCCCTTGAGGTGGCACAGCAGGGCAGCAGGTGTGCAGAGGCAGGCAGGCAGACAGATGCATGTCAACTGCTTTGCAGAGCTCGGACACTCTTGCAAAACGCTGCAGCAGACGCTCCGTTTGGCATTTTTCTCCACGGGTGAGACGCAGAGAAGTCAAGCAAGTGTGGAAATAAAAAAAAAAAAAAACAGGAGCGACCTTCGATCACTCACTTTTTTTAGGGGGCAGCCTGGGTGTTTTTATTTATTCATTTATTTATTTATTTATTTATTCTCCCCAGGAGCTCGGAGCCTCAGCTCGTCTCTCGCCGCTTGTCAAGACCTTTCCGCCGTGAAGTGTGATTTTTCTTTTTTTTTTGTCCTCCTGCTCGGATGTGACAGACGGGACCGCCGACGGTCCCGCAGCCGACCGACCGACCGATGTGTCAGTCACAGTGGCGTTTTCAGTCAATCTTGCATGTTTTGATTGTGGGCTCCCCTGTCAGGAATGCGGGCGGCCTGGCTCGAGTGTCGATGCTTTGCAGCATCTTGCATGACTAGAAGCAGGAGCAGTGTAGCAGTGTCTGCTGTGTGTGTATGCACCATAAAGACAGCCATGTTACATCATTCATCCTCATGTAAAGTCTTATTTTATTGCTCTGCTGATGTACCAACTTGTTTTCCGTGTCTCTGTTTTTTTTATTTGGTGCTTTGATGTGTTTGATGTGCGTCCGTCGTCTGTTTTCCCATCGCTGTATCCCAACTCCTCAGCGAGCCTCACGCAATTTTGTTCCATTCGAAAATTGCAGTAATGAGGCCACACTGATATCGTCTGTGTGTGCGTGTGTGTGTGTGTGTGTGTTGGGGGGATATTTGTGTGTTTGTTTGGGGGAGGGGCAGCATCACAACGCTAATAACATCCTAAAGCGTTTTACACTCATCTTCTAATTCTCATCCAACTCCCATCACCCACCATCCTCCATCCCTATTGACTCGGATTGCAGGATCAATTAGCACCTTGCTGGCAGTAACGGCGAGGCCTCGGCTGTCTATTAATTGGAGGCTGTCGCCATGGAAACGGCAGATGATAATCCTCAAGATGAGTGGAGATGGGCTTTGCAAAACTCCCGGGGAGAAGTGCGAGAACAAAGAGAGAGTGTCTCTTTTTCTACAGGCAGTTTGGGTTGTGAGCAAGCCGGAGAAATTAATGCAATTATCAAGTGTGATGCGGCGCGGTGGTCGACGCTGGCCTGTTTTCTCTGGTGTTCAAATGCTTCAAGGAAGAAAAAACATAACTTTGTTGTCTGCAAAAGGCTTTGAGATATTATGTGCGTGAAGGTTTTTTAGTGACTTAGTTTGAGAATGTTTTTATTTCCAGTCTGATACATTTTTTGTAATCTTCCTTTGCCCTTTAGTGCAAATCTAAATTGCGGTCTAAAAGCTGAATACCGCTTGGAGGATTTTTTTTTTTTCTCTTTGCCATTCATAGATGTTAATGGCAACGGCGACAGCGGTGATATTATAAGTTCTTTAAATGACTGGAGAAACGAGCACTTGAGTAAGCGCATGAATGCAAACATGGGCCTCTTTGTTTTCCCTGACACCTTCTCCTTCGCTCCTCCCGCGTGATTGGTTTTGATATGTGGTTACCCAGCCCTCCTCCCTGCGTTGCTGCTTTTTACCTCTTAATGGCAAACGCCTGCAGATGTGGCCGACTGGAGTACAGCTGCGTTTGTGCGTCATAGCTAAATGCCAGCAGCCACTTGAGAAAGATATTCTGGAGCGTGCGAGCACTTTCAGAGCTGAGCTAACAGCAGGGGTCGGACTGGACTTGGGAGACGCTAATGACCAGCTACTGATGGAACAGGGACAGCCGTCACACTGAAGTGCATAGAACACTTTTCGTACCATTCAGAAGCTTGGAAGGATCAATTTGTTCACTTGTGACTCAGTGCGCTGCTTATGGCCGCAGAAAACCTGTGGAGAAGCTGGGGTCTCGCTAATCCAGAATGAAAGAGCGTCAAGACTCTGATGGCATGGGAGGTCTCCTCAGACCTTCATGGACCTCCTGAGGATGAATACCGCTGGCGTCAGTGTTCCTCTGGCTCAACCTATAGTGCCTTTAAGTGTTGTGACATTTTTTGGCTCTGAGTGAAATGTCTTGGCCGCGGGGCCTGGATGAATTATGGTGGCATTTTGTACAGGTAATCAAATGCCCTCAGGAAAAACTGTAGCTTTTCAGTGGCTTCCCCTCTTTATTCTTTGCTGCATTGTGTTTTTTACTTTGCATCCAAATTCATTGGAATGGGAGGTGAAATGGAAGTGGCTCTGTTTGCAATGTGAATATTGCACATCACTCAGTCAGACTGGTAATAATCCTAATGTTTTGTTTGGTTGTTTCACTCGTTATTCTATGCTGTGTGCGCTGTTTGTGATTAAACAACGCGTAAGAGGACAATTATGGATGCAATACATCCTCGATCAGTCCTTGTGGCAGCATATGAGGACATCAAGAAAAGACAAATGGGACTCTCGCAAATGCTACATTCAAAAAGTTCCTGTAGTGCAACTCGAGCATCTTCGGTTCAACCTGTGCCGCTTGTATCTTCAGCATGCTGTTCAGAACACAGCACCCAGGAAAGGGGAAGCGTCATCTTTTAAAAATTTGTCAGTTCGGTTCCGTGCCATTTTCTTTATCTTGACAACACGTTGCCAGTGCAGCTGAAATATGTGGTGGAATCCGGAACATAAGGTTCAGTTGCACCCTGGAGGTGTATCAGCATGCTTTTTTTTTAATCCCGAGGCATGAATGAATTTTAGATGAGAGCGCTATTTCATGCAATTACTGGCAGCTCACTGGCAGGGAGATTATTTTGCATGAAATTAAACATGTTGATTTATAGAGGACTGCACCAAAAAAAGAGGGCTGTTAAATCAGGCTGTGCCGACAGTAATGTGAGTTCGCATTAAAGTCATTCGGCAAACTAATGCAAACATGTTCAAAGGGTACGACAAAATTGTAATGGATGTCCTTGCGTGCAGAGGTTATGAAAATGAATCGCTCATATGGAGGAGCATTGTACCACATCTTCTGTTCCGCATGACCTTACTTTGTCTTTGCTCAGGTTAGTGCTGTTGCCAGGATACTATTTCCTATGGCAACACTTGAGCTGGCGAGGTGAGCAGCGCAGAAAGGATTCTGATCGCTGGCTGCTCTGCATCCTTTGGACCGGAAGTCCGTACGCGAGGACAGAGAAATGCACAGCCACAGAGGGAAAAGAACATTCAGTCTGTTCCACATCTGTGTGACAGACTTTCAGTCCAACTCCAAATGACTTAGAGGCCATGTTTCATTATATAAACATGTACGCCGAGCAAAAAAACCTGACATTTAATCAAGGAAACAGGATACTCATTACATCATTTTTACTTTTTGCAAAAGAGGCATCCTTGCCAAGTGTTCAAGACCGCTTTGCTTTTGTGGCTGCAACCGTTATATAACAATGCAGCAGAGGCAGCTATTAGCTAATGTCGGAGCCCCTCCGTTCGTCACCAATTATTGCACTGCAATAACAAAAGAGTAAAACTCATTTATATGGATCTTGCATGAAGAGCCACTCGGTTTCTCGCTCGGTGCAGCAGCAGCCGTGCGAGGGCACACTGCCACCATCCGTCGCAGCGACACCACTGCCACGGTTTGTTTCCTAACTGACCCCGTTCTGATTTTGACGGTCTTGAAAAACATCCACTTCCACTTTGACATTTCTCCAACCCCCCCTACTCCACCCATGAACCTGTACATATGAGACCGAGGGCGCATTATTATGTGTCCACTCAGTTTGACAATAGCCTCCAGATCATCACGGTCACCGCTGGACATCTCAGCAGGGTGCAGGAAGCGGCGGCGCCACACCTACACCCCCTGTTGTTGAGAATCGTCGGCGCTGAATGGAAGTGGAGTGCCGATGAGCTCACCCAAGGCCTTGATGCCATGAGCTTTGTCCTGCAGGCTGGCTGGATCCTTCATTTTGGTGACTCACCTGTACTAAACGCCCACCACCACTCAACAGACTATGAAGATGTCCTATGTGCTGTTAAATGTGTCACAGAACATTTAGGTAAAAAGCTCAGACTTCCTCTTCTTCGTTGAAAAAATGGGATCCTAGTTTCAAATCTATCTGGTTTTAAAGACAAAGACCACAACTGTCACTATGTGCTCATGCAGATCCTAATCACTGAACCGAACCTGGCCTAATTGAAGGTTTTACCTGTTTTCAGATCTAACTCATTGACATCTCAGACTCCAGCCTCACATGATCAAGACCATTAGCTCATTTGTTACGAACATTGTATTTAGCCCTCTGTTCACGGTCTCCTGCAAAATTGGGTTTAGCTTTAAGTTTCAGTTGTTTGTCTTTTGGTAAAAAAAAAAAAAAAAAAAACTTTGATTGAAAATGTTTTTTTTCAGAAGTCTTTTGACGTTTTATGACACTCAAAATCTTTTTGGGTCCAATCAATGAAATATGTTGGTAATCACAGGAGTAAACGGGTAACTACACTCATTATATATTTATTATTTTACCTGCATATTTAAAACAAAAAAAGTGTAAGAATACAAATTAAAATTTAAAGAAGAAATATGTATAGAACCCAAATAAAGTTTTATTTATTTGATATATTTAAACTTAAACTTAAAAAAAAAAAAAAAAAAAACCTGTATGAGAGCACAACCGTGCATTCCTTTGGAAGGCTGTGGTTCTACGCCTTAACCGCATGGCGGCAGCAAAAAGGCCTACGTGGACCAGAGAGCTCTACAAATGCACGTTGATACACACCCATAAAGCGATCTTTTTTTTTCTAATACGACGAAGGCACGACCCGCCTTTGTCCGCCTTTGATTGGTTCACTTCGACATTCCTTCTCCAATCCTAACTGGCCTTTAGCCAGGGCACTACAGTCTAACCAATCCACTCAAAGAAAACAACCGTTCTTCCGACACCATCCTAGAAAGGAAATGTGCCAATAAGAGGCGGTAGCTTTCTGCAAATTTCCGCATTTGATCCAAAGAAAGGTGAAAGAAGTGTCTTTCTGTGCTGCCCGCCATCGCCGAGTGCATTATTATTCCAGTATGTCAAGAGTTCTTCTGAGAGGGAACCTCGGGAGATGCATGGTCTCCCAGATCCGAATGATGTCTGACCAGGTAAAATGTGGGGAACTGTTGACAGAACGCACAGCATTAGCATAGCATTATGACAGCACCGCTACGGTTAGCTCTTTGATAGTCCCCACTGCGGTTTTTTTGTTTTTGTTTTTGTTTTGTTTTTCCCCACGTTACTGAGTGAGGAGAGTTCTGATGTGACGCCAGTCATTTGTTTCGGAGGAACAGTGACCTCGGTGACTTAACATTTAGATGCATGTTTTACTTTTTATGACCGTGTCAATACGGAGCGATATATTTAACTCGAGTTCGGTCATTATGTCAATCACAACTGAACCAAGCTAAGCTACACGGCTTGGCTTGTTTTTCAAAATTTCCTAAAATCAACCGTGACAACAATTTATTTTGTCATGGCCAGTTTCAAGAATGAAACGTGTATGGCTCTACCAAACCTGTCTGTCTGCTTTCAATTAATAGTCAAGTATCAGTTTGAGAATGCTGTTCGGTTACTTCATTAGTGGGAAAGCAGGGGATAAGATTAAAAAGAAAAATTCTAGTTTGCATTTGATACTTTCAAAGTAAAACCAGGAGTTGTTGACTAAGGTGTGGTGAACATATGCCTTTACACACACTAGATAAGCTAGTGTACTCTGATCCATATGTGGGCCCCTAATGGAAAGCCACATAAATTCAGAAACACTCTCATATTTGTTGTTGTTACGATTTAAACAAATGCATTTAAACCATAAAAAACTGTCTTTGTAAAAAGTTTGTATCGACAATTAGTTATGTTGGACATACATGGCAATGATGAAAAAATGATATCCATGGACATTCCATCCCACGTAGTTTTTTTGAGTTGGCATAATGAAATGTCCCTTCTGCCTATTTCAGCTTGGAGAGTTGGGCAAGGGAGCAGGAAAAGGTGGTGGCGGAGGAGGTGCTGTGAGAGAGGCAGGTGGTGCGTTTGGGAGGCGAGAAGCAGCAGAAGAGGAGCGATACTTCAGGTAAGAAGCAGTAAACACTTGCTGCACACAGTGTCATTAATTCACTTCACATGGTTTGGTTTCTGTTTCACCGAGTCTGTGCGTTAACTTGCAGGCAAAAGGAGAAGGAACAGATGGAGGCACTGAGGAAACATCATGCAGAGGAGATAGAGCATCACAAGAAGGAGATTGAGCGTCTACAGAGGGACATTAACCGCCACCAGGGCAAAATCAGAAAGCTGAAACATGATGACTGAAGCCGCGATGCCTGCTGACCAATTCTCTCGTTCTGCGAGTCTTCCCCTGTTTATTTGCCAAGTCAATGATTATCAGATATTGATTGATTTATTCCTGGACAAACATGAATGATACGAAATATGATATAAATATCAAAATAAAGCACTTCCTTTTTGAACAAGCAGCCTGCTCTTTGTCTACAGGGTATTGATTTGTGTTCCAGATGAGTACTGAATGTCTGAGTGGTGATATTTGCTGCATTCATGTGTAATTTTTTTTTAAAGAGTTATAATCTATTTTATTAAATTAATTGTAAAATACTTGGTTTGTTTTCCATTAAGAAAATATTTCTTTTCACAGCTGCCTTGGGTCGAGGCTGCAACTGCTTGGGCTTGAGGCTCTATATAGAAAACCGGGATTTCTCTTGAATAGATCCCGCTGTAAATTGGAGTTGTTGTCGTTTCAGTCAGAATTTGTGCAAGGTCAAATTAGTCTTCTAATTTGTAACGCAATCCGCACCTAAAAGAGGAGATCTTGTGCTGTTGTGGCGGTGGGGGGCGGAGGGGAAGCACACAGGCGCCACTGAACGGTTTCCCTCCAAATCTCGCGATGATTGCTGAGCGGTGGCGTTGTTCGGGCGAGCCGACGACGAGACCGTGGCTGTCTGGAAATTTGTCTCGTGCGCAAGATACAAAACGTATCCTTCAAATTCGACGTTTTAATGCGACCGACGACTAGATTGTCACCAGGTTTTAGTACTCGCCGCAATTAGTGACTCGAATCAGAGCGGTAAGTTGCACTAAACGCCGCTTTGCACCCCGCGCCGAGCGTGTGTTTGATATGCGAGATGTGTCTTTTCTGCATTGCGAGGCCTTCGCAAAGGCTCGTTAGCTAGCTAGCGAGCTCTCCGGTGTTCCTGCTGCCCCGAAACGAGAAAAGAAACGTTGTATTCGGTCAGTTCCGTGTCGCAAACTGTAAAATGCAGCATGCTGCAGTCATTGCGGTAGCACAATGCGTTTGTACATGGAGTAATATGCGCGGCTCTCAAGCTAGCAAGCGGCATGTGAAGGGGGCGGGACGCAGGCGCTCATCAACGGCGGCGGCTTGAAGGACCGGCTTGCACTGTACACTGTATTGCACTGTCAATAACAACTTTGCAGCATATGCAGGCAGTGATTATCACATCTTCCATAGTAGTGCTTTATATAGAAGCTTAGTACATTTTTGTATTTACCCATCGGATTAAATAATTGTAATAGAACTTAGTTTAGCATGAGTTTCGCTATCTGCTATCCGAAATAAAACACCTGTTACCCGGGGATCATCACTGTATTCACGTGCTGTTGTTTTTTCCGGACTCAGATAAGAATGGCTGCTGCTGAGGTGAACGGTAGTTCGGCCACGCCAAAGGAAGAAGAGGAGCCCATGGATGTGACGGCAACACACACGGAGAACTACCAGACCCTCATTGACGCCGGTCTGCCCCAAAAAGTGGCAGAAAGTCTCGATAACATCTTCCAGACTGGTGGGCGACCGCCGTGAAAGACGTCACACAGGCAAACTACGATGGATATGTGAACTGAATTTTTAATTGTTTTCTTCTGTAGGCTTAGTGGCCTATGTGGACCTGGACGAGAGGGCCATCGATGCACTTCGGGAGTTCAATGAGGAGGGTGCATTAACTGTGCTGCAGCAGTTTAAGGAGAGTGATCTGTCCCACGTACAGGTAACCATGTGGAAAAAGCTATGCCTCTTGCCCTGCTTCAGAAGGCTGTCTGCTGGCTTGCTATAAGCAGTTTCTTCTTCTGTCTAATGCAGAATAAAAGTGCTTTCCTCTGCGGAGTCATGAAAACTTACAGACAGAGAGAAAAGCAAGGCAGCAAAGTACAGGACTCCAACAAGGGTCCAGATGAGGCAAAAATTAAGGTAAACGGCATTTTAATGTTGGTTATTAGTGTAAACAGAATGTGCAATCCAAGTCAGGTTTTATGTATTTGTTTGTTGTCTGTGTTCAGGCATTGTTGGAGCGAACAGGATACACCTTGGATGTCACCACAGGTCAAAGAAAATATGGAGGTCCTCCACCAGATGATGTGTTTAAAGGGACACAGCCAGGGATCGGAACCGAGGTGCGTGAGGTTTTTCTCACTTTGCAAGTGAGTTTTGTGCTGCACAAACTGTTCCATGAACAAATCCATCTCTCTCTTTAGGTGTTTGTTGGAAAAATCCCAAGGGATCTGTATGAAGATGAGCTGGTGCCACTATTTGAGTCTGCTGGTGCCATCTGGGACCTCAGGTTAATGATGGACCCGCTGTCCGGCCAGAATAGAGGTTATGCCTTCATCACATATTGCAATAAGGATGACGCCCAGAAGGCTGTGAAGCTTGTGAGTGTGGTCACAGTGTCAAATGAAAAGTCAAACCAACAAAAAGGATGCTGATTTGAAATGTTAAAGCTATTTTGTTCATTTTTTTTCTGGTTTCCTTTTTAGTGTGATAACCATGAAATCCGCCCTGGCAAATACTTGGGAGTGTGCATATCTGTTGCTAACAACCGCCTGTTTGTCGGATCAATTCCTAAGAATAAAACCAGGGAGAGTATATTGGAAGATTTTGGCAAAGTTACAGGTAAAATTTTTATTGTGCAGTGAAGGAATTTCACTTGCAAATTGCTGAAACACATCAGATGTGAATGACAGTGGATGTGACGGTTGCTTTGGTGTGTTCCTGCAGAGGGTCTCCAGGAGGTGATATTGTACCACCAACCGGATGACAAGAAGAAGAACCGCGGGTTCTGTTTCCTGGAGTATGAGGACCACAAGTCAGCAGCACAGGCTCGCCGCCGCCTAATGAGCGGCAAGGTGAAGGTGTGGGGGAACCCAGTCACTGTGGAGTGGGCCGATCCTGTCGCTGAGCCAGATCCAGAGGTCATGGCCAAGGTTTGTGAGTCAATCTCAGTGTTTCTACTGAAAACAAAGTGACAAATTATGTTTTACATTCTAACACTGTTTTTCTTTTTCCTTTGTAGGTCAAGGTGCTCTTTGTAAGGAAGTTGGCCACAGCTGTGACCGAAGAGCTTCTTGAAAAGACCTTCTCCCAGTTTGGAAAGCTGGAGCGGGTGAAAAAGCTAAAGGACTACGCTTTCGTCCATTTTGAAGAAAGGGATGCAGCCGTGAAGGTGCGTCGCTCTGTCCGCAACGCTGCCTTTCTGTGTACGACGTCCTCACGTTTTAGTCACGGGATGCTTTTTTTCCCCGCTCAGGCAATGGACGAGATGAATGGAAAAGAGCTGGGGGGAGAAGAAATTGAGATCGTGCTGGCAAAGCCCCCGGACAAGAAGAGGAAAGAGCGGCAGGCAGCTCGGCAGACCACCAGGAATTCTGGGTGAGCGGCGCAGACGTGCGATCGGTCGGCATCCCGGAAGGGAATTTAGTAGCTCAGCGTGTCTCTCCCCTGCAGGTACGACGACTACTATTACTACCCGCCTCCACGCATGCCCCCACCAGGCCGCGGCAGGGGCCGAGGCGGCCGGGGGGGCTATGCCTACCCACCCGATTACTATGGCTACGAAGATTATTATGACGATTATTACGGCTACGACTATCATGACTACCGCGGGGGCTACGATGACCCCTACTATGGCTACGAAGACGTGTACAGCATGAGGGGCCGTGGCACCCGCCCCAGCAGGGGAGGGGCCCCTCCACCAAGGGCCCGTGGCGCGCCGCCGACCCGTGGCCGGGCGGCTACGCCCAGCGAGGGCCACCCCTCGGTGGTCCAAGGGGCGCCCGCGGGGGACGAGGAGCCCCTTTCCAGCCGCAGAGGGGCCGCGGTCCTCGCGGGGCCAGGGGCAACCGGGGCGGCAACGTCGGCGGAAAGAGGAAGGCGGATGTGTTTAACCAGCCCGACTCCAAGCGCCGCCAGACCAACAACCAACAGAACTGGGGGTCCCAGCCCATCGCCCAGCAGCCCCTGCAGCAAGGGGCCGACTATTCCGGTAACTATGGTTACAGTAATGACACCATGGAGTTTTCACAGGATTCTTATGGGCAGCAGTGGAAGTAGATGCACCATAAGGTATTTGGCAAAGTGACAACAACAACAAAAAAAAGAGAAAAATGATAAAAGCGAGAAAAAAACAGGAGATTGGCAACACTTTTTTTGATTGACTTTTTATTCTTCATCCCTCATGTCAAATCTGTATATATCTTACGAGAAAAAAAACAAACGGACAGACCCCAGAATTGGCTCGAGATGATTGGCTGGAAAGTCTTTTGGCTGAAGAAGTGAACGTAACCGTTGTGGTGAAGCATTTCTTACTCCTTCGGTTACATTTGGACATGTTTGTTTAGAAGGAAAAAAAAAAAAACAAGCAAAATGCTTTTATTGTTACAGTATGTTCCATATTCTTTCAACCACGAACATTTACAATTATGAACATTTTCAAAAAAAGTGGACATTTATCCTCGAAACAGTCTGAGAGGACATCCAATAATGAATTTTGCCTTGCAGGAAATTCTTGTCCATGCCCCCATTTCCTCCCTCCCCTTCTTGTACTCCCCTTATTTGTGGTTTCTTATAGTTGCTTAGGGTCTTGCTTGTAAATAAATGCATATGGTTAGAGCTTCATACTTCATTTTTTGCAATGGTGGAGAAAGAATCCACAGGAAGGAAGACATCAAAGTTTTGTAATGTTAAAATTGTATGCCTAGCATTTCTAGAGTTAGACAAATTGTGTTTTTTTTTTTTTTAACTGATACATAACCTCCCATGTTTTCTTTGAACTTGCCCAATAGAGTTTGGTTTGGCTTACCTTAAAAGCCATAGCGGTTTGTTCTGATGGTCTTTGTATTTATAACTTTTACGTTTGTTCAGTTTCAATAAAACTCAGCTGAGCATCAGTCAATTGTCAAGATACTCAAATTCAATGTTGTGATTCAATATTTGATTTTCCTTCACCTCGAATCTTCCTATTTGGATGAAGATCTCATTTTCTAAGTCAAATTTCTTTGTGTCTCATGAGCATAATCACACAAAACGGAATTAGTAGTGCTGCCACACAATGAGACCAGAGAATTCAAATGAATTGAACAAATCTAACCTCTTAATTTTTTAGGTGCAATTTTGCATTAGACTACAGTGATTTCCTGCGCTCAAAGCACGGCATTGCCAGCGACTATTCAAAGATCAACCCATTCCTGGACTGATACAGTTCATGAAGATTGTGCTTGTCTTTCAGACTGCGTGGCACCGGTAAACAGTGTATGCTTCAGTAACCCTCAGTGTGCCAGGGAAATATTTCACTTCTTTGTCTTTGACAACAAATAAAGATGCATGCCAATTTGGACAGCGTTTTGGAACACAGCCATAGAATCCAGCAACGATGTCATCAGTATTATTATTTGTGGCATATATTAAGTTGGGCTGACATTTACTGAGGCATATCCCTTGTGCACCTGTTCACAAAAGCTGCAAAGACAAGGACAATCACGAGCATTATTCACTTGCACTGGTAAGGCCTGGACAGCGGCACCCTGGCAACAGTTAGAACAAGACATTGGATCTCTAATGGATTCTTTTATTTGTGTGCAATGTTGTCTTCAATTCATTTTTTTTCCTTTTTTAATTTTCCAAATCCGTTCACCATCTCAACCATCCCGTTCTCTTGTGGAGACACCGAGGATCTGACCTCCCTGAAGGGTTTTAAACTCTTTAAATTCTTTAAACGTGCCCTCTGCCATAGCAAGTGATCGCCTGTCTTTTTATTTCTCTCTCACCCTCTCCAATTATCTCTCTCTCTCTCTTGCATCTGCCTCTTGGTACCATGGAGTCGATGTATTTTGTTTCATGGTGTCTGTCCTTTTATTCCAACCTGCCTAGGTGGAGGAGCATTGAGAGCGGCACCACTAGAATGAGGAACTCACCTGAACGGTACTCAAGGGTGAGCTAGCCTTGCACAGAGTACTGTCTCCTCTCCTCTAGTTAATTTGTAATCGTTGGGGAATCTAGCTGTAATCACTTTGACCCTTTTCATTGTATTCTTGCTAATATTGTGCAATTCTGGAGTGAATCAGACTTCCTTTCCAGGCTGTGAAGATCAAAAAGCACTCATGTTGATTGGAGAGTTGCTCAGAAATCAAAAATCACATCTTTTTTCTGGAGTCAAAAGCATACTGTACGTGGAAATCCTCGAAGATGACGAGTCTTAAATCAAATAAAATTGCATTTTAAAGAGTCTATTTCTGTATCTAGGATTAGAAAGCCAGATGGCAGACAGGCAGGATTTTGGCAAGCAGTATTAATCCCAATTCCCTGTAAACTCCTGTTGCCTGTCTTGGCACGCTGCGCCCCAAATCATCCCAGCTGCCTAATCACATTCTGTAAATGTAGGGTGGCGCATTTCCCCTCTTCTACCAGCAGAGGTAGCAGTTTCCCACCGGCTGCCGTACCAGTGATCCATTGTTCATTTGTCCACTGTTTATTGGTATTTTTCTAAGCCTGAGGGTTATTCAGTTACAGCTGCGTCAGTGTTTTGCAAATATTTTCAATGACTACGATCAATAGATCGTTCAATCCGAATAAAATTGGTTGATTTAAGGGACAACGTGCAGCGCCTCAATGCTGATGTAAGTACCTCACAGTGCCACAAGATGGCAGTATTTCTCACAGGTAAGATTAACAAAGAGCGCTGCGTTACCGGCAACATAAGTCAATTGCCCCAGTTGAGGCTTTTGGGTTGCCGAAGCTTGTTGGGTGTTTCTTTGTTTAAAAAAAAAAATAATAAGTCACAAGAAACGTTGTTGTTTATATGTTGCCTCTTTTCAGCAGGCAGTAGAAGGAGCTGCCCCAGTCGGTGTGAATGAGTTCATGCAAATGGAAGGGACTCATTGGTAAGATTACTTATTACCTGAATGAGAGCTCAGAACGTTTCAGCTTGATTGTATTTCGAATGTACTTTTTAATACCTTAATAACCCATTTTTTCTTAATTCTCTGGACTTGGTAAGTTGACATAGTTTTTCTGAATATTGCTGTTTATATAGTTAATGGCATTTTTATCATTGTTTTTAAATATGCATAGTTGCGCGTTTAGTTTGGGTTCTTTTCTTCAGGGGGTCTTTGTGATTGTTTCAATACTGTTTGAAAATGTAACTTCCTCGTGTATGTGACCTTTTCTAGTTGAGGCAGGTGACTGAGGTTCACTTGCTGCTGTCCTTTGAACTTGAGAGCTCCATGGGGAAACTCTGGTCATGTAGTTCACGGTTGAGCAGAAGACGTAGGTGAGAAGGTGGCATCTTGTCTCTGGAAGAAATATTTGGCTCTAAATGTGTCTCTCAGGTCTCCAAGTCGTAAATGTCAAAATAATACATACTAATGTGTATTGTATGGCCTGTAATACTGTGTATGTGGTACGATAAATATTCATGCTCTGGTTGTGTCTGGTTACAGAAGTGCTGCAGCAGAATGGAGGTGGTGGCCAGGGTCCAGTGCCTACAGCTGACAACTTCAGGTCTATCGGCAAAGTTGCCGTTTATGTAAAAGAGTCATTATTGTACTTTCTAAAATATATTATATTTACAAGCAGAACTGTGTACTTTCTTTAAACCATTCTTCATTTAAAGATCTGCTGATATTTTGTTTGCAAAGTTCAGTTTCAGTGTTTGTTTCTTAGGGTCAGTGCTAATCTACTGATAATGGTTTTCTTGTCGTTTTATAATTTGCAATTCTGGTGCCTTAGAAAAACAATTTAAATCAATATATTATGTACTGTTGACAGTGGTTGGTAAAACCATTTCACCCTGATTCCCACCGTACAAAACTGAACTAGACATCAAGGCTTAAATTACAGGATGTAGTTAAATATATATAGTTGTCAATTTTTGCAAAACAGATAAACAACTTAAACATAACTCTAAAGGTGACATGACATTAAAATTATTTTTGGATAGGTTGGTTTGACCTGGTACTGAGCAGCATTTGAACCCCCTTCTCTCACACTGCAATCAGAAGTTCTAGCTACTGAGCTAAATGGCCAGTTTCATTAAGGAACATGGAGTACATAAGTAACTAACTTTATTTAAACACACATTGGAAAGAAACTTAAAGTTTTGCAAAATCTCAACATAGCCTTAAAAAAAAAAAAAAAAAAGTTAGACCCTACTATTTTTTTCCTGAAAGTGGGGGGTCACAACGCAAAATCAAATCTTACTTACAGTACTCCGTCACTTCTAAAAAATTTGTTTTGGTTTTTTTTGGTTTTTTTTCCCTGAATATGGGGGTCATGATGCCAGTTTGGTCCAAACTTGGATGACTCTTACATGAAAGCTGATCCTGGGTTCAATCCCCAGGTCTTTGTGGAGTTTGCATGTTTTCCCTGTGTCTGCGGAGTTCTCTCTGGGTACTCCGGCTTTCGCCCACAGTCCAAAAACATGATGTGAATTGGGAAGTCTAAATTGGGTGTGAATGGTAGTATGCCTTTGTCTGTCCCTGCGACCTGTTGACCTTTCCAGGGTGTATTCTGCCTTCAGCCCATGAAAGGATAGGCTCCTGCAATGCTAACTGCAGTAGGAAGTGGGTGTAGAAAATGGACGGAGTCAGATTATACACTTTGGATTTTTATTTTTTTTCTGATCATTACTGAAAATGGGGGGCATATTCATTTGGTTCATTTCCAGTCTGGGCATAGAGGAATGGATAAATAATGCATACATATTTATCTGGAGCATTTAAATGGATGTCATGACTGGATTGACATTTAGTATCCTGGTCGTGCAAAGATTTAAAAAAAAATAAAAAAATAAGAAAATAAAAATTGCGTAATACTACACTCTAGCCAGCAGAGAGCAGCCGCCTCAAGGACACACCCCGGAAGTGGTAAGACGATGTCGAGCGAGTTTTTGCCATGGCTTAAAGCGTTTGCCCATTTTAGTTTGGTCGGAAACAGTTGTAAATGGATGACAACGGGCTGGCTCGAATTTCGTCCACATAAAGATCGCCGGGGGTGACAACAAAGAGTCTGCATTATCCCAATACGGAAACTATTTTATAAATATCTGCCAACAAACGTCACTAAAACTGATTGGCGTGCCTGTGATTATTATTGCATGTATTTGTTCTTCAATTGAAAAAGAACTTAGAAACTGATTGTTTCGTACATACAATCGGAAGTTAATGCTTTTTTATGGAAATGCGCATCTACATTTTGATCATGAAATATATGTCCAAAGCTTACTTGCAGCACTAGTTAGGACGGCTTCCCACACAAAGCGACGACTGGAAGAAGTCCGTGCCTGTGGTGACGAGCTTGTTGCTGGGAATTTTCCATCCCTTCCAGAATGCAGTTAAAAGGCTGTGGTTTTCATGTACGCTTGCGCAATGAAGTGGGCTTCGGCCGGGCTATTGAAAACATATTTCTGTCTTGGAGGCATGAATGTGAAGACTGAACTTGGGCGAACAAGGCATTCTTGCTCACAACTGAATTCCTAACTACTTGGGTTAAATGGACAAAATACCCTCAAGCCCTACATAAGTTTTGATTTGCTTTGGTGAAGGCATGTCTTCACAAATATTTTTATAATCCACGGTGGATTAATGCAATTTTTTATTTATTTATTTATTTTTTAATATATATATTTTATTTTATTTTGGGGGGGGGGGGTAATAATTATTTCATTGATTGATTATATAACCACTATAAATAATCAATCACAACAAAAATGTAAATGTAAACATTTTTTAAATGGATTTAAAAAAAAATATATGATCATTTTAGTAATCTGACTTGTTTGTTTGTATTTGTAACCTGCATCTCCAGACAGATTTTTTTTAAAAATGTTAAAATCACATTTTTCTTTTTTTCTTTTTTTTCAAATTAATCTTCTCAGCTCAACACCTTTTGCTGGACACCTTGGTCACATTACAATTTACACATAGAAGCTGCAAAGCGTTTTTGAAACCAGTTCTCCGGGAAGTCAATCAGCCCTCCCTCTGCTCGCTCATCATGGTGGGAATAAAATGGGAAGCACCTCACAGGGACACTTTAGCACCATTTGAGAACCTGGAAAAACCCAGCAGCGGCCTTAGGGTAGTGCCCTCCACAGGAAGTGCCTGACAGACCCTGAGAAACAGTTTTTCACAGCAAGGTGAAGTTCAACTTCTGTGAAAAGGTGTTTGACACTTCCCGTGCACAGTTGTATTTTAGAGGGAAAGCTTCGAAACACTCTGTACCTTCGGGGAAAGTAGGAGCACATGGTTTTCCTCATGCAGCTGGAAAACACGGTATAACCTCTTCCAAATGCAATGAAAATGTTTTACCTCCGCCCTCTTTCTACTTTCACTCATTTCTATTCCCCTCCCTGTTTCCATATCCTCTTTGCCAAGTGTTTCTGAAGCTGTTTTTGTTAAAAGAACAAATATAATGATGACAATAAAAATCGTTGACAGCGAGGGTGTTTGATTTAATTGGCTCCACGTTGCAGTCTTTAATGACGAATGACAAATTAAGTGCAGGCTGAGGACAAAGTGCAGAGTTACACATTTAAAGGATGTGGGTGGAAAAGGGTGTTCAGTGTAGGGTGATAGGCAGACTGACGACATGGACATGGGAGATGCACAGAGGAGGCAAGATATTAAAAAAAAATGAGAGAAAAAATATGTAAAAACATACATTTACAGCTTTAACATTAATCAAAGAGTTTATTAAACATTTTAAGGGGAGATTTAGAAACAATACTGTTTTTGGTTTTTTAAAAAGGAATGTAAGATTCTTATATACAGAGTTGGGCTTTCATACAGTATGGACAGAGCAAATCAGTGACAGCTGCTCCAACATACGACAGTTGCAGCCCCTTCAGCACAGTGCATGGTGTTTTCAAGTTCTGACCAACACGGCAATGCGGAGAAACAGGAAAGCAAGGTGAGCATAAAGTTAAAGTGTGTTTGTTGAACAAATAAAGGGAGTTACTGTTAATGTCACTGGAAGCCTTGAAAACATTTTCTCATTCTCTCTCATAGACTCTGGTGCAGACAACATCGCCAGCAGTCATCGTCTGAAAGGAAAAACATAGAAGTTGAAAACATTGTTATTTGCGTCATATCTTTGATCAGACTGAAATAAATGGCGGTGGAGATGTTTGCTCTGTGTTATAAAGATCCGACCTGTGACATGATGTTTGTAGATTCGGACAGATAATAATTAAATACTGACATCTTGCACGAGTGCAAAAACATTTTAGGGGGATGTGTCTGTATGATCATTGATTCTTAATCACTTCTAAATTTTGTTTAATCAATCATGTAAAATTGATTACATTTGCTATTTACAATTTAATTACCAATATCAGCTGCCCATCATTTGTCAGCTCTCGGGTCCATGACGTCTTGGGGCCGTCCCCTTTCTGCAGAGTCTGCTCACAGCTGATCTTCCTGTCTGTTTCCCACTTTGGAAAGCTCTGCAGGATTTCAAGAGAGAGAAATAAAAAATGGTAACTGGACTGCACTTATATAGCGCTTTTCCAGCACCTTCACGGTACCCCAGAGCGCTTTACAAAGGCCTCTCATTCACCCATTCACACACACAATCATACACCAATGGGTGGCTGCTGCCATGCAAGGCGCTGCCTAGCCCCATTGGGAGCAATTTTAGGGTGAAGTGTCTTGCCCAAGGACACACGACGGACTAGGATGGAGCGGGATTTGAACCGCCAACCTTTCGGTCATTAGACAACCCGCTCTCCCTCCTAAGCCACAGTCGCCCAAATATTATTCGCTGACATAGCTCGAGTGCTTTGGACTCTGCGAGGTTTGGCTTGTGCTAAGCTCAGAGCCTTTAGTGAGAAACTACGGTCAGACCACCCCTCACTGAACACGACGGGAGAACAGATCTTTGTATTATCGCGGGGATTGACTGACATCAGCTGAAACTATTTCCATATGTCTCCTCTGCCTCTGCGCACGGCCCTGACAAATTAAGCTGGCCTTGGTCAAACGCTCTTCTATTACGTTCTGACATTATCCAGGCATGCAACGTGAGAAGTTAGGGGAATGTGTACCGTGCACAGGCGCCCATCCACTGTGTTCTCGTTAAAGGACTGGCCAACGGTGAAGGAGATGACGGTGGTTCGGATGCTGGTGTACGTCCTGATGGACAGGCTTTCACCCTGCTGGCTGATTTCCACTGAGGGGCTGGCAGCCGCTGTCACTGCAATTTTCCTCAGCAAAACATTCACACCTGTTAGGCCCACAAACACAGCTAGTGTTACAGAATGTGACTAAAGGAAAATCCCCATGGTTTGAGTGTTTAAAATCCAGAGACCAATTTTATTCCCCCTCCAAATTATATAAACATTTGTGATTGTGTTGCAAGTACAGAGGATGTCAGACAGCTTCTTCACACACGGACAGCATCTAAATTTATATTGCTCTTTTTTTTTTACAAGTTTAGGCTTCCCAAGTTGAATAAAAGCTTTCTGTATGTCAAAATTTTAAAAAAGTCATGAAGCTTCTTAACTTTATATTAATTCCCCTTAGATTAGCTTGCTCTCTCAACTAAACTGCTTTCTTTGCAAAACTTAGGCCAAATACAAAACCTAAAAGCAACCTCAAACAGCAGATGTGAGTGATCTTCGTGCTTAATGAGATAAATTAAAAAAAAAAAAAAAAACAGTCGTGGCTTAACATCCCTTTGTGATCATCTGCATCTCTGCTGGACGTTTTCTCAAATCCTTCTATTTCTTTTCTTTTCTTTTTAAATATCAGGTCTTGCTGAGAGGAGACACTGTGGTGCAGTGGTTTGCACTATCACCTCCCAGCAAGAAGGTTGTGGGTTTGATCCTGGTCCTCATGCCTGTCTGTGTGGATTTTGCATGATTTCCATGTGTCTGCGTGAGTTCCCTCCAGTTTCTTTGGCTTCCTCCTACAGTCCAAAAACATACATGTACTGCGAATTGGGAACTGCAAATACCGGCTACTTATCACAGATGTCCCCTGCCTTTGCTCCATGAAAGCTGGGATAGGCTACAGCAGAACCCCGCAACCCTGAGTGAGTGAGGAGGAAGCAGGTATATAAAATAGATGGATCGATCTTGACAAGGTGTGTTGCATAATTTTACAGTTGACTGGACCTCTGGTCACCTGTTGCACACATGTTTTTTCAACAACAGATGTTGACAGTCACTTTAGAAAGACGCTGTTTGGACTTTGGATTTCTTGTTTTCCACAGGAACAAACAAGAAATACACAAACATGTCCGACAAAGAGGGAGGTCCTTTTGATTGAAGTTCAAATTCAAATAGGCTGAGAGAAAAGGGGAGAGGGGAAAAAAAACACATCTTCAGTGGCAAGGCTGTGAAGTGAAGATGCTACGACGTGATGTAAAGCTGGCTGGCTCTGAAATATTTGAAATTGTTCATGTGAGACGGACTGAAAGATCAAGACTTCCCACAAATCTCATTCGGTTAAGACCATATTTGCTCATGGAAAGGTACACACACACACACACACACACACACACACACACACACACACACACACACATCCCTAGATTAGGTCAGAGAGGCCCAGGGAAGTGAAGGAAAGTCAGCCTCAGAGCTGGCTGGCTGCTGGGGCCCATGTCAAGGCTTAGTTCCGTTTACACTGGCTCTAATTACAACCGCATGAGGCAGACCCTGCCTCAGATGAGTCTAATCTAACATTCCTCCACAGGCTATTTGTCTTCAGATTTTTAATGGATGCCACTGGCTGGCCCTCCCTTGACCTCCTCCTCCTCCTCCTCCTCTCGCTCTCTCCTTCTCTCTATTTTATAACTGGAGGCCACAGGTTCCTCTTGGCTTCACAAGGTCAGTATCAGATGCAGCATGCGTGGGGCTTTTTGGAAAGGGGCAAACCAATTAAAGCACAGACAGTCGCTTAAAAGCACTTTGGTTCTCAATTTGACCCCTGTGTTAAGTGGATTTCCACCTGACTGTACTATTGACAGCATGATGGACAGGTCTTTGTGCAGGAGATGCTGCCCTTTTGCTTTTATGCAGATTTACAATAAAAGCCATTGATTGATTGAATGAATGATATTGTTTGGCACCAATATGCAGTTTAAGTCCAAAGTGGAAGTTTTAAACGGTCTGCATGGAAAAGAAAATGATCAAATGGCAAAAACAGAGTATACGACTTTTAAAGCACATGCTTAATCACTCATGTATCATGCAAAACAAAATTATTAACTTGCGTATAAATGATCTGTCTCCACGTTTGCGTCTTCACTCACTCAGCGCCTTCAAAAGCTCCTCAAAGTTTTCCGATGACTTCATTTTCCATTTGCCTGAGAAATCCGGGATTGTTTTCTCCATTGTGATAGAATCAAGCAAAAGCAAATTTGTTTTTTTTTTTGTTTTTTGTTTTTTTTTTTTTTTGTAGACGGAGTCACGGAGCACGACCACTCGTCCCGTGTCCCTGTGCGCCGCTTTCTTTCTCCGTTAACCGATGTGCACGGCTCTCTCCTATGCCTGCATCTGCGCCTCCATCGATTGGCTGACAGCTCGCCAGGCTGTGATGGTGGGCAGGGAGGGACTTTCCGCCCTGACTCTAACTGCAGCCTCCACCTCTGGCAGCATGGTGAGAGATGTGGATACGAGCTGAGGAAAAAAAAAATAAAAAAAATAAAAAAGCACTTCCAGTAATAGCTCTAAATGATGACGAGCTGTCAGGATATGAAGAAAATGTGTTAATTGGTTCCCAAGCCGGGCGATGCCTTGTCGCTGGTGTGAGTGCGCGTGAATCTTCTAAAGTGCCGGTGACAAAGGTTGAGCACCATGTGGCTGCTGAGGGAGTGACGGCTGCAGTGATTTAAAACGTCAGCTCCACTTCCACTCAAAAACAAAGAGCAAGAAGGATATGAGGGAACGTTTCAACAGTGTGCCTGTCCAAACGATCTGTGCAAAAATACAGGACAACTCCGTCTCCCACCAGTATTTTAAATACAGGGACGTCCTGATTTGTTATTTTCAACATTTCCTTTGGCTTTCCTACTCATTGGTCGCACCATAGCCATAACTAACCATAACCATCAGCTCAATAACGTAATAGTTTGGTGTTGAGAAAAGTTTCGCCCCCTTGTGGTGGTACTTTTTGGTAACCCACACGTGGAAGGGAGGATACAGTTGACAGTGCGAGCCACCTGCATCAATAAATTGCTTATTGTAAGCAAACCAAAACACAACAATGACAGAGTTAATGTACATAAACACAATATTATCCATAACTGCATCGACTATATTCAATTTCTCATCACATATGCATGTCAATTGTACTCACTGAAACTGTTTAATGCAAATGTCAATGGACACATGCATTATACTAATGCTGAGTAGTATCACACCTTCAGATGCACTATTTTACATTGACCTACATTTATTTTAGTGATACAAACAGTAAATACAGATATTTGGCAAAGATTTGTTTATTTATCGATTTTTATTTATAGTCATAAATAATGCATTATACTTTTAAAAACATTGAGTGAGATGTTTCTTTGTTTTCAGATTTTTTTTCTGTAAGGAAACAGTGTGTAAAATGTTTTTGTAGGATAATGCTCTGGTGTTTTGCGAACTCTCTGCCTGTTGTTATTCTCCCGCCGCACTCACACCGCTACAAATATTTCATCAGGCCTGTATCACATGGGATGACTCCGGAAACGTAATACAGCGTATTCATCCAACAAAATGGAATCATGATGTTATCTGTGCGGTTTGCCTCAGTCTGTCTCGCCGTGTCACAGTGCAGCTACTGTACCGTACAGGGTTACAATAACACTGGGATTAGTCAAAGGAAGGCGATACAAAGACTTTTTAGAATGCAAATTAGAACCAACATTCAGACCAGCATTCACCGCTGGCTGACCTCAGACTGTGATAGTGAGGGGACGACAGCAGCTCAGGTATGAGAAGGAAGAGAGAATGGCCTTGATGAAAGGCTAACACTGGAAATTGCAATTGGTAGTGCTAGAACAGGGGAAGTGCAGTTTTTTAATCTGTAGTAGCAATTTCAAAGGTTCTTTTCAGGTTTCATTCCATTTGTGAGTTATAGCAACGGATAAAATGGCCCCTATGCTGTAGGTTGTTCACTGATGTATGCATTAAAAATAAATATTAATCGCTTCAATTAAAGTCAACCCATTCCACATATGTCAAAATTAAACTGCAATGGCAAAATAGTATAGGTTTTTAATTAAACATAAAAGAAAATGGTTAAGGTTTTTAAAAAAATAAATAAATAAATAAACAAAAAAACCAAACTATTAATGTAACCATATAGAAGAGTATGAGGTGGTTTGGCAGAAAGAAATCTCTGATCCTCAGAAAGTATCACTGAAAATAGTGAATTGTCCGTCTATGCGCTTGATTTTAAGAAGGGTATAGACGGAACTAATGGTGGCTCATGTTCCTAGTCGGTTGGTGGAAGAGCACGCACCGGAGTCGTCATGGCCAGACACCTCCGCTTTGTTGCGCGGACAGTGATGGTCCAAGATGGGAACATTGATGCTGCATACAAGACTTTAAACAGGTACTATTGTGTCTATTAAGATATTGGGTTGAAGTAAATGTTTTTATCCGCGTAACGACAGGCTAACTTTAGCTGCACGAACATTCGCCTGCTTTCCTCTCAATGTCACGGAGCTGCGCCTGCGCAGTAGTGTCATGCAAGGTTTACTATATGTTGATTCCTTTCTAATTACTTTTTTTTTATTTACTACATAAAATGGTTCATGTTTGCCTGATTTGTAAGCATATTTTTCTTCTGAAATGTCAGTTGGAAGTATTGTTGAGGGTATACAAGAACAAGGCACAAAATTGCCTACATATATATTCCTTCAAGAATCACACGACTGCCAACGACCTTTAAAGCTGTTGAAGTATATTATAATTGTATCTAAAGCACCTGTTGTGATTGCCTCCCCTCTACACTCACAGGCTGCTGACCCAGGATGGAGTCATTGAAACAGTGAAGCGCAAGCGCTACTTTGAGAAGCCCTGCAGGGAAAAGCAGAGGAAGAACTTTGAGGCCTGCCGACGGATCTACCACTCAGAAATGGCCAGAAAAATTGCCTTCATCTCCAGGACGAACAGAGAAGACCCCTGGCTTGGGTGCTAGTGAAATGTGTTGTGACAATACAGTGTGTTACACGGACTTGCCTAAGCTTGGACAAGTGATCAAATTATCCCCAGCCTCATCTCACATCTAAGTGGACTGTCGGCATCCTTATATAAGTGAAAAGTGGAATACTGGAGATGTTTGTTTCACAACATCATCTTTTGTGAAAAGTATGGTATATGTTTTTTCTAAAATAAAATGACATTTCAGTCAATATCAAAAAAGAACATTTTATTTGTGACATTTTTTGCGTTTTGTAACTTCCCAAAAAATATGGGACAAAAACCAGTTACCAGCTTGCTCAATCAAGCCACCTGAGCGCCGTCTGCTGGAGAAGTTAACCAATTACAACTAACAGCTTCATCAGTTGTTTTCAACCATATCCATCAGGATATCGATATCTCCTGATCCACTTTTTTTTTTTTACCCTGGTTACACAACAGAACACAGCACAAACATTCAGTGTTATTTTTTTTGTCTTATAAAACAGCTGCTCTTTGAAGGCGCCACTTGTGGTCGATCACTACACGCACACGCAGGCAAGAGCATATTATTTTTGCATGACAAAAGAAGTGATGCGGTGCTCAGAATACTGCCAACACGTTATGTAACTACGTTATGTAGCCCGAGCTCTATGTCTGTGTCTAATGCCAGGCAATAGCTCATAATCTTGTGCGTCTTATCGCCATATGATAATGCGTGTGCGCATGGATATTATCATAAACAATCTATGAGTTGAAGCTCAAAGTGCCCGTCCAAATGAAACAGTAAAACCATACTTTGCATAACTTAAAGAAGGGGTGCCCATTACGTCGATCGCGATCTACTGGTCGATCGCGAAGGTAGTTTGGGTCGATCGCTTGGAGAGACAGAGAGGGAGAGAGAGTGAGCTTGCAATCCTCGCGTAAACTGATCGAGACGCCACACGAGACGCCTCGCTCGGAAAGTGCGCACGCTCCGCAGACGCGCCGGAGATCCTGGGAGATGCTGCTAGCACAACGTCTGCGCCCCCCCACACACACACACACACACACACACATTATCCCTAACCTATGTGCTGAAAAACACAAAAAATATACAGCAAAACATCTTAACGTAAACACACTTTTACTGATAAAATAAAACATAGGCAGACATAACCTTAACAATTTTAAACCATGAGTTTTCTGTGCAATGATAAGCATACATGCGCATGGGAACATGTTGACCCATTTAATCTTCTTTCTTTTTTCTTTATCACTGGACTACAAATATATTTCCGAATTAATATGTTTTCCTATTTTATAGTGGGTGGATCTTTTTGGCTTGGTCATTTTAAAAGTAGCTCGCATGTTGAAAAAGCGTGAGCACCCCTGACTTAAAGTATGATCCACCTGGCTGATCTTCCGGACAGGTCATGCTCTTTTCAAGTAGAAAACGTGACACTGATTTTGCGAGAACGAGTAAACACGCACGCACAACATATACCTGTCACCAAACTAAAATTAGCGTTAAGTTCCGTGGAAGCTTTTTTTTTTCTTCTTCTTCTTTATCCAAACATAATAATTGTTTACTGAACAAGAACCAGAATCTCGCTTCGTCACCGTCGGGATGACATGCTCGCCGCTAAGTGTGTGTGTGTGCGTGCGTGTGTGTGCGTGCGTGTGTGTGTGTGTGTGTCCCCAAGTTGCCGATGCCACAACACCCACACGTGACGCCGTCCGCAGGTGAGGTGGGACATGCGAGCGAGACAGCCAACCGGCGTCACCGACCCCGCTAATTGGCCGCGCCCGAGAGCCAATGAGGAGCGAGCGAGTACGCAGTACCCGCTCAGCACGTGTTGAGTCCGGTGGGCTCGGCGTGTGCGTGTGTGTTCTTTTTTGAAGCAGGTTGGACTCCCGCCCGACAAGAAGAGAGCGAAACATGAGCGCAACGGTTCTACGGGAGGAGGTGGGGCTGAAGGAGGACATAATATCTACTCCACAGTGACGGTTGATAGACTTTATCATAATCTTTTGTGCAACCAAGACGCTCGCGACAAGCTCAGCTACATCTTGGACTTTGTCAACGCTGCCAGCCAGGAGGTGCCCTAGCTGTTTTTATTTAAGTTTTATTTAAGTTGTTATTTTGTTCATTCACCTCTGCCGCATCTCTAAGGTAAGGGTACGCCTCTTATTTGTGAATATGGGTTTATTTCTTCTTTTATACAACATTTTTGTTTTCACGTGTGAAGTGTGAAGTAGGCACTGTTGCACTTAAATAGTAAAGCATATACTACTACTACTACTACTACTACTACTACTACTACTACTACTACAATATACTATATTATATATCAGTGGTGGGATGTGCATTTCATGCCTAGGCATTTGACGTCATATTTAGTCTACCCTAAATTAATACACCACACAATAACCTCAATATGACACTACTCGACTTTTATGGCTCGAGAATCCATTAAAAAAAAAAACAGCTTGAACACTGCATCACCTTATGCAACTTCTTGGAAACAAAGATCATAGTTACTTACTATACTACTACTACCACCACCACTACTACTATATACCATATACTTTATACTACTAAAATATTTTCTGCTATAATCCACCGCCGCAAGGTTATTCGTTAGACATGACATTAGCCTGTTAGCCCAAAGATGATTTAGTGATGAAAGCAGACCACGCCGTATTAAAACAGAGAGGACGAGGGGGTTGGGGGGTGTCCACTCTTATGGCAGAACAAGTGCTGAGGCTTCTCCAGCAGCTCCTTGGCCACAGTAAACATACACGGTGTCCTCGGGTGACCCGTCTAATTTCCATTGGGCGCGTGCATATTCAGGCACGCGTACCCTCCCTGGGCTGTGAGAGTAGAGTTTGTGTACGCGGTCGTGCTGGAGCACGTTCTTTGTTTAGTCTGTCTCGCATTCTCGTCCTTGGTGTATGTTAGTTGCACTGTTTTAAGTGCCTCGAAACGTTGTTGAGTGGCGATAGAGTATCCTGCACTGTAGTCTGTGTAGTGTATTGTACTTTGTAGTACGTGGGAAACATTTGACTGAACATCAATAATGATAATAATAATAATGATGATACATTTTATTTATATAGCACTATTCATAAAAACGTAGACGCTTTACAAGTAGTAAAAACAGCTGTAGAGAAGTAAAATAAAACTGTTCACAGACAGTTAAGCACAATAAAAGCAGGATAAAATTGAATATTACAGGAATATGTGATACTGAGTTTGGATCCTGTTAACTGTCAACCACCACAGACTGTACCTGTCAAGCACTGTTTGATATTATCTCCCCGTTTCCACAGATGAATTCGCTTGGCAGCTCCTCCAAATGGCCGTCTTACGACTCCCTACCGTCCAACTCCAGCTTTCTGCACAGTGAAAGTGAACACACCGAGGACGAAACTGACGCCTTCTCAGAGGGAGAGGTGGACAGTGGAACAACAAAGCCCCTCTCGGCCGAGGAAAGGCTTTCTCTTTCTGGACATTACCTACAGTTGCCGCACCTGAGGTCCAGGACTGAACAGACATCACAGTGGCCTGACAGAGCTCAGCAAATCGTAACGGTCTCCTCTCCCAGTGCTTCCTCGTTCAGCTCCGCTCCAGTGACTCCAGGAGATATGATCTTTGCCCAGAAAGTGAGTGCCCTTCGACTTATTTTACATCTTTTATTTATTCTGATTCCAGGCAAACACCAGAGAAGTTCTTGTTTATAAGTGTCTTGTTTCTCCGTTTCCTTCAGTGTGCAAGTCTGCGCCGATTTATCCATCCTTTGCTGGAGCTTTTACACGGACTTAAGACTGGGCGGTTTGACAAAGGTATCAAACAAAGTCAAGTTTAGCTTACATCCAGATTCCTGCCCTGTAATCAGACTCTTAATTTATTGCCCGCCTTGACATTGATCCCGTTTTAATTGTGGCAGGTTTATCCAGTTTCCAGCAGAGCGTGGCCATGGACAGACTGCAGAGAATTCTGGGAATCTTACAGAAGCCTGAAATGGGGTGAGAATATCACAAATAACATTTCTGATTTATTTTTTTTTTTTTGAAACAAGGTAATGACGATGTTCAATTTCCGCCCTCCTATTTTGCAGTGAGAAATATCTCCGAAACCTACTGCAGATAGAAGTGATGCTCAAAATTTGGTTCCCGCAAGTGGCCTTCCAATCAGATGCACAGAACCAGAGCAGCATTCCCAGACTCCCAACACGGTGGCACCGAAATCAGCTCCACATGCCAGTGAAGGTGAGTGCATCACACGTCTCCTCAAAGCATGAACTAATTGGATTAAATAAAACATTAATTTTGCAAAATATTTAACATTTATTATGCACAGTAATTTCGACCAACTTGTGAAATAACAGATTTGAAACTTAACTATAAAATTTAGCGCAATCTAAAGTTTTGTTCTAGAATAGGTGAATAGAAAATGCCCAAACATAAGAGCTGTTGTTGTTCTTTAAAATCTTGCTCTGTTGTGATTGTTATTGTTGGCCTTATCTCTCCATTCCAGAAGAGAAAACTGAACTGGTCGGACCACAACCACATGGCAAAAGTCCCAGCGAAGCCTAAGCAGCTTCAGCGTGGAAAATTTGAAAGCTGTCGGGAAACAACAACGCTAGACGTCTCCACGTATCAGCCTGCATCGCCCAAAAAACACAAACCTCAAGTGGAAGAAAGGGTCGAATCAGCCTGCAGTAACTATATGGCTGCGCACGAGTTTACAAGGCACGCTGTCACTTTAAGTCGGCTATCATATTTACGTAACCAGAGAGAAGGTGGTAACCAGCCTGCTGTTTGCAACAGCCCAGCTGGGCAGGACAGCTCCGTGTCCTCGAGCAACACTTTCACTTTACAACAAGTCGCTCAAATCTAACTGAACCTGCTTGCAAACTGAGGTGCCAGAGCTTGCCAGCGAGGGTGAAAAGAGGAGGGCCACTTTGGTTGCATAAGTGTAAAGCTAGGTGCAGAGCTTGTCTCTGATTGCTTTGGGGTACGCAAAAAGCTGAGGAGAGGAAATGCACAGAGACCCTTGTTTACCTGAAGCTCTGCGGTGGAGTAGGACTCTGGTATACCCTGACTTTGAGTATTTAAACGTATGCTGGAAAAACATAACTTATTGATAGTTGGAACAGATGCACCATGTTTTGTATGTTTTTGCATCTGGCCACCATAGCAGCATTGCCATTTTATTATTTTGTAGACAAGAAAACCATTCCAGTACAAAAATTTAAACACATTTTCATTGTTACAGCAAAAACAATGCAGCAAACCTCCCTCAAAATTACTTTTCAAGTAATTGGCCGTTAACCTCAATTGATGGCCTCTTACACCTCAGCATGTTCCGCTTTACTTTGTTACTCACTGTAGATAACAGTACTCCCCCTGCGCAAGGTTGCGCAAGCATGTTATTAACCAGTTGTGGGTAGCAACACTGATAGTCACACAGGGTTTTTTTTCCCCCGCACAAGCAGATTGTCTTAAAATATAAATTGACATTAAAAAAAAAAAAATAATTAATTAGCCATGAGTGGTATTAAAGCATTTGTTAACCATATAGGCTCTGCCATACTGTGCCTGATAACCCATCTTCATAGTAGCAGCTTTTTATCCAAACATGCTAAAGAGGGTGTCTTGCTTTTCTTTGTATATGTATTTGAGAATTTGGTGTAGTTTGACTTAATAGATATAAAAGCACTTTGTATGACATTTGTAAATATAATGGGAATGTTGTGGTATTGTATCCTCTGTATGAGAGCTTATAGGCATTTGAGAACTTTCCCCAACATGAACATTTGAAACCAACACAGATTTTAAAGGCAAAACTGTCTTCAGTTTGCAATTTATTTTTTTAAATGTAGTGGGGTTGTTTTTGGCACTCCTTTTATTTCCAGTGTGTCTCATTCAGTTTTATTTGTACAACAAAATAATAATGTTGATTAAAAATAATATATGGATGCCTTAGATAATGAGTTACTTTTAGTAACATTTTTTTTATCGTTGTATATTATCATTCATGTTGAATGCCCTTCATCTTGGTTGTCAACAGCCAGCCTTACTGATACAACACAAAGTCTAAACTATAATATCAAAAGCTAAATAATTTCATAACACACGTGGGACTGCAATGGTGTTTTCTGGCTTCACAGGGAGCATTGGTTATGCTTGGTATTGATTTAGTTGTATATGCTTCTGGTGCAGCTTTGTGACAGTTGTCCACTGTTGTACCATTGTGTGTTTTTAAACCAAAAGAGGGATAAATTCTATATTTGCATTGATAAATGTCATTCCTGTGTTTAAATAGACATTGTGGTCGATCATAATTCAAAATGCGATGACATGTAATGTTTCTGGAGTGAACAAATTTGCATTCTCTAGTCGAATTAATTTTCACTGTTCTTTTGGTTACATTAAAATGTATTTTGTTTCACATGAAATTGATTAGGAGCTATAGCAGCTCTAACTGACCACCTCAGGTCATTTTTAAGCCATAACCTTTCTCAACACACATAGTGTTTCCTTCCATTACAACAATAAAACATTGTGGTAAAAACTACTTGTATTTTAATTTTCCATCTTGGTAAAAATGAACTCTTTCTACAGACCTGGGCAAAGTACGGCCCGCGGGCCACATTCGGCCCGCTGCGTGTCCCTGTCCGGCCCTCGTGAAGCCAGTCATAAATCATACACATAAGCGTAGCGCGATACCCCCTCCCCGGTCAACAAAACTTCCGTGGCCCGCCGACACGATGCAGGTTTGTCATGTGGCCCGTTGCAAAAAATAATTGCCCACCCCTAGGCCAGCACGTGGCGGTAACACACGTTGTTTGCTCTTCCACGGCAGCAGGCGGCGCTGTTTTAACATGGTTGCGGAAGTGTGCTTCATCCTTCCAAAAGTCTGTCGGCAGCAACGAGTAAACATACGTCCGGGATGCGCGAATTCTTCCCGGGATGTGTCAAGGCACTAAATTCAAATCTTAACTTACTTGGATTGCGTCACTGAAGCTCACAAAGGAATTCCATATATTTTTTAAGTGACCGGAGGCAGTATTCCGAAAATACACACGTTTGTCGAGTCACAAAGACTGCCGATTGCCTTCTAATTCAAGCGACTGTTCTGCAGCGGGCTAGCATGCTAAGCTAAGTGCTAGCTCCGGCTAACTTCAGTTGTTTTCTGTAATGAGAGCGCGCGGTGCGACCTCCCGCGGACATGGCGGCAGGAGCAGGAGGCTCGTCTGGCGACTCTCTAGAATCAACCCTGGACAAGAAGTTTCAAAATGTCTCAAACACCATGGACTCCATTCAGGGACTGTCAACGTGGTGCATCGACAACAAGAAGTACCACAGCCTGATCGTGCGACAGTGGGTGAAGTGTGTCAGGAAGTGTAAGTACTGGCCTAGCTCAAGTTGCTTGTGCACCTCTGCCGGTGTCTCCTTTTAAGTTGGAATGACAGCAGCCCACCTGTTGATGCTTGCGAACATGATAGCTAATGGCCTCACTCATCTTTTCCGTTGATATTTTTTCTGGGTGCAAACACAGGGACTCTGGACTTTCTGCCATGTATTTGTAGTGTGCAGCCAGCGGTCACAAGACGTCAGCCAGCTAGGCTGACAGTAAATGTCTGTTGCTGTTGATTGCTCAGTTTCAGGTTGTCTGTATAATAAATAATAATAATAATAATGTATTAAAGATGCATTATTTGGTTGGCGAAACTCATTTTGATAGGAAACTAATGGGTTGGAGTTGCTGCCTTAAAATTAGTTATTTGCGTACCAAAACGTTAAATCTGATGCAACGGTTCATGTAAAGGCTTTTTCTTGTCTTTGGGTGTTTGATTGTTGGTTGAACTGAAGGAGGTTGTTGATTATTTTGGCAAATTGGACTGATAATGTCAAGTGTTTTTTTTTTGTGTGTGTTTTTTTTTTTTTTTTTTGCACATTTATCATTCTATGAGTGATTAGAGAGGTGCCGTTGTTGTTGGTAGTTTAATCTTTGTGTGACTTAACATAGGTGTGGTGTGTTTGTTGTTATGAGCAAATGAGAGAAAATACCAGTCAGGTTACTGACTGTTACGAGGTCTTATGTTGTTCTTGTCACCGTGACAGAACTTCTCGAGCCTGAAACCACACTGGTGTTAATAGCATCACTGCGGATGGTGCTGAGAAACCAATACAACACAGTATATGTCACTGTCTGAGTTACATGTTGCAATATGTTCAATACAAATGAATCTATAGTTTTTTGCATTTTGTTATCTGCATTTGTAATGTTAAACATAATGTCGAGTTCTTCTTAATTTAGCCATAAATGTGCAGTGTGAAGTCATGGAGACCTTGATATGTGACCACAACTTCATTGATTATTCCTGAGTTCAAGCTAAAGTGTTACCAGATATTTTAATTCCTCTCCAGACTTTGCTGTTGTTTGTGTTGAAGTATTTGACAACAATCTGTGGCAACAGTTGCGTCACATAACCAAAACAAAATGACTTCTGGGTTCTGTTCTTATTTTGTCCCTCTGCTTTTGTGTGAAATAGATAGATAGATAGATAGATAGATAGATAGATAGATAGATGAATACTTTATTAATCTCCAAGAGAAGTTTACATTTACAGCAGCTCGACAAGATACAGAACAGTACAGAGGCATGCAAGGTTTTGAACCAACTATATAAAATGTTAGCGTCTATCATGTGAATGTTTCACAATAGAAGTTTCATATGTTTAAGAATTTAGATTATCTGTACAATTCAATTCAGAACTTTTATTTTAATCTTATTTTCCAGAAGCAGACATGGGGAGGAGGTCCTGGCAAAAATCCAGTATAAACTTAATTTGGATTACATTCCCTCTGAAAATGTTTGTCTCACCCACCCCCCCGTCCCTCCTCTCTTTTTTTCCATCAATGCATTGTCTGTGCTGGTGGCAATACCTAACAGGATCTCTTCCTTTAAAAACATGCTACACCTTTTTGTCGTTCCTTTTAAATCTAAAATCTCTCTCACCTGATGTATGGTAGAGTTAAGCTTTCTTTGATCATCTGCAAGATTTTTGTACTTTTGGAACTTTGTCACTTTCGTGACGTGATTAGGGAAACTAGTTCATTTCAAGACTGTGTAGCTTCTGGATAATTTATTTTTACTTTGAATCTTGGTGCAATGTGATATTGTCCCCTCTCTGGGCTCATTTTAAATGACTCTTTCTTCAGAAGTGTACTGATTTACATGTTCTTTATTTCCTCTGACAGCTGACGCCCCACATAGACTCAACCTTTTTTACCTGGCCAACGATGTCATACAGAACTGTAAAAGGAAAAATGCCATTGTTTACCGCACAGCCTTCGCCGAAGTCCTGCGTGACACTTTCACGCTGGTCAAGTGAGTCATTTCTTTTGAAACCGAGCAACGTGCAGTGAAAATGTTGAAGCCGTTCTATGTTTCACAATTGTCTTTACATGTATATAACCCGTAAAAGATTTGTCTTTTGAGGTATTATTTTCTGCTTCCTCTTCAGTCAAGACGGTGACCAGAAGGTGATCAAATCTCTGGAGAGGATTCTGTCCATCTGGGAGGACAGGGGTGTTTATTCAGGGACGCTCATCTCAGAGCTCAGGAGCAGTTTAGTCAAAGAAGAGTCACCGGTTGAAACACCTGTAGAACAAAAAAGTGAGCACTAGGTTCCCTGTTAGTTCACTTTCTCCCCATTGCCAGACATTTAAATATTAGTTTTTTGTACACGGTTATTTTTTCTATATTATCTAACAGACTGGTTGACTATTTGATGTGATTTTTTTCCCTAAAGCTCCAGTCGAGTCTAATGCATATCTACGGTCCAAGATTGTGGCTGAGTTTGTGGTAAGCAGCACAGTTTTTCCATTGAAACCAAATAAAAAAAGTTAAACCTCTTCTTCTCTGATCACACAACTGCGGTGGTGATCATTCGCTGTTTCTTTTGCGTCAGCCCCAGGCACTCAATGAACAGCTGTCCAAGTACAAGCGATCCATCGAGGACGTGGACCTGAGGGAGAAACAGCTGGCCGCCATGAGGATTGACATCTGCAACAACGAGACCCTCAAGAAGCTGAAAGGTGTCTGTCTCGCACCGTCCGCAGCAAGATGAGCTTTAAATGTTTGTCCCTCGCTCGCTCAAGCTCACACCGACGCTCTCTGTCTCTTCCAGATAAGGCGGGAGGGAAGAAATTTTCCAAGGATTTTGAGGAAGGCAGCGCACAGCTGCAGGAGTTTGTCAAGTTCTTCAACAGTCAGTGCAAAACGGGGCCTCCTCTCCTGCAGGCACTCAGCAACGCTGACATCTTCTATGAAATGCAGTACAAGGAGGTCAAGATTGTGGCCAACGTGAGTTTTGCTTTGTCTATTGAGAGGAGTGTAGCGTGTTTTTGTAAGCATTCAAGGTTTAGAAGATAAAATGGTGGAGCAGCTGTAGATAACAGTAGCTATGTTTACGTGCGCAAATTTCTCCAATCCGACCTCAACCTCGGTTGATCGTAAATTCCAAATCCACTGTTTACATGGACACTACATAAAATGATCCGATCATCACGTGCGTATACATGCACTGAGCGTTTTATTAGAATAAATTGTTTGGGCGTGCATGCAGTTGTCTAATTTTCTGGAAAGAAGAAGAAGAAGAAGAAGAAGCTGTTCTTCTGCCTGGGTTGTAAACAAACGCTGCAATGTCTGCACGTCCTCGGCTCCTTCACTTCTTTGTGCCCCTCACATTTTATTTTCCTCCCCTCTTTTTTTATTAATATGGACCAGTTTTGCTTCCCTCCCGCCATGTTTTCTGCTTGCTGAAAAATGACTGGCTACCACAAAGGCGGAAACGTGTCATGCTGACGTAGCAGACATGCACAGTGGACTTCATTTTTCCCCAACCAGAAAGACAGGACCTGAATGGGTGTGCACATGGACGCCATTCGGAATAATGGTCGGCATAAACCACCTCTCGCTCTCTCAGAATGAAATTCCTTTCCGAATGGACCGGATCGGTGTTTACATGAAGCATTTTTAATCTGACTGGGCCTTTATTCCGATTATTTGTGTCCATGTAAACACAGCTAGTGAGTAAAGTCAATAACACAGTGTGTGCAGACGCTGGCAGAAGCGATGTTTAGAATGATTCTCGAGCCACTAGTTGTTTGTTAATCAGCAACAGTTTCTTTTGCAAAGGCCTACCAGACGTTCGCCAACCGGGTGTCCCATCTGAAGCGCAAGCTGGACGCGCTGAAGGCCACGCTGCCCGACCTGGACGACTCGCCCATCCCCTCGCCCTCGGCGGACGCGCCGTCTCCCACGGGCTCCGAGTCCCCCTTCCACGATATGGAATTGGCCAACACCGACCCAGACCTGGACGGCTCCGTCATGGAGGACGAGGCGGAGCCGCCGGCGCCGAGCCCTCTGTCCTCGCCGGGGGGCTCGCCCAGAAACCCAGACACGCTCTGGGACACAGACAATCGAATGGTGGAAGACATGGAGCTTTCAGAGGAGGAAGTGGAAAGTGCTGCTATTATAGGTGAGCAACTGTGGTGGAGAATATCCGTGTTTGACCTGAGAGGCAGTTAGCTTTGGCAAATGGGTTTGTGATCAAACAAAACTCTTTAAATAGCTTTCATGTAGGGCTGGGTGATAATTCCATCTCGATTCGAGGTCGCAATGAAATTATGATCGATTACGCTGATCAGCCGGGACCCGTTTTATCAATAGGCGCTCGCATGTGAAAAAAACTACAGTATGAGAGTGTGCTGGCTGCCATGTGTCGGCAGTACACGCCCACTTCCCCATCGTGCAGAGCGGCTACAGTTGCAAGTTGGTAAGGAGGAAAAGATGAGTGAAGTTGAAGGCGAGGAAGGAGAAAACGATGCCAAACGTGAAAGTCACGTCTCTACAGCACCCGAAACCGATGACATTGTTGTAAAAAAAAAAAAAAAAGTAACACGTCGTCAGTTGTGTGTAAGTGGTTTGGATACGACAAAAGCGACAAGGAGCAGACGAAGCCGGTCTGCAAAATATGCCGGCGGTTGATACCAACCAGGACGGGTATCTTTTCAATTGCCTGAGACGGTACCATCCCCCCCTGACTGCACATAGACTGTGACTCTGCAGGCTCAAGCTGGTGCGACATCCCACACACAAGCAGGCAACGCCACAATTGTTTCTCCTGCCTTTGGCATCACGAGCGGAAGCGGCTCGGTTAAAAAAAAACAACTAAACATACAGTCCTGTTTTTTTAGCCATCGACCCATATGAAAAAAAATGTGTCATCAAACTTTATAGTAAAGTTTCAGTGAATCTCTGGTTTCTTCCAGCTTCAGGATGCCCCTCGCACTGACACATTCTGCAAAAATTACATATCGAGATCATATCGCTATAAATCGAGATCGATCAATATTGAAAAGCATATTGAGATTTTAAAAAATTTGTATCGCCCAGCCCTACTTTTATGTGTCAACAACAAAAGACGTTATTTGTTTCAGCCATGTCAATCAAAGACCTTTCCTTGATTAATCAAGTTTACCGTGACTCCCCATTAGAAGAGCAGAGAAGAGACGCCAGTGACCCAGTGGTGTCCACCCCAGCACTGTCAACTCCAGCAGCGGCTGTTTCCACCCCGGCCCCCACAAAAACAGAGCCGCTAGCAGCGCCTAAGCAGGCCGTCACGCCGGCCGCGCCGTCTGTGTCCGACCCCGAGTCGACTCTGGACAATGTGGATCTGGCTAAAATTGAATCCATCCTCAACAGTTTGAGTTCTGCCATGAAGAAAACAGGTAGGTGCTGACGTCATGAAATGGTGCGCGCCGTTTCTTCACAGGGTTCGCTTCAACCTCAACCTTATGTCGCCGTCAGCCGACAGTCCTCCCGCAGCTGCCCGGCCGCCTCCCTCCCTCAAGACGACGGCGCCCGTTTCCTCTGCGACCCCCCAGGACGCCGGCTCCCTGGTCAACCTCCTGTCCAAGGTAGACATGAGTCCCGCGGACCTCCTCAGCGCTCTCTCCAAAGTCCAGGGCCTGGACAACCTTGATGGTGAGAATTTGTTGTCATGGTTTTTTATGTGTGTGACACCAAACCTTTCTGCTGTTGCAAATTTAAAGTGGACGTGAAACACAAAACATAGTTATTATAATTTTAAAAAGGTCTCCCACCCTTATAAAAGCCGCTTTCAGACTGCCAGCCAAAATCCAATTTTTAGCCCATTGAAACCGGACGGCTCTTTTGTAGTCTGAACAGTCACAAATTGCATGAAATCCGATTTTTACAAAACGGGTTGAAACCACCGTCGGGAGGTGGTTTCAAATGGCATTTGGACAGATGCGTCTCAGTGTGAACAGCTCCAACACAACGATGGGTTTTGACTGTCCGTGATGTCACTCTACGTGACGCCAGACCCAATGCGCCCCACCAGAGGGCGCCATTCCATGTGTGGAGCTGTGACATAATGGAGCAGACAGAAGCAGTAGAAAACAGCAGTGCCTGGACAGAGGAGGAAACTCATTGGCTCATTAGTGTGTGGGGAGATACTGTAGCTCCATTCAAGCCAAGCTCCAGGCCATGCATCGCAACAAGTGCTGCTGTCGCAATGATATGACGTCACACACTACACGCTATGCTGGACCTCGCCTCTGCCCCAGCAACCTGTCAGATGGGTCAATAATGTGGCCCAGTCTGAACAGAGCCTTGCTAAAAACAGTGTGGACAGTCAGCCCTAAAAATTGGATTTGAAAAGGAATCTGATTTGAATCAGATTCGCCTGCAGTCTGAACGCAGCCTAAGATTACATATGTTTTGTATTTGAAAATTCGGCCCTTTAAAGCCTCTGTTCCACTAAAATTAGCGGGATGTCACCATGTTTTTGGACGCGGGACGTCGCGGAATCAATCGGCATTGAGTCCCGTCTCCACGCACCAAACCCAGCGGGTGTCACCCCCGCCGGCAAGCTGCACCCGCCGTGCTTTCACCACTGCGTGTCTGCTGACGTCATCGCGCTGAGATCGCAAGACGATGTGCTACAGAATTCCAGAGTCCGGCGGTGGCCAGTGTTCTTAGTTGTTGGCCACTTTTGGCTGTAGTAGAACGATGACGTCGTTCACGCCAGACTTGAAGCGGCGAGCACCTCGCGCTGCCGCTTCCGCCGTGCAGCGATTGTTTCGCCGTCTGGTCCATTTTTGCGCAGCGATGGAACGCCATCGGACAATGAACTTCTTATTGCATCATGGACTTGATATAACTTCTGCATCAGTACTTGATATACGCCGCGACTGGTGCGATATTATGATTTAGCGCACATGACGCGCAACGTCACCCCGTGCGGCAGGTGAAAAAGGTGGTCATGTCTCGGGTGTTCCAATTCCATCGCAAGCCGATCGGTGTGGTGCCGATCGGAGCCGATTATTACCCGGGTCGCTTGCCGGGTTGTTTGACCCGTTTTGTCGCGAACAGCGCGGCTCGGTGAGCCGATTCCACTGCCACCAAATGCCGATTAGTAGCGGGACATCACCACGTTTTTTTGCCAGTGGGATTGGGGCTTAAGTTTAGCTTTTAAACCAATGGGCGCCACATTTTCAAATACCTTTTGCCGTCAGTGTTAAAGCCTATGTAATCTTTTTAGTGTGGGAGATCCTTTTAAAATGATGATGACTATGTTTTGTTTTTCATGTCCACTTGAAAGGTCCAAGTTTGTTTTGGAAAAACAACAACCACAACGTATTTGTCTCTCTTCAATCAGGCATCTCTTCTCTTCTGAGCAACTCAAGTGCAAACGACTTATCAGACTCCGCCGCCGCAAGCACGGCGCCTCCTGCTACCTCATCCGCCGTCCCTTCAGCGGTGTCCTTCCAGAGCCAGCCCTCCGCCGCCCCGGCAGCCCCCCCATCCAGCTCGCCAGTGCCTCCGCAAAAGACGTCCAACCCGGCCACCGCTCTCGTCCAGGCTCTCCACCAAGACATGGACTTGACGGCAGAGTCGGAACCGACCATGCTGTCTGAGAGCTTAGAGTCCAAAATCCACAATTTCCTCCAGGGGAACTCGGCGTTCAGCGCTTTCGATCTGGGTTTTCACGCACCCTCGGCTCCTGGAAGGGACATCCTGAGTCCAGCGACCGGGGTGGACAACCAGGGCGGGACGCCGGTGCGGGACGAGGGCGGTGGCACCCCGACCCAAGATGAAATCATGGACAAACCCTCAGCGGCGGCGACTGCGGCAGCAGCAGCTCCGTTCACCTCCACTACGAACCAGTCGACTTCCACGTTGTACCAGAGCAGCGGTCAGAAGAATCCCAACAACCCGCTGCAGCTGCAGCCGGGCGCCACCCCCAACGGGAAGCTCACTCAGCAGTACCTGTATGGCCAGCACGGCATGTCGGAGCAGGGGGCCGCCGCGCCTGTCGCACACTTCCAGCAGGTGGCCGCTCAGGCAGGAGCAGGACCGGTGCCGGGGGACCGGGCCCCGCCAGGCGGCGCCGGGGGCTCCCACGCACCGGCCTGGTACGGCGGAGACGTTTACCCAGAGGGCAACTCTCAGCAGCTCGGGCCATCGTACCACGCGGCGCAGACCCGGGGGGCCGACAAGAACAAGGCACCCGGGCCCTACCAGTACCAGGCGGAGCAACCTCAGCAGCACCAGGAGCTGGCGGCCCAGCAGGGGGCCAACCCGTCATCGTTCGCTTTCATAGGGGGCGGCCTGCCCCCCGTCCCCAACTTACCCCCGCCGCCACAGCAGGACTTTGAGAACCGCCCCCACGCGGCCGGCGGCAGATTGATCCCCCAGGAACAGCCGCCTCTCCGGCCCGACGCCGACGCCATGAGCGGCGCCGGCATGGACAGCATCATCAGGGGGATGGTCGTCCACGACCACCAGCACAAGTCCATGTTCCGTCCGGATGACGAGCAGCCGGACGAGCTGCACTACCAGGACGAGTCCGACTACTACCCGGACGAGCACGGCTACGGCCGCGACGAGCACTTCTTCCCGGACCACCACCAACCCCCCGACCAAGACGAGGCCTACCACGGGCCCGGCAGCCCCCGCCACTTCCCCAGGGCCCGGGGCCGCCCACCCGCGCCGCTCCCGCCGCCCGACGACCCCTACTTTGGCCAGGACTTCCAGTGGCGTGGCCCCCGACCTCCGCGCTTCCCTCCCAGACGGGCGCCCCCTCATCTTGAAATGCGGCCGCCCAGGCCGAGGCCTCCGCACCGCCCCCCGTTCCCACCTCAGCACCTGTCGCACCCGCCTCCTCACCCCCGCGGACCCCCTGGTCCTCCGTTCGCCAATTTCCAGGGCCCCGATTTCAGGATGAGACTGAAGCGTCCTGATCCAAGAGGGATGGGACCCCCCTCCGGTCCCATGTTTGGGCCCAAAAGACCCTTCCTGCCCCCCCGGTACTGACTGCTCATGCAACTCTAAGCTCCAAAAAAAATAAAAAAAACCGAGGCTTGTCACGAATGTGCGCCGATTAAAAGTTACAAAGTGGACGTCAGGACTCAAAACAGGCAGTGGTGGGGGTTCATTAAAGAAGAAACTGATGCTGCTGCTGGAAGACAGACGAGCGGGCGGAGAAGACCTAACAGATGAGTTTGTCCGTGAGTCCAGCCAGGAGGTGGCCGGAGGCTCTGAGAGGACTGCTGGGTTGAGGAGGGAAGACGGAAGATGAAAGAAAACCAGAGGTGGATATGCATCATTCACTCTTTGTGTTATTTCTCCACTATGAAGCGTTGCATCGTTCATGTGTGCGTGTGTGTGTGTGTGTGTGTGTGTGTTAGCGTTAATTCGATACGGGCAGGGTCATCTGCATGGGGTGCGCGCATGCATGCAGTCAGCTGTTGTAGTCGAGCACATGTGGATGTTGAGTCTTAAGAGAGTTTTTTTTTTGCGAAGAGATAATAAGAGAAGTTTTTGGCCGACGCAGCGTCTCCGCTTTTTTTCATCTATTTTTTGCTTTTTTATATACTTCATCTCGGAAAAATTTCTCCTTCTAATCAGCAGCACTGCAGTAATGACCGGCTAAAGCGTGAAGTGCAGTTCAGGAAAGAATGCGTGTCTGGTATAGATATTTTTTTCCCCCGACACAATACACATTTGCATTTTCTGAGAAACGAGCTCTCATTGTTCCCGGTTGGTCTGTCGAGTTTGTCAAGCAAAACCTTCTCTCACTGCGCAAGATTGCCTCACCGATCCTTTTTTTTTTTTAAAAAACGGCTCATTAAGTTTTCGGACAGGATGGCGACACGAGTCTCTTCCGAGGCGGAAAGTCAAAAAAAGAAAGAAAGTGTGAAAGGGATTTTTTTTTCAGCCTCCGGCGTCACCACAGAAGAAGTGCATTTTTGCGGGGGGAAGAGGATTTTCCACCTCAGTTTCATTTTATCTGTACCAATAAAACTCTCAGTTTCAAAAAATGTGTCGTTCTTTTTCTATCTTCTTACCTTTTGTCCTCTGTTGTTCTCTTGCCCCAACTAATGGTCATTTTGATGCCTAAAAAAAATTCCATCATCAGAAAAATTACTTCTGTCTTTGCTTTTGTCTGTTAAATGTTCGACTAAATAAAGGCCCAGTCTATCAGATTGTTCAAGTAGTTTCAAATAAAAATATTTAATTCAATTAATTTGAAAAAGAAACCAATAGGGTTGCTTACACATTGCTTGCTGACAGCTGGATGTCTATTTGTCAAGGCAACACAAACAGATCAGTCAATTATTGATCCTTTCAAAATTGAGTCTCATTATGTTTAACCCAATTTTAACTGATTCCACACAAAATCCTGTTCCAGCTTAATAATTGACCGGATACTTGAAACTGCAATTATTTAACCTAAAAATGGCTAACTTAAAATAATGGTTTGGTATCTGTTGTATGGAGACAGGTTATATTCTAATGTGTCCGACTCAGTTTCAGCAACAAGGCTTGTCGCGCAAAACTTGCATTTCCCCATTGGATTGCATTTACAGCAATTTGATTTTGCTTTGCAAAAACAAACTCCTGTACTATACAGCCTTTTGATAAACATTTAGTATTTTATCTTTGAAATAGTTTCAAAAGAATTAACTAATCCTTGAGATTCATTCTAATTTTGCCCAATTTCAATGTAGTTTATGACCCAGAGGAAACTAGACTTCCCAGAAAGCAGCCACAGATTTTATATCCCACTTAATATAAGCAGTGCGGCCAGCTTGGGGTTTATGTCGTTTTAATTCCCCAAATAGTTGAAGTAAATCATTCACAAATGCCCTTTTTTATGCATCCACCTGCACATTTTACCGCAATCCAATAAAATTTAAATTAACTGAGGAACGTATTTTGATGCCAACTGTATTCTTATCATTGTAAAGTTATTATGGCATTCCAGTAGCAACATGTGCTTCTGTCAGGAGAAAAATAATCTTAATGCAGAATGTTCTTTGCCAAAAAAAACAAAAAACAAGTTTGCCAAAAAAAAACACTTGTCACATAAGCTACTAAGATTTTGCATTAATGACATTCTTATTATTATCCTCTACTAATCAGGCCACAGTGCTGCTCAAGAGGCCGAGCACGTGTCACTGTCTTTAACAATCAGTCTTGAGTAATCAGAGCGTAGAAACATTTTGAAGTAGTGACAAAGCAGGTTCAAACATTAACAGGGATGCAGAAATGGGACAGATGTCCCAATGTTTGCATGCGATCACATGGTCGGCCTCAAATATTGACACCGATCATGTTTTCGCATCTACTTATTTTAAATAAGAACGTGCTCTACTGAGATCATTTTGTTACTTCAATTTTGATCTGCCAACATGCGCGACCGATTGCAGCACTTTTGCCTGAAGCTGCTTTTAAAGAGCAGGGACACGCAGTAACTTTATTAGTCTAGTCTTCTAAAAACAGACAGTGCATGATGTAAGACTTGATGTTGTTGTTTACAGAGTGAAATCACAGTTGTTTTCCTGAAGCCCTTCCGCCACCCTTGTGTTTAACCTGCTCTCTGTTGCATCCCCTCTCCCCTCCTGTTCTCCACCTCAGGGATCTGGAGTCACACTTTGATGTGTCTGATGTGATGGGAAACCTTTTTCCACCGCGGCTTGGCTGTCAGGAGGAAGGGGGATGGGGAGGGGGCGTTGACGCCACGGCAGCCTCTCTTCTTTTGAACCCTGCGCCGCCTCTGGTGGCGTCTGCTTCGCGGCCTGACAGGAGAGCCGCCGCTGCCGCAGCAGCTGGGTAAGCCTCCAAGCCTTGGCACATCACAAACTCAGTGGCACCAGCAGGAAATCAAAATCAATCAATACAGGGTGGGAGAAGGTGAGGATGATGAAATTGCTTTTCTGTCTCGTGTCATTTCTTTTCTTTATCAGGAGAATAAAATAAAATTTGCTTGGACAGAAGATTCCTTGGGTGTAAGTGGATTATTATGTACTGTCTGCCACATGGTACCGCTGAGATCCAGCTCCTGAGATATGTGCACCGCCAATACATAAAGAATTACCAATTCTGAGTGATTTTATATGTAATAATAAAGTAATATTTGCTGAACAAATAAAGGTTGCAATAGTGGTGACTGTACGGCTATTTTCAACAAAGTAATGATGCTCTGGAGAGAATTATCCAGTGTTGTTGATTTTGTTTTGGCCCAGCCTAAGAATTTATGACTGTAGCTGGAGCAAGGGAATTATTTTCATCACACATTCAAGATGAGTAGTGAATTGTAGCCCGCCGGCATTTAGAATAAAGTACGTACAAAATAAAACACAGTTAAAGAGTAAAAGCAATTGCCATGAGGGGGGCTGAGACTAGTGCCTTTGCAAAAGCTCTCCTTCCATTTTATCCTGTTCTATTCACAGTTATTTGGTCCAGTGTGATTATTTACTCTCAATGGATCCTTACTAAAGAAAATACTGACCTGTCGATTTGAGGATTTGAATATTGTGTATATTCCCAGAAATGTGTGTGTATAACCCTTGTATATATATATGTATATATACATATATGTATATACACACACATTTATAAGTATGTATGTATGTATGTATGTATGTATGTATGTATGTATGTATGTGTGTGTGTGTGTGTGTGTGTGTCTATAAAGGCATAAAACACATTAAAGTTCCCAAATACAATTTCTTACAAAAGTGGTGTCACTGCCAGAGTGTGTGTGTGTGTGTGTGTGTGTGCGTGTGTCTGTGTGCGTGTGTGTGTGTGTATTCACTGCCAGTCGCCAGATGTCGTCGTTGGCCGCCACAAACTTAGATGTATATATATTTATTTATATGCAAAAAGGAAAAAAGGAGGGAGGGGGGCGCAGACGTCCATTGTGCATGGGACTCAATGCACGTTTATTTCGAACGCCTCAAAACGAAGTGCCGCTCACTTGTGGCTGATCGCAAGAAGATGAACAGCGACGCGCTCGTTTCGCCCGGACTCGAAGGCTTTACAGCGGCGTGGCAGCGCGCAAGGCGCAGGGGATTTAGTGACTTATGGCAGATGGCAGTTCTTAACATTAGGGACAAGCCGGGGACGTGCTCTGCTGGCGGAAATAAAAGGAATTAAGCGCGTCGAGCTCCCCTGCTCCCGCTGTCTGTCTGCGTGTCCCCGCACAAACACCAGAAACATGGCTGACTGTCCTCGCTCCCGGAGCAGCAGGTCCACGTCGTGACTGCTTTGAAGCGTGCGGCCTGCTGTCATGTGGGCTCATTGTTTACATGCTGTCGAGATCTCGCCAGAGAGGAGGGCGTGTGCGTTTGTGCGTCTGTGCGTGTGTGTGTGTGTGTGTGTGTGTGTGTGTGTGTGTGTGTGTGTGTGTGTGTGCGATGTGCGTGTGTCGTTTGGAAATACAAAATAAACCAACACTCTTGTGAAAATAATGTCCCTCTATTATTTTTTTCTCTCGAGGTAATATTGTAGCCGTGACAATGTGTCACGAGTCGAGTGGACTCATTTCAGCACCGCGGACAGCTCCACGCAAGAACAAAAGGCGGATTTGCGTCGCTTGATGTGAGGGACCGTCAGCGTGTTCACATCCCAGTAAAAAAATCGAAAAGGCAAGATCTTCAAAGGCCAACCTTTGTCGTCCTGCACGCGGATCGATCGTGTCTCCGCCTTGTGTGTAACCTGTGTGTTTTAGCCTGTGTGTGCACACGTGACCGTATAATTTTGTTCTTGTTCTACTGTTCCAGTTAGAGCAACATTTAAAACACGTCTGTAAAATCGATTCAATAGAATCTTTCTGATTTCTCAAAACGACTCCAACGCCTGTTAACAAGTGCAAATTAAAAATATATATATCTATTTTTTTTATGAATGTTGGTCCTGCTTTGCTATTTAAGCCTTTTTGTGTATTGAGGGCATAGACATTATAAATATTAATATGCACCGCGATGGATACCTATTAAAAATATCTTAAAATGTGAGCTTCAAGTTCTTAATCTGTAGTTATGACCCAATTAACAAGACATTCTTTTTTCGATTTCAAACAAAATCGACAAATTGTTTATTATTATTATTCATTCATCATTCATCTTCCATACCCGCTTATTCCCGAGCTCAGGGTCATGGGGGTCTGCTGGAGCCTATCCCAGCTGTCATAGGGCGAAGGCAGGGTGACACCCTGGACAAGTCGCCAGTTCATCGCAGGGCCACATAGAAACAAACAAAGATTCACACTCACATGCACACCTACGGACAATTTAGAATATTCAATTGACCTCACATGCATGTTTTTGGACTGTGGGAGGAAGCCGGAGAACCCGGAGAGAACCCACGCAGACACAGGGAGAACATGCAAACTCCACACAGAAAGGTCCCAGGCCCGGAATCGAACCCACGACCTTCTTGCTGTGAGGCGTCAGCGCTAAACACTGCGCCACCGTGTCGCCCCATTATTATTATTATTATTATTATTATTATTATTATTATTATTATTATTATTATTATTATTATTATTATTATTATTAATAATAATAATAATAATACTAGGAAACAAAGTCAATCATACCCTAAAAGCAACACAAGGCAAAGATACGTTCCACGCTTCTACAAAAAAAAACAACAACCATTGAAACATATCTTACGTATTTTTCCTTATTTCTGCTTTCAGTTTCCCTCTTCCTCCTGTTGCTGCAGCTCGGCCCGGCACTTTGGCGACGGTCCCTGCTGGAAGACATCACGGCTCGTACAGCCGAGGGGGAGGAGGGATGGAGCTGAGATGGACAGGGAGGGAGACACCGGCTTACGACGTCAAAGGAGTACAGTCTCACACACACACACACGCACACACACACACACACACACACGCGCGCGCGGAGTGGGAGAGGACAACCAGCAGACTGCCAATTCCCCACGGTCCACTGAAGGAAGCCTGAACCGATCTCTAACGTCGGCCCCTCGTCCAGGCAAAGCTACGGGGACGTTTGTTTATTTCTGAAGCCGGTTTTCTCTGAGAGGTGGAATAAAAGAAGGAGGAAAAGGAAGAAGGGAAGAGGAACACATTTTTTTTGTCCGAAGACACTCATGCCGAATTAAAAGGAGCGTCGCTGGATGTGACTAGTGTTGATTCGTATTTTGGGGGGGTGGGGGGGTTTAGTCCAGGCCGTGTACTTGTTCCAGCATCCAGAGACGCTCCTCCAGACAAATGAACTGAATAATTGAGACCCGAGAACTAAACAACAGCCAGGAGGGGGAGAAGGAAAAAAAGAGGCAAGAATCCACTGATCGCGCCCATTCTTCACCAACGAGCAGCACCACAGGTAGGAAAAAGAAACGCAAAAAAAAAAAAAAAAAATTTTGCTCCACCCCTGTAACCCCTCAATCCTCTGTTTGTTTTTTCGGTCAAAAATGTGCCATTAAAAACAAAAATTACGTCTCGGGTTGTGGTTGTCACACGCGCCTTGACAAAGAGCGCAGGTCTCCAGCTGTGTTGACAGACACGCTGTCATATCTTTGTATAGGCGCCCGGAAGAGTACAAATATGAATACATCTATATCTGTATAGCGGGAGCTTATAGACTCAGCCTGTGCAAAAATTAAGGATTTTATGTTTGTTTGTTTTCTCTATTTCTTTCATGATCATTTTCATCTCTTTTTTTTCGACACAAACAGAATAAATCCCTGCTGTATTGCTATGAATCGTGCTCCCTCATCCCCTCACAACTGATGTTATATTTTTTTAATTAACGCCTCTTCCATTGTGTTGTTCTGTGTACCGAATTATGTCAGTACACTGTGTGCCCAACTAAAAAAAAAGATACATGTGTAACAGCTTATAATAATGGCTGAAGCAAAATGACTACTGCTGATGAAGGCTGTGTAGTACTCGCAGCGTTTAATAATGTATCTGTGCTCACAGAGTATCAGAATATAAAGAGGGATTAACCAGTGAATGAATTTTTCATAATCAAAGTGTTTTATTGTGATATCCGTGATAAATTGTCACTCCTATCAGGAGCACAGTGTCTCTGGGGGCGTATCAACTTTTTTTTTTTTCCCCCAGCCTGCCATTCCCACATAACACTCCCATCTGCACTTCCATCCCCGGCCTCCTGTTTGCACCTCCTGTGTTGTGTGAATTTAAGCCCGCGGGCTCCTGTCTGCTCTTCTTGACTGCCTCCTCCACTCAGTGTGTGCGTGTGTGCATCTCTAATTATTCCTCCCCTAGACTTCTCAATGAAGGAGCCTGACGCAATCAAGCTCTTCATCGGGCAAATACCCCGAAACCTGGAAGAGAAGGACCTGAAGCCCATCTTTGAGCAGTTTGGCAAGATCTATGAGTTGACGGTGATAAAGGACAAATACACGGGGATGCACAAAGGTAATGGGAAGAGTGGAGAGATTGATGTTGACCAAAAGTCGACCACGACAAAACATGTCAGTCAGCATTATCCTAAAGAATTTAGAATGTTCTTGCAACTCAAGAGTTACATAAAATGAAGATAAAGGATTTTCTTTTCAGAGGAGTGGAGCTGCTTTTTCTCTCAGTTCCCCTTTTGGCAAGTCCGAAGGTTTTGTGTCCTGACTGAAGTCAAAGCCGCGGGAAAACTTTCAAATGAACTGAAAAATCACTGCTGAACCTTCATGCAATCACACTTGGGAGCCAATTAACTCTTCGACAACACTTGCGATGCTTCAGCTCAAATGAAACATAAAATCAGAAAGGAAAGGCCACAGGGAAATTTCCTTTCTCTCATCACCTCAGTGAGCAACCATCAGAAACCACAGAGCCACAGTAACAAAATTCACAAAGTACACGCTAACTCAAACACTTGGAATTGGAAAAAATAAAATGTACATGAAAATGCAAATGCAGCAGTCGCTAGAGAAGCGCCGGCCAATAGTCAGGCCTCTCAGGAAGTATTTTGCCTGCAGCTGGTTGTTGTTGGTCACGTCGCAGGCGTCAGCCAGCGTTACAACTGTGCCCCACATGGCGAACGTGCACCCGTGTGTGTGTGCGTGTGTGAGTTGATGGAAAAGTCCTCGACAAACTCAAAATCCCGTTTGACAGATGGATCGGGGCCGGTCCGAAGGGATCCGAGCCAAACAATGATCCGTCCTGTCGTTTCTCATGCAAATGCACGGCGGCGGCGGCGGCGACTGGAAAACAAAGGCTTTTATGGATCAGTCATTTGGGAGACGTATAGGCCAGGTGCTATCAGTCCTCCAACACCTATAACACCTACTCTGCATAACTTTACATATTCATGATTCGCGCAAGCCCTAAAGGTTAATGGAGGCCTCTGTCTATTATGTGGGACTGCATACATTTGGCTTGACCAGCCTGATATGAAATATCTGTCCGGTACCGCTTCACTCTCCAGGTACTGATGATTTAATATTGTGTTACCACGAAGGTTGTGAGCGAAATGCTCCATGTTTTTATACTTTTTTTTCTTCTTTTGTTAATTTAATGCACATTTAAATGCGTAAGTCCAGACACGATGTAATAATTAATGTCGTCGAGTTAAATTCAAATGAATATTTATCAAACCGGCCCAGAGGAACCACAGATTTTTATCTCCTAATCGTATTTAAAATACAAGCGGGGATGTATAAGGCCCATATACCACCCATTGTTAGAGCTTTACTTTTCATCCCAGACTTCAAATAGAGCAGCTTTACAACTGAACCTTCAGGGAAAAAAATGTTTGGATCTGCAGAAAACAATGTATTTTGCCCTTTGTTTATTACCTCCTGCTTAAAATGCACTGGTTTTGGCTTCCTGCTAAAAGTGAAGCTTTGTTTGACCTTCAGCGAGGTCGTCCCAGAGGGGAGGCATCAGAGCCCTTTGTGACATCCCCAAAGATCTGATTTCAAGGGCTGTGTTTTTATGCAGACTTTCTGAAAAAGTGGAGCAAGAAAAAAGAGTTTCTTTATTTTAACTGGGAATTCACTGACAGCCTAAAGACATGTGTTATTGATGATAGGTGAATTTTGCACGAGAGGGAATCTTAAATTAAAAACAAAAAACAAACACATGTTAAATATGCATGTGTATTGATGAACAATGACAAGGCCGGAGATTTATTTTGATTATTTATACAAAACATGGTTATCTTCACTCTTGGTAGACATAAGACAGACAGACACACACGCACACATGCACACTCGCTGATCTTTAACCACTTGCCTTGTCCACAGGATGTGCCTTCCTGACATACTGTGCACGCGAGTCGGCCCTCAAAGCCCAGAATGCACTGCACGAGCAGAAGACACTACCTGGGGTGAGTGTGCCGTTTATTTATTTATCTATTTTTTTGGAGATCCTCTCAGCCGCTCACGTGTTGAAAGGGAGCAGAATAAGTGGGGCGTCGCTGCGTATGGCGAGCGCGCGGCGCTGACACGTAGGGACGCGACGCGGCGTGACACGCTGAAATTAACAGAGTTTGACGCACGGGCAGGCCTGGCTGCCTCCGTCCTCCCCATAAAGGTTAGAGGCTGCTCTCTCTCTTATGTTTCATATGTGATGCATCCAGACATATCCATCCAGTTACGGCATGAGTCACCCTGCAACATGTCACGAGTTGAAGGGGGGACGGCTCACTGCCGGAGTGACTTTGTCTGTTCTTTTTCGCTCTGATGGCTTTTTTTTTTTTTTTTTTGCTGTTGTTGTCGTCTTTTTCAAATCCTTATTTCTGCGCCTGTGAATTCGTCCTCCTCTTTCTCTCTTTCTCCTCTTTTCTTCTCCTCTGTCTCTCCCTCTGTATTCTAATCAAAGTTAACCCTAGCCCTATTAGCATAGCCAGGCAGCAGGTGTGCTGCCAAATGACATTTCCAGCGCTAAATATGACATGACAGCCGCGTCTCCATAATAACCGACTCCATGAGAGACAAGGCGACAAGGCAAGGAATTACTGAGACAGAGTGTGCTCCCGGGCTCAGTGCTTCTGCTGCTGCTGCTGCTGCTGCTGTGGTGGCGGCGGCGGCAGCGGCAGCGGCTTCCTCTTTTGCTAACAAGGCTATACCTCCCGTTTCCTTTTGGTTATTTTTGTTGTAATGTGCATCACCACCACCACCACTTCTTTTTTTTTTGTTTCCCTAGACGGTGCAATGTGAGGAAAGAGTGGAATAGTCCCGATTGGGACCAACTATTATTTCCAGTATCGATTCCCTTATCTTTTTAGAAATCTGGTTCATTATTCAGAACTATTAAAGAAGCTTTACCCCTCAAAAAAAAAAGAAAGTGCGATTTGCTCATTATTTAGTGCCAAATTTCTTATCTGCTTATCACAGTTATTAAAACAAGACAAAGGATATTAAAGGAATAAAGGAACGATGAAGGACGGTGAAAAATGTGTCATGGTGGTGTCACATTCTTCGCCCAAAAAAACATTTTTAATTTAATGGTGATCATGCGGTGCGGTGATTTATTTTAGATATATTTTTTAGGGCCTCAGGATGTTCCAGTGACCCACCAGCACCCCATTGTCATTTTTTTGGCTGCGCAGGGGGAAGATGATAACTGATTAATTAAGCGTTTTAATGAAGTATGTGTAGCATTGATCAATTTCTTTCTTTATTCCTGAGAAGCCGCTGCTTCTTCTTGTCCCGTGCCATCGCGGGTGAAACCTCTGTCATTCGAGGGCTCCTGGCACCGAGCTGGACACGTCACATTGTCCAGATCCGCTCTGGGAAACATCCAAAAAGGCGGACGGCCTATCGTTTAATAAGCACCATTGGAGCTCCGAAAAACACAAAATACACAGGCCTTAACGCTCCCATCTTGTGCTGCTCGGCCCCTGGTGAGACGTAACCGCCGGCGCTGCTATTAAAATTAGCGCCGACTGACTCATTGATTTGTCTGGACGCGGGGACGTCGCTGTGAAAAGGCCGTTGAAGGCGGTGGGGGACGGGTGGGGGACTGGTGGGTGGGACATGGAGATGCTTCAGGAGGAACAGACTGGTATTAAGGGGTGGCCGCAAAAAGAAATCCCATTGTTAGCGTGACAGTAGCGTGACCCCGCCGACCTCTCGCAAGGGGATCAGCCAGGCCCGATGCCCCGCGGCTAAAGCCATCTCCCCCCTCCGGGCTGCTCTTCCATCCCCGCGGCTCTCGTCCTCCTCAACCTCTTACCTCTAAGCTGTGCCGAACAAGCTAACCCCCCCGCCTCCCTGCTCACGTTCCCGGCGCCCTTCTCCTCCTCCTGCTCCCCTCTGCCCCCCTCCCTCTTTGCCAAAAGATGAAAACCATCTTATTAGCTCCCACACGGACAAGAGCTGCTTCCCACCCCTGCTACCAGCTGTGGTGTAATTGTCATCTAATTGCACCTGCACTGCCAAAGAATAATTAACTTTGGCATCTCATGGCTGGGGTGATACAAAAGAAATAACATGAAAGCAATTATAGGACTGAGGGGAGAGCGCCTGGATGAAAGCGCACCTGAATGTGGGGAGGTGGGGGGAGGCAGAAGGATGTCATTAATACTCAGCGCTGCCTCTTCATTATTATTATTATTATTATTATCTTTATTATTCTTAAAAAAAAGCATTTCTCCTCTCACAGCCCCCTTCCTTGTTCTTTCACTAACGTTGCCACCACATCCGCCCCTCCCCCGCTCCCCTCCAGCCCCCCACATCCCACCTCTGCTAACAATAGAGAGAGGAAAAAAGAAATGGAGAAAGAAAAGTCTGGCAACGGGCAAACAGATGGTTGTTTCCAGAGTTGCACCTGGCCCTGTGTTTAATTTCAGGTGACAGAGTCCGTCTCTAAGTGAGGAGAGGGTGGGGACGGGGGTGGTGTTGGTTGAGAGGTAGGGGGTGAGAGAAAGAGAGAGAGAGAGCAATAAAACAGATCCACACACACACACAGAGCGGAGAGGAAGTGTGGAGATGGAGGTTGTGGAGGAGAAGAGACATTCTCGTTGTTTTGCCCCCGCTGGTCTCACGGCCCGGCCCAGTCTCTGCCTCACTCTTTAACAATCGGGCTCACGCAGACATTAAACATCTCGTTAATGACACTGTCCAACAACTTCCAAAAGCCACACTTTAGGTCAACAACTACATGTGCAGAAACAAAGGAATTGAAAAAAATGGAAAAAGTCTGTCAAATAATCAAATCACGTTGCTGGAATCAGTCGGGCTAAAGGGATTTTGCATAACAGACCAACACACGAATCAACAGCTGCTTTTTTCATTTTTTCCCAAATAATCCTTTAAGCATTCAAACAACAAATGTCACAAATCTTTTGGGTCTCGCTTTGTTTGTTGCAGAAGCCCCTGCTGATTTTCTTGATCTAGAGTCTTTTGTTACGGGACGCTGCGTACGTTGAAGTTTCCTGCTTCCAAAAACCTCCAGACTGAAAGAGCGCTCCCTACTGGATGAAGCTTCTGAAACAACTGACAAATGAAAGGATTAAAGCCTTTTTCCCGTAGCTGTTGCAGACGTAACGCTGCTTGGTGCTAGCATAGCTTAGCACAAAGCCAAAAACAAAGAAGTTTCCTTTTTGAACGCTGCAGATTGGCACTTCTTGTTCCTCCTCCTTGTTTTACCCCATTTGATTCTCCTCATATTTGAGCTAGGCTAGCTCTATGCTAAAATGCTGGTCAGTGAAATAAATACTGTTCTCATTCATTGTGGAACTTATGCCTGATGGACGGGGGAAAGATTCTAAAGCTCACGTTAGCCACTTTACAGACTCACTGTATTTCTCCTCGACGCCTCTCACTTACTGAAATTAATATTTGCCACACATCTCCTCCATTAATTTTAAATGCAATCAGTATTTAATAATGCTACTGTGCCCAAGTGGGAGGGTAACTGTGTCTGTGTGCATGTGTGTGTTGGGTGTACATTTCCATGTGTAGTGGAGGGAGGGGGAAGGGTGGGCAGGTGTTCGAGCTAACACGGTTTAATGAAGGGTGCGCGTGTGTGTGTGTGTGTGTGTGTGTGTGTGTGCGCGCGTGCGTGTGCGCACACTCGTGTTTGCTTTTGCGTGTACGGCGTTTCCATGGAGAGCGCACATCCAGAGATATGGGCGCGCGGATGGAAGTCGCCGCGCTTATTGTGCGCTCAGGTTTCTTCATTCAATATTTGTTGCGCGAGAGTAAAAAAAAAAAAAAAAAATTCCGAGCTCGCCGAGGCCTTCTGTGTTTAAGCCGCCGCCCCGTACGAGAGGGGAAGAGTCGGCACCGAGTGGAACATCTGACTAAGCTTGACATTTACTCAGCCATAAGGACCCAGACCGAGCAGACAGAGGGATTTTATCAATAGTCTGAAATAAATGCATACGCTAAATATAGCCGCGGCTCTTTGTGCAGGATATGAGATGGGAAGTTGTCGTGCCACAGTGATTCGCCCCTTAATGCCTGAACAAGCGCTGCTGCTGCTGCCGCTGCTGCTGCTGCCGCTGCTGCCGCTGCTGCTGCTGCTGCTGCCGCTGCAGGAACACAGGGCAGGAACACAGCTACAGGGCGTTGCTACAGGCTGTTTTACAGCTGTTAGTGCTGCACGCTCGCTGTCTTTCTTAATGCCAGTGTATGAACGAGTTGAAACTGACACCTAATGTTTAACAGAGCAAAAAAATGAAGAAAAAAAACCCCACTGAGGTTAAGATCAGTTTTTGGTCATTGAGGCCCTTAAAAGATAGTGAACCTGAGTGTTTTTCTTTTTTAGACTTAAAGGTCCTGCAAGCACATACCAGTAGTGAGAGCAAGTCCATCTTTTACCTGCTTCCGTTTTTAGATTTCATTCCATTCACATATCACAAAGGGCACCGATGCCTCACAGATTGTTCTCCCAGGTTAGTGACGTTACCCACCGCCAGCTGCTGGTTCCGTTTTTTTCAACTCTATAGAGTTTTGTTTGGATTACCAAGTCTAGATTGCAATAATAAGGCTGTAAAAATGGGTGAGACTTGAGAGCTTTAAACATATGTGACCAATCAGCAGATTGCGAGAGAGAGAGAGCGTTGCCTCTGAACAGGACGCCTGGATGTCGGCAAGGAGCAGAGATGATGATGATGACGAGCAATTAGCGAGACTCGGGGCCGTTGCGTTTCACTCACTTGGAGGAAAGCGTCTGTACGGGTTCGCTTGTGCTTCCATTTTAATTTCGGTACGTCTGCGTGTCAGTTGCAACGACACTGGCGATGCAGGAAGGGCAGGCTACTGCCGACTGTGTGTGTGTGTGTGTGTGTGTGTGTGTGTGTGTGTGTGTGTGTGTGTGTGTGTGTGTGTGTGTGTGTGTAAGGAGGGCGGGGAGGGGAGGAAGAGATGAATGAAAGTTTGACATAATGAACAGTGGGTAGCTGTAAGGGTGGAGGAGGAGGAGGAGGAGGAGGAGGAGGAGGTGGTGGTGGTGCACTCAGGCAGTGTGTTTATCAGCTTAAATACAGACATCTGTTACCCAGGAATGGTGTGTGTTTGGGGGGGTAGGCAAGTGTGTGTGCGTGCGTGTGTGTGTGTGCGTGTGTGTGTGTGTTTGTTCTGTTGTCACAGAACTTATTAGGGCTCTTTGAACTCGGGGATAAACTGGCCCTTGGCGGAGTTACAGCATGTCTGCGATGCCGAAATAAAAGTGTATTTTTTTTTTTTTTTTTTTTTTTACAACAGCAACAAAAAAAAAAAAAAAAAAAAAAGTAGGACAAAGTAGGACACAGACCCTATCTGTACCCGCACACCGTGATTTGATTCAGCTCCCCCACCCCCTCTCAGCTCCACCAAGTCAAGTCAAACAACACTTGACATGAATATTTAGCAGTGGAGAAGAGAGGAAACAATCGAGAGTCAACTTGAGTGTTTGCTGGAAATTTGCTCCTTGATATCCTTCACTGTAGGCATTTTTTTCCATGTTAAGGAGATTGTTGGATTGTCTGAGGTGAAAAACGCAACGCTGAACTGAGGGGCCCGGAGAGCCGTCGGCATTTATATATTTTTTTCCTCCTCTCTTTCTCTTCCGGGACCTGTCAGCGAAGCCTGGCAGGAGCTCTGAGGATGGCGACTGGAAGCAGCTCTGACGCTGACGAGTGGCTCATTGATTGAATATTATCGAATTGTGCTGGCCGTCCTGCTGTCAGTCTCTTTGTCCATGATTGATTCAGTTGAGCGTCTGAATCCAGGAGAAGGTTGAGTTTTCTGCTCCGCCGTCGCCGCCTGCGTGTGCACATCTGTGTGTGCATCCACGTGTGGAAGCATTAACAGGCCTCGCTCGTCACATCTCTGCTCCACTTTTTTCTCTCTCCCTCCCTCGCTCGCTCGCTCCCTCCCTCCCTCGCTCGCCCTCTGTCGCCGCTTTGTTCCGAAACTCTTTGTCCGAGGTGGCAATCGTGGCTACATCTCTTCGCCTTTTCTTCTGCTTCTCGAGCCTGACGGTGAATATTCCAATTTTCACCTGCACTTCTTCTTTTCTGCGTCTCTCCCACCCACCCCTCCATCACCCACTACCCCCGCCCGGGCGGCTTCACAAGTGTTTCCCGTCTTATAAAGTGTATTTTTCCTGCGAGGAGGAGGAGGAGGAGGAGGAGGAGGAAGAGGAGGAGGAAGAGGATGGAGAGGCGGCAGCGGCGGCAGTGGCAGGGAGAGGAGAACGAAAGCAGAGAGAGAGAGAGAGAGAGAGAGAGAGAGAGAGAGAGAGAGATGGCGTTGGGGGGAGGGGCGGCGGCAGCAGGTTGATTACGGTCGCAGGTCTCGTTGCCGTGGAGACGGCGGGGACCAGGGATGCCAGGTTGCTCGGCGACCGGCGCGATGCAATGACCAGCGCTGTGTGATGGAGCGGAGGGGAAGGCGGCCCCTCCCACCACCACCACCTATTACCCCCTCCCTCTCCTCTTCCACCATATGCACACACACACACACACACGCACACGCACGCACGCCTCTGTCCTCCTGCTGTAAATGTTCTTGAAAGAGCAGCGGAGATGGTCTCTGCTGATATAGTTACCATTCAGAGTGGCTGCTCTCCCCGGCGGACGGACGAGCCGAATGGATTTAGATTGGGAGGGGGGAATAGAAATGTGTGTCTGTCTCTCTTTCTCTCTCACACACACACACACACGCACACACACACACACACACACAGTCGCACACACTATACACTGGATAATGTCAACAGAAAGAGGCAGAAATGATTGTTACACCTGTCAAAGAAATACATTCTGAGTCGAGTTCTCAGTCGTCCCTGGACTTTGATGTTGACAACAGTGGGGTGTGAGAGGTGTGGGTGGGGGGGTGGGGTGTCATCGTGCTGATAGTGAAAGGGGTCGAGCCGTGATTTGATTGGATCATCTATGGATTTAATATTTTATAATCCAAACGGTTCCCCACCAGCACCAGCAGCACCAGCAGCAGCAGCATCACCCAGCTAAAAAAGATTAAGCGCGTGTGTGTGTATGTGTGTGTGTGTGTGTGTGTGTGTTGTCGAAGCGTCATCGTGTATAGCGTTGTGCTTGTTTGGAGATGAGGCGGGGGGAGGGAGGGGCGGGTGATGATGGGGGGCGCAAAAATCACTCAAACGTTGGGAAAAGGCTGTTGTTGTCGTTGTCGTTGTTGTTGGCTGCTGATCAGGCAGGCAGGGGCTGATTTTTTTCGGTAAACACGCCTAAAGACAAGAAAAAAAAGAGGGAGGGGAGGAGGGGAGCAACAGGAGGAGAAAGACGAGCAGGAGGAGGGGAGGAGGGAAGAGGGGGAGGGGGGAGAGAGCAAATTACAGTAAAGTGTGCATGTTGTGGTCGGGGCTTAGAGGGAGATGATGCTCCTGCGTCTGCTCTCGAGGCACGGCCGACATTCAACAGGCGCTGCCGCTCCCTCTCTCCCTCCCTCCCTGCCTCCCATCCCCCCCCTCCCTCCCCTCCCTCCCTCCCATCCTCCCTCCGTCCCTGCTTCCCTCCATCATCCCGTTCCCCTGCTCTCCTCGTTGATGTTGCACAAGCATCGTCCTCTCTTTTTTTCCCCACCCCTCTGTCGTCCTGCAACCCCCCCTCCACACATACACACACACACACACACACGTAATCCCATCATCCGTCCATCCCCCTCCCCCCACCGCTCCGACCCTCTTCCACCCGTGCTTATTTTTTCCCCTCTTATTTCTCTTGCGAGCGGCCTTGTTGTTTACCTCCTCGCCTTGTGCGAGGACCCTCGGGTTGCCATGATGACGCCGGCGCCAGGGAGAGGGGGTGGGGGCGGTGAGGTGGCGGGTGGGGAAAGGGGGGCCTGGTTGCCGTGCCGATGTGGAGTGGCACACGGTCCTGACACAGTCCTCTTCCTCCTCCTCCTCCTCTTCTTCTCACTGCTTTTTTCCCCCTCCTGCATATTCTAATTCCAATCTCCTGAGCCATCTGCTGCGCCTCTCCTTATCGCCGCCACCGCCGCCGCCTCACCGTGCCCCAACCCCCGCCCCTCCCCTTCCCCTTCCTCCCCCGCCCTCCCCTCCCCTCTCCTCTCCTCCTGCGGTGAATTATGGGCTGTGACATTATTTATAGGCATCAGTCAGATATGTTTTCTGTCAAAGGTGTCACATTAAACTCCCGCCTTTGCCGCCGTCGCCTTTCCAATTTGAGCCGAGTATTAGACAATGGCGGCGGGTGTTTGGTTTGTTTATTGTTTTTTTGTTTTTTGTTGCTCTAAAAGTGTTTTATTCGGGGGGGAGAAATACCCACCACCCTCCCTTCTGCCGCTTTCTTTCCCTTTTTTCTTTTTTTTATTGCCCTCTTCAGCAAACACGCGTGGTCGTAATGTCCTGCAAGAACACCGAGATCTTTGCTGAGATTTTTGCCGTCAGTATTTGATTGTATAAAAGGCTCGGGCAGTTAGAACCGCCGTTTACTGCTCCACTAACATAATTTGCACAGCTGGAGACCAAATGGTTTAGAGGAGGTGGCCTGGCTGTTGGGGGAGGGGTTAGCCAGACGCATATCGAACATCCTTTTTTATTTTAATTGGTGTTTTGTATTGATTTGATTTATTTGTTTATTTTGAACAAGCATATAAAAAATAAGAATAGCAGAAATCAAAAATAACTTACCAGAATAAAAAAAATCTGAAAAAATACAGAACACACAAAAACATTTGTACTGGTCCAAAAGGGAATGGGAAGAAGTATAAACTTTTCTGGAGTTCCCATCCCTTCAAACTCCTCATAGTTTAACCCATGTACATATCTGCTTCCGTTTGTACTAGCCTACCCATCTAACAAATTAAATTATCCCTCTTCCATATTCCTATGTAGAAAGAATTGTTTGTATTTTTTTTAAATACATCTAAGTTTGCGCTTTGCTTTATTTCTTGCTCCAAACTATTCCATAAAGTCACCCCACAGCTTGACATGCACATTCTTTTCAATGTTGTTCTTAATTTCTGTTTTTTAAAGTTTAGCTCTCTTCCTAGATGATATCTTCCTTTCAGCACATTATCTGTGCTGTTTTGAATTTAACCAGATCCATACATTTCGGAGTGTAGGATTTTATGAGTAGTGGTTTTGCGTGTTCTGACTTGTCAATTTTCTGGGGTGATTAAATAAATTCTTCCCCTCAGACGTTTCGGGGATGTTCTGCTCCCATATTTGCCAAATTAGTCGATAAAAAAATTATCATTAAAACAATGAAGGTTCACCATGTCGCACATAGAGGGGATGGAAATTAATTTAAACAGTGGAAAAAAATGAGCATTGATTGAATCTGAAGCATGGGTCAACTTGTAAGGAGGCGTGTCCATGTTGTATGGACGCAGCCTGGAATGTTGATCTGCTCAGGATTTCACGATTCCACTCTGACATCACAATTGCTGTAAGAAAGACGTGAGATCAAACGGAACATTGGAAAACAGGGATTAAGATTAAAGTTGTTCGCAGTGTGCTGCTTTACCATGAGATGCAACAAAATCTAAAACACTCTGGGCCTTTAATACTCAGGGGGGTTTCTTCTTTTTTTTTATTTCTTACCCGGTCATCTTTTCATCTGAGATATTCAAATTAAAAATGAAGAAGAGTTGTGCAAAGTACAAAAGTGCAGTTTGACATTTAAAGCGACGTGGCAAAGTTTGAAAAAAAACAAAAACACAGTTATTATCAATAGCTAGAAAATCTAGAAACATTGCTAAACATAGCATCACTGTAGCCGCGTTCAGACTGGCAGCCAAAATCCGATTTTTAGCCCATCCAGATTTAAACCGGATGGCTCTTTTGTAGTCTGAACAGTCACAAATCACATGAAATCTAATTTTTGCTAAACGGATTGAAACCACCTTCGGGAGGTCATTTCAAATCTCTTTTGGACAGATGCGTCTCAGTGTGAACAGCTCCAAACACACCGATGGGTTCTGACCGTCCGTGACTTCACTCTACGCAACGCAAGACCCAATGAGCCAGACCAGAGGGCGCCATTCCAGGTGCAGAGCTGTAGCGTAATGGAGCAGACAGAAGCAGGAGAAAACAGCAGTGCCTGGACAGAGGAGGAAACTCATTGGCTCATCAGTGTGTGGGGAAATAGCTCTTTCAAGCCAAGCTCCAGGCCATGTATTGCAACAAGTGCCGCTATTGCAATGATATGACGTCACGCTACGCTGGACAACGCCTCCGCTACGACGTGGTTGCTACAGCAACCTGTCAGATGGGTCAATAATGTGGCCCAGTCTGAACAGAGCCAGATCCCATTTGGACACTGGCTAAAAACAGTGTGGACAGTCAGCCCTATAAATCGGATTTGAGAAGGAATCTGATTTGAATCGGATTCACCTGCAGTCTGAACGCAGCCTATGTAATGTTGCACGGAAATTCCTTCTATGGAGCTGTGTGACACATGGACCATTCTTTATTGGCAGAGGGGCTTTTGTTGTTGTTGTTGTTGTGTTATTGTGTACAAGGCTCGTTGAGGCCTGTGCGACTTTTGGAGCTGGCGGCTGTGATTTAAACGAAAATTATCATGCACCACTCGCTCGATCCATCCATCGATCGCCATCACAGTTTTGAGACTCTGGCGCCCGCGTCTCCTCCGTCATCCCAATTAATCAGCGCAATCGCTCGGTGGGGAGTGACGGGGGGAGGGTGTGTGGGTGGAAGGGCGGGCAGACAGGGGCGGGTGGAGGGGAACGTTGATGGCATTTCAGCCGCCGCTGCTGGGCGGGTGACGCGGAACGTGGGCCCTTGTGGGGTGCTGCTTGAGCATGCAGGTGTGCCGGGGGGGGGCCGAGGAGCAGCGGCGATCAATAGTGTCTCCCGGTGACCGATCACAGCGGATCAATCAGTGACACGGGATCAGCCAGTGGCTGAAATGTCACCGGCTCCATAATTAAGACCTTCATTAAGCCACAGTTAACAGAGTGACACTCTGTTGCTCTCACCTCTACTCATTGGCCCTGGCGGACACACACGCACTCACGCGCGCTCGTGCACGCTCCACCCTTTCGTCCATATGCTCCCTTCAATCCCTCTCAATCCCACCCTTCTCCCATCCATCCCCTCCACTTCATCCTTTCCTCCGCTGCCTTCAGCGCCTCTTTTCAGGCCGTTTCGTCATCCATAGGTTGTGAAAGGCGGCAGCGGCTCACGCGTGACTTCACAACGTTTTTTTTTTTCTTTTTCTCGTTACAATGACTGCAGAGAATTAGAGGAGAAGGGAGGGTGAAAAAAAGGGCGGCCTCATATTGATGAATTATGAAAAGGTCGCCTGATCCTCCCTCCATGTCACCGCCACTTTCTTCCTGCCTTTGTCATTCGTTCACTCTTTCTTTTTCTCACCCCCACTCTCTCTCTTGGGGGGAAAAAAAAACACCACAGTGCTGGAAAACCGCTGTCTCTTCCGCCGTCAGGCTCAGAATCTCTTCTCTCCCCCCGTTCTCATGCTGCGTGCTCCTGTAATCCAGATTAGCCGGCGAGTGTACTTAATCTCATCACCACCCCCACCCCCCCCCCACACACACCACCACCACCAATCCTGTGGGGGTGTGCTTTTCCTGGTTTTGTGTGACGAGGGCCAGAGTGATAGGCGGCTGGGATTAGGGCAGAGTTTTCCAGAAGAGGAAGGAGAGGTGGATGGGAAATGTGGGAAAAAAAATGTTTAAAAAAATGAGGCGGGTGACCCGTGTCAGCCGCGCCGGAAACAGAAATAGAGAGAAACGACCATCGGAGGATTGAAGGCGGTTGGAGGCACCAGGCCAAACTGATTAACATCCATATTGGCACATGCAACCCCCCCACTGCTCCCCTTCAAACGTCCATATCAGCCTTAATAGCTTTTCCACAGAGGATACCCTGATTAGATTTGCATGACTGACGTGTGTTCATATCTCGGGTTGGGGGAGGTGGTGGGGGAGAAATGGCCACCACGTCTGATAATGGCCGCCTCGTCCTCTGTCCTCACCGTGTCACGTGAAACCCCCCCCCCTTATTCCCCCTTCCTTGTCTTTCCAGATGAACCGTCCGATTCAAGTCAAGCCGGCGGACAGCGAGAGCAGAGGGGGTAAGAGACACTTGGTCCCCGCCGCACACATGCACGCACACACACTGTTCAAACAGCCGCCGCCGCCGTTGCATGGGCAAAAATGTCTGAGTCATAGTGCCGGGCCTTCGCTTCAGCTTCGACATCCACGCATGTCTTTTTTTTTTTTTTTTCCTGTGCAGAATCTTTGTGATCTTTGTGCCAACAAAACAAAGACGGCATTAGCCTGATATCAGAGGACAAATCTAGATAGAAGCGATTCATCACAACAAAAGGGTGGCGGCGCAGAGATCCGACATCTCCCACCCCCAGAAGTTTTAAAGGTCTCCTCTTCACTCCTCTTTTCATATTTTTTCCACCCAGACTGCAGTTGGGGGGAGACGCGAGCATGCGTGAATAATTGCCAAATCAATTCTATAGATCTGGCGGCATGTTTAGCCCTCCGGCCAACACTTACCTGCCGATGCTTTGCTGGACCTTCGGCGTGTTTGGAAGGGAACTAACTAATCGATTCGGTCTGACCAGGTGGCGCCAACACCTGGCTGGGGGTGTTTCAGTTCCCCTTGTGACATCACAAAGAACTAATTTCCAGATCTGTTTGTGTGTCTGTGTGCAGACACTTTATGGTAAAGTCGAGTAAACTCAAAGATGGATTTTGTTTATTTATGAGAATTCACTGACAGACTAATGACACAGATTGCATTATATAGGTCCTTTAATAGTTACACAGGGTCACGCATTGATCACCAGCAAGCTTCCCTCTAGAAATATCAAATACTAGTGGATTCAGCTCTCATGATTATATTCAATTTTCTTTTATTATCGCTTATTTCGTTTTTTACTTTTGTACGTGCACACTGGGGGAACGCTTCTTTTTCGTTGAAGAGACGACAGACAGTAGAAGAAATGTTCGATTATGCATTAAATCATGGAAAAACCTCGGCTTTGGCTTTGGAGGGAGGTGGGGGAAAAAAAGTCTACAGGAATGTGGCGCTTATGAGATTTGTCGTGAATGGGCGAGAAAACATGCAGAAAACGCGCCGGCCTGATCCTCCACAGATGGGGACAGACGGAGCAGCTTCTCTGACAACACAGAGGGTGACAAACATTTGAGTCACCGCCAGATGCTGTTTGTCTGTTGTCACGCTCCCATCACTGCACCCTGGTGGCGGTCCGAGGCACAGCAGGCTAAATGTTGTCTGCTTTTCTCGCTTTTTTTTCCTCCACCCCTTTTTTTGTCGCGCTGGTGTTGTTCCCCTGTTATATCTGCATGCAAATAGCAAACAGCCACCCCACAACCCCCACCCCACCTCCACCCATCCCCGCCATCGCTGTCTGCATCACCTCCGAGATAAAAATATCTCCTCTGTGCCATCTTATGTTTTTCACACATTTCCCTTGTTTGCTTCTCTCCCCCCTTGCATCCCTTCCTGGGCAACCTGTTTCCCCTTAGAAGACAGGAAACTGTTTGTGGGCATGCTGGGAAAGCAGCAGACGGACACCGACGTGAGGAAGATGTTCGAGCCGTTCGGCAGCATAGAGGAGTGCACGGTGCTCCGCGGGCCTGACGGAACAAGCAAAGGTAATGTTGTGTCACGCCTGGGCGGAAAATGGCCCCGATTACCCGAGGCACCGACAGGATGGAAAATAAAATGAGGCTACAACATTATATATATATGCTTGAGTCAGATAAAATATGACCTCAATGATTCGCTGCAACTTCATAAATTCAGGATTTTTTAAAAATGTTGGATTTTAAAGGTGTCTGATATGGAGAAACATTTTCTTGAGGAGGGAGCCAAAATTATGAAATAAATATATTCAAAAGACTCACTTTTTAATTCATTTATTTGAAGAGGACAATGCACATTAATTTACATTCCTGTCAATGTGCCGGTGTTAGCCAGAGGCTAATTTTCAACCACAGTCCTCTGGCCTGATGTTCAGAACCATAAAAAACACACAAAAAGGACACAAGGGTCGTAGTATATAAAAACAGGGACACTGAATAGGAGACAGTCAATACAGTACTACTGAAAACAAATACAACAGGAAGACAGTAATACACAACACAAACCATTATGTACGGTGCAGTTAATGAATTTACAATTGGGCAAGATGAAACTGTCACGGATGGATGATTGAGATAAAAGTAAATATAAACATTTTAAGGTTTAAAGTTTTGCCTTTTGCGTACCAGACTCTCCACTTCCTGTTAGCAGCTCTGGACCACTAGGGTTGCTCAAAATGTCCTGTTTGAATAGGGAGAATATGTTCTTAAACACTTCATCATATAAATCAGATCATAACGGCTCAATGAAATATTTGCTTTCACAGTTTAGGCAAAATATTAGTCAGTTTAAACTGTTATTTTGGGCTTAGTGAAAACATTCCTTTTTTAGCCTCTCCTCAGACGTGGGTTCGAGAGCGCCTCCTAGTTGGCAAATAAAGCCGTGGCACTGCCAAATTGCTACATTTATTATTAAGTATGCCAAATAAATCTCAGCAATAGAACATAAAAATAAAAAAATAGATACAACATTTTTGGCAGTGATCACATTCTTATCAACAAAACAGAAATGCTTTAATTTATCAAAGATTCGCTGAAACAACAGGCTCTGTATGGATATATGTATATATATATGTATATTGTTTACCGCATTCTCAGAGTTCTCAACCTTATTCACTAAAGGTTGAGAACCCTTGTGTTGGAGTGCGAGACAGTGGGGGGGCACACACTCACACATTTGCAAATGGAGCGGCCACCATGACCGTGAAGTGATTGTTTAACCGTTAGTGTTTTTACCAGCCCTCTGAATTAAGGCTTCATTACACATTGCTGTCACGTGACAGCGACTTACTACAGTAACACGCACACACACAACACACACACACATACACACACGCACACATACACACACACCAATTGCAATTGGCATTGTAAATCAAAGGCTGGTGACGGTTCAAACACAGACGCAGGGCTTTTTCTGCTTTTGCCGCGCGAGCCATGACTAATGACGCAATAGGTTTTATGGGTCATAGCTAATGATGCGTTTAGTGGTTTACAGACTGTGATTGATGAAGCAATGGATGTCTTTGGGAGCATGTTTAATGATGCCACCGTAACTGATGGAGCACTAGATGTAAAGCAGCTCTTAATGTATTTCTAAAGAGAAGTTTTTCAGCAATCTTTGCGCATGGTGTGAGTGATGTGTATTTGTGAGCGTGTGTGTGTGTGAGGTTCCTGTTTAATGGTGTGTCATTTCTTGTAGGCTGTGCATTTGTAAAGTACCAGGGCAATGCAGAGGCCCAGGCTGCCATCAACGCCCTGCACGGCAGTCGCACCTTACCAGTGAGTCCCGTCTACACACACACACACACACACACACACTTACAGTCAGATAAACCTGTGGTCACACATGTACTCAAGCATTTCATACATTCAGATGCTTCACATCCAGGGATTTAGACACTAAAAACTAGTGAGTGAGTCACCTCACAGTCACCATTTCTCTTTCCTGTGCTGTCCCACTCCTGCTCACACACACGCACACACACACACACACAATCATGAGACATAGATTTCCATTTATTTTCCATTCTTTTGTCCAGACAAACTCAACTTTGGTCTTTAAGTTCTGACAAAGTTGTGAGGAAATGTGAACACCAGCCTCTCACTCGGTTGGATAAAAACAAAAAGAAAAGACAAAGTCATGTTCATTTCAGTCATAGGAACAAAGCAAAGATTGCACTAATTTAAAAAGCGCCACTCTTTTTTTTTTTTTTTAGTTCTTTATTATTCATCGCATGCAGCGGCCACACGCAATGAATTACTAAAAAAAAACTCTTTAACTCTTTACATTATTTATTGCAAGACATTGCTGAAGAGAATTTACCAGTATATGACTGTTTCCCACTGCAGGGAGCCTCGTCAAGCCTGGTGGTGAAGTTCGCCGACTCAGAGAAGGAGCGAGGCCTCCGGCGGATGCAGCAGGTGGCCTCTCAGCTGGGGGTCATCAGTCCCATGACCCTGCATCTCGGGGCCTACAATGCTTACACACAGGCTGTAAGAAGCACGCACACGCAAAGTACACGGATATTAATCCCATGGCCACGTAGTTATTAATGAGGGGTTCCCATTGGTTTCTCTTGAGCCTGAGTGCGCAGGAAAGCAGCATGAGAAGGTTTTGGGTTTTTGAAGAGAGCTGCGTTTCTGCTCCTTTCTTGACTAATTGAGCAATTTGGTCCTTTTTTTTCACTAATGATTTCTCTGATTTGACACATTTGCATTAGTTCACCATCTGTTGCCCGCAGAGGCCCTGAAAACTGTTTTGCTCAGGATGGACGGTTTTGGGCAGTTACTTTAATCACACTTATGTTTGCAATGCTTGAGCTATTTTAAAAAAATTTTTAACATCCGCGTCTACTGTATAGGTTACCTGGGGACCTGTGCCCCCCACACGTGTTTCTTTCGGTACATTTACACGGGACAAATGAAGTTGGTATTTGACTTATTGACTTATTTTACTGACATTAAGATCTGATGTCAATGCGGTTCACGTCACATCCATTTATTTATTTACTGGCTCATTTTGGCAGATGTTAACCAAAATCCGGAGGGAGGGTATGTATTTGGTCACATTATATGTTAGTGGTCATGGCAACTGTAAATGAAATGTCAAAGTAGCAGCATGACTTCTGAACAGTGTGCCGTAGCCATTTGAAAGATAAAAAAATGTTTCACACCGCATGCTGCTCTACAAATCGTCCATCTCATTATCTTCCAAAATTTCGCTCTTTTGATTGAACGGAGCTTGCTCTTTCTTCGAATGGGTTTCCAGTACAGTACAGTTCCAATACGAGACTGTATATGCGCTGTATTTGCGCTGTCAGAACTGCCACTAATCATTTCCCCGACAGCCTCCATTTTTCAACCGGAAAAGAAGTAGAAAAGGCACGCAATAACAACAGAAAATGGCATCCCAGTCACTGCGATGCGGATTCGCACGAGACTAGTATTATCACAGGACGTCTGTTTGGCAAAATATGGTTGGTAATTTGCAGTGGAATTTTTGCTTCGCAAATTACAGACATGGTCAAGATCACAGACGTCCTCCGTAATTATTACAAATTAGCAGAGGTCCCCAGGTAATGCTATTCCCGTGCGAATAGGACTTTAGTCTACAAGTATCCTGGCGCGTCTCCACTTGTCAGAGTTTCTCTCTCGGAGTGTTTCCAGACCGAACCCTCGCTGTCAATCAATCCCCTGACTCCGTCCATCCTGCCCGTCCTCAACCCAGACCTGTATCTGTCTCCGACCTGCAGCTGATGCAGCAGCAGGCCCTGGTGGCGCAGTCGGCCTACCTCTCTCCTGTTGCCACGGTGGCGGCGGTTCAGATGCAGCAGCTCGCCGCCCTCAACCCGAGCAGCATCATCGCCACGCCCATCGCATCTATCACCCCCTCCTCAGGTAACCCGAGGAAGACAGGTCTGGCCCCTGGCTGCTTCGTCTAGAATATAGACTGCAAAGGGGAGAGATCAGGGCAGAGTTGCTTGTAGAGATTTGATTTGTGTGTGTGTGTGTGTGTGTGTGTGTGTGTGTGTGTGTGTGTGTGTGTGTGTGCGTGTGCTTTTCATTTTTTCAGTATGTCATGGTCACAGCTGCTTGATTTTAAAGGTGAACAGGTGTAAACATGTTGAATGTGTGACCCCCCTCACTCTCACCCTTCAGGATCTACAGGAGAAATTAGATGACTTATAAACCAAAAGGATGATTTCAAAATAAAACTACAAACCTACTTGTAAATTGTGCAATATTTTGGAAATATGCAAGTGTAATGAAATTTGCAGTGTTGATACCACATGTTATAACCCTACAACCTCACATGGCTTGTAGGGTTGTAGTTTGCAGCTAATGTAGAGCCCAGACACCAAACCGACTATACACTGAAAAAAGAGTATAATTATTTCCATTATTTTCCATTTCTTTTTCCGTTATACAACAGAAAGTCCAAATACATCTGAGGTTAGGAAACATATCCAAGTATGGATCAAAAACTTTCAAAATGTGAGCTCTTTACTTTGCTTTTACTTTACCATTCTAAATGAATATGGAGCTCCCAGCAGTGTCTCGGCTGCATCATCAGACATTCATATTTCTGGTCCTTTACCACCCCCTGCAGACCAGTGCAACAGCGTGAAACCAGTCTCAACAACGTTTGTCCCGTGACTCTTCGCTCCAGCCGTCGTCTGCCCCAATTCTTTTCTCACTTCCTGCCCGCTATTGGCTTGCGTTGACTCACCGTGTGTTTTTGCAGGTACCAGCACTCCACCCTCCATCGCCGCCACACCTGTCCCTGCCCTGCCTCCACCCATTGCGGTGAATAGCTACCCGTCCGTGCCAGCTCCACCCAACGGCCAGTCGGCGACCGAGGCCCTGTACACTAACGGGGTTCATGCCTATCAAGGTATGGCCGTCCTGTTGTCTGTGCTGCGGCTGGGCTGCATCGGCAATAACCGCGTTGCTGAGACAAAAGATCCCTCATCCAGAGGGCCCCGTTTTAATTAGACTCAAATGAAGTCAAACTAATGCCTGAATTTTTATTTGGAGCATGCTGATACGCCCTAGATAGCATTTGGAGCTCTGTGTGTGTGTGTGTATCTCATGGTTGTGCACTCTCCCCCACACAGCTCAGAGTCCTGTCCTGGACCCCCTGCAGCAGGCTTATACCGGCATGCAGCACTACACAGGTGAGCGCCCTCCCCCTGTTTCCCCCCCGGCTGTGTGCGTTTCATCTCGTGCCATAAACTGTGACATTTATTTATAGCAATGTGCTCGCCACATGCACTAGCCTCGCCGCTGCTGCACACAGGAAATTTCCATTTTGTAGCAGACAGAAAATAAAAACATGACATTTAAACCATCTTTTGTGGAATTTTGCATCAAATTCTGCAAAAGTGGGGCCTATTTTCCCCCCTCAAAGTGTTTGTTCCTTACAAGCAGCCTAAACTGGGAGGGAGATGATGCTGCATTACCGTATAAATTCAAAACATGCACATATATTACGCCGCATAAATAACCCGCAGCTCTGTAAAATGAGTCAAGCGTCATGATGATAAATATGCAAAAAAAAAAAAAAAAAAAAAAGTGCCTCGCAGCCGTCTGTGCATCTGTAGGTGGAACGCAGCGACTGTAATGTTGCCAGCACATGGGGGTAAAAAAAAAAAAAAAAGAAGGAAAGACACAAATTTGCTTGTGGCCTCACCTGTGTTCACCTGCTCTCTCCTGCCCTCCCTGCCAGCCACCTACCCCGCTGCCTACAGCCTGGTGGGCCAGCCGTTCCCACACCAGCCCACACTGGTGGCCCAGCAGCCGCAGCAGCCGCAGCAGCTGCAGCAGAGAGAAGGTACGACCCGAGGGCCGCCGACTCTCCTCCTGCTCTCACGTCTTGCCCGGGGATTTGACGCATTTGAGTCCCATTTGCCATGAATTGCGCGTAATTTACATTGCAGACGATCTTTTTGTGTGAATAATGCATTTTGAGATTCTGATTTGCAGAATTTAAAGCAGAATCCAAGCTGCGTCAGTTGTACTTCAACTATGATTTCTCTATTATTACTGCCCAGTTCTTACAGATTCTCATTAAGATTATTACAGTGCATGTTATTACAGTGCATGTTTTAATAGCCAAAACCAGAGACGATTTTGGGTTTTTCTTGAAATTAGGGAGTTTCCATGGTGCTTCAGCTTTAGCTCATGTCCTCACCTCTTTCATCTTGTCATCTTTGTGCCGCCGCTTCTCCCCTTCGCCTGCGCACAGGTCCTGAAGGCTGCAACATCTTCATCTACCACCTGCCGCAGGAGTTCACCGACTCGGAGATCCTGCAGATGTTCCTGCCCTTTGGTAACGTCATTTCCGCAAAGGTCTTTGTCGACCGCGCCACCAACCAGAGCAAATGCTTCGGTGAGTTTTCTGGGTCAGAAGGACCATCGTCTAATTTGCACAAAAAATTCACATTCCTCTTGTTCCCTCGCAAGTCATGCTGCCGTCTGACAATTTCCCCGGCACTCTCGCTTTAGGTTTTGTGAGTTTTGACAACCCCTCCAGTGCGCAGACTGCCATACAGGCCATGAACGGCTTCCAGATTGGCATGAAGAGACTGAAGGTGCAGTTGAAGAGGCCCAAGGATGCCAACAGGCCTTACTGAAGGAGGTGAGTCGTGGCAGACAGACGTGTCCCGGGGAATCCTTGCGAGCTTCATCAATGAGCTCTCGGGGGACTAAAGATGTCTTGAGCTGGAGAAGCTCGGCGCTGGCAGACACATTAATGAGGGGGTCCATCAAGTTGTTGCAAGTTTTTAAAGTTACACTTCCTCCTCAAGTTCGCCTATAGCGCCAAGAGGAAGGTTGCGTTTATGTTACACAGACACCCTCCCGCCCACAAGACACCCCCTTCCACCCGCTATTGAAGAGCTGTTTAATGTCTAGATTCGGATATTGACACATGCCAAATGAACTCGTGTTTGCACGGGCAAGGGCATCGGCTCCATCTCCAAACGGAGAAAGGCCTGTCAAGGCGCCTGTTGCCTCGAGAACAGCGGGTGGAAGCCACGGCGAGATAAGCTGTAAACAAACAGCCAGTGGAACAGGATAATTAAATAGGGCACGACTAGAGACGCGGATTAAATGAGCTGCAGACAATTTAAAGGTCCCGCATTGATCCCATTTTCAGATCTTTATTTTTCATCCCAGACTCTGGCGAAGCAGCCTTTGCATGATTAATCACCCTGATAACTCTGCAGAAATTAGCACGAGTTCAACTTCTGCTAAGACCTCTGAGATTTTAGCGTCTTAGCTTGTTGGACCTGCAGCTTGGTTTGTAGCAGACCAAAAAACAAGGCAACCATTAGAGTCTCAGAGGGTTTAACAATCACCTAGGTTTGGGATCTGCTGTCAGTAGCAACATTAAAAGGATGCAGATGCCCTTTGTGACATCACAATGGGTCTTTTTTTTTAGAACTGAAGAGTCTTGAACTCATCCTTGAGGAGTTGACAGACAGGAGAAAGACGCAGGAAAACATCAGTGAGGTGAATTCAAGTGACTAGACACGACACAAACAGAGCGGATTTCCTTCCCGGCGCGTCTGAAGAAATGGGAGGGGACTGACAGACAGCTGCAACCGTGTCTGGAGGCTAAAGAGAGCGAGAGCTTGTTATTGGGGGCTCCATGTTTAAACGGCTGCCTTTCATGTGGAACTGAAAAAGTCAATAATTCCTACAGTAGATTAACTTTAATGAGGTGGCAGGCAGCGTCAGTCAGAGGTAGCCTCTGCAACACAGGCAACAGCAGTTGTGGGGTAAAGTGTCTCATGTTGTGTCTAACCAGTGTTCTGTCGCAGGATTCAACGCAGAATTGCTGTCCATCATTGTTAATTTTTTAATATCTTTTAATTTTTTTTGCTTTACTTTTCATCCACTGTTTTTTGTTTTTTTGTGCTTTGCCATAAGCCGTTTTTCCTGAAAAAAAAACCTGGCACCAAACACCACTCTCAAGACGTTCGGCGCGTCCACACATATATCGTGGAGACGTGCGTCGCTTTAAAACCTCCCCCCCTTCCTTCTCGATGCGTCGTAAGTTAACTGGCCTGTGTTGGTTGCTGTGGCGATATTGCCTGTGATGGTTGCCATTAGCAGTTTTGAGTTTTTGGGCCGTTGCCTTGATTCACCATGCTCAACTGCATGGCGGGTTACTGTGGCGACCATGAACTGTGTTTGGTGCGTTGTGAGTTTTCCTCTCTATTATTTTGTCCTGGTTTTTTCAATCCTTGCAAACGTGGATCAATAACTGTCACTTTACCTCAGCATCTGTGAGGGACCGATTATCATGACATTCTGATTTAAAAAAAAAAAAAAAAAGTATTCTAAAAGCTTCAGTTACGGGCTGAATAAGTCTGATTTCCATGCATTATGGAATCTTTGGTTGATTTTATTTTCCTTTTCAAACTTTTTTGGTTTCTTTTTTTGCTGTCTGTCATGATTGTCATCCTCACACACATTCCCTCTGTTTAGTTGGTTGGTGTGGTAGTTTATCGGTGAGTGCGGGTCTTTTGTTTGGTTCTAACTCAATTCACAAGTGACTTTGTGTCTTGATCGACTTTTTTTTGTAAGACTAAAAATATTCTAAATGTGTCCCTGTAAATGTTTTACACAATTATTTGTGTTCATAACTGTTACACTGTGAGACGTACAGGGGGTGTGTGTAGGTTATTGTGTGCGTGTTTGGGCGGTGGTTGTGTGTGTGCGTGTGTGTGTGTGTGTGTGTGTGTGTGTGTGTGTGTGTGCAAGACACCTTTTTGTAGATGGTTTTGGGTAAGAATGTTCCTGTGTTACGTTCTGCTAGCTGAGGAACTGCATTCCTCTGTAGGAATTCTGGGGCTCCCTAACATCTTCAATTATTTCAATTAAGAAACCCACCAATAAAACAGATTGTGTTTGTTATGCACAGAGAATCTGCTGGTTACAAGGAAAATTAGAAAATAAAAAAAAATAGAAGGGGAGAAAAAATAGAATACATTTATTTTTCCTCTGTAGAATCAAGGAGAGAACTGTCAGAATATTTCAAAATGTCCTAAAGATATAATAGGTCGTTTGACCTGAAAAGGACACAAATAATAGCAATAGAAACATATTTTTCTGGCACCTGCAGATGTCCTGTTCACAGCCCCCAGTCGCTCAGACTCACTATTTGATGTCTCGAAAACTGAATCATTGAACTCCCACCAGAATTCCTACTGCGCATGTTCTGGATTAATTTGCCTGCCAAAGGAGATGACAAACTATTTTCCTGCGAGCGTGAATACATTTGCAGCAGTATGACTGTCACTGTTTGAGTTGCATGTAGTCGATTAGAGAGTCATTTGGAGAATTACAGTCAACAGTTTGTACTGCAGGCAGCGAAGTCTTCTGTCACTGCTGCAATTCTCTTCGATTTAAATATTAAAATACTCTTTGTTCCTGCTTCCCTCCTCCCCAACTTTCCCCTCCCTTCCTCTTCTTCTTTTCCTCCAGGAAAACCTAAGAGTTCAATCAAGAAAACCACTCGGGATGTCCCAGCCTTTTTTTGGTTGCTTGACCAACCGCATAGCACAGGAGAGACACTTCACTCACAGAAAAAAAATAAAAACATGTGCGCGCTTTCAAATACAACCAACAACTGCAGTTAATATCAGCAACAAATATATCAACAGAATCAGCTTTCGCTGTATCAGAAGTGCTCCAGATTTCCTATCATTCCACAGCCGGATTCATTTATATTATGTACATATTCTATTGTCAGCAACGAGATCTACATGTTAAGAAAAAAAAAGCATATCACTGATGTTATTCTACTAAACAGGGTTCTACTGTATAGTGTGATTTGTGGTCTATGGCGTAAACTGAGGGTCGAACTGAAAAGTCAGAGCCAAAAGAAAATACTATTCTGTATGATTACCATTGGTTATATTGTTATGTAGAGTTAGTTTTATTATTTAAACGTAAAAATGAAAAACAACAAGAGGTAATTAAGCTGGAGGAGAAATTCCCTTTTTGCTGTACATACATTGGTTCGAAAAACAGGCAAAGGACTTGACTGGCTGAAAATCTCTGCTGCCACAACTTTTCAAATTAATGGAGTGGAAGGGCTGGAATTTTTTTTCTATCTTGATTTTTTACGTTTTAATTTATTTGGTAATCAATTTGATGAGGGGGCACGGGGTAAAAACATGTGACAATTTCTTTTTTTTTAATTTAAGACAACAACAAAAAAAAATAGCATTCAAGACAATGAACACTTATTATAGAGTTTTTAATTACATAAATGTACCTATGGAAGTAAAAAACAAAAACAAGGTTTCTTTATTTATTCTCTACAATTGCTGTTTTAAAACATATGTCTTTAAAAGAAAATAAAGTACAATTTAGAAAAAAAATGCTACTTGTCTGTTTCATTGTCATCCATTTATTTTGATGAAAGATGGCCCATTTAATGTTATATTGATGTATAATTCACTTTGGAAACGTAATAGAAGAGATAAACACAAAACACATTTGGCAAAGTACCTATCGAGAACACACGCAGTCCAGTGACAAAAAGAAACGGCAAAGCATCTTGCATCTTATCATTATTTGACATTTCAACCTGGGATCAAACGCACAACTTCCAAGATGAAGAAAACTATTGAGGAGGTGTGCATTTAATGAAGAGTGACTTTGAATGACACCGATATGCAGCTAAAGAATGACTTGGATGGGAAAAGCAAAGGTGTCTAACCAAAGCTTGTGATGACTGCAAGAATTCTGAGTCCACCACAGGATTTTGGGTTTGGCCTGATGGGCCCAAACACGCCTAGACGGTCTTTGGCATGCTGTGTTGTATGGGGAGCAGTTAGTGCCTCACAGCGCCTTCTAGGACCAAATCACTTCTCTTTCGCCACTGCCAATATCCATGAAGGAAACCATCTGGGAAAGTCAAAATCACCGTCACAAAGCGGGAAACATCAATAAACTTCTTCAATAAAATGAAGTCACGATGCAGCATTTTGTGTCATTGGTGTCACTACTACAGCCTACAGACTCAACACTATTATTAGAAGCCCACAGGCTAGAGATAAAAATCTGCGACAACACTGACATGCAAACGCATGTTTATGATAGTCTTTGACAGCCAGCAGGGGAAGACATGAGTTCCACATTTTAGTACAATTGGTTGATGTCCTTTAATGTGCTATCTAATTAGCTACAGCTACTGGGAGTTAATATATCATAGTACAACTGTGTCTATACCTTTTAAAACTGTGCATGTTTAAATATTGTAATCAGCTGGGTTTGGCCATTAAAAAAAACAGGGACAATATAAGGTATAATTGATGCAAGCCATCAATTTCTGATCATGTAAACACAGGTCGACCAATGTATCCAGGATGCTTTGTGCAGAAAGGTTGTGACTTTGAACCCACGGCGCAGTAGCCTCTTGCTTATGTACCTCCCATTATTTTACCAATGAAGAAAGCTGACTGAAAACTGAGCAATACAAAGCTGCAGAGCAAGGTTAACGAGGTATGACAACATCAAATTCCAGTGAATCCAAATTCAGAGCAACTAACAACTTCTGTGTCTACCGGGCAAAATCACACCCTTTGATTGTTTGGCTTTAGTGGCAATGGAGTAGTGCACCAACATGCTAGTGCAGGTTCTCTGGCTTGCTCCCACATTTCAAAAGGCATGCATACAATAGGACAGCTGTTGCACCCCTGAAGTATCTGGAATAGAATCACCAACCTAAGGGAACCTGAGGGCAGACTATTGAAAGTGGATGGAGAAGCACAAATGTATCACGTCCCTGTCCCCAAAGCTACATCAGTGCGCACTTTGATACACGGTGTACCTGCCGGCGGCACGAACTACACCTCATATAGCGCAAAAGGCGCACGTCACTTTAAATAGCCCGCTCCCTCCGCCCACTCCCGTTCAGTTCTGACACATTACCATAACATCAACTCTAGGGGCTTTTTTTCTCTGCTGCTACCTCCGGCGGTGGCGCGGGTGTCACCCCCTTTAGAACTTCTCGCATCAAACCGGTTCAATCGCCAAAGTTAAAGCCAATTTAGTTTGCTTTAAACTGAACTACTTCTGAGCCGTCAGCAGAATGAAGGTTTCCTCCCTTCTCAGTTAGAGAATGTGGCGAATTTGGAATTAAATGAGAAAAAAGGGATCCCTTTTAAGGAGCAAACCGCATTGGGCTTGATGTCATTGATGGCGAGAGTTCCGTGAAACCCGCTGATTTATTTTTTTTAGGAGCAGCCGGAGCGGAGCAGCAGGAGCAGCAACATTAGCAGCCCACAAGACAAGCTACGTTAGCGGCGAGAGGTAAGCTATGTGTGTGTGTGTGCACCGCAACGTGATGGGCGACGCGTCCCTGTCACTGAAAACCGACCGTTCACAAACTTCCCCTTGAAGTGCGACCATCAATGGCTGCTGTGTTTTGAGTCATTTCCAGCAGAAGTGCGGGGCCCGAGTCTTTAAACACGGGGGTATTTTTTGCCCCCAACTTAGCTGAGTGCACCGGGAACGAGGCTTTCTCAGCGAATCCAAGTATGTTGCAGTTAAAACTTAAGCTAGGTGACGCGGAGACACTGTGGTTACCCTGTTTCCCCTGCGGCCGGGGCTGTTTGAGAGACGCTCAGATAAGAGAAAGTTATCAAAAACATGCTAGATAAACTATTAAAACATAACGGTCGCCACATGAGTGACACAGAAGTCATTCCCGGATGATTAACGGCCATTTATAGCGTCTGTGGCGCGATGTATGACGACGTTCAGAAAGTTTTTTTTTTTTTTTTTTTTTCATGGCGTAAACTAAAACCGGCTCCGTGCATGGAGTGGCTCGTGCTTCGCCCACCCCATCCACTAACATATTAGTTATAGCAGTACTTTGCTTTTGTCCCCTCGCCGTGGCTTTGTGAGGTTTGTAGGCGAGTTTGGAGGAGTTTCTCAAAAGTTCCATCTCAGAGAGTCAAAGCCGTTTGCTGTTCCGCTATGTCCGGGAGACTCCCCGCTTGCGCCATGCACGAGCCACTCCCTGCGCGGGCTTACGCAAACAGCGCAGAGAGCGGTGACGGAGCCAAACGGAGAATGAAAAAAAGAGAAGAGAAAAAAAGGCTGCAACGAAAACCCCGAGTCTTGTTTAAACGGGGTTAACTGTTAAACTGCGTGTTGAGGTTAGAGATAAGGGGCCCTTTTTTCCGGAACGGAACATTTTAATCTCGTTGACATACACAGACCTCACTGATTGGGCCTCAGTGAATTGTGAGATAAGACGGGCGTTTGACAAATCTTTAAGCATGATAATTGCTGAATGTACAATATATCCTCGAGACTCCAGTGTCAGAATACAACGTGAGCATGTGTACTTCAAAGACAACTGCTTAAAACCCTGTTAACCCTTTAGGCGCCATGGTCGCAAAATTGCGACAAGCGTCATTGCTGAATTAAACAGGCCATAGCGGCAAATATGGTGCTAAAAGTAGTTTCCACTTTACACCAGGAGATGGCAGATACCTGTGGCTTCAGTCTGAGCAGCATTTGTCGGGGTGTTTCTATTCAGATTTTGGAGTATAAAGAGAGAGAAGCCTCAGTCGAGGAGACGAGGAAGTGGCTTTAGTGGGAGCGGAGAGAGAAAGACAGCGAATTTTACCGAGAATACATTGCCGAGAGGTTTGTTCGTTGACGAAGTACTTCGTCAGGTAATGTCTGACTCAGATAACGAAGAGGAATATTCGCACTCTGATGATGATGTTCAGTCGTCCAGTGAGAGCGAGTCTGCCGGTGCGTCTTTACGCAGCGGCAGCGAGTCCATGCGCCGCGACAGTCACCAAGCAGCACACGCTTCGCCTCAACGTGGCCGGGTTGTAGTGGCAGTAATCGGCGGATGAGGATGAGGGGACGTGGTGGGGGAAGCAGGAGTGCTCAAAACACCGCTAATGGTGACGGAGGGCGCAGTGAGTTATCAACGTGGTAGAAGCTGTGGGAGGAAACGCCCGGCCAGTGCCGGTGGAGGCAGCAGGGATGTTCGTGGTCACCCTGTAAATTACAGTGCTGATGGCTGGGTCCGTTTGAGATATGTGGAAAATTATCAAAAGTGGATAAAACATTTTGATGAGCCTGTGGAGTATTGTGGAGACAGGGAACTGACATACAGACCCCTGACATCTGACATAATACAAAAACAAACAAACAAAAAGTTTGGGTTTACTGAAGATTTTTCTCAATTACAGTATAGCTTTATCTCTAACCAATTTCAAGTCACATCCATTTGAAATCTTGATATCAAAATTGAATATTTTCTTGAAAAAATGATGGCGCTTAAAGGGTTAAATGTATTCAGTGTGCCATCAGTTGGCAGGTCAGATGGGGCCTTACTGCCCTAGATGGGTACCATGTGGATATACAAGTGCTGAGGTTAGGAACTTTTATTACACATTTTATTGGAGCAAACCCAAGGACATGTACAAATTAGAAAGTTGACATGATTTTTAATAGGCAGATAGTAAATTCATATGTGGGCATAAAAACAGTCTCTGTTCAAGTATTGCATGCAGCTATGTCTGTTTATTGTCACTATATGAGCTGCAGTGCTTTGGGTGCTTTCAATAAAACCATGTTACTGGAAAGGAAGACATGATTAAATTTTTCCAATGCACGTTGCATAGTCAACTGGGTTCCACGTTGGCAGCAGCGAAAGCTACTGTATTAAGTCTCCTTGTATTTACTACGACTCATGTTGCCATTGCGTTGTCCAACACAAGATTTCAAAGTTTATAAGCTTGTGATGTGTCTGTTAATGTCTTAGCGGTTGCTCAGATGGGAACTGTTCTCTGACTTTCTCACCTTGTGAGGCCCAAAATGCACAAATTGCATCCCGAGCACTCCCAGACTGTGCTGGCACATGTAGCTAGCGAGTTTGGTACTATCTTGGTCCGTAATTTATTTTAACGACCAAAAGGTCTGAGCTCAACAATCAACACACTTTGTCTGACTGCATTTGTTATTTGCACATCAACCGGGTGAAAAGTCAACATGACCCAACTAACAAAATAAAATGTGGGTTTACTGAAGCCTGAGGCTGTACCTGCTAAGCCGCCTGCTAAGCTGCTGGCGCCTGATCTGTTCTTGTGCCAACCGGTGACCACTGGCTACACAGCAGCAGGAGCTCACTGGCAAAAAGAGCTACTCTGAAACTCCTATTGGTGTTTAAGTTTTTGTTTTTTGCTTTGAATCTAGCAAGTTTACACTAAACATGTCAGTTGTTTTTTTTTTTGTTTGTTTGTTTGTTCCTTTGTTTTACCAGTTTGAAAAATGCACTCAACCGATGTTTTCTGTCAGTGACACGTTGTCTCGTCACTGAATTCCTCAGAAAAGATCCGTTACTTCTTGCTATGCTCTACTTCTCGGAGTGTGTGTAAAGATAAGTTGATTTCACTCTGTAGTTGATGGGAAACCTTTGACATGACGGTGAGAAACAGCAGCCGGCGTGGATCTTTTAAAGCCAAACACTGATTAACTTCACAATCTTTCACCTCTTTGGTGTTGCTGTAAAGTCGGGCAGATTGTCACAGTGACACTTAGCTCACCTGAGATGTGAGATGAGTCTGCATCAAAGCTTGGCGGTTTCAATTTGTGGCAAACCTGAATTTCCCAATTCAAAGGCTGCTTTTGAAAGGCAGCCTTGAAAACACCAAGGTCCAGCTGCAGTGGGATATTCAATAGTCATAGGTATGACTCTGTGAGAGTCTACAGGGGACGATGTGTTCATCAATAGTTCCCAGCTCTGACTTTCCAGCTTGAAATGCAGCAGAAACAAATCTTGTTGATTCTGCACTCCGACAACAAAGCAGGCCTTGTGTGTGCGAGTGTAGTGTTGTGTTTAGATGAGATCCTGTTTGGTAGTCAAATATCGGCCTTTAATCACCTTGTCAGGCTGAACAGCTGAAAATGATGGGAATGCAGTTGTAATGTTGTTATAGTGCAAGTTTTGTGGCCTTTTGTTTTGATAGAGACATTGAAAAAGCAGGAATTGCACGCAGTCTGGCAGGAATATTATCTGAAAAATCATTTATTTTTTGTTCTTATCCTCCTCAGGAGTAAAACAGATCAGCCGCTGACACCCACCACCCCCTGCTCTCTTACTGCACCCCCACCCCACATGCACAATCCTTTTTTTATGAGTGTATTGCATAATAATATCCTCCATTCATCATCCCCCCCTTTATGTGGAACAGGAAGTGCCCATGTGTGGCGCTGCTGAGATTAATCACCTCCAGTCAATACGCATTCATCTCTTTTGTCTGTCCCTGAATGAGTTTGAAGATAAATCTGTTGAAAACCTCCCTCTTACTCTTCTCCCGGCCCGTAAAAACATCGACAAATCCTCTCCTGTCCGCACCCTCTGCTGTCAGGATGTTGTCTGAACTCAGCGAACGGCTATGGGCCGACTGGATCTGGTTTCCCGAGGGCCACGGCTGGGCCGACTTGAAGGACCACGACGGGAAGGTGTTCCCCAAATATCAGGACCTGCGTGCGGCTCTGCCCATCGCACTCTGCTTCCTGGTCATCAGGCAGCTGTTTGAGAGGTGAGTTACCTTCGGCTCGCTCAACTCACGGTGCATCACCTTGAATCCCGATCTGTGTTTCACATGAGTGCTTTTTTTCACCAAGTGAGGTTTCCTCCTCCCAGGTTAGTTGCAACCCCCCTTGCGTCTCTGCTTGGTGTGCGCGACAAGAGGCGCGTCTGTGCAGCTCCAAATCCTGTCCTGGAGGTCTATTTCTGCAGCACATCAAAGCATCCGACACAGGTTAGCCTGCCGCTTATTTTAGGAAACCAGCAGGGCCACATAAACGCAGCGTGTCCCCTGGAAATGACACAGCAGACGCCCTGATCACAGAGCTCAGAACTGCTGATGTATGAAATGAGCTGAACTGTTTAAAAAAAAACACACACACATCCCGCCATCCACATCGCTTGTGACCCCCGATCAGCTGTTGTCTGTCATTTGAGGTGGCAGACCTCACTGACTCTTTTGTCCTTGTCCTGTTTTTGTCGTCAGTGCTCAGTGGAGAGTTTGAGTAAACAGACAGGCTTCCCAGTGCGACAGGTCCAAAGGTGGTTCAGACAGCGGAGGAACCAGGAGCGACCCAGCAAGCTCAAAAAGTTTCGAGAAGCCAGGTAGACGCAGTGTTTTCAGTGGCACCTTATAATCAAGCGCTCACTCGGCCCTTGTTGCTTTAAATGTCTCATTATCTGCATTTTAAGATCTTTGTTTTTTTCAACTGGAGGCCTAGTTCATCCGTAAAAAACAAAACAAAAAAAACCCCAATATATTTAGATCTCAGGGTTAGGGTGTTGACACTAGCCTGCAAGAGGTGTAATTGCCCTGTTCTGATGTCACAAAGGACTCATTTTAAGCACTAAATATTTTAATCACAATGTCTGAAAAGTGAGCACACAAAAGATAAAAAAGGATAGACAGTTGTTTCCTTTTTATCTATCTGGTGGCTGATTGAAATGCTGAGCTGGCTGTGCGTTCTCTTCCAGTTGGAGATTTACCTTTTACCTTGTTGCTTTCTTTGCTGGCCTTGCTGTCCTGGTCGATGTAAGTAGAAAAAAGAATCACTCAGGTTGGTCACAATGGAGTATGAGCATGAAACCGTCCGGAGACACTGATGGCATCACTGTTGCATGTCACATGAACATTTTTCACCACTGTGTTCTTGTTCGAGTGTTTGTGCTGATAAAACTGCTTGTGTGTGTCTAACTGCAGAAACCATGGTTCTATGACATGAAGCTGGTGTGGGAAGACTTCCCCAAAATGGTACGACCCTTTCAAGATTTTTACTCAGAAATACTTTTTCCCCCCGGATTTCCTTCTCAATCTGCATATCTGACACACCGCTTCAATAGCTGCGTTTCCATTACAGGTTTTCGCACGATATAAGTGATATTTCTAAAATTTCGACAAAGTATATTTGCGATTTGCAGGTGTTTTCATTGAATGGTGTGAAACGCATTAAGCTGTAATTCTCGTAAAATCTCGTCCCGCGAGACCCCATCTCGAGGAGAGTGAAGGTACAAAACATTTTGGATTGAATTTGCATTTCGATGCTGTTTTCTGTCAAGAATGTTTGTGACATTTTTTCTATTTTATTACTTGTAAAAAAATATTCCCTCTCCTCCTCTGTCCGCGCCATTTTCACTTGAAGTGAACTGATCACGTGACCCCGTACGTCATGTCCACTGACGTGCAAATGCAAAGTGTTACCACAACACTTTTGAGCTATACCTCCATATCCATACATCTGAAAAACCACCTCATGCGAGTGTCAAAACCTATTAGTGTTCCACTTTTTTATTGCGATTTTTAGGTTTTGCGTAATTCCAGGGTTAATGGAAACACTGCTAGACATCCTCAATGAAATCTTTCACTCTTTCCTCTCCAGCCACTGTTGCCCTCCCAGTACTGGTACTACATGATTGAGCTGGGCTTCTACATCTCGCTGATTTTTAGCGTGGCAACCGACGTCAAGCGTAAAGTAAGTGATGCCCACTTTGTTAAGCCGGCTCTGTGCAAAGGCCCTTTTGAAATGCCGTACATCAGAGTGCACGCAATATCACCAGAGCGATTTGTTGTGATGGTGGTCAAGAGGTTAAGACGTCTAAGATTCCACCATTAAGACTCCCACCCACCCACCCACACTTTAAATGCACGGCGCTGAGTAGAGCTGTTAAGACGCCAGAATGCCTTTAATGATTTTTCCACTAAAGCCAGAGCGCTTGAATCTGACCTGCTGAACATAAAAAAAAGGAAATCGCATCCAGATGAGTTAAAGTTAATGTGCTTGTCTTTTGTTTTGCTCAAAAGACAGAAATCCAGGCTTTTATATATATTATTCCATTTAAATGGATTTCAGATTTATGTACTTTACTTTGAAAGTCCTTTAATTGCTGAATTCTGCCCTGTGGTTACACTGTATGCAGAAATAACCAGGGAACAGAAGGTTGGCACTTCCCACTTTGCACCCTCATGTGTGACTAACGATAATATGGAAATATAGTTACAGATTCAGATAATAAAAGAAGTTTGGTTGGTGAGAGAGCTGAGAGCGCGGCATGTCAGGACGGTGAACGATGTTATATAAAAATGATTGTTTTACACATCAGATTTCTGTTTGCAGCGCGTTTCACGTCTTAGCTGCCTCGTGAACCAATGCTGCTGTTGTAAAGACACAACCTGGATGTTTGCTGAAGAGGCGCTCCTGTCGGGGATGTTCGAGTTACTGTGTGATAGGGAGTGGAAATCATTCTGTGCAGACATGAACCCTGTGATCCCAACCGTGTCACACAAAACCTTGCTTTTGTATATCTCAATCTCACAAACGCAAGAAAATCTGTTTTTGGACAAATATCCCAAATGTTCTTTAGGAATCAGCTGTGTGGAAATCATCCATTAATATGCAGGATTATTCATTTCACTCATTGAGTTCCTTTTTCTTTAACCAGTATAAGGATTTTAGTTATTTTTTACTGCTGCAAAGCACGTGGAGAGTTAATCATCATTAAAACCTGAATGAACCAAACTGGCACAGTTGATTAGTGACACATCTTTACAACGTAGTGACACATCTTTACAGCTTAATCAATGAGTGACCAAACACGTCTTTTTTTCTTTTGTCTGCAGGATTTTAAAGAGCAGATCATTCACCATGTGGCCACCACTGCCCTCATCAGTTTCTCCTGGCTGGTCAACTACATCCGGGCAGGAACTCTGATCATGTTGGTGCACGATGCATCAGACTATTTCATGGAGGTATGACGTGTTCTGAGTTAAAATATCATTTTTATATTCCTTATGAATTATTTTTTGAATAAAATCTTTCATCTTTTTCATTCCGCCAATGTATGTTCCATTCATTCTGTATGCCTTTAAAAAGTTCCAGAACCCTTGTCTTTTTATTTTTTATCCCACTTCAGTATTTCGTCACTTCTTTTTCAAATAAAGACTAAATTAGAAACGTCTTTTTATCTTGCAAAGGTCAGAGCGCTGCTGATGTTACTCAGCTCTGCCCTCTAGAGGCGAGATTATGAAACCGTCACGCTGACCTGCTGTTTTAAGATGCACAGCGGCGCCTGCTCTCTGTTCTCATTGCAGTCAGCCAAGATGTTCAACTACGCCGGCTGGAGGAAAACGTGTAACTTGATCTTCACCGTGTTTGCAGCGGTTTTCATCATCACCCGCCTCGTGATCCTTCCCTTCTGGTAAAGATGACGAAGCCCGCAATTACCACTTCTGTGATGAGTCACTTCTTCTTCTTTCTTTTTTTTTGCTTGCTGTGCACATATTCATCAGGATGGCTTGGATGTATTTACGTTAACTTGCTCCACCAGGTGTCCACAGGTAGGTGGTGGAGACAGCAGATTATTTATTCATTGAGCATAAATGTTGCGCTTTTCAACTTTCCGGCTGATTTTGAACCGGAGCCATTGTGCAGTGGAACCACAACAATAGACACACTGTGTACAGTGGCGGCCCCTCTCAATGGGCTTTTTGACGGCGACTGTAGGTGGCCTCTGACTGGGCTCTGTGTTCCCTCCTTGTCCCTCTCATGCAGGATCATCCACACAACAATGGTGTACCCACTGAGCCTCTACTCGACCTTCATTGGCTACTACTTCTTCAATGGGCTGATGTGCACCCTGCAGCTCCTGCACATCTTCTGGGCGGCGCTCATCGTGCGCATGGTCATCAAGTTCCTGCCAGGCAACGTAGGGACCGTTGCTTTTACTTTTCCTCCACCTCCATGCTTCCATCTGTCTCCCTCCTCGCCGACCAACCAGAGCTCTCGGGTCTTTTTGCAGGACATCGTGGAGGACGAGAGGAGCGACAGGGAAGAGACGGAGTCGGACGAGGACGAGGGCGAGGGCGTTGACGGCAAACAGAAGAAAAAACCCACAAACGGTCACATGCGTAACGGACACACTCCCCTCAACAACAACCACAGTAAAAGAGACTGAGTGGACTGTAAGAGATTGGTTGGAGGCCTTTGGAGGAGAGACAGCGGGTCTCATGCAATGGGCCCCCAGACTTGAGAGCCAAAGAAAGTGGTGCTGGTGGAGAGGGAGCAGCATGTTCAAACAAACACAAACTTTTAATTAGAGGCCTCCTCTCACTTTTTTTGTGTGGGGAGAAAAACAGGAAGTGATGTCCTCGGTACCTTAGCAGCAGGTCTTCCTTCCTTCTTCTGTCTGGCTGTTTCACCTGTTGCCAACTTTAACCAAGTGACCACATGTCCAACTGCCAGCTCAGAGCTTCATTATTTTGGAAATAAAAGCATTTCTGCCGGTTACTGTCAGCACTCCCGTCCTGCACAGCCGACTAATGCCGCCCCTAAACTCTGTGACTAAACTTACCCTGAATAAACGCTGAAATCAGCGACTGTGACGAGTGTAAAGACCAACGCAGCCGTGTCTTTTCATGGTCCATAGTCGGATTTACTCCTGTTTACTTTGCCCAGAACGCCAGATATTTGCTTTTGCAATGTAATTTTGTTAATGTCAAATCTATTTCCAAAAAATATATTTGTTTATTAATGTTTAAAAGAAAGAATATCTCCAAGTGGATGTTTTTAACTGTCTGGAAGAAGGTGCTACATCTGCCTGTATGTTGAAAACGTGCCTTTATTAGCACAGCAAATTGTTTTGTGTCTTTGTTTTGTTTGTGGTCATTTCCATTGTGGTTGTGCCATTTTATTTTTGCGTTACATTTTAGTTCAGCCCAGTCAGTGATTTGAATTTGAGAACCATCTTACGACGGCTTCCTCATGGTCTGGTAGAGTCAATAGCATTTCCATTCAGTGTTGTTTTTATCCCATCTAAAGATGCACTTTATGGTTTCTTCAATGAAACAGCATTGACAACATTTATACTGAACAAGATTCTGTAGCAGTGTTTAATTTGAAATCAACCCTGACTTCTTCATATTTTTAAGGAGTTTGGATTACAATTTGAAAGGTAGCCTGATATTTATTCTTAATTACTTGTACTTGAGAATCCCTTTCTGCCTCTACTGTGTTTTGATTGATTTGAAAAAAATAAACGGTTAAGTGAAAATCTTAAGTGGAGAAAGAAAAAAATGAAACGCCGAAGTGCAGTTTACATTTTGCACTGCCTTGTCATTATCGAGTGCCTTCTTTTCACATGAGAACTCCCTCATGTGTTTTCCATGGAGAACCTTTGCTTGGACATAGTGGTTTGTTTTATTTTGTTTTTCATTTCACACAATGTCTTGCTGAGATGTAAACAGTTCTCATGATGATAAAAATATTGATAACCATTCAGAGTCTGTTTTCTTCAAAGTGAAGTCCAAAATGACTCTCCATGCTGCTTTCTGTTGATGACATCACCTGAAAAAACCAGCGCAGTCATGGGTGATGGCTTCCTCTGGTGTGGAATAAACCTGAGGGCACCAGGGAGACGCTACACCGACTATCAGATGGCACAGTGACGCTGAAGGGCTGGCACGTGTGGGTTGCATCCTCCTGGCACGACATGCGCAAAAAAGCTTGCAGAATAATTGGAGGCGATCTTCATTTGCCTGGAAAGCTCAGAAACACGAGTGGTCTCGGCGAGGAACGACTCACTTTCCTCACTGTTGCGTTTTGGCCGCAGGCTCCGAGGGCCTCCTTAGTTAATTGTGAACAGGGTGGGATCACTTTACCTGCTATACCCGGGGCCTTTACCTCGCTGCTCTCACCACTGGCAGCCTCACTGTCACGGTCTCCATTCTGAATTGGCTGGGTCGATTTCCACCCTGCCCTCGCATCTGCCTCCACGATATAATTGCTAATGCGTCTCCTATTTCTCCTGCTCGGCCATCTGAGTTTTCCTTCAGCCCCCCCTAGACACCGCTCCTGCCTCCTCCAGTGTCCACCCCTGAATCTTTTTCTCTTTGCACCGATACTGAGTCGCCCCTCCCTCTTTTATGTCCATTTCGCCTGCGCGTAACAAAACAAGCTCGCCTTAGCCCAAACGACGTTGCAGTTAATTGTGGAGTGCGGCTGAATTGGTGTTCGTGCTGACAAGGGAACAAGGCAGCAGGGTGTTTGATTGGCTGCTGAGCTGTAAGGACTGTTACTCAATTCCCTGCTTAAGTATTAATAAAGACTAAGCAAGCCAGGGGGAGGTTGCACGGTTCAAGGTGTGAAACTTGTCTACATCTCACATGTCTCCTTGTGCATGTGTTTGTGAGCTGCTCAATTTTCGTCTGGTGATTGCACTAGGAAGATGGGGTACAGTTAAGACAGTGGTAACCGATGACTATCTTATGTAACTTGGAACCCTGCAGAGAGAAGTTAAAACAAGATGCTCGTCAAACGCTTGGATGGGAGGTGGAGAGGCACAAACAGCGTTGATCCCTCTTCAGAGTACAGAATGGTGAGTTTGTATTTATCATTTTAATCAATGTGACATCTTTTCTATTTAATTCCAAGTACTGTGTTGCCACTGCTGATATTTGGTCCTAATCCAGTGTTAAAGCTAAATATGAGAAAAGACAAAGAAAAGATAAAATATTGCTGACTCAATGTGGTCCTTCTCTAACAATGTAATGGCATCAAATATAATGTATGTTTGCTTTCCAAAATTGATCGTTAATTTGTCAAGATTACATGGGACAATTATTTTAGGTGAAATGTATCTTCGCTGCTAGAAAAATTAGTCACTCTAAAAAAAATGATTTTTCTTTTTTTTTTAATCTATATTTCTCCCATGACTTCATTACCATCAGCTTCTACAGAGTACATGTTCATATGCTTGAAGCTCTGCTGCTGAAGTGATAAAGAGAGCCCGCCAGTAATCCTTACCGTCATCAGCCACATGGACAGATCCTCAGAGCCTGCAACGCAGTTTGAGGTGGACGTGGACCTGGGCTTTGCACTCTTTTTCCTCTTCCTCCTGTGCTTCTTCCTGCTGGCAACAGTGGTACGCTGCGCCCAAACAGTAGTGGATCCTTACGGCTCCATCTCCACCTCGACCTACCAGGAGGAACAGATCACTTGAGAAGGAGAGAAATCCATCTGTGAAAGGACTCTTATTATCCCTCTGTTTAGAAGAAGAGGGGTTAAGCAAATTCAGTCTACACAAGTGGGATGAATGTTTTATAAATATTGATATATAAAGATAAGATTTAATTGGAAAACAATCTAAGTTTCCAACATTTTTAATCTTTTTTTGGATTTCAGTAAATTGGAATTTAAATGTTCGATTGTTTAAAACTGGGTCTTTATTGTGATTTTGTTTTTGCAATCAGTCCACGCTGTGTCTTCAGCTATCTTTTGATTAAAAACAACACACAAAACAAAATACTCAGAACAACAGTTTATTCAGACACTTGCTGTGGTAGCTTCACTTAAATGTTGTTTAAGCAGTGAATAATGATGACAATAAAAACATTTCCTGTGAAAATGTTTTATTCATATTTTGGTGGCCTAAATTAATCTTAAACAATACAGTGAAATCAAACAAAGAAAACGTAAGGATGGAAGATATTCAGGATTGTGCCGTGTATATCTAATTTAACGTCTTTCTGGTTTTAAAATATAAAAAGAAAAGAACTCCATAACTATTAACTTACTGCATTAACAAATGTATTAAGTACCACTGTATTGTTTCACACAGTAGGATTTTGGCCAACTTTTTATTTTTGTCATTTGGTCCTCTGAACATATGGTGGCGGTCGTGAGCTTCAGACGTCTTGCGGTGCCGGGCTAAAAATACCGACGAATAACACACATCCACGTTCATATAACAGTTTAAAAATATATATATACAAATAAAAAATACTACCTGCAGAACACCATAGACATACGTTGCAACATTGCGTCCAAACCTTGCTAAACCAAAGAAGAAGAAGAAGAAGAAGAAGAAGAAGAAGAAGAAGAAAACGAAAAAAAAAACGTTCTCTCCTTAAATGCGGTATTTCCTCAACAAGTGTTCGAGCTTGACTATCTGTGCGATGTTAGCATTATGTATCACCATTTGAGCATATTCATGAATACAAAAATGACCAAGTCTTTGTGAGGTTCGATACCTGTCATGTACATACATTGAAACGTTTTTGAAACCTTCGCATAGCATTCCTCTGCTCATAAAAGCACTATGATCAAAGAAATAAGCCTCGGTCATAAAAGCCCCTTCTGCACCTTTCATAGTCGTTGAATATTTGAAATCGCCCTTGTCCCAGTGACTATGGAGGGGGATGAGGTGGAGATGACTGAAAAGGAGCTCCGGAGGTGGATCAGAAGGAAGGTGTGGAAGAACCAGCTGATCGTGGCAGTGGTGGAGAAATGTAATCTGCTGCGATCTCTCCTGAAAAGAAGGGAGCACCAGGCGATCCACCTCCAACAGCTGTACAGGTGAGGATCAAACAGCTGCGGGTGGGTGTCTTCTTCTTCTTCTTCTTCTTCTTCTTCTTCTTCTTCTTCTACTACTACTACTACTTCTTTATTTTATTTTTTGGGCGCTCCAAAATAGTTTACAGTCCTTTTTGGCTCTGCCCCAAATTGAAGTATGAGGTTTCTCGTTTTAAAACTTTACTTAGGCATAGACAGATTCACTAATCTATCCAATGAGTTATGTTGCTTGTTTTTGACTCAATGAAATAACAGTTGCCTGCAAAAGCATTAGAGTAAGTATTTCTTGATGTCTGTGATCTAACTGTTGATGTCCTTCAGGTCTGTTGCTGCCTGTGAAGGACTTGTGAAGAGACACTACTCTTTGCTGGGCTGGGAGTACCAAGATACTTGCTCTGATGATGAAATAAGCACAACAGAATCTGGTAAAGTGAAAGAACACACGTACACACATATGTATATTAAAGTTCTAAAGAATTTTGTTTAAATATGTACCTTTTTACTCTGTAGAATCCCCATCCACACATGAGACTCCTGACCATGGCTTTTCAAGTACAAACAGACTGACCCCGTCATTACGGAAGCCTGGGGATAGTCCAAACCTTTGTATGCTTCTTGGAAAAACCTTCCATATCGATCCAAACAGACATCCTGTGGTGGTCTTGACCCCACTCTCTCCTCGTTTGATCAGTTCATCGTGTTCGCCAGCACCCAAGAGCCCCGACAATGAAAATGAACACTGTTATAACTTCAACTCTGACCCTCCGTGGGAACCAGATAGTGACAAAGACAGCGACTCTGATTTTTCCATTACAAATGATGACACTCCTCCCAAAAAGAAGCAAAAAATCGATGAGATCATGAAGCTTAATAATTCTTTAATGCACCGTGCCAATCAGAAGAGGAAAATATCATCGACAAACACATTTACTTACTTTGATGAAGCAATTACCAACAGACTGGCAGAGTCCAAAACCCCAGCAAACAACGGTAAAAACAATATGCAAAAATATGCACGTGTTTTTATCCAGCAAACTGTCAAGCAACCTTTTCAGTGTCCAGTCCATTCATGCTTCATTGCTTTGCTATATAATAGGTTTGGGATTGGGGGATTTACAGGCTTTGTTGTGCACTTTCACACCTCACTGATGTAAGTGACGTAACTTTTCATTACATTTTCTTCTGTAATACTTAGATGCTCTAGACCCTCCAAGCATTCCAGATGGAGAGATATGCACAAACATGACTGTTCTGGCAAGAAATCGGATAAATGGCTGGCAAAAGGGGAAAGTCATAAAAATAGTAAAAAATGGTAAGATTGCTTGAAGAACCTTTATCTTAGTTACAAGTGTAGATAAAACTGTTGTAGGCCAAAAGAGACACAGCTCTTATGCATAGTGTACATTCTAATGAAAAAGGGCCGCATTACAGTATTAAATGAGTCCTGATTTCTGTTGCTTTTGCAGAGCAGGGTATAGAGATGTACAAAGTCCGCTTTGAAGATGAGAAAAAGCACCTCATCCCTGGTCACCACATTGCCTTCGGTAACAGCGCACAGCTGGATCAGCTCTTCGTAGGTTCTTGTGTGGTTGTTGAGTGTGCAGACCAAGTGCCTCAGTTTCACTGTGGGATACTGGCGGAGCTCCCAACCTTTAAAAACAAGCAGAGGTTGGTGTTGTTCATGGAATAGTTTCTACAATGTATTAAAAATGTCTCTCACAATCTATTTTAATGCTTTGAATTTGCAGGTTCTTGGTATTTTTTGATGATCACACACCAGTGTATGTGACCTTAAGTTCAATTCATTCTGTGTGCAAGCCGTGTAAGTTGTTGGAATATTATTTGGTCCCTTTGTTCTCTTTTGAAAATTACATAAATTTAATCGTTTTTTGGTCTAAATATGTATTCATTACTTGTTACAGTGAAGAATCCTTTGGATGATATTGCAGATGAGATGCACAAGAATTTTATGCAGAAGTATCTTAATGCGTGGCCTTACCCGCCCAGGGTGCAGTACTGTGTTGGACAGAAAATTTCTGCCACATTGAATGGCATCCTGCAGACTTGTGAGGTGGTCGTGACTGACAGCAGCCTCATACAAGTTGTTTTTGAGGTGCGTCCTGCACCACTCTTTAAAGCTTTACTAACTGAGATGTTTCTTGCTGAATGTTCTTGTGAAATGAATTTACAATTGTTTGTGCGTTGTCATGTTTTAGGTTAACCAGCATAAGGACTGGATCTACCGTGGGTCCCCTCGCCTGGAGCACATTATAAGGAATAATTTGCTTTCAAAACTCAGATCGCAGAACTAAGTGTTTATTTAAGCATTTAAGAACATCAAATGAAGCTCCTGTTCTGGGAACGGTGAAATGCCGCTTAAAATTAACAAATTTGAAATATTAAAATGTTGAATTTATTTTTTCAAATGTGTGATGTTATTGGTGTTGTAAACAATTTATTTTTCACTCATAAAATAAAACTACACGGTTGTTTGTTTGTTTTTACAATGAAATGAAGTAAAACAACTTTTTCCAAAATCATAAAAAATAAACGCAGAACTGTGAAATAAAAATAAGTTATCGTGTTTAAACATTGACATTCAACAAATCAACCTACGCTGTACTTTTAAATAAAACAACTGTCTTTTAATGGTATTATTCTTGTATTAAAATTATTTTCCCATAAAACAGTGAGTGTTACTTCGTATGAAGCTCATTTCTATGGTCCGCATGCTGTGCCGTTTCAACGAAGGGGGGCGTTCGTGCCTCCATTCGATTCACGACAAACTAGCTTAGCACTGGTCGGATGTCGGGGGGGAAAACTGGCTGCTTGTTAGCTTTAGAGTTGTGAGCCAGCGTCACCGTAAATTGGACCACTGGAACGCCAATACGGATTTCTTGTGGGATAAGCGTACAGGCCTCGCCGCTAAAACGGTAAAAACTGTGAACTAGTTATGCAGTGATTCCATTTTTGACAGATTACGGCCAACAGCGGGCTATGCTAGTCGGTTAGCCGCTGAACGCAGCTAAGATGGCCGCCAAATTATTTACATTGGTGTTAGCGGATACTTGTAGCAAAGCATTCTAAGAGACCGTATCACTTTGCTTGTTTAATTCGTGGTTATGTTTGTCTATGTGTTTAATGTTGGAAAAATCATGATGTGACAGTGCTTGCCATTGTGCCTAATTTCAAAATGTTAAACGTATCGTTTTGTATGGGGGGGGTTAAACTGCTGCAAACGCGGACTCGGAACGAGTACTTAAGTAATATTCGTTCACCTTTTGCGTATTTATTTCTCTATTCGAAACATTATTTATGGTAATGGCTAGGTCAGTGGTGGTTGGTTAGTTGTAACTGCAGAGTAGACGTACAGTCTGTTTGTTGCCATTTGAAGCGATGCAGTTGACGCGAACCTGAATGTTATTGATACCCAAATACTTCCACGCGACCGGGATATTTTGAATACACCCCAGCCTTTAAAACTTATTTCTGTCTCATGTCAAACTCTTAGGCTTGTTTGTACAATGCCAACCATCATCAGCTTTCAGTTCCATGGCTTTTCTTACTGCCAAAGTCATGACTTTTGACCCCTACATGTTCGTCAAGTGCTGTGTAGAAAAGTGTATTTCTATGGGCAAATTGTCTTTTTAATGTTTAATTTCGATCACTTTGACCTAATTGTGGCATTTTTTTTTCCACTTGGTAAACAGAAAACTGATAAACAAGTCGAAATAATGAAATGTGTTTCTCAGCTGATACACAAGTGACTGTTTCAAGTGGCTCCAGTGAACAATACTCAAAAATGCTCTTTCCATTAACAACAGTAGTTGAAAATAATAATAATTAAAAAAAAAACAACAATCTTCCCTTATATTACTCTACGTAATACATATTTTGTGTCCTCTGGGAGATGGCTTGTTGATATCATTTTGAATTATTCACCAGATGCCTCACAATCGGCGCCACTCATCGTCAGACAGAGAAAGTCGAAGCAGCTACCAAGACCGCTACAGAGACAGAGACAGGGACAGAGATCGAGACAGAGACCGAGACCGAGGACGAAGACACCGACACAGAAGATCACCAACTTACTCCTCCAGCAGCGAAAGAGATCGAAGGGGACGAGGACACAGACAGGATGGCAGCTTTGTGCGCTCCAGAAGGTAATTTATATTATTAGTGTGAACATGCACACATAGAAAAATCTGAACATGTTAAGTATTCTACATCAACAATGTAAAGATCTTGCTGTTCTTTGAAATATTTTGTCTGTTGGTGGCTTCTGTAATTCAGTCGGAGCTTTGACAATCGCTCTGCCGAGCTGCGGACATTTGACAGAAGATACTGCGAAGGGTACAGACGATTGGATCCCAGCCGAGATCGAGACCGCGACAGAGAAGGGATCCCCACGGAGGACCTGAGACTTACTACCAACGCGACTTCTCGCCAAACATGTACGACTACCGACGTGGCCGCGAGAGGGAGCGAGAGCGAGATGAGTCCTACCGGCGGAAAGGCAGCAGGCGTAAGCACAAACGAAGGCGGCGTAGAACAAGGTCCTATAGCCGATCCTCCTCGGTGAGTACAGTCAGACCTAAAATGGTTTAACTCTCCTCATCCTTCTCTCCTCTCTCTTCCTCTCAGCTCTGTCTGTCTTTCTGTCACTAACCATTTTTTCCCCCAGTTCCTGTCGTTGGTAAGTAGTACAATATTTATGATTTGGTTTTTTTTCGTCAGTGTGTTGATAACTGATTTTTTTATAGGTGGATTTATACTTTTTTTCTTTTTTTTTTGGTGGAGCATTTTCATTTTTATTAATATATAAAGACAAAGGCACCCACTGCTGCAAATGTATCTTTATTTTTGAGTTTTTGTAGTAGCTTCATTAGAAAGACTCAATTGTTTGTCTTCAGAAAAGTGACATTTTTCCTTCTTTTCTCAGACTTATTTTTTAGCTTTTCTTCTCCTAACCATAACTTCCTTCAAATAATTGCAGAAATGTGGGAAAAGTGAAAATGTTCTTCCAAACCTAACATTACATTTAAGAATCAAACATCTCTTTTTTTGACAGAATTTTAGGACATTTAAAACATCTGTTTGTTTTTTTTTGGTTGAATTCTATTTTCATGTGGTTCTTGACCATACTTGCAGACTAAGTACTATAGTTTGAATTTAAAGTTTTGTTTTTTTGTTTTTTTTTTACAATTATATCTAGCGTAGACGTTTGTGTTGACTTTTGATTTTGGCCACATGTTTTGAGGTATGCTACTGTCATACTGTAACTGTTTCTTGCGTTGATGAATGGATGTGCCAGTTGCTTCTCTGTCTTGTGAGCAGCTGTGGTTTCAAAGGTAGAAGGGGGGAAAGAAGCAGAGGACAACATGTGATCTTTGACTTGTTCCCTTGCACTATATCCCTATCGTTATATATTTCCTTCACGTGGTGTCATGCGTGAATCGCCCCATGACCACCAAACCCACCTACAACCACAACTACATCATCAACACCACCTTCCTCTTCCCTCCTCGTCTGCCTGTGCCGCCCGACGCCGTGGCTACGGCTGCCCCTGAAACCCCCCCATGTTCCCTCTGGTTGTCGTGACCTGCTGATGGCGGTTTGGGTGTGAAAACAGCGGAGCAACAGCCGGACGCGGGCACTGAGTGTGAGGGACGACGAGGAAGGGCACCTGATCTGTCGGAGTGGGGACGTCCTGCAAGAGAGATGTACTCACTGCCACTACTCTATCGTAACCCTTCTCCATATGAATATTAACGAATAGAGCATTTACATGACATGGGAGTGCCTGATGATGATGATGATGACGATGCCTCGCTTAGAACGCTCTTCGCTCTTGCTGACTTAGCAAGGTGGATTGCAACAAAGCGGAAGATTCTTAGAAGAATGATTAGATCCCTCTCTGCTTCATTCTATCATTTTTAAACTGTGGAGCACTTTCCATGTTTCACAGGATACCTGACCTTTTGTAAACGTAGACTTCCATTTGCAGCTGTTTGTTTCTTTTGCGTTTCAAATTTAAAGTTGCGTACAGTTTTTCCTCTAGCTAGACATTTTCACCGTGAGGGCCGATGATTTGTTGTTCTACACGTTACCCTCATGTCCTTTTGGGCAAAGAGGGTCACACTTTGAAAGGACTCGCCATTAGTTTTGATGGCTGCTAGTTGGTCATCAACCAAAGGGGGCGTTTTTACACCGGCTGCCCCATTTTTTTTCCTTCATGTTTATCATAGACTCATGAATTCGATTCTTGTTAAAAGTTTAAAGCATTTTTAAATGTGCAGCCATTTGGAAAAGAGGTCGGGTGCTAGAATTTGTCGACCTGTCTGCACTCTCATGTGTTCTCCTGTCTGAAGTCTCCATTTCTAACGCTTTTGTTCTGTTTGTCCCTGCTCTTCCTGTCCTTTCTTCTCTCTGTGGCACGTTGCAGATGAGATTGTCGGCACACTGGGCGAAGGCACCTTTGGGAGGGTGATGGAATGCATTGATCACCGCAGGTATGCGTGAGTCAACAACACTGCAGAACATTCCAAGCTCTTACCGGGATTGTCGGCTTACTGTTTTGCTTTGTTTTTAATGATTAGAAACTAGTATTTGTGCTTTGTCAAAATTCTGAAATCCATAATCAAATCAAGAATATTGAAACCTTTTCCATTATACGTTTCTTCACTCTCATTGCCTTTAAGTTAACTTGCAGAATCATGTCTTTTAGTTGTGAATGTCTAAATGCATTTAAAATGTATGTTTCATTTTAGTTTAACCAAGATTTATTCTGCTACATGGTTGACAGGGGAGGAACTCATGTTGCTTTAAAAATCATCAAGAATGTGGAGAAGTACAAGGAAGCAGCTCGCCTGGAGATCAATGTTTTGGAGAAGATCAATGAAAAAGATCCAGATAACAAATTGTGAGTTATGACGGATCTTACAGTGATCCTTCAGGACCGTCCTTTCAAACCGGGTTCACAGTGTTTGGTATTGGGTGTTGGCTGTCTAAAATGTTACTGACCTTTGTTTTTTTCCCCTCCTTTTATCTTCAAGTCTGTGTGTGCAGATGTTTGACTGGTTCGACTACCACGGTCACATGTGTATTTCCTTTGAGCTGCTTGCACTCAGCACCTTCGACTTCCTTAAGGAAAACAACTACCTGCCCTACTCAATCAGTCAAGTCCGACACATGGCCTTCCAAATCTGTCTCGCTGTGAAGTGTAAGTCCTTGAATGTTTCATTTTAACACTCATCCAGAAATATGTTTTACAAAGACAATTCTCAACGTGTGGCTATCGGTCAAATTGACCTAATCAATAAGCTCATTGAAGACATGTGGACCTGTAGACCCCGTTGGAGGCAAGATGCGTTCAGCCACATGGGGGCACCATAGTGCCATAGGGCTGTGCTATAAATTGGACAAAGTCAAGCATTGCAGGAGAAACATGATATAGTTGTGTCGAATTTCCTTGTGACACACCTTCTACTTTTAGTGTCCTCGTAGTTTTTTTGTTTTGTTTTGTTTTTTTCAGTTTTAAGTGCAGATCTGGTTAAAGATGAAGAATTGAAAATGCTGTTCGTCTTCCTTCTCTCTAGTTCTACACGACAACAAGCTGACTCACACGGACCTGAAACCCGAGAACATCCTTTTTGTCAGCTCCGACTTCACAATGTCCTTCAATGTTGAGAAGGTGAGACGTGACTCGAGGGGCTGGACTGAAGATCTGTAGTTAACTTCTGGCCAGTACATTTAATACCTCATCGCCTCCTGCCCTCTAGAAACGAGAGGAGCGGACAGTGAAGAGCACAGCAGTCCGCGTGGTGGACTTTGGCAGTGCCACGTTTGACCACGAGCACCACAGCACCATTGTGTCGACACGGCATTACCGCGCACCCGAGGTCATACTAGGTGAGAATTGACTCATGTTTTACCCAACATGAAATAATTCCATCGAGGGATCCGCCACCTGGTTTTGATTTCTAATTTGATGAAGCAATTCCCGTTCAACCCTGAAATGTCTTAGTTAATTTTTGCTGTTTCCCTTCAGAACTGGGTTGGAGCCATCCCTGTGATGTGTGGAGCATCGGCTGCATCCTATTCGAATACTACCTCGGCTTCACCCTGTTTCAGGTGCAGTGTTAAGCTGCTTCTAATTTCCTTCTTTCTGTTCCTGTAGCTTGGCAAACAATTTGCACACATTTGGAAGTAATCATCACCAGAAGTTGACTGTCGGGTGACTCGTTTGCTTTAGACTCATGACAACAGAGAGCATTTGGCCATGATGGAGAGAATCCTGGGACCGGTTCCCTCCAGGATGATTCGGAAGACCAGGTGAGAGAGCGCACAAGCACCCTCAAGGTCTAAGTCTGTAACACAGTGACAAGTCTCTAGCAAGTCTGTAATTTTGTAACACCTTTCATGTAAGTATTTCTGTATAATACTTTGATTTTTATTTTATTCTCTCTTTTTTTAAATCTCGTCTCTCTGCCATCGTAGAAAGCAGAAATATTTCTACCGTGGACGCCTGGACTGGGATGAGAGCTCCTCAGCAGGGAAGTACGTCAGAGAAAACTGCAAACCCCTGCGGGTAAGAAGGAAACGATCGGAGGGATGTTTGTTTGAACCGGCAAAAGAAACGGACAGAATTTATAAGTACCTCCTTCCCTTTCAGCGGTACCTTCTGTCGGAGAGCGAGGAGCACCACCAGCTATTTGACCTCATCGAAAGCATGTTAGAGTACGAACCATCCAAGCGGCTGGACTTGGCGGACTCGCTGAAACACCCTTTCTTTGAAAACGGCGGCTATGGCGAGGCAGCCGGTAGCAAGAGCTGGGAGGGCAACCGCGACATCAGCCGGTGACCCCACGTCTGGGAAAGAGACTGAGTGGAAGAGAAAGTCTTTCAAAGGCGGGCGAAAGAACTATCAGTGCATCTGGGATGAGGGATTTTCTGTCACCTGTCACTGAGGCATGGACACATTAACTTCTCGATCCTCGACCCTTCGTCCGTCTCTGCTCCTCAGCATCAGGAGGCAAGTTTTTACTGCAGAAAGAGCTACACTTTCCAGAAAAAAAGGTTCTCTACAGCTCACTGTGCAGCTTCTGTCACCCTTTTTGACTTTAGACGCAGCTTGCTTCTCTCAGTCCGTCCTATAAGTATTTTTTATTAGCCTGTGACATTGTTCACCATCCTAATTAATAATAACGATGAGGAAAAATCAAACTATTGCAAAAACTCAACATCAGCCAGGAATCGTCTCTTTCAATTCTGAAGTCAAAGGGGAGGGTAGAAATGATACAGAGCTGTCGTGTACGCCGCACAAGTTCTCAACGTCATTAAAACATGCAGACACATGCAAAGATATTTAATGACACTGATGTCACATCTTTCAAGTCGGAGGCTATTTTTGAGAAGCGCGTTAATCTGGAGACGGAGACACACCAGGTTCCTACATGTTTTTGAAATGTGAGCACCTGCTCAGTGTGTTGATTCTCCTCAGAAAAAGAATGTTGATCCCTTACATTGAGACTTTCCTCCTGAGCTCCCCCTGTAAGATCTGTTGTCATTTTTTTGCCAAGGAGATGTTAACGGTGAAAGGCACTGCATACACGGTGGCCTGTCCCCTTTGATAGAACTGTTTGTTACTTTATGCAATGCTTTCCTTGTGTGCGGGTGCATGGGTGTGTGTGTGGGTTGCGATGGTGACGGTGTGTTTGCTTCGTCGTAGCTGAGCACTCATGGCGGCACCGTCCCGACACACTTAAAACAAGATCATGAACTGCCTTTTTCACGTGCGACTTGAAGTTAAGTTCCCTCGCAGGATAAGCACACTGCTCCCAGTGGCAGCCAATGAGCCACACACAAACACCCCCGTTTAACTGTTTATTATGAGTTCCAGTTGGTCATGGTCTCCACCCCACCTGTGTATATATATATATCCTGTTTTTGTTGGTTTATTTTTTGTATGAAATTAAAGCGTATAAAACTGTACATATGTATGATTGTGTAGAATTAAAGTTAAGTGCTCCTTGCCTATGACCCACGGTGAGACGTTCCCTCTGTCCAAGTCCTGCTCTTACCTCAGGTCTGTCGTGAGCCCAGCGTGTTTTGCCACCTTTGGCGGTTTTTGTTTTTTTTTCCAACTCTGAAATCTTGCTCGTCCGTTTTGCCGAGCTCCAGCCTAGAGTGTTTTCAGTCTGTCTCGGTGTTGCGTAACTAATCAGCTTCCTTTTATTTGTGACAAAAGTAGGAGGCCGCTGCTGCAAAGCTGCCCTCTAAAACCCCAGAAGAAGATGACGAGGAAGAATCGACGGCGAGCTGTAAGTAGTGGTTGCAGATAAAGAGATTAGATTGCAGGCTGCAGGGGCTGTCCTTTAGTTTGATCAGAAGTGGGTGAAAGAGGGACAAAGAAACGTCACTGATCGCTTTACTTGATGGGTATACGTTTTTTTTGCTTTAGTATAACCGCTCGCCATGGGCACGTTAAAAATATGCAATATGCCCTCTTGTTTTTCTGTAAGGGGCTTATGGTTGTCCCACATTTTACAAATACTCCCTTCTTTTCTGATATGACAAACTCCATGTAGAAACAAAGTAGTTAGAATTAGGTCTAGCCGTCTAGATCAGGATTGGCCAAACTGTTTGACTCGTGGGCCACAACGAGTTCTAAAATTTTATACAGGGGCTGGTTTCTCATGTTAAAAAAATACATATTATGAGATATGTAGAAAATGTGACATCTTTAATGTCAATTGAAGAATGAACCAAAGCGTTATAACAAAATGCAGTATTTAGCTGTTAGTTGAAATGACTCTTAAAACACTGAAAAAATGGATGAAATACTGCTATTTTATGACTTACTCACTATTAACATAGCTTCTTCAAGTTCGGCCGCACATGGCTCCCGGGCTGTAGTTTGCCCATGCCTGGTCTAGATGTTAACGTCTGTTCTGTTGTCTTTGCTGCTACCCGTGATACCCATGATACTCTCAGTGGGGATGATTGTTGTCTGCATCCTTAAATCCATTCATCAAACAGGTCAGAATTTACACAGATCTTTACAAACAACGCAGGTTGACTAAAGTGCTTTACATTAACACTAAGAAGTAAAAGTAATATGATTATAACTCCAAAATAATCTGTTTTCCATTTTTTTAGGGTGACATTACCCTGCCGAGTTGCAACATGTGCAGATCTATCCATGCTGTAACTTAAGCCTTGTTTATCATCCATTGATTTCTCTGTTTTTGATAACCTCACTCTGCTTCATTATCTTTCTTTCTCCCTGCAGAAACATAACAGAGTCAAGTTCATATAACGGATAAGGACGTCCTTATCGTATATAAGGACGTACAGTGTCTGCCGTGACTTGAAATCTCAGGTTTTGGACCGGGTTCCACTCCTAGATTCTATTCTTAGGCCAGTGGATGAGCCTGAGGATGAATGAACTGCATTGGGCCAGGTGTTGGGAGTTTCCAGTCAATGAAACGGCTGTCATCTGTCTGCGGGAGTCGGAAATCCTCTCTGCGTCACAGAAGAGTTGCTCCATCTGTCCCTTCATCATCAGCTCTGTGTCCCTTTGAACTTATTTTATTTTATTTTTTTTAACTTATTCATGGCTTCAAATTCTAGCTCAGGATAACATTATATCTGAATAGTCAAATTTATTTATTTTGTGTAAAACTGAAACCATCTCGCTCAGCCATCGATCCTCCCAGCTTCAGACTTCCGTGGTCAAATGCTGTACACCAGCAGCTGTGCAGGTTTGTTTTGAGGTGCTCTGCTGTCCATGAGTTAATCTCCTGCGTCCTCTTTTAATCCCCTAATCGCCTGCGAGGTCATGGGTCAGATCCTCATAAGAGCAGACGGCTGCCGAGTCACAGGTGTGTGCAGGTACGCGTGTGGCAGGACTGGAGGCGGTGCGACAGCCGGGCTCAATGCATTCTGCATTTAGACAGTGACACTTCTTCCAGCCGAGTGTTTGAGCAGGTCCGAACTTGCAGGTGAGTCCCGTCTCTGTTTTGATATGAGATAGACCCTAGACCAGGGGTGGGCAAACTTTTTTCCTGGTGGCCCACAATGCGTTCTAAAATTTGACAGAGGGGCCTATAAAGACACTACCAGTCAAAAGTTTGGACCCACCCTATGGATTTAAGGTCTTTTCTTTTGTTCTCATGACTACTGACATTGCAGTTTTCCACTGAAGGCATCAAAACTACTTATGAACACACATGGAATTATATACACGACCAGTCAAAAGTTTGGACATGCAATTTTGTTTTTTATCTTTACAACTTTCTACACTGCAGATAGATACTGAAGACATCAAATATATAAGCAAGATATATGTAATAATTCAGCAAAGAAAAACACATTAAATAACTTTAAATGTGTTTTTTATGAAAGGTGGCAGTTTTGAAAAATTTAAATATAAAATGTGTTTGAGTTATTTTACAGTTTAATTGTTTCATACATAATTCCATGTGTGTTCATATGTAGTTTTGATACCTTCAGAGAGAAACTGCAATGTCAATAGTGATGAGAATGAAAGAGAACACATTAAATTTGATGCACTGGTAGTGCAAAAGAATAGCATGAGAAGTTGTGTCCAACCTTTCGACTGGTAGTGTGTGTACAGTATGAGGGATATGTAGAAAGCATATTATGTAGCCTTAATGTCAGTTGAAAATCAAACAAAGGTCTTTGAAGGCCCACGGTATTTAGCTCTTTATTGAAATGACTCTGAAAACACTGAAAGAATAGATGAAATACTGCTGTTTTATGACGTTATTCCCATGAACATTATTTCTTCAAGTATGACGGGCAGGAATAAAAAGTTTAACGGGCTGCATATGGCCCCCGGGCCGTAGTTTGCCCACGCCTGGTCTAGACAGACTGGATGTGCTGAGGTGCTTTTAGTTGACATTTTCAAAATGATTAATATTGGAACTCTGTGACATATAGGCTGTGTTTTGTGTTGCCATTGCAGACAAGCGCAAGTTTTAGAAACTGTGGCGCATTCTATGGTGCAGCAGAGCTCGGGATCGCCCTCGCACATTGGCACAAAACAGCCCTCGGTGATGGATTCTATCATGTCGCTGGGTCGTCCCCTGAAGCAGTTCGCCAGCTGCATGACCGGGGGGAACACGCAAACCAAGAGAGGCTCCAAGAGGAGCCAGTCCGTCCGTAGGAGCAGCTTCACCCGCAGGAAGAGCATCAGCAGGAGGAGAAGCCTCCCCTGTGGCGGCCAGAAGGTGCCGGACTCGTGGCTCAGGTCCTACCAGGCCGAGCTGAAAAGAGAGAGGTAGGACCTCCGTAGCTTGTGTGAAATTTAAAAAAAAAAAAAATCTTGTGCCCATGCAGCTTCTGTAATAACAGAGGAAGTGCTTTCAGTTTTCTTAAGACACTTGACCAGACAGGCTTGCTTAATGCGGATCAAGATGTCCCCGGCATGTGTCGGCTGCTCTCCCATGTGTCACACCTAATGTGGCCCTCCTTGTCTGCTCTTTGCAACAGGAAACGACAGCAGGCCCAGCTTGCCAAGAAGAATGCGGAGAGGTCCGTCAGAAAAACGCACTTCAGGAGCCACCACTGCCTCCCACGGGTATAAAAAGGAGCGAGCAAATAAATCAGCTTTACTGCTCGAATAAAAAAAATGTGATGTGTGATCTCCCTCTTCTTCCTGCGCTAGACCACGCCTGCCAGGAAGACCGCCTCGGCCAAGGACGATTCCTTCTTCGGAGCATTCCAAGGTCTCAGTCTGGAGGGATTGATGGGAGACGGCAGCGGATCACCTGCTTTTGCCGCTCCTGCCGCAGGAGATCAGTGCAAAGTCATGTGAGACCACGGGGATTAAAGGACAAACAGACTTCTGCAAAGATTAACAAGTACTTTTGCGACGTGGGGCTCAGGTGACTCAAAGATTAACCTGAAGCTCAATGCAAGTAGAGGCGAGGATGCTTCCAACGGCCCGGCGTTTACAACTTAGCAACATCTAGTGGTCAGTTGGCAGCACGTTCCATCAGGATGAAGCCACTAACAATGCAAGTCTGTTTACTGATGACCACCTCCATCGGTCGTTTTTCTTCTGCCAGCACTGATGTCACTAAAATAAGGGATGGTACTGATGCACATTCTGGCCAACTTTAGATATGTGAGTCTACAGCATAGACCAGCTCTTTATGTAAATACAAACATTTACTATTAGGAAATGGAAATACAACAGGTGACTTTATTTGATTTTATACAACTGAAAATATGTATTTTCTATTGTACTTTGTCATTTGGGCGCTGGAAAGATTACACTGGGCCTTTTAAAAAGAAATTACTGTAAATTATTTTCATCCATGGATAGTTCTTTTTCAGTTATGAATGTATTTTGTGACAGAATCTGCTTAGTACAAATATAAATCTATTTATATATGAATACATCATCTGCAGCATGTTTTATTTGCGCTCATAACCATAAATATAGGAAAAGATGTACATAATCATGTACATTTGAGACATGCAAATGGAATCGAAGTCACGTTAACTGACATAAAAACCATGTTTTCTTCTTTAGACTCTGATTTTTTTAAATGAGCCAATGCAACTCAAAATTTCCACCCATCTTTAAGACCACTGCTACAGTCGGCTTGTAAGTCCAAGCTTTATTTCATTTTAAAAAAAACAAACAAAAAAATCTTCAGGTGAAGAAGAGGAAGATACTTTTTTCTATTCTCACATGAGGCATGTATGATCTCTGAGCGTGGATCACAAATATTTACATTAGAAAAACCGAGTACAAAGCTACGTTTTGCCAGGGTTGGGACGAGCACGTCGGCAGTATGACAAATATCCTGATGATGAGAATGTGACGCTTGACAAAAGCTGCCTTGCGGGATGCCGAGGTGAAGATGCACAGAGTTTGAGTTTGTGTTACAGTGATTTGAGTTTAGTCCCGTTTCGGAGCATCATTCCCGCTGCTCCATCTTTACTTTGGGGGGCTTTAGGAAGGTTCTGTTCTTTTTTTCCTTGTGCTTCTTCCCTTTGGCCTGGAAGTTCCTCCAGCTGTCCACGCGTCCGTCTCGCGTTTCCTGGCAAACGGTTCACACACAAAAAGAGGGATTTAGACGTTCAGAATCTCTTTTGGTTTAGTTTAATGATCACATAGGAGAGGATGTTCACCTCAAAATTTTTCTGCCACTCTCTATCGCGCTTTGCTTTTTCTGCTGCTTCGATTTCTTCCTCTCTGGCCCTTTTCCTGAAAAACAAATTGAACGTCAGGAAGAAACATGACAATATGAACGGTCACTTTTTTTATATCATGGAATTACTAACATTTTAATGCTACAGATCCCTTGTGCAATATCTGAGCATTTAGATCATTCAGTGGGCCTGCTAACTTTGTCTTCAGAGTAAAACGAGGAGTAAAATGGCCATTTACCTTTCATGCATATCTTTTGCTTCCCTTTCCTTCCTCTTGATTTCCAGTTCTGCGAACAACTTCATGGTCTGTTTGTACACCGCTTGTTTGAACTGGTAACAGAAAAAATGTTAAAAACATCAGTTCTGAACAGAATGACTATAGACACTGTAAATATATCCATAGACAATATCTGTAATTCCAATTAGTCGGAAAATCTTCATTACTATTAATTTATCTTACACATCCCACACTTATTTTTGAACACTATTTTGCAAATTGAGCTAAATTTAAATGTGACTACAAACAGGAATGTGCTTTGAACATCGTCTTTACCACTTCAGGGTCGTCCTCCTCCACGTCTAACAATTTGCCGTCCTTCTTTAACTGTTTTTTTTTCTCCTTTACCTGTGGGAATGGCAGGAAATGGTAAGTTTTACTTGGTGTAACTCCAATCCATGCTTATCTATTTAAACAGCACATTTCACAAATTACAATGAGTGAACAAAGTGCGCAAAAGATGTAAAAACAGAAATGAAAACACAAGCACAACCACAGAGGCGGAAAAGTGACTTTGGAGAGGAGATTTAAAAGGTTCTGGGGCTGTGAAAGACATGTAAGACAACATTTGAACACTCACCATATGCTCCACATATTCCTTTCCGGCATGAATCACGTCCAAGATTCTCTTCTTTTGATCTTGATCCAGTAAGAGTTTGTACGCCTTGTCCACAGCTAAAGCAAATATAAATATTCACCCAACATTATAATCTAAAACTGAATAAAGTTATTTTTTTTTTAAATAATTAATTATTTAGGTAAAAGACGGTGAGTTTGCAGCTAGTAGGAACTTTACCTTCAAAAGCCAGCTGTGCCCGTTCTGGATCACCTTGATTTTTGTCGGGATGGACTAAAATGGACAACTGCAGATTCAATGAGAGCAGACAGTATGAATTACCCCATGAATCTTAGTGCAGCAAACGACATGCTTTCACATAAAAGAATGAAAGATTATTTTTGCTTATGTGCTTACCGCTCTAAACCTTTTCTTCAATTCATCATCGGTAGCATCTGGGTCAATTTGCAAAACCTGACGATCATTAAACGCAGTCAGTTCCCATAAGTATAAGCGTATTCATGATTAATGAAGGTTCAAATCTTGGAATAATTACTCGGATCGGCTAAAAGAGGCATAGATATTAAAACAAGCCGATTGTGTTGACAATGCTGCGTACGTTTTTTCTATAATAGAATAAACAATATGACCTACCTCGAACGGATTGAGGTTAAAATAGGACGCTCCCGGTCTGAGCAGTCTGTCAATCTGCTGCTTGGACGTTAACACGGAATCTCTTTTCTCGATCTGCTTCACCTGTTAGAAAAGCAACAGATCCTTCAGGAGTCCACCTTTCAACGCGGACTTGAAGCGGACCCTCACATTTCTCTGCTAAATCGTTAAAGCAAACATTTTTGAAGCTCCTCGGGCGGGCTGCTAACGGTGGTTTGCTGTGTTGTGACTGTTCGAGGCTCATTTCTACCGCATTGCGTTCATGGAAACGCTTAGCTAATGCTAGTGGCGCCTTTGCGGAGAACTGAAGAATTGTATCGAGTGAATTGATTTAAATGTTGCAAAGCAAAACTAAAAACGTCCACATGTGTTACTCGGACAACATTGAAGAAAGAGAGCTTGTGGCAGGGGAAACAACCCCACAAACATTAGCATCTAACGACTAGCTGATGCTCATGTTGCAAGGCCTCTGTCCCACAAACCGGCAAACGCCGAGCAACCCACTTCCCCCGAGGCACCTGTGAGTGAATGACAATTCACGCCACGTCTAAAGTCAAATCAATTTCACTGTACCTCAGAGATAAAATGTTTAAATAATTCATCCGTATTGTGGGAAGAGGGCTCTCCTCCGGCGGCCGCCATCATCCCCCGAAACGCGTGTGATGTCACAGGTCACGTGACTATGCAGCCGCTCAACGGCAAAGTTTCACACAATTAGAACGATGCGTATACTAATACTATACTATACTAATTAAATACCTTTTTTTTCTTTTTTTTCATGTCTTTAGGAACGTACACAGGAGAGATCGCGAAACAAAGCTCTAAAACAGGCGTGGGCAAACAAGGGCCCGGGGGCCATATGCGGCCCGCTAAGTCTTTTTTTTTTTTTTTTTAATGCGGCCCACCGAACTTGAAGAAATTATAATAGTAAGTAATAATAAAAGTAGCTGTTTTCAACAATTATTTTTCAGTGTTTTAAGAACAATTTCAATAAAGTGCTAAAAACCAAATACCAAAGACAGATATTTTGTTGTAACGCTTTTCAATTAACATTAAAACACTTGTTTATTCCATATCCCATGATATATGTTTTTTCCTCCTATGAGGTGGCTCACCAAAACACTCCATCCATCTGTTCCTGCTCCGGGCCCATCTGTCAAATTTTAGAAACCACTGTGGCCCATCAGTCAAAAAGTTAGCCCACACCATGGGCCCGTTGCACGAAACTAGGATAACGGATTAAGCCGAGATTTCTTGGTTATCCTGGATGAACTTATCCATGATCCAGTTTCAACTTCCAACCAATCATAGCACTGAGGTAGGATTACAGATAAAAACGTTCACAATTTCAGTGCTTAGTGTCATCTCTTTTTAGTTCAAAAGGTGCATACATGAAACAAACAGACACCATCATAATTCAATTGACCTTTATTTATTTTAAGACGTGTCATGTACATGGAGCTGGGAGAGGAAAGGAGAATAATAATTATTACATTTTTGTTCCAGTCAGCATACAGTGTGCATTGAAAGCACGACTCACCTCCCATTCAAGTTTTTTTTTCTTCATTTCAAGGGTGAGTTTTCTTATAGTTTTCCTTTTTATTTCGGACTCTAATAAAATGTCTGCAGTCTTTACCTTCTTGTATTGTATGCCCAAATCAGCCAGTTGGATTTGCTGCTGTAGATGCTGGGCATACAATTGTCTGATAACTTATGAGTTCTGTTAACCCATGACAATTAGCACAGTGGGAATTTTGCATAATGGGAATTTCCTTCCATTAATTCCCACTATGTTGCCAGGATGGCTCTCTCCATACACAGCATCTGGGTCATGTTACACAAAGGAAATTTTGTGTGGGCACCAAATGATGCTAAAACAAAAGGTGAGCAGGCACCTTCTGCATACAATGTACACTTGTGTATCTTAAATATTGGTCAGGGTTACCATTTTGCAGAATGTTCTTGTATTTTATCGCGGAACTTTTTTTTTAAGCTCAAACGGAAATTCAGTGAAGTGAGTGAAGTTGTCTATTTATCAAAATTGTTACGGCTTTTTGGAGCTACATTTACACAAATTCACTCACATCTGCAATAAATTCCACCCACAATTTCAACGGGTTCGTAATCGGAGTACGACTTCGTTTTCGGATATGATTATTATTATGAACTATTATGATCGTAATTGCGATTGTTCCAGCGGAGGAGCGAGTTCGTATTTGTGCACTACCCACGCATTCAGACGGTCTGTGATACTTTGCCACGCTTTTCTCTCTGTTTTAACGCTGTGGTGGTGTTGCCTTTCTTCTGTATTTCTTCTTTTGCCTCCTCAAAAGCCTCCATGAGGATTTCCGCCTCTACTCCTACTCGGACGGGAAAGGGACGCCGCTCTCGTTGTCATGGCGAATCCTTGATTCTGCGTGCTCGCACTTATCGAGGATAGGACAGGTTTCACCTGGCTTGATGAATCCGTGTGTGCTCATCCTGGATGTGTTTTCGTGCAACCGATTAAGCCTGGACACACGTGTTGTGGATTGGTTGAGCGCGGCTCAGTTACTCATCTTTTTAACAGTTAAAATTGGTTTTAAGTTTCCTCTTTTTGAAGTAGAACTTCAGTGAGCAAAGTCATCCTATAATATGTTTGTGTCAGGGTGTCCCTGGTAGAGAGTGTCAGCCAGCCTATATGTATATCTGGAGAAGGTTTGCTCAGTAGAAAGTCAGTCGGTGTTTGTCATATAATCATATGACTGCTCCTTACCCATGTCATCCATGTGACCTTTAAGGGAGAAAGCCAGCACGGAATGTACAGTGGGCTAACAGGCCACTAAGTGTGTATAAAGTAACTAATGCTGTGATCCGTTGCACTTGTGCTGCATGTTATCCATTAATTACAAGCTAATGTAGTAAAGGTGTCGCAAAGAACATCAGACCGCATCGTCACTCGATAATCGGGATGATATTTTCAAAACAACAAGTTGTCTTTCAAATTGATTTTTAGAGTAACGGCGTGATTGTGTTTGTCAACAGCTGCACCCTGTCAGTACCAGAGTAGCAGGACCTTCATATAAGATTTGAGGTTGACGCCCCAGCAGCGGCTGAGGGAAAGGGATCCATCAAGTGAGCGAGAGCGACATCTACTGGAGAGAAGCAGCAGATCATCGCCGACTGCAGGACATCAGCGTCGGTAAACGACACAGCAATATGCTCACAAATGTAGCTGTCAAAGCAAATAACTTTTTTTTTAAGCTAGCTTGAAATTAAAAGTAGACCATATTAATTTAATTTCTCTCAACGATATTTGAACGTTTATTCCTCCATTTTAGATCTAACATACAGTCAATGAAAAGAAAGTTAAATTCTAAAACCTCTATTTTTAAACTATACCATCTAGTATGAAATCAAATTATCTGATAAGTGCAATATATTTATGATGTATGTTGTTTTTTCATTTTATGGCGCGTTAACTAAGCCCCGCCTCCTCACGCTCTCATGTGATCTTGTGCCGCAGCAGTCACATGACTAACAATTACTTCCTGGCTCACGTTTCTTTTTCCCCCCCGCAGGATAGTGAAGCGGATGCGTATCGCCGTCGGCTCATCTGCGTGTGTCCGTTTTCCCAGGTTTTGTTGTTGACAGTCGCGGAGCGAGCAGAGCAAAAACAGCAAGGACGACAACAACCGTAGAGACCCACGTGACGTAAACCACGTCCGATTGATTCCTTGATCGTCAAAGAGATGACCGTCGGAAGTGCTGCGGACAGCCTGTTGGACACCCCACCTTACCTTTCCATTTGAGGCGACCAAAACAAACGCAGCACCTCGAACCTGCTGCTGATTCCGCTCCCCCTCGCCGGAATTGGCTTCAAATCGCTGCTGCTTGATATTAGCTCAGCGTTCCGTCCCCCAAACCCAACCTGTCATACGTCAAAAAAATAGGCGTAGACAGAACCGATGGAAGACCAAAACCCTTTTCAGGTAGGTGAAATGAGGAAGAGGAGTTGACCTAGTCTCAGTCTGAGCAATCGCAGTGAACATTGGTGGGAGGAAGTCATTGATGTTGGCACTGTGTAATATCAGACATGTTGTTGCTCATGTGACGTGTTGCTTTTTTCTGCTGGGCCTGCCCGCAAACCCACCGACCACTCACTGACTGCTCCACACTTTTAGTTTCTGTCTTAATACTACATGGTAATATGAAGGTTATCGTCGACTGTTAGTCTATTGTTTTGCCCAATGAGATGGTAGTGGGAAAAACTGATTTCCATGCCGTTTCACATATTTGCTATGTCTCTTTTAACAAATTTTACGTTTATCCTCTGTGACTTTGCACTTGAACAATGTTTACAGTGCAAGGTCGTATATGTATATCTTATTGTGCTTCACAGTGTTCTTTGACAGGCCTTGTGGCTTGCTACAGTATGTTTTGGTCTAGTAAGGTGTTGAATCCTTGAGAGGGTTGCATCCTCTTGCAGGCCCCCCGTCTCTTACAGTACCTTACCTTAGCAAAGGAAGAGACACTTCAAGGGAGGGCACATTCATATGTATCTACTCTTTAGATTCTCTTGTTTATTCAATAGTATAAAAACTTTGTCCAGCCTTGTACGTGTTGAACATTCCAGTGCGAATGCCGTTTTCACCACCGCTGTTGTTCCTCTTGCAAGATTAAGACTCAGACTTTGTCTTCTTTGCTCACCTAACTAAACTGTGTCGTTTACCTCTGCATCAAAGGTGATTTCTAACTTGTTTGTTTTGTCTTTTAGGATCCTGCAGTGACACAACACAGCAGCAGCACAGGATATGCCACCCTGGACCTGTACAACCCATTTGAAAACGACAACAGAGTGAGGAGATATTTCCTTCCCAATTTGTTACATGCGGATGACAGAAGTTCGGCCGATATAGATAAAGGAGCTGTGTCATAGAGCAATGTGCACTTTTGAGCATGTTGGCTAGCCCCTTTTCTGTGGGATCAGTTATGATTTCCCAAATAAGACCATGGTAGTTTATGATTTTGCTGTGTGTGCTTTTAGCAGATGGTGGGCCAGGTTAAACGGCACATATTTTAGCTTGCCGTAGCAGAAAGCTCTCAGGTCTATCAGTCATCCACGAGGAACAGCTTTCACTATCTGGTGCAGCCGTTGAAACTAGGTCATTTCTGTTCCTGTGCTGTCATTGCACTTCTCCCCTGCTGTGACAAGAAAAGATTTCCCCATATTGGTAGTGAGTGCGAGCAGATGCAGAAGAGATTATTTTTGTCTTTGGAATATAAAACACTTTCATTTGACATTTCAAGATTTGGTTGTTTATTTTCTGGTTGGGTTGAAGAATAAACTCTTCACCTCATGTCAGCTTTAGGAAATGAAACTGATTTCAGTTCAAATGTCAATGCATTGTCATTGAAGTAACCTCAGTTTGTGGATACGCAGGTTTGCTGCAGCTCTTCATTCTGTTTGTTTCTTCTTTTTTGTTTTGAACTACTTCCCATTTAAAAAAAAATGTGTCAAAAACAAAAGCAGAAACCAAACAATTGAAAGATAACTTGATGAGGATTTTTTTTTTTTTTTTTCAGACTTCCTGTCAGCTGTTGGTCTTACCCAATCCTGCTGTTAAAGGAACTACACTCAGCCATTTCTCTTGCTTTCAAACTGTTGCTATCTTTCTCAGAAAGCAATCTTTAGTTTCTGCTGCAGCCATAATTGGCCACAAGTTATATTGTGATGCACATAAAACATGTACTTGCACTTAGTGTTGCCAACTTTCGTTCTGAAAAATAAAGGAGGCTTTCCGTAGTGTTTGGGGCCATGACCATCACAGGCCTGTGGCTCGCCACTAGTGGTAAATCATAACTTAAAATAGGATTTCAAAAAAGTATATGGTTCACAGAGTTTCAACTGCTTTGTTCCCAATAGACATTAGAAATAAGCTGAATGTTTAAATTGGATGGAAATCTTGAAAACAGTCAATAAAGTGCAGAATGGATGGCTTTTACAAAGGAATGAAATAAATCAAGCTGATTAGAACAAGTGATCCTGATTCATAGCCTGCTCGATGCAGCCAGTGCGCAGTTGTTGTGAATGGGTTGTGCAATGCTACTGCCTGCAGCTACGTAGATTAAGGTTTTGAATGCAAACTCTATTGAAACAAATGTGAGTTTGCATCCAAAATAAATTTACGTTCAAGACAACTCAGAAATACGGGACGCCCAATCAATTCTAAACGGGCCGCACCATTTCATTTGGCAAATACGGGACAATTCTGTATTTTAAGGGACGGTTGGCAACTCTACTTGCGCTGCAGGTTTATGGTCCGTGGCATTTGTTGAAATGTCTGTTCGGAATATTTGGTTGAAGTGTACAGCAGTTTTGCATTCGCAGACAATTTGTTTGTGCAACACCCGGATCTAATGATGCATAACAGTGTTTTCTTCTGCTGGATACTTTCCAGCCTCCACCACCATATGAAGCCGCCGCCCCCCCTGCTCCCACTGCTCCCGCACAGACTCCGCCTAGCAGGACGACGCCCACGGAGCCTCGCAACTATGGCTCTTATAATAACTCTCAGGTAAATGCAGAAATGTGCACCCGTCTGTTCCAACCAAACAACAACACAAGGCAAGGAGATAATTTCTCCTTGTCCTCTTAAGCACTGATATTTGCAGTTTTTATAAATGTGAAGAGTCAAAGTGTCATGGGACATATTTTTAAACTTCATCCCAGTCAGGTTAACTGCAACCTGCTTTGAAGAAAGCATGTCCTCTCTGAATATATTATAATAATCAGACTCTTACATAATAGTTTTGTTTTTTTTTTTAAACCCACCCCTCATTTTATCGTGAGATGTGGCTTTGATGCATTATTCACTACGTGTCTTGCTGTGTTAGACTGCTGTGAATGCAACTACAGCGGAGCTCCTGAGGAAGCAGGAGGAGTTGGAGAAAAAAGCCCAAGACCTGGAGAGGAGAGAGCGGGAGCTGCAGTCACACAGCCTGGGACCTGGAGCCTGTAAGAGCCGCCCACACAAAGAGTTTGAGCGGAAAAAAATACGATACAGTCACAAGAAGGCCATCATCTCTGAATAGTTCAAGAGAACCATATATGAGAAGAAGAATACATTCTTGTGTTGGTCCAAATAGACTTGTTATTTTGTTTTTAACAATATTTTTATTGAAGTTTTGATTGCATATCAAACTTTATGTCAATTGTACAAACATTTTCCATTTATATGCATATAAATAAATCTCCCCTCAAACAGTTAAACAGTCACACAGACAAGAATTTAAAAAAATAAAAAGATGACCGACATCAAACTGAAAAAACTAAATTAAATAAATAAATAAAAATAAGAAAAAAATGGAACAAAATCAAATCAAAGGCAGGATCACTATTTTTATTTCTCAGTCAGTGGTATCCATTTCATTGATCAAGACGGACATAAATGAGTCCCAGATATAAACAAACTCCGTCTGTTTGCCTTTCTCGATGTATGTCAAAGTCTCCAGTCCAAGACAAGGCATCAGCTTCCTCTTCTTTATATCGCCAGTGATGGTGCTTCTACATTTTTCCAATATAGTGCAATCACTCTTCTTGCAAGTAGAAGTCCAAAATCAATCATTTTAGATTACTTTGTTGTTCTGATAAAGTCTTTGGGGTATATTTGTATACACAGTGTTCATATGAAAGGACTATTACACTTAACCATCCGCGATAAACATTTAACTATCAAATAGACTTTCAATGTAATTTAATATGGCAGGAATATTTTGGATGTCTGAACACATGTTAAGATTGAATTTCATCGTCCTGCTGTTTTCTTTCCCAGCCCGCCAGAATAACTGGCCACCTCTGCCCTCCTTCTGCCCCGTGGGGCCCTGCTTCTACCAGGACATCAACGTGGAAATCAGTCAGCAGTTCCAGCGCATCGTCACCTTCATGTACTACTTCTGGATGTGTGAGTCTGTTTAATCCCCGCCGCGGTTTCCCAGCAACACTTTGGCAGCGTAGTCACTAGAGGGCATTCGATGCAGTTACGTGGGATTTGACGTATATTGGGCGCTGAAACCTTGACTTCCCGAAACCTGAAAATCATTTTGAAACTAAGAAAACTTAGAGAGCCTGGAACTGAAAGTAAAGAGCTGAGTCTCACCGCCGCGCCGCTTTGCGCTGCTCTGTCTGGAGTCCAGGCTCTAACGTCTGTGCAAACACTGACACTTTGCTGCCAGGATCACTGACACTGAAATGGTTTTGCAGTCTCCGTCTGAGCAGTACTTGGTTCTATAACACCAGTCTTCACTCTTGTCTGTTTCAGTCAACACTGGCACAATGCTCCTGAACCTGATCTCCTCCCTCGCTATGTTCTGTATCGACCCCTCGTCCAGCGGGGTCGGCCTGGGCCTCGCCATCCTCTGGGCCATCCTCTTCACTCCGTGCTCCTTCGTCTGTTGGTATCGGCCTGTGTACAAAGCCTTCAGGTTTGTTCCCGGATTGGGTCTAAATAAAAAATAACACAGATACACAGCCGGCCAAAATGTTTGGATTATTAAAGCTCCTCTCTTTCCCTTCTAGGAGTGACAGCTCCTTCAACTTCTTCGTCTTCTTCTTTGTTTTCTTCGCCCAAGTGGTCACCTACGTCGTCATGACCATCGGCATCCCTGGATGGGGCTTCAGGTATAAGGGCTAAACAGTCCACCTGTGTTTGCTTGTGCTGTTTCAGAGAGGAGCAGCTCATGCTAATGTACTGCAACAACAACTGACTATCATGTCACGGTCCCAGTGTGTAAGATTTATTTGCACCTGGTGGTAAGAAAACACATTGCAAACAAAAAATTCCATCGCTTTCTTTTTTTGGGCATATATTGCATCTTAGCATGATGAATCACAATCAGATGGGTAGGCTGAATTTTCATTTGCTCAAACCTAATTCCCATTAGGAAATTAGGTTTATTATTAATATTATTATTGTTATCCGTCCATTTTCAATACCCGCTTCTTGCTGCACTCAGGGTTTGCAGGGGTCTGCTGGAGACCAAACAATCATTTGGACTCACACACACACCTACGGTCAATTTAGAGTTTCCAATTCACCTCACATACATGTTTTTGGACTGTGGGAGGAAGCCAGAGAACCTGAAGAGAAGCCACGCAGGCACAGAGAAAACATGCAAACTCCACACCGAAAGGCCCCAGGCAGGGAATCAAACCTGCAACCTTCTTGCTGTGAGGCGACAATGCTAACCACTGCACCTATTATTATTATTATTATTATTATTATTATTATTATTATTATTGTTATTATCATAGAAAGTGAAATTCTGTTATCTGTTTGCATTCTATTCATCTGAAACATGTATTTCTATTTCATTCTCTGCAATTAGCTCCAAGTTTATATTACACACTGGACTTTTAATGACAGTGATAATGTGCCTTCAAAACATATCCTAACTCGAGTGCTTCCACGTTATCTGAATTTATTCTGCTGAAGGAGATAATCTGTGACATTAGCCTGACAGCTGATCCGATATTAACGTATTTCTCCCCCTACTTATGTCTCCGTCTCAGTGGATGGATCGTCAGCTTGACTGCTCTGAAAGCCAATAGCGGAGTTGGCGCAATTATGATGATAAACTCCATCCTCTTCACTGCCGAGGCCGCTCTGGGGGTTATCTTGCTAAAAAAGGTAAGAAGTGAATAGATTTGTCACCATGTCGTTGAAATTCACAGGCAGGGACTGGTATTGAACCATTATCTTGGCCGAGATGTTCCTCATGAATTCCGTACAGACATGTTATTGCGAGTAACGTTTCGCAAAAACGGGGCTACATTTCTTTTGCGTGAATAATTTGTATAAAGTCCTAAAAGCTCTTCACAAGATAAGACGTTGCAATCAATCTTGTTAATGACTTTGTGCATTTTTTCCCGGACGACGCATCTGTCAATTAGCGGGCACACGATATCTGACGGTCCAAAGAGAAGCCGCGATATCAAGTTCTGCGTATCATTTTCCCCTCCGCACAATGCGCGCGATATGACGATGAACTGCGAGCCCGTATCGGGTGTCAACGCCCTCTGCTCTTCCCTCGCTCAGGTCCACGGTATGTACCGGCAGACTGATGCCAGTTTCCAAAAGGCCCAGGCTGAGTTCGCCACCGGAGTCATGTCCAATCAGGCGGTGCGCCAGGCGGCCGCCAACGCCGCCACTGGCGCTGCCACCAGCGCTGCCAAGGGGGCCTTCACCGCTCCTCAATAGAGCAAAGACAAAGGAGGGGATGAGAGGACGATGGCACACTGGTTTGGTGTTTGTTTCCTCCACTGCTAATTAGAATTGGATGGGAGCGAATGGGGGATTAAAAGCAATGGCCACACGATTACTCCAGGGCAACCAAACTTCTGGGCATGTGCATGAGACAGAGGTGTCATTTTTTTGAAGCTGCGAGCGAAAAAAAAGTGTGTTGACACAGCCAAACAAATCACAGGGGAAATTCTGAAGAGAGAACAGAACGACATGAAGCAGTATGACAGTTGAAAGAACTGTGAGTGGATGCAGGGAAAATGTTCTTCTTAGACTGAAAAAAAAAAACATATATAGAACTAAAAATAAACAAATAAATAACTGTGTGCCAAGTGGGACACTCGTTGCCAAGATGTTCCACCACTTTAAAATGAGTTTGATGCACATTATGTTAAAAGAGGAGCTGAATGCAAAGTGGGAGCGTAGCACTAAAGCGCTGATATTCTAGCATTTGATCCGAACGCAGGCCAAGTTTTTCCTCTTTTTTTTTGTTGTTGTTACTTGGATGTTTGCTATTGCTTATTTCAAATAGAGAATGCATATGTACCTATTTGCCAAACATCTCATACTGTTAAACATTATGTGTTGGATGGATTTTAAAAAATATCTCATCACTGTTTGGTGAAATGTGTGTTTGTTTTTTTTGTTTTGTTTGTTTTTTAATGCTTTCTTAAGTCACGTCGTTTTGGTTTTAATAAATATATATTGTCTGCATACGGACTAGCGTAGTGTCTGTTACTTTGTTACTATACCAATGAATTTATTTGTCCTGACCAGTGGAACAAATAAAACAATTCCAAAAGACAACATGTTTAGCCACCTTTTTACAGTTTTCTGCTAGCTAATGCTTGTTTTCATAGCTTCCTGCTGAAGATGCTGCTTTGTTGGGCTTTCAACATCCTTGCTGGTACTGTCGCCTACATTTTACCAGAGCAACCTTCAAACTCGAAGCCCTTGAGTTAAAATACCTGGAGGGGTAACATAACGGCAAGGTAACAATAAATGTAATTCTCTGGCGACACCCAACACACTTGAAGGAAACTGCAGCTGAGACGTCCTCCTGTCAACTTGTTGCCTGTGCTGGGTTTCTATTTACACACTGATTTTTAGATCACCAAGGCGAGTCGTGCATCTTTATAAAGCTGGAATTAATATACGTATCATGTATATATGTATATATATATATATATATATATATTTTTTTTTTATTATTATTATTTTTTTTTTTTAGGACCGTTGCTGCTCGTCCATTGCATAACCGCGCTGTGTGCAGCCCCGGCGGTCACCAGACCCTCCAGACCTCCGATCCCACCGAGACTTTTATGGAGCGCCACGCCGACGTCAGGCGTTGTTGCGCTCCAACTGTGAAGATGGCGGAGGCTGCAGTGACACCACAACACCGGTTTTTCTGCCACTGCTGCAAACGTGAGACCAAGCCCAAACTCCCGGTAAGCCACTTTAGAGACCCTCTTGAGTCTGCGGTCTGTCGGACAAGCCTTTTTGCGCGCCGCAAGTTCCCCGCTGCTCCCTGACGGCAAACTCTCGTTTTTTGTTTTTTAATCACCCTGTCGTTTAACTCTCTAAACTCCAGGTGCGCCGCATCTCCGACGTGATTTTTTGCGCCGCTTTATTTCTGCGTCGCTGGGACGCACGTCCATCTCACATTTTCAGTGGGAGTTAAAATGTGTTGGCCCACGTTGCCATATTTAGAAGCGCCACTGTCGGCCACTTTATTCGTGTCCAGTTGTCAGCTGGGGTCTGTGCGTAGCGGACGTCACGCGCAACGCGGGCCTCGCCTCGCCTGGCCTCGCCGCGCGGTGCGCGTATCCATACCCAAATGACTACAGGCGAAGAAGAGCTGTAAATAGGCGTCACCGTGCCAGAGCCACGTTTGTTTTGGTTGCCTATTTGAGTCCGGAGAGAGAGAGAAAATCAGAACTACTGCAGTGTGGCAGTGCGCATTTAACGCACTGACATTGGCTAACATTGTGCGTTCAGCACTATTGTCTTTTCTTTTGTGTGTGTGTGTTTGTTTGAGCCGTTTAAGCCTCATTGACGGACCAATTTCTGAGGAATTTTTGCAAGAAAAAGAACCATTCTTAGATTGGTGTTATTATTTAGTAGAGTAAAATTGAGACTAGTTCCTACTTATTTTGAAATAAGAGAGAGAAAAATACCGTACTTTCTTAAGGTATAATGTTTTTTTTCTTCTTTCTATTTCCCTTTAAGGACTTTGTGTGTCCCAGATGTGACTCTGGCTTTATTGAGGAAGTGAATGAAGACTCAAGGTACAGCAGTTTTGGTGTATAGACATTTTTTTTGTTCTGTAATTGCAAACACACTATCCGCTCTCTTAACGTTTAAAACACTTGCACTGACCTCTAGGCTGGAGCGGCTGGCCTAAAATATATAAGCAGGCTATGAGATATTTTGTCAGTTGCTTTAAATCTCACACAATTTATATGAAATACCATTTTTTTTCTTATTTGTCACTCTAGTCTCCTGCACCACAGCACATCCTCGTCAAGCGAAGACTCTGACTCTTTGTTCTCAGAGGTAATCACATCTTTCAAAAAAAAAAAAATAAATGCCATTTTAATTTAAAATCCCTTGTCTCCCTCTCTGAGGCTGAGCTTGACACATTGTCTCTCTGGCCTTTCTCCAAGTTATGGCAGCTGCTGTTTATGGAGCGATCTGCTCTGCTCTCCCATCCGCCCTCCTCAGAGTCCGACCCAGAGGACAGCGAGCAGGTATCTACCAGCCAGAGCTGTCCATCGCCGGTGACGCCAGGCAATATAGAGACCAGAGACGAAGATTCTCTGGCCCAGTCTGAACTGGAGAGGTCATCCAGGCCAGCTGTGGAAGGGTGTGTGGACATGGGAGCCTGGGAGACTCTTCAAATGTACTATTTGGAAACACAATATTCCCACATAGTAAAGTTGTAAAGTACAACAACCAGATTTGTTACTCACAAGTGCAACAAGTTTTATACTAATTGAATACACAGGCAATGGATTATTTCCCTTGTTATGATCCTAGTTAAGAAGAAATTTTTCGGTCATTTTCCAAAATGCAGATTTTTTTTTTTTTTTTTACTGAAGGCTAATCTTCTCTTTCTTACAGGCCAGGGTCAGAGCCATTTTATTCTTATTTCTTGTCTTTAAGTTCAGTGTCAAAGAGCGAATCAAACAATTTATTTTTACTGTGACTGAAGCTGCTGATTTACCCCCCAGAACAAACAACAACGCATTAGTTATGAAGTGGACTTCTTCACTCTCTGTTTTTACCCTTTCAAGGATGGTGCAGCAGTTCTTGGCCGGCCTTTTTGGCAACAACGGTAACCCTGGCGCTGCACCGGCTGCATTGTAAGTGTTTCCCAAATGGTCACTTTTGCACCATTTACTTTTCCTCATTTGAATAGTGTGTGACCAACTCACTTTCCTCTTCACTCTCTCTTTTTTTTCCTCCTCCCCTGTTTTCCGCTTGCCTCTCAGATCCAGCATGCTGCAGTTGTACGGAAACCCTGGAGATTATGCCTGGGGTCAGGGAGGTCTGGATGCTGTCATCACAGAGGTCAGTGTATTAAGTACTGCTGAACTCTTAGCACTGTGACACTCTCTGTGACCTCTTTTTATGTCTCCTATTCAGGTCCTTTTTATCCTCATATTTATTTGCCCGCACAGATTAAAATGGCTTTCATGATTCTTTTTCTTTTTAGCCCTCCTCCTTAACTTGTCTGTCTTCTTTCATCCACCCAAAGTTGTTGGGACAGTTGGAAAACACAGGCCCACCCCCTGCACAAAATGAGATGATATCCTCCCTTCCATCAGTTTGTATCTCTGAAGAACAGACAGGTAGTGAGATTAAACACATCCTGATTATCTTCTAAAAAAGGTAGACACTGATTCTGCATATGTGCAACTCATGCAATATTTTTTTTAAATTCTAACTAGCAGTGCCCCACGTAGTTTAAAGGAGGTGTTGCAACCCAGTAAATAAGTGCTACCAGAGGTAGAAGCAAGCATTTACCAGTTACACATATGTTGTATCACCAAGGTTTTATTTCTGATGAGTACATGACTTGTAATCAAGCTCTAAAATGAGGTAATTCTTTTGGAACATCTGAGTCATTTCAAAGTTTTATTGAAGCGGCTAAATCCCTCTTCACACATCATTAAACTGGGTTGGCAAAATGAAGTGACAGACTGCATTACAAATCCCTCATGTGTCACACTATAATGTCCTGAGGCCTCTCTGACATCTGAGGTGATGAATCATCAAAAAAAAAAAAATTGACAAAGCTACTGTACCTGCTTCTCAGCATGTTTTTATTTTTTTCACTGCACACCATATGCATTTTCTGTTTTTCTTGTTTTGCTCTCACAGAATGCAGACTGGAGTGTCCAGTTTGCAGAGAAGAGTATTCATTAGGCGAGTCAGTCAGGAAGCTGCCCTGTCTCCATTACTTTCACAGCCAATGCATAGTGCCTTGGCTGGAGCTGGTAAGCGAATGTCGAGGAGTGAATGTGCTCAATGAATTTAATGACATGAACACCTGTTGGTAGATTTTTCCTAGAGATTTTATATGTGTGCCAGATATTTTACTGTGGCACGTGAACAAACCACTGAAAGCTTCCCTGTTTTTCTGCTCGCACATTTACATTTTTTTTTCTACCTGTCACAGCACGACACTTGCCCGGTGTGCCGAAAAAGCCTTGACGGCGTTGACAACAGCCTCCTGCCTACGGCAGAACCCCCAGAAGCACGCTCCCTCAGGACAGATCAACAGGAGAGGCAGGCAATCTGAGACATGTTCAAAAAAAAGATTCTACCTCCTCAACCACTGTTTTCAAGGACTGCACTCCTCAACTCAGGCCCCACCAATTGCTCATAAAAATGCATTAGATGCATAATGCAAAGTCATAATGTAAAGCTATACCTCTCACATGGTTCACGCTTTTCTGATAAGGGTCTTTTGCTTTCTGCAGCACACTGCACTTTCTGCGCTACACTGGCCTTTGAGGTGGATTTCTGAATGACTGACTTTGACGACATGATCTAATCACCGCTTAGCTGTCGGTGGTTGTCATGACGATGGGAATTCACAGAGTTAGGAAGTAACAATAACCTGCAACGTGCTGCATGAAACGGTTTACTATTTTTATTTTTTTGCAGCTAGCCGAGTCTAGATTTATAATCTGTGAAGCCAATATTAAATGTTACCCTTATGATCCACCACTTGTGAATCTTTCTTTATATTCTTAATCATTATAACAGTCTCCCACAGTACACGTTCACATGAATGTTGCAGATGTCAATCTAATAAACAATCAGCAGTTTGTGCTCCACATTAAAATATTTTTGGCCAGACATAGTAATAAGATCATATTATTATCAATTATATTTTAAACTATCCCAGTGTTAAACAATACAAACCTCTCCAGGATACAATTACATTTGTTGGCAAGATAAATGTAGGTGAGCAAAAATATAATCAGTGATCAAATTTGCTCTCCTCTCAAGTTTCAGTTTAAATCTCCAAAAGATAACACACTTCAGGATAAAACGCCTGTTCTACACGCTAATACATGTTTGGAAAGGGGAAAAAAAACAAGGCGGTGTAAAGCAGAACTGGACTGAAGGTGGAAAGGTATTGGTGCTCTTTGTGACATCACACAGGGAGGGAAAGTGAAGCATGGGCTGACATGGTCATAACACTAAATCAACGATAAGTCGGCTCCTGATTTCAGTTTATTTATTTATTTTATTTTTTTTTTTTTACAAACAATGAGAAACAAACTTCCACATCACAAAAAAACAACAACATTTATTTATAGTCCCACTGGGCAGCTGTTAACACTGCAGCCATGCAGGCACCAGCCACTCGCCGCCGGTTGGGACAGTTGACTGTTGCGTCCCAGGAAAAACACACCCTGCCTGCCTGCAGCGAGCCAGAAAAACACCGCCTTACCGCCGCAAGTGGGCAAATACCGCGGAATAATAGAAAGCAGACTCTCTTTTCCCTCCCCTTTCACCCCCCGTACAATGACCGAGGACCGCAGGAACCACGCACGACCGACATTTGCTCTCTCTTCTTCTCTCCCTCCTTCCCCTCCGCTATCCCTTCCGCCCTCCTCGGTCCGTCCTCCCCTCCGTTCCTCCCTCCTCCCCGCGCTCACCCTCCCTGTCTCCCTCCCTCCCTCCCTCCCCGAGACTCGGAATGCCCGTGCCGTACTGACACAGTAGCGATACGGGCTCACTAGACATGGAGGCCCGATTGACAAGAGCGGCCCGCGGTGACACATCCAGGCCCAGCTAACGGCGCGTCCGAATGGAGTTCTAAGCGCCTCGAAGGGAATTTACCGACGCCAGCTGACGCGAAAAGGAGGGAGAGGATTTTTTCTTGCAGCGAGGAAGAAGAAATAGAGGGAGAGATCCATTTCGGGTCTCTGTTGATTCAACGCAGCCGCCATTTTGTTGACAGTTAGTGTTTTTTTTTTTTTATAACCTACAGAGCGCCGCTCTGATATTTTATGCCACCGGGTTATGTTTCCCTATATTTTTTGCGTATGGACACTAGTCGTTTTAACGTGTGTACCCCCCCTGCCACCTCTAGCCAGCGTCGTAAGAGTATATATTTTTCTTCTGGTAAAAGCTGCCTTGCTAGTGCATCGTTAGCCGTCGTAGCTGAGGTGTAGTAACACGAGCGCTTGCGAGAATGTGACGGAGATGTAAGATTATGTGCATCACTTGTGCCGCGGTTGTGTCACATTCTCTTGGTTTACATACATGCTATAATTGCCGTTCGCCGTTGCAACTCGTTAGCTCGGCACAGCACAGCGGGTATGGCGGCAACAGCACGGGGTGAAATAGGCTTAAATCGCCCTCAAGCTGGCTGCTGATAGACGGCTAGTTAGCCACCGCTTGAGCCGTTGACACAAACTGGACGGATGGTAGCTACTAGCTTGTTACAAAATAAACACAAATCTGCCACAGTACTCTGATTGCCTACAACACCACCCGGGAATTGCTGTTTGCGCATCAACGTTGTATTACGCGATTGCAGCCTATCACTCGGCATATTGTGGGACTACATGTGCCTTTTCGCCATCGCAAGTTTGTGTTATTGATGTGGCAAGGTTAATCCAATTTTATGTACGTGGTCAAGTGATGTGGGCGATGCGTACATCGATTGTTGTTTTCATCGCGACGTTCTCGGCTGTAACATAATTACAACGTTTACGTGACTTCCAAAAGCAGTCTCGGCGTTTGTGTTGTTAATTGTCGCTCGTATCATAGAGGTGGGGATAGAATTATAGGTTGTCCCGTTAGCTCACACCACACGCGGAACATCTTTTGAAACATCATTGACTTTGCTAGGATCTGACATTTGTTCCCCTCCATGTTTTGGTTTTGGCAATTCAGCACCTGGAAAACACAATGTGGCCACCACGTTGATAGAGACTGCGGGATTACACCGGGCCAAATAATGTGAACACATTTCTCTGGACAGTTGCACAGGTGAGTGAATATCGCATGCAAATGTCACATTAAAAAGAGGCGACGTGTTCTCTTTCGCCTTTTGACAGAACAGATCACATTTCCTGCCGATCCCGTTTTCTGCAACAATTCTTTATCGACTGCACCAGTTGCGAGCATCAGCTTCTAATGGCTTTCACAAACTGTGAGCGCATAATTTTGAGGGACATATTTCCATTTCGATTCAGTCGATGATCATGCTTATGGCTAAACGTACTGAATTCGCTGACGGCATGAGCACTTAAGGGCAATCTGTCCCGACACTCGTGATTTATCGTCCCCGAGGGGTGGCGTGGACTGTTACCGGAAGCCGAGAGCGGTTAACGTGTTTTGGTTTTTGTTGAGCCTCCCTCTTGTTTTTTCCTCCGTGCGAGAAAAGTGACACTTAACTCATAGCTTGATGCGACGTTGTTATTCAGCCAGTTGTCTAAAGAGACGTGGACGGTGACAATCTGCTGTGACGGGCACCTGTCACTTCCGACCAGATGTGCCACAGCGCCCCCGCACCCCCCGTGCATCCTAACCCAGGCGACCCGCCCGCGGCGTCTAAGGCCACGCCCACCTCGCTTAATATAAACTAACGGTAGTAAGAGAATCTGGCTCCTCTCCTCCCTTTGGATAGGCTTCCTTTCTGCCTAAGAAGCTCTTGGAATGACGAGGCACGTTGATAGCAGACGCCAGCCCTCATGTGAACGATGCAGGAGGGGGGAGTGGGACATGTGGGCGGGTTGTGTAGTATTGCAGCGGCCAAAGGGAAATCGGCAGTTATGAACAACGTGTGCAAAAGTGAGGAGGGAGGAGGGAGGGGGTTTAAGCAAAGAAATGGGAGGGGGTGCAAGAAGTTGTTTACTACGTTCCTGCCCTACTCTGCCTTCTCCACAGGTTTTTTTCCCCTGACTGATAGTGATTATTGATCCTCTGTTTTAAGTGACCCGCATTTGTTCTTGTTTGATGTTCTTGGCTTTCTACTTAGACTCATGGTTTCCTGCACTGCCTTTGAAGGTTACCGAACTGGCAGGCGTGATTGAAATCTGTCCTCGCTTTAAGTAGTTCAGTTATTCTTTTTTGTGGTATGACTGTAAAGCAAAATGACTACGCAGTGCTTCATCTGCGCTATAGGAACAGGAAAACCCCAGTGTCTCAACAGAAAATGGCACACTGTTCAATCATGATAGCGAGAATACAATTCTGGAAGCTTTTTTCCCCCACTATAGATCGTGTACAGTAGAAAATACCCGCAAATGGTTATGTAAGAGAGATGTTTTGATCCTCTGAGACTTTCCTTTATGGGTTTGTCAGTGGCCTTTCAAGCTCTCAGGTACAACAGTGACTTATTTTTGGCACGGCTACTGTAAAGCAGCGGAAGAAGCAAGTATCCCTGAAAGCATTTAGTGTAAAAAGAATGAAAGGGAACATTTGTCACCCTTTGAAAGAGTTGCACAGTGAACAGAGGCAGTGGAGGTAATGGTCGCAATCTGTTTCTGATTAAAGTAGGAACACAGTGAGTGAATTTTTTGTGCCGTTACTACTGCTTCTCAAGTTTGTGAAATAGAGTCAGGAAGAGGATGAAAAAGCCGAAATAAAAGGGGGTGAAAAAACTGGGGGATTGATGCAGTGTTGGAGAAAAGAGGGAGGTGTGATCTGAGTGTGGTATGTGTAGTGGGGAGGGGGCTGGTGTCTACAGTTTTCAGGCGAAATGGAGTGAGTAATTGAAGTAAACACAGAGAAGAGGGCGTGGGGGAATTGTAGGCCAGATTCCAAAAAGCATGCCTTGTTTACCCTGTTGTACAACCACAAAATCTCTACTACTGGTTTTCGCTCTCATATTACAAAACAAAGATGCTCAAGGAGTCTGTACGGGTCTGTTTTGTTGTCTTTCAGTTCCTATGACACTTGACTGGTGCAATGATTTTCATGACTTTCCAGAGGATCCATGAAGTTGCTGTTTCACTGATATAGGGCACAGAGAAACCGCTGGCACTTTGGCACTCCATCACTCACTCGCAGTTGCTGCTGGCAAAGGCTGGGAAAGGCTGTAGGATTCTCTCTCTCGTCCCAGAGGGCCCAATGTGCTGAGGTCACAGTTCTGAATTGCCTCCAAATGACTTCACCCAGAGAAAGCACCTGCTTGGGGGCGAATTCGCATTAAATCATCCGCTGGCCACTGGGAGCTGTAGACAGGCTCATTGAATTGGACTATCCTCTAAGGAGCACAACTGCGACACATTCTACTTTCTACTGCTAGAGTGAGATGAGCAGTTTACCTTCATCAAAGGTGCACATTCTAAATGCCAGTAAGGCAATCAAAGACACTTATTTTGGACTTCTATATTCTAAAATAACTGGTTATTGATTTTAGACTGTTGTCAGCTTAATTGTTTCCAGAGTCCTTCAGCCGAAGGTAATATTTTTCAGGTTAAAGGACCTTGCCTGTCCTAGTATGTCTCTGATTGTTGTAGAGCAGGAGGACAAATGCATAAAACGTCACCTAGACAGGATGAAGGACAGTCATCTGAATAGATTTTGATTGCTGTATGCACTTGACTGTTATTCACTAAACTTTACAGATTAAAACTATTACTTTTTTAAAGGGCTCATGTTATGTCATTTTATCTTCATTGTTTTAACTACATCTCCAAAAATATGTAGATCTCCAGAAACAACATATTTTTAATTAATTTAATGAAATTCCATATTGTGATCAATGGAGTTTTTTTTTGTCTAATATGTCACCTGTTCTCTTGTCTATATTTCTACAGTTGAAGGAGAAAGAGGGTTGGACTGCAGAGGAAGGGAGCCGTACCACTTCAATCTGAGGAGCGCTTAACCCCCTTCCCCGTCCCCTCTCCCCCTCTTCCCATCCCCTGTTAAAAACTGGATGAAAAACAACAGCGTCCTCGTCCTATAACTCATACAAACTCATCAAGTACTTATGGATCCGAAGATTCAGGGGGGGAATGCAACTCCACCCCCTCTTCTCTCAGGTACCCCAACTGGGGAGAGAGATAAAGATGCTGGGGGTGGAAAGAAAGAAGAAGAGGAGGAGAAGAATCGAGACCGGGAAAAGGACGGGGCTGCCACAGCATCTGCTAGTACAGGAGGGACCGTAGCAAGTGGGGCTGGAGGTGCCAACGGAGATCAGTCCCATTTTTCCATTAAGGAGAGCAGTCTGTGTGAGGGAAATGTCAAACTTAAGATTGGCCTTCAAGCAAAACGCATGAAGAAGCCTCCGAAGATCTTGGAGAATTATGTGTGCCGACCAGAATTCAGGGCCACTGTGAGGCATACAGCACGTGGAGGGGGCAGCGCCCGTGGCAACCGTGCCGGACCTGCAAGCGATGGACCTGTTTCCCAGACTCGGAGTCCTTCACAGGGCAGAGAAAAAGAAAGGGAGAAGAGTCCCAGCGTCAACAAATCAGCCTCATCGTTGTCGTCGGCGCCCTCTTCCAAGGGCCCTTCACCACCTCCTCTAGCCGCTTCTCTCGCCAGCACTACCCCCCTGTCGTCCTCCCAAGTGAATGGGAGTGCTTTTGCAAAAAGAGTAAGTGTCAAAATCAAAATTAGTGTGTATATTCATTGAGGAATGGGACATTACTTTCAGTAATAAAGGGGCACAGTTGTTTAACTATAAGTAAGCTTGCAAATGTTTGTGCCTGCACAGTTTTATCATCCAGTTATTAGTGAAGCAGTGGTCAGTATTGAAGGTCCCTTACTAATGTCTAGGTTAATGAACAGATAAAGGGCAGAGCATAAATTGTTCTTTAGTATTCTTTGTGCTCTGTGTTGACCTGTCCCTATTCATCTGGGACCGCCCCCTTCAGTCTCCCTTCGACTGTGTTGTCCTTCCTCCGTATCTGCTCTGCAACGTCGTCTCCTCACCCCTCCCCTGTGCAGTTGTCTCACTTGCTCTCCCTCGCTCGCTGTCCCCAATCTGACCCTGATAAGTGTCATTGAGTTGAATGAAACCTCTCCCACGGGCAAGCCCGGGAAACGGCATTGAACAGAAAGGCCTGTCAATGAATTGCTGTGCTCAGAGTGGTAAACCCGCTCGCGTTAATTTGCCACCTTTTTTGTTTATATGCAAAAGTCTTAAACACAGACCATGAAATGTTTTACATGTCCACTGTATATAGTTGTGTTATTTTGGGATTTAGATGGTTTATTTTGTATTAAGAATGTTATCATTTTATTGCAGGGTTCACCAAAAACAGATCACAAGTTGGATGCAAAGCCAGACACAAAAGGAACCACCACCACCACCACACCATCAGAGAGGCCCCTTAATCTTCATCGCCCTACATTGGACAGCAAAATGCATCCCTCTGGGAAGAAGACACCAACTCCACAACCCAACCCTCGAGCCCCCTCACCATCTCCACCACTACCTGGATCAAAAGAACCCAGCTTTGAAGGAGTTAAACCTTCTCAATACACCTATAGCACTGAAAATCAGAGAGACAAGGACAAAGGAACTCAGAATTGGGGAGCACCCACAGTCACTGAGAAATTAGCTCAACTCATTGCAACTTGCCCACCCTCAAAGACCCCTAAGCCAGCAAAGCTCTCTAAAAGTGACCCTGCGTCTCTTCTGAGCTCAGGCTTTATGGCGCCCACAGCCAAGCAACGAGACAGAGCTTTGGCCAATAGGAACACATATTCAAGAATGGTACACCTATCTCCACCACCTCCAGTGTCACGGCCACCCGGGCGACCGTATGGCTCCAGGAACAAAGACAGTGTTATGGAAAATTCACCAATCCTGATACCATTTAGAAATGATGATGCAGAAGGACCTGTGAAAGCCAGTAGCAGCACCAGTTCCAGCATCAGCAATGCCAGTAGTCGAAGCAGCAGCCCAGCTCTCATGTATGGCAATAATCGCCTCTCGACTATGTCAAAGGATGGCAACCATGACAACAGCAACAGTAGCATTTCTAAGTCACAGTCACGTCCGACTCACTGCCCAACCCACACCACATCAATACCATCCTGTCCAATTTCATCTTCTTCCACCACCTCGACGGAGCAGAGGACTGTAAGTGCGGTTAGTAGCCTAGGCTCACCTGCCCCTTCACAAGGATACCATGCAAGAGAAAGCCCTGCTTTGGCAGAGGAGAGCACTGCGAGTTTGACAGAACAGGAGAGGAACGGTCCAAGAGAGTTAACCAAGTGCCCACCTCCCATGGGAACTGGGAAGTCAGAAGGAAAGGACAAGGGGATTAATAATCAGTTATTGCGAGTTGAAAGGGGCAAGAGTTCTAGTCCAAGTAAGCACAGTCCTCACAGGGATATTGGCCGACCCGCACGGGCTTGCAGTCCACCTGATCCTGTACGACAAAGAACGATGTCTTCGTCAGAACCAGACTGTGATGATGGCCCACCAACCCCCCTTAGAGATGATTCTCCAGACTCCTCTTTCGACTCCTCCGCAGAGCAGGACAGCAAACCCCTCAAAAAACGAAGAGGACGGAAGCCCCGTTGGTCCCGTTTAATGAACAAGGCCCAGAGTCACAGAGCAGGCCAGGACTGCATCTTTGACAAGAGCAAAACCAACTTGCCTTTATCTTCAAGCCTGGAAACCCTGGCACCTCCTGTCAAAAGACCCGTGGGCAGGCCTCCGAACCCAAATAAAATAAAACCAAATCCTGTGCCACAAAACACTGTGTCACAGCTCTTCCCACCCCAGCCTAAGAAGAGAGGAAGGCCAAAATCTAAAATGCCAAGGCTTGATGCTCCAGCCCGTGGGTGCCTTTCCAATAAGCTGGCCCCCTCCAAGGTCTTTTCATCTCTACTGAAGTCCAAAGAAGAGCAGGATCCCCCTGTTCTTCACCCAGAGGTGGACCTGAATCCCCCTAAACCAATGCCTAGAAAACGTGGACGCCCCAAGCGCCTTCCTCCAACGTTACCACAGGAGGGCCAGCCTCCCACATTAGCTCCAGAGTCAGGAGAGGTTGGAGATAAACTGTTCCGTGCTAAAGGAAATGGGCAGCTTATCATGAAAACTATCATAGGCAAGATCAATAAGATGAAAAGCATGAAACGTAAACGTATTCTCAGTCAAATCTTGTTAGGCCCAGAAGAGGTCTCTAAGGGCACCACCAGTGGAGTGACCAGCTCTGTCGAGGTTGCAACGCAGTCGTTATCCTCCTTTGCTGCTTCTTTGGGTGGAAAACTGGGTCCACAGATTAATGTTAGTAAAAAGGGCACCATTTACATGGGTAAAAGAAGAGGCCGGAAACCAAAAGCAGCGGCTAATGCCACAACTCCAGCACCAACATCAGACTTGTTCCTCTCCCCAAACACCACCACCCCTCTCCATCACCACCACCACCATCATCACCAGTCACAACACCCACACCACCAGCTCTCCTCAGAGGTGTTTCCCTCTCCTTCTCTTTCGCAGTCTAGTGGAGGCCACAGTCCCATCAGCGACGCTAGTTTTGTGGAGCCAGGCTCTGTGCACTTTTCAAGTCATTCTCATAACTCTCACCATGGCCACAGCACCTTCTCCTTCCCTCCCCCAACCTTTTCGGCCCCAAATTCCCGTAACCAAGGGTTGGGCTCGTCATCCATTTCAGCCGCTTCCCAGAAAAAGTCATCTTGCCGTGGATATCATCACCACCATCACCATTATAGACAGTACCTCCATTACCATAAGCTCTCTCCTCCCAGGCCACTCCATCCCACCTCCCCTGCCCCCCTTGGTGAGCTGAAGGAAGCCACTCCATCACCGGTGAGTGAGTCACACAGTGAAGAGACGGTGCCCAGTGACAGCGGTATAGGAACAGATAATAACAGCACCTCCGATCGTGGTGAGAAGGCAGGAGGGGTGGGCGGCTTAGGCGGAATTGCAGTACCTCAGGGGATGGGTGGCGGTTTACTCATGCCAGGGGTCATGAGTTCAGCCATGGGTCCGGGCGTGGGTCTCAATTCTAGAGGCAGGCGGAGACACTCGGCTGTACTGTTGGAACATCCCTCGCCCTCTCCATCGCCCCATGGTGCAAGGTCATCTCCGGATGCCCGGAGACCTCATCCTGCAGCTCCTGCCTCCTCCTTGATGGGGCATAAGGAAAAGCACAAGCACAAATGTAAACGCCGTAGCCATGGTTGCCCAGGCTATGACAAGCTAAAGAGGCAGAAGAGGAAGCGCAAGAAGAAGTACTTGCAGCTGCGCTCTCGGCGCCATGACCCAGACTTTCTTGCTGAGCTGGACGATATTGTGGTGAGGCTGAGCGAAATCCGGATTGCACATCGCGCCACGGGACATCGGCTCGGTAGCGGCATAGGCCTACCCGGAACGAGCAGAATGCAAGGAGTTGGGAATAGAGCTGGTGGTGCAATAGGAGGCACAGGTGGCCCTCCTCCACATCATTACGTCCACAGGGACCTGCTGCCTACAATTTTCAGAGTCAACTTTGGCAGCTACTACTCCCATCCCGCGTACTCCTGCGACCCATTGCACTATGTCCGCAAACCAGACATGAAGAAGAAACGAGGGCGGCCTCCCAAAATGAGGGAGTCGATGTCCGATGTTCCTTTTGTGCCCGGGCTCGGATTTCCTCTCTCTGGTGGAGGCTTCTACCACCCCTCCTACAGCGTTCCCTACTCCTCCGGGCCCCTGGGGTTGGGCTACTACAGAGGCTATCCTCCAGCTAGTGCTCTGTATCCACACCCCCACCACCAATCACCGCATGGAGCACCCTCCCACCACTCTCACCACTCACCATCCTTCCCCCCTCCTCCCCCAACGTCCTACATGCACCACCACCACGCTTCGCACCTCCTGCTGAACCCCTCCAAGTTCCACAAGAAGAAACATAAGCTACTCCGGCAGGACTACCTTGGAGGAGGAAGGTCTCCCGTCTTGTATCCACCCATGTCGTCGGAGCTTTCCTTCAACTGGCATCACAAGCATAAACACAGACACAAACACAGGGACCGCTGTGCAGAGGACGACAGAGAGGAAGCGGCCAGAGGAGGAACAGAGAGCCGGACTGCAGGTATATCTGACAGCGGAGCATCAGGGAAACGAGAGAGAGTCAGCAGTTTAGGAATGGCAGAGTCTTTACAAAGATGCCGGTTTGGACGGGAAAGTTCCGGCATCGGCGCCGGTAAGCAAGCCGCGGCCTCGACCGCCAACTCCCCCTCTTCGTCCTCATCCTCGTCCGCGGAGAGGTACAAACGCAAAGAGAGCTCTATGTCGTGCATAGGACCCTCCAGACTTGCACTTGGTAGCAGTTCAAAAGGCCACCACCCGTTAGAGTCCTGGTTCAGGATGGGCAACTCCAAAGCGGACTACTCGAAGCTTTCGCGGGGCCACGCGGTGCCTGCCCACAGGCCCATTTCAGACGGACCAGCCGATGACGCAGGAGGCTGCTCCGACAGCGAGGATGAGGAGCCCCTCACGCCGACGGAAGACGCAGAGTCCGGAGCCCCCCATTCCCCAAACCGTACAAACCTTTTTGCCTCCGCTCTCACTCGCACTACACTGAAAGGCGGGAGAAACAGAAAGACTGAGTTACTTGCAGAGAGTTCTAGTTTCTCCCGCATGGATAGGCCGATGAGAAAAGACCGCTCAACATCAGCAGAAAAGAGAGAGTTAGGTAAGTCTGACAGTTAAGTTAAATATTTCTTTATGAATTGCCTGAACAAAGTCAGCGTCCGTTAGCAAACACAGGCCATTGTGTAGTTGATTATACCTGAAGGAAAGGGGAAAGTGTCAGAAACCCAAAACTATATTACAAAAAAATATAGATATAACAAAAGCAAAACCAGTTTGCATGTACTTGTTCTTGGTATTCAGCTCTTTCAACAGTAGCATTAAATTGTCAGCGTTTTTTGTCCCTCAAATGAAATGGGATTTTTCTTGAAAAAACTGTTTAGTTCATTAAAACAATTTGACTCTCAAGATGGCCAATTTTCATTTTTTTCCCCCCAAAAAATAATAATATAAGAAAAACTAAATTAAGAGTTCTGGGTCTAATCATCTCTGATCTCAGTGGCTTGACACTGCCATGGTCAAATTAGCACAATGTGAGTAAAATCCAGCCCTGAATTTAAGGACCGTTCATTTGAGCGGTAACACTTACAGACACTGACATATGGCACTGCGTGGGTGCTCCCAAATCTCACTTGATCTCTGCTAGCGAATTCTCTGTATCACTTGAAACGCTTTTATGACGCTGAGGAATCGTGGTAACTGGAACCATCCCAATCGCTCATGGCTAAATCAAACACGGCTTTAAAATATTTGCCAGCTGTTACCCATCTGTAGCGGAATAAAACTGTGAAAATAAAGAGTGGGCTACTTATTTTAGAATAAGCTGAAGTTTTGTTTTATTTGAAAGGCCGTATAAAGGCCTGACATTTGGTCGCTCTTGATGGCGGTTATATCCTTGGTTAAAAGAGAGTATGTGTAATGATTTTAAACAAGCTCCTTTGTTAGTGCGGACAGCTGCAGCTGGCTGCATTGGATACGGCATTCCTGCCAGAGCTGAAGGGGTGGAGTGTTTTGTTAACATGCTATATTTAGGAGACATTTCCCTCAAAAGCCCACATATGCGAGGCCCAGTCCTCTCACTGAGTACACCTAAAACCAGAGCTAAACTAATGTCGCATACGTAAGACCAAGATCCTCTGAGACTATCTTGCCTGAGTGGTTTGACTTTGATTCTCCCTCACATTTGAACTCTGGCTCATGTTATATGACTGTACTTCTGTCTCTGGCAGTATAGACACAGCAGAGATGGGTGTTCAGCGTGTACGTACCGTGTATACGTAAATGTTACATAAGCACATTTTTAAGGTAGATGAAAAACCTAATGATCCCTGTTCAAACCAGCAATGTGCTTTTAAAATCCTTTTGAAATAATCCAGGATTATTTCAAATCCTGTCGGACCTGAGGGGGTCAATCAGCGGTCGCAGACTGCTCTGTGAAGTTGAGGAGGCTAATAGGGGGCTGAGACATGAGACAAGTGATGATTTTCTGGTTCTCCGCTTTCATCATGTAGGTTAAGTTCACCAGGAACCCGTTGTTGTTACCACGTTCAAGTAATGTATGGAAATGGGGCCATGTTAAGGCAACGGCTAATTCCGTTTCCACTCTAATAAACTCGTTGAGTCATTCTGCTTTGACCTTGTCTCTCAGTACCCTGGGGATAAATCATTGTGCATTCTGAGCTTGAAGTGGCGGGCTATTGATGATCATTGGTCAGCAGGTGGTGAAAAGTGTGAGTGAAAAAAACATTGCCTTCTGAGTCAGAAATGAAATACATTTTAAGGATTTCACATGATGCAAAATTCTCCTTTTCAAGTCACTGGATTCCTCAGTCGTTAGAAATTTTGATACTTAACTTCTTTTGCTTGCTTTACTTTTCACGTTTCAACTTTCACACAGTTTTTATTAAAGTAGCCAGTTTTTAAATCCGCCCCTTATGATGTTGCAAAGGTCACCTCTTCCAGGTTGGAGACAACTCTACAAATCACAAGTTGCTCTGTTCCTGTCTCTTGTGGAGTCTCGCTGTTTTTGTTTTTCATCACTTTTTCTGCAGATGTTTTCTTCCTTTTTTTTGTTTTGATAATTAACGAGGCAAGGCCGCGCCACGGGGGAGAAAAGTCTAGATTTGAAAATGGTTATGATACAGAAAAAGAAGAACATATGTAGGTAGCAATGTGAAAATGACAACCAGGGAAACTAAAAAGTTAAGAGAAACTATTGCAAAGCATACGTTTTTGTTTTTTTGTTTTTTTTGACCAGGGTCATCAGGTATCCAGACAAGAGGTATTGCCCTGTCGAATTCCGAAGAGCCTGACGGACCTTTGCACCACCGGCAACAATACCATCACCAGCCTTCTCTGTTTCACTCCCATGGCTCTGCTTCCTCCTCCTGCCTCTCTCCTCCTCAGGACTGTTGCCTGGATTCGTCCTTGCCCCACCACTCTCTTCGCGCGCAGGCATCCAAACACAGCCTGCACCATGTCAACAAAATCCTGCGCGTCAAGAAGCTGCAGAGGCAGGCTCGCACGGGAAATAACATGGTAAAGAAGAGGGGCCCCGGTCGTCCCAGAAAACATCCCTTGCCCTCTCCGCCACCTTCCCCGCCCCCGGCGGTGGAGATGAATATGACTTGGAGCCGAGAGAGAGAAGAGGAGCATCCGGCTGGAGGCAGGAGGAGGGACGGTGACACTGTGACTGATGCCATTGAGTCAGTGGTCAAAGGACAACGGAGAAAGGGTCAGAAGAGGAAGCACTGGGACGGAGACGGGGAAGATGAAGGAGAGGAGGAGGAGGAGCGGGAGGACGGGGAGGTTTTAGAGACTGAAGGGCAGTTGGTGGAAAGAGAGGAGAACCTGGGCAATTTGATGGCAAGGTCCAGGACTGGGACGGGAAGGTGCTGGCTCACACAGGACGAGCCTCAGCACTTCCGTGGGTAAGAAACCCTTTTTCTCCTCTGCCAATATTAACCAGCCTCCCTGAGAGCCTCGGTTATGTGGCTCTTGCCATCACGTGCGATGTTCAGATGAAGCGTACCTGCATTTGTTATGCATCTTTTTATATTTATATATTTTCAGTCCGGTGGAAAACCAGCCAGATGGCCACCGCTCACCTGAACGTCCGGACACTGTTTCAAAGGAACAAGCTCCACCTGCACCCGTCAACAACCAGAGGGAGAAGAGACCAGCTCGACCTCCAAAGAAAAAGTTCCAGAAGGCTGGGCTTTACTCTGACGTGTACAAGACTGAAGAGTAAATTCCACTTAATTGTATTTTTTTTTTTTTAGATGTTAATGGTCAATATTTAGTTGAATGTTGTTTTTTTCAATCAGTTGATATGAGCTCAAGGATGCAAATTCTAATGGGTCACAATTAACCTTTTTTTTTTAAAGTTGTTTTAAAAGTAACTTGGGCTTGTTCTAGGTATACGGGTATACACCACGCCATTTAACAAAAAAAACCTGTGTAAAAAAATGTTCAATTAATTGTGACTAATGGAATTAAATCGATTAAATTCTTCATCGCCAATTAATTGATAATCAATTAATTGTTAACATCCCTAATGAGATCTGAATCTGTGAAAAAAAATTGTCAGGTGTAGTTCTAAAAATGAGTTGTTTTTTTCTGCACCTTTCTGCACCTTGTAGTCCACGGAGTCAGCTCCTGCAGCTGAAGAAAGAGAAGCTGGAGTACATACCTGGGGAACACGAGCACGGATTGTTTCCAGCTCCGATACATGTCGGTGAGTTCTAAATGAGATGCAGCTCCCTTGCATTGCAGTACTGTGATTTAAAAAAAGAAAAAGAAGTACTTGTCAAGGCCTCCAGTGTTTCCTTTGGATCTCGGTGAGCTCTTAACCTTAGTCATGTGTCTGCATGCCGTGTTAAAACTTGGCAGCCTCGCCCTGTTAAATTTGATTAGTCATATTTGTGCTGATGAAAAGCCACAGCCGCTCTCTTTACTTGAGTCTCACTTCCAGTGTTACTCATCAGCATCCACCTAACGGTAAAACTGTTTCAACGAAGCTGCCGTTTTTCGGTAACAAGAAGCTGCGTTTTTTTTTTGAGCAGCAGTATGAATAAATATCATTAAACGACAAAACATCCCATGTTTCTTGTTGTTGTTTGTCCCCAGGGAAGTACCTGCGACAGAAGCGCATTGACTTCCAGTTGCCTTATGACATCTTATGGCTGTGGAAACACGATCAGGTGAGCAATCATACTGTGGACTTGTTTTTGGTTTATTTTCTGTTTTTTGGGTCACCGTGAACACTGAAAATAGGAAGTAGACTGTCAGTAGAGAACAAGGAGTATCCATTTGTCTTTTTATGTTTATGTCTCTTTTGTATTTCAGCTGCACAAGAGGCCCGATGTTCCCCTTTACAAAAAGATAAGATCAAGTGAGTTTCACCTCAGTTTATTTTTTCATTTTGATTGCATGCAAACATTTTTTGCTTTGTCCTGAAATGACTCGAGAAGAAGCCCAGGGATGTAAATGCTGCCTGAACAATTAGGCTGGCTTCCAATGATGTGGTCCTTCAAATTTTGTATCCAGTGTTTTCAAAATAGGAATCAAGACTGTGTGATATCATTTTTTTATTCACATAACAAAACAGTGTTGGTAAATGTTGGGTGGTAATTTTGCCTTCTTTTTTTTTTTTATGACAGATGTCTATGTGGATGTTAAGCCTCTGTCTGGTTATGAAACAACAACATGCAACTGTAGACCTCATGAGGACAGGACGGAGAAAGGTTGCCTGGATGATTGTCTGAATAGGTAAAACTACCAAACCAACAGGTGTATCTTTAATCAAGTAAATAAAGGGTGTAAGTCAAGAGAATCGATTTGATTCCTTTTATTCATCTTGCTAGGATGAGCTTTGCCGAGTGCTCCCCCACTTGTCCGTGTGGCGACAACTGTGACAACCAGCGCATCCAGAAACACGACTGGGTCCAGTGTCTGGAGCGGTTTCGTGCAGAGGGCAAAGGCTGGGGCATCCGCACCAAAGAGTCTCTCCGCGCAGGGCAGTTCATCATCGAGTACCTCGGGGAGGTGGTCAGCGAGCAGGAGTTCAGGTGCGTTTACCTGTTCGGATATCATATAGCACAAAATCCTTCATGAATCCTCACGCTTGGAAGTTACTGAGAGTCCTTGACAATCTTTTCAATTACAATCAATTTGTCAATCTCCTCTGGCAACACATTTCAGGAGCCGCATGATGGAGCAGTACTTCTCGCACAGCGGCCACTACTGCCTGAACCTGGATAGCGGCATGGTGATTGACAGCTATCGCATGGGCAACGAGGCGCGCTTCATTAATCACAGCTGCGAGCCCAACTGTGAGATGCAGAAGTGGTGGGTGTCATTTCCATTTATGTTAGTTCTTTTTTTGTTATCCTGCTTGTTGGCTTTCACAAAAGCCCAGATTTATCTGAAGCTTTTCTGCATGAGCAGTCGCCGTATGGCATGCGACGGTTTACCCAACAAGACGTGTTAGGGGACTTTTCCTGTGTGGTATCATTGCTGGTTCAGGGTTTCCTGTATGGGTATATGAAACTTCTACCATTTGAAATGGTTACTTGGCTGATCTGTAACATAATTAGCCAGGTATAGAATACGGGGGTGTGGGAGGGCATATGTGTTTTTAAAAAAAGAGCAAACCCAAGGTTTTCTGATTTCACCTTAAAGGTCCCATGCTTCATTGAACCAGAGGCCATAAATGGCTGTGCATTCACTGTATTTTATGCAAAGAAGGACCAGGCTAAATGTGGCAGAAATATTTAAGCTGTTATAATTCAAGGCTGGCTCTAGATAATTGGTTGCACTGCAGTGTAGCATAATGTTTTGTCCTAGTTTGGTTACTTATAAAAGCCCTAAAAAGGGATAGTTGCTGCAGGTGCATTTCAGTGAAAATGCATAAGCCCTACTTTGAAAGCCCAGCCTGATTATTGTGGCTGTAGGAGAGGTCGTCATCTAATGACATCACATTTAGTCAGGCTGTGCCAGTGTTTACAGACTTAAATAGCTTAAGTGGCCCAGCTACAAAACAATTCAGAGATTTCCAAGGGTTAGTTCTCACAGTGTGGCTCAATCCACTGCTAGCTGAGCTGGGCCGAGCTGGCTCACTTTTTTTTTTTTACCAGTCAAATGCTGCAATACTGTTTTGTATGTGTGGTTTGCATGTATACTGCGAATCCACTGGACGTGTCACTGCAGTTTAAGTAGCAAAAGGAGTTTGATGTGGATGACCTCCAGGGAGCAAAATTTAAAACAGTTTCATTCCGTGCGTCCCTGATCCAATGTACGAGTCGGCGCATGTATTTGTAATATAGCGTGGCCGGGGCTTGAATAATTCGACTTTGCAAGGGTAGAGCAATTTCCAGCACAAAGCCTGACACGTCATCCGTCTTGTCACAGAAGAGAGATTACACGCAGCCAGGCCTTAGATGTGGCTCCAGTTCCCAAAGACAATGCGCTGAAGCAGCTTTTAGCCCCTATAGCAGGAATAAATTATCAAGTGGATGGCAAACACAGGAGAGCCTCACTCTGGGAGTGATGGTTGGATGAAGAGAGTGTAACATACGTGACCATTATACCAGATTAAAAAAAAAAAACCTAAATTTAAATGTAATTGATCCCATAACTTAAGACATACTTAACCCTCCATTCACAGCCTCACAGGTTTAAGTCCCTCTTAAACTTACCTGAGGCTGTGTCAAATGCTGGACCAGAAGTTGGCTGGGGGTGTCGTCACTAACTTGGAGTACTTACTGTTTTTTGTGATGTCCCAAAGGGCTGATTTGCAAAATCTAAAACTAGTGACTGGAAAAAAAGCAAAGGGTAGACTTTTCATCCTGACAGGAGCTCTCAATGGTAAAATCTTATTGTTGGAAAAACCTGGTGAAGTAATTTTAGACTTATACTTTTCACCAACTCACTTGTTGACTTTTCTCTCCCAGGTCAGTGAACGGCGTCTACAGAATCGGTCTCTTCGCCCTCAAGGACATGACCAGCGGCACCGAGCTCACCTATGACTACAACTTCCACTCCTTCAACACAGAGGAGCAGGTGCTGAACCTAATTCCCTTTATTTTTTGCTCAGAGTTTTGCGTCCGTCAAAGCTTCTTTCACCATTGACTTCACTTTCCTTCTTTTCGCTCAACAGCAAGTGTGCAAGTGTGGTTCCGAAAGCTGCCGGGGCATCATCGGAGGGAAGAGCCAGCGAATAAACGGCCTTCCCCCGAAGAATGGAGGCACCCGGAGGCTGGGTCGACTCAAGGAGAAGAGGAAGTCAAAACACCAGCTCAAGAAACGAGTGAGTTATCAGCCATGTTTGAGACTAAGACATGGAACTAATTTGTTTCTGCTCAAGGTTTTCTAATCTGCTCTGTTAATCAGATGTATCTTGAATGTAGGGCAAGTAATTGTGTGTCCTGGAGGCACTGGTGGTGTCCTCCAACGGGGTCACACTTTTAAATAAATGTTATTATCTGCAGGAGGAGGAGTCGAGTGACAGCAACAAGTTCTACCCTCATCTAATGAAGCCCATGTCTAATAGAGAAAGGTAAACTCAAGCGTGATTCTTCTAAATTCTTTCTTCTCTGAACATCTTGCAGCAGCTTCCTCTTTTGTAAGCCCCATAATTGTTGAAGGCACCTGCGAAAAAGGGTCAGTCTTTATCAAGATATCTTCTACCGTGTTCTCCCCATCATGCGCCCTTCTCTTTCGATCATCAGGAACTTTGTGCTGAAGCACCGCGTGTTTCTTCTGAGGAACTGGGAGAAGATGAGGGAGAAGCAGGAGCTGCTGAAGAGGGAGGGCGAGAGGGAGAGGGACACCGGCAGCCTGTCCATGTACACCCGGTGGGGCGGAGTCATCCGGGACGACGGCAACATCAAGTCAGGTGAGCACGAGGGGACGGAAACCTCGACTTGAGGAAGAATTTGATGATGGAAAATCTAATTCTGATGCCTTGTTGTTTCATCTTATTCTGATGCCTTGTTGTTTCAACTCATTCTGATGCCTTGTTGTTTCAACTCATTCTGATGCCTTGTTGTTTCAACTCATTCTGATGCCTTGTTGTTTCAACTCATTCTGATGCCTTGTTGTTTCAACTCATTCTGATGCCTTGTTGTTTCAACTCATTCTGATGCCTTGTTGTTTCGTGTGTGTGTCCTGCTTCCAGACGTGTTCCTGACGCAGTTCTCGGCCCTTCAGACGTCACGGTCGGTGCGCACGCGGAGGCTCGCCGCCGCCGAGGAGAACACCGAGGTCACACGAACCGCCCGCCTCGCGCACATCTTCAAGGAGATCTGTGACATGATCACCAGCTACAAGGGTGAGTGAGAGAAAACTCACCTATTAAGCTCTGTTGGTCTGATGAAGCGTTTAACTCAAAACTCTTGTCTGAGCTTCTGCGACCCGCGACAATGGTTTTTCTCTTTCCTCCGTCAGACTCGGCTGGCCAGATACTCGCAGCTCCTCTGGTGAATCTCCCATCCAGAAAGAGGTGCGAGCGCCAAACAGTGCACGCCCACATTTTTTCCGCTTCATTCATGTTTTTTTTTCCTTCCTTCCTTCCCCACCACCATCATCATTGTGTTATCTCGACCATCAGTGTTGCATCGCCCACACAGTGTAACAGTTTTATCACACACGGCACATTTCAGCTGTGACAGACTGTGCTTTGAGTCTGGTCCAGTATTGATAGTCATCAACTTGTTTCAACCAACAACAACTCATTCTGATTTTGTGTCTGTGTGTGTGTGTGTGTGTGTGTGTGTGTGTGTGTGTGTGTGTGTGTGTGTGCGCCACCAGGAACAGCCAGTATTACGAGAAGGTGTCCGATCCACTGGACCTGAGCACCATTGAGAAGCAGATCCTCACCGGCCACTACAAAACCGTCGAAGCGTTTGACACAGATATGCTCAAGGTGTTCCGCAATGCAGAGGTGGGCATGTGCACCAGTAGGGGGGGGGGAAAGAGAGAAAAGAGCTAAGGAGGGCTTCACTTTGCTTCCTTCTAGGATCCCCGTTTGAGCTTCTACACTATCTAAATAGAGGCAAAGTCCCAATAATAGTTTACAACTCCTTCGTCATTATTTCTGCTGGTCTTTAGTCATAAATTAGAAGCTGCCTAGCAGAGCTGTTAAAACAACTTGTGCCACTCAAAAAGAGGTCTCGATTCAGTAGCAGAAGTTTGAATCTCTTTTCGGGCTCCAAGAGCCTCTTAGCTCAACAGACTGAAGCCTGTGTAGAATTATTTTCAGCTGTACTTGTTCCTCTGGCAGCACACTTATGTGTGTGAGTTGATCTGAAGCAACGCATAGTTTTCTCTGACGCAATTGAGTTGAAAGCCACAAAAATAATTTTTCTTCTTGTAAAAGCTCACAGCAGCTCACAGCGTTTTTTCCTGTTGTTTTTTTTTTTTTTTTTTTGTCCCAGAAATACTACGGCAGGAAGTCGGCGGTGGGCCGGGACGTGTGCCGGCTGCGGAAAGCCTACTACAGCGCTCGCCACGAGGCGGCCGTCCAGATCGACGAGATCGTGGGCGAGACGGCCAGCGAGGCCGACAGCTCTGACTCGCTGGAGCGCGATCACGGCCACCACAACCACGGAGGCTCCCACGACAAGGACGACGACGTCATCCGGTGCATCTGTGGAATGTACAAGGACGAAGGCATCATGATCCAGTGCGAGAAATGCATGGTGAGAGCCGCACTGCAAAGCTTCTGTACGGTTCATTGAAAAGTCAATTCAAGCAAACAAGACCTTTTGGAGTTGGATTTGCAGTTTTTATTAAGGCTCAAAAAAAAAAAAATATATATATATATATACACACACACACACACACACACACACACACACACACACACACACACACACACACACACATGTATGATGTTTTTGGCTTCTGTGCATCTGAACAATTGTTTTTGTGGCTGCAGGTGTGGCAGCACTGTGACTGCATGCGTCTGGAGACTGAGGTGGAGCACTACCTGTGTGAGCTGTGCGACCCTCGGCCGATTGACCGGGTGGGTGTCACTGTCTTTGAAGCGCCTTCATTTTATACTTATGTTATTTCAAATCAGCATACCATTCAGTCATATATCACTGTGTGTTTTTTTTAATCGTTTTTGCAGGAGGTTCCCATGAAACCGCAGCCAAGCTACGCTCAGGCCGGCTCTGTTTACTACATCTGCCTGCTGAGAGACGAGCTGCTGCTACATCAAGGTAGACAAAACAAACAAAAAAAAAAGTTACATAAGCAAAGGGGTTCAGCCTTTGCTTTTAGCAACAAAGACCTGCAGAAAGTCTTTGCTGATCCCCTGAATTTTAACTGACTCATATGACTTGTATGGTCTGTACGACCTCTCCACCTCACTGCTTATTAAAGGCTGGTGGTTTTGAATATATATGCTGTCAAGTCACTCTTAGCGTTTTGTGTGTAGCAGCTTTGTCAAATACAATGCAAAGTGGTTCTTATTTTGACCTTTTTTGGCAGGTGACTGTGTGTATCTGATGAGAGACAGCAGACGCACACCTGAAGGCCAGCCTCTGCGGCAGTCCTATCGCCTCCTGTCTCACGTCAATCGGGACAAACTGGACATCTTCCGCATCGAGAAGCTCTGGAAGAATGAAAAGTAGGTTTTTAAGATGATAATCGCAGCCGACACGGCTCCTGCTACTGGCCTCTTTTAAGGCACTGAAATCTGAGACATGTTGAATAGTCTTGGGTGTAGGAAAAAAAACTGTCTTTCTTCATGCTAACTCTTCAGGGGGGAGAGGTTCGCCTTTGGCCACCACTACTTCCGGCCTCACGAGACGCACCACTCTCCATCGCGACGCTTCTACCAGAATGAATTATTCCGCATGCCGCTTTATGAGATCATCCCGCTGGAGGCGGTGGTGGGAACGTGCTGCGTTCTTGACCTCTACACATACTGCAAAGGTGAGGGGGGAAAAAAAACAACCAGCTTGACATATTCTAATAGAATGATGCTACTTTGCTAGTAGTTAATTTTCAAAGCCTCTGCTAAAGATGGATGAGTCACCGACGGTGGCAGGTATAATTTTGTTGCTAAGTATGGAGTCTGACAGGATTGTTAAATTTAGCCTACTTGTGCATTTTCATGACTGGCTTTAATTGGGCCAAATCACATCTGATTACACAGTTGTGCTGCTGTTCTGGGATGTGACCATTGCCTTCGTTACTGACGTTACTGATGTTGTTTTGTCATGTGTTGACATGTGTGAGCATTGGACATACAACCTTTAAATAGGGAAACAGTCCAACGGCAGTTACGCTGTCTACATCGTTGCCCATTACGTGTTCATCTCTTATGCCACTTAGCTGCTGTGGTCCCCAAGAGTCCATTCTGGTCTCCAGTCTCCACCCATTTCCAACTATATTCTCTCCCCAAAGGATTCCTTTGTAATGAAGCATTATATTATATTTCATTGGTTTGCAGATGATCTGTTGGCTTACAAAATCCAAAGCCACATTTTGAAAGAAGATGTTAAAAGACTAACTATCCCATCTGAATAAGACATTTGGACAAGAAAACTTTCTAAATTGTTGCGACAGTGTTGTCACCTTAATTGTTAGTAAACTAGCAATGAATTTTAGGCAACTAAGCTTTGATTTATTCAGATGAGCTCAGCTCTAAGGTGAATATAATATGCGCAAATGTAAAACGCTCAAGCAGCAGCTCTCTGTTTCTTCCTTGCAGGACGGCCGAAGAATGTAAAAGAGCAGGATGTGTACATCTGTGACTACCGCTTGGACAAATCTGCTCACCTGTTCTACAAGATCCACCGGAACCGCTACCCGGTGTGCACCAAGCCGTACGCCTTCAACCACTTCCCCAAGCGGCTGACTCCCAAGAGAGACTTTTCGGTGAGTGCAGGGAGGGACCGATGTTAGGCAGTCTGCTGATGTTTTCCCCAGTGGAGAGATATTGTAAGTTAATGTGGCATTCAGTCGGTGCGGAGGTGGCCCGCGGCACTTTCATAGGTGGAGCCAACTGAAAACAAATTAGGGGAGCCACAACTGTTTTTTGTGTACAAGCCAAACCACATCCCTACCTTAAACTACGTAAACTACCTTCAGGCCTGAGTCTTACGATGATACACTTGTGAGGTTTATGTTTCCTGTTGTAAAACATAATGAGCAGTTTTAAAGTAAAATGTATTATAGTCAACCAGATTTTTTGAATTTGTTTTTGTTTTTTGAAAATAATGTTTTCCATAGCCACAACTGTTTGCAATGTTTCCTAAAACAACACAGCTCTAATTAGTTGCGTTTCCATTATAGTTTTTTTTGCAAAATAAAAGTGATGTTTCTAAAATTTCAACAAAGTACAATTGCGATTTGCAGGCGTTTCCATTGAATGATGTGAAACGCGCCAAGCCGTAATTCTCGTAAAAGCTCGCCCCGCGAGACCCCACTTTGAGGAGGATGGAGGTGCAAAACATTTTGCGATTTTCAATGTTATTTGCTGTCAAGAATGGTGGTTATATTTTTCTCTTTGATTACTTGTAAAAAATATTCTGTCTCCTCCTCCGTCCAAACACAACGCGCCATTTTCACTTGAACTGAACTGGTCACGTGACCCCGTATGTGACGTCCGCTGACGGGTAAATGCGAAGTGTTGAAAAGTGTTTCCATGACACTTTTGTGATATAGCTCTATGTCGATACGTCTGAAAAACCTCCTCATGAGAGCATCAAAAAATTTAGTGATATTTGAGAGGTTTTTCCAAGTTCAGGTGTTTCCATGGCCAGTTTTTTATTGTGATATTTAGGTTTTGCACAATTCTAGGAGTAATGGAAACACAGCTCTTGATGCATGTGTATTGTTTTTGCAGCCTCACTACGTTCCCGACAACTACAAGAGGAATGGCGGCCGGTCTGCATGGAAGAGCGAACGGTCCAAAGGCTGCGAGGACAGCGGCTCCTCGTGCGAGCGCGTCGGCGACGACTTCCCACCCGAGGGCGACGACGGCAGAGGGGCGGAGGACGACGCCGAGGTGTCGCGGGAGCGCGCCGAGCTCGTCCCGCCCAAGCCGAGGAGAGACGGGGGAGACGGCGAAGGGGACGAGGACGACGACGAAGACGACGACGAAGAGGAGGCGCAGGACTCTCAGGAGCGCAAGGCGCTGGAGGAGAACGCCACCGAGAGGATGGGGGAGATGCTGGAGCTCCCGTCGTCCTCAGCCTCCTCACCGCTGCACCACCCTGTGCTGGGCAGGAGAGAGGCCCAGAGGGAGAGGCTCAACAAGATCCTGCTGGATCTGCTGCACAGAACCCCCAACAAGAATGGTGAGGGATCGGGAACAAAGCGGGGGGTAGGTCAACGGCCAAGTGAGGGTGAAAGTGTCTGCTAGCCTGGTGTGCCACATCATTTCATTATTCTTTGACGCTAGTCAGTTATTTTGGGTAAAATGAGGCCATCTGTTCCCATTTTGTACAAAATTCACTTCCTTTTTTAGTGATTTTTTTTTTTTAACAATAATATGTCTTTATCCAGGGTGTTTGTCTTATTGTGCTAGGCCAGGGGTGGGCAAACCTTTTGACTGGTGGGCCACAATGGGTTCTGAAATGTGACAGAGGAGTGTTTTGGTGACCCACCTCATAGGAGGAAAAAACATATCATGTAATATGTAGAAAACGTGATTTCATGTCAACTGAAAATGCACCAAAGCAAAGTTACAACAAAATCAGTGTCTTTGAGGCCCCACGGTGTTTAGCTCTTTATTGAAATGACTTAAAACACTGTAAATGGATGAAATGGTAATGGACTGCACTTATATAGCGCTGCCATGCAAGGGGCTGCCATGCAAGGCGCTGCCAGCCCCATTGGGAGCAATTTAGGGTGAAGTGTCTTGCCCAAGGGCACAACAACGGGCTAGGATGGAGCGGGATTTGAACCGGCAGCCTTTCGGTCATTGGACAACCCGCTCTACCTCCTGAGCCACAGTCGCCCCACAGTTGAAATACAGCTATTATATTACTTACTTACTATTCATATAATTTCATCAAGTTTTGCAGGCCGGATTAAAAAGCTTAACAGGCTGCATATGGCCCCCGGGCCTGAGTTTGCCCACGCCTCTGCCAGGCCATCCGTCCATCCACCATATATTTGATTTTGGGCAAATATCCAATTGTCTTTCATGTGCCATGTTTTTTTTTTTTTTTTGTGTGTGTGTGTGTGTGTGTGTGTCAATCTCTGTGACCCTATTGTGACAATTGCCATGTTTCTCACTCCTGTTGTCTTTTCTCCTTTTGCTACAGCCATAGATGTCACTTATCTCCTGGAGGAGGGCGCAGGGCGGCGGCTCCGGCGACGCACACTCGGATTTGGTGATTTTGTCGGTCGAAAATGAAGTGGCTAAGTCCCGGCCGAGCTCACGGCCTCTCACTTTTACAAGCAAGAGGGGGCTGAAAACGGAGAGACGGCAAGAAGGGAAAAGAGCTCCACCGTCGGTCGTTCCAACCGTCCGACGAACCACGGTGCATCCGTGGGGACCTCTTCCCGTTCACCTCTTCCAAGACTGTTATCTCATCTATGAGAGAGGAGGGGGTTTGGATCCGCTGACTCCACGGTAGTTTCAGCTTTTTAACGAGCCTCCGGGAGCACTCGAAAGAGAGCTGATGCAAGACATTGTGCTTATATATATGATGCAAAACCTTTTTTTTTGTTACGGATTCACGAAAGAAATAACCAATGCACTTAAAAAATGCATCGGAATTTGCAGACATGGGAAGATGAATACCACTAAGATGTGTCAGAAAAGAAACGAGTGGTATGAAGAGGGGCTGGATGGCTGTCGTTTCAGTGAACGGGTATGAGAATGCGGGAGAATTGCTCCCCCTTGTGGGACCTCACTGAAACGACAGTGTCGGCTGAGGAAGGGGGTTAGGCATAGGAGAAATGTAATTTGAGCAGTGTGCTCAGATGCTGCTCATTAGATTAGATAGAGAAATCAAGGGTGGTGAACTGCACTTTTGGTACCATGAATATTGTGAAGCTCTGTGTAATGTATCTATAACGAAAACACACTAACTCACAGTATTGGTTGATGCAGTCAGAAAAAAAGCGAGTTAAAAAAAAATCTGTTATCTTTTTTTCTCCTGTTTTACTGTAGTGACTCATTTAGGAACAGACGAGACGTGGGGTGTGTTTGTTTTTTTCGAGTTGAAGGGACGGCAGGACGATTGAGCGTGCGCTTTTTGTCAGTCCAAGTGTCTTGTCGAGGTTTTTCACTTTCTTGCGAGGCTGTCGAGTAGCGCCCCTCCCCTCTCCCCCATACACCCGCCCTTCATTTGAAGCAACAAGATTCACCAGCTCAACTAAATCAGGCGTGTTTTTTGGGGCCGCAGGGGGGGCAACACCGGCTTAACGCCTTACACAGCCGTGCTCTTCTTCTTCTTCTTCTTCTTCTTCTGCCTTGTGCGCAAGTGTGTGCGAGCGTACACACTTATTGTGTGTCTTTACTCTGCCAGATTTCTTGAAGATATACCTTTAAAAAAAAAAATTAAAAAAGTAAAAAAAAAATAAGGGCTTGATGGCAATTAACAGTTTTAAGAAAACTATGGAAAACAATACTTAACATGAAATGTATCGTGATGGTCATATTTTCTTATATTCTCTGAGACGGGTGGGATGGTGTATACTGTATATCGGGAGGGGATTTAAAGTCTTTATTTGTCTTCAAACTAATGTTCCTAGTTGCCATGGAGAATGTTTTTTAAAAAACAGAAATTGTGATACATGTTAAGACACCCCCTTCCAAAAAATGCCTCTGCTTCAAAAAAAGATTAAAAAAAAAAAAAAAAAAAAAAAAAAAGAAGAAGGACTTCCTGCGAGGTCCTGCAGTGTTCAACTGACAGAATAATGACAAACATGAGACACTGACAGAGGTGGAGAGAAGTCACGGGACGCTGTACAGTGCCAAGTTATGTAAATATACACACTTTACAATGAGGAGTGTCTCCAAAAGCAATATCTTGAACTTAAATTTTGTTAATTATTGTACTGTACAGGACCCAGCCCGAAATGTATTACAGTTATTATATTATTTCTTTGGTTTTTATCACTATAATGAAGACACTTTTTTTTTTTTTTCAAAATGTTCTTAGATACTCATTTTAATTGTCCTGATGACATTAAAGCTGCATTTTTGTTGCCTAGAAGAGGGGTTCATCTATATACTGCATGAGCAAGAGGAATGTCAAACAGACACTTAAGGCATTGGGACGTCACAGTGACTCAGCAATGACAACTTTGTCACTGAATATTGTTAATATTACTTTTTAAGGAGGCTTGCACTCCTTGTTTTTTGCTGCAAAGTGTTGAACACTAAAAAAACAAACAACATAAAAATGTAATAATATTTTTAAACAGTGACAGATGCAGAAATTAAGCTGTCGGCCCAGTATCATGTTGTTATTATTATTTTTTGTTTCTCTCGCTTTCAAATAGGAAAACGGTTCCGTTTTTTTTTGTTTTTGTTTTTTTTTGATAGCAGTCATTGTATGATGCTTGTACTTGTACTCGTGTGGTTTGCGTGATTTGTTTAGTTATTTTTAGACAATCACAAAATAAGATGCAAGCATTGTATATGGCAGACTGGCGGACATTTTGTGATGTGTACAGTTTGTCAATGAAAAAAAGCAACTTCTTCCACTCGTTGAAAGTTTGTAATTATACTTCTTAAGTAATGAAAAATGCTGTTGGTTTTTACTTTATTGTTTTATATTTGTTTTTTGTTTTCTTTTTGTTTTTTAATAAAAAGCACTACATTATTGTGAAAGCACTGTTGATGTGTTTTGAATATAATTAGTGGTCTTGGGCTGAGCAGTTACTAAAATGTAATGTCTGGTTTATTCTGCATTTTTATTGAATTGAATTAAATTAAATTAAATTAAAATTAATAAATCAATTAAATTATATTTAATTGATCATTACATAAACACATTAAAGCTGTCTAGCTTTAATGTTGTGGTAAAATCACAACCCCACTGAGCTGCTACAGTAGATGGTAGCATGACACTGCCACCTCCCTGCAAGTGGATATGGTCTTTATATAATATAAATGCAAACTATCAGCAAATTTGAGCTTTAATGACTACCTTAAAAAAGTGCCCCAGTACGTGCGTATTCCATTTATTCCACGCCAAAGGTTTGATTTAAAAGTTACACATTTGGGCTTTTAACTAATTGCGAGGTCTTTAGATCCCCAGTTTTGTCTGGGAAGAGTGCTGAGCAATTTTCTGACCATTGCAGCTTTAGAATTTTAAAAGCCGCAAACTCTTCTTCAAATTCTTTCTTTCCTTCTTTCTTTCTTTCTTTCTTTCTTTCTTTCAAGCGTGTCAAGGTGTCAAAGTTGGCTCAAAGTTATCGCGATAAACCACCTGCGCCGCAGGTCTGTTGCCGTGGCAACGTCAATAAGGGCGAGCGTTTTTTCAGTTGCTCATGTCGACAGACTCGTCGTTTTCCAGTGAAGGACTCGGAAGTTATCCAGAAAGAGAGCTTTTTAAAGAGAAAGTGTGATTGTGACGGGGAGGCCTCGGCAGGTCGGGGTTAGATCCTCTTTACAGCATGATGAAGTCGGAAACTGCATCAATGCTAGTTAGCTACTAGCGCCTATCTGTTTGTTTCACCCCATTTTTTCCTCGTAGTATAGACGACTTCACAGTGCATTTAGACGTGAACAGAAGTTGCCCCGTTGTTTAGTAAGAGTCCTGTTATTGACTTTTGTGCTCTTTCACTCTTTGCCCATCTATCCATCGACTGATCCTCACAACTGTCATTATGTGAGGGCTGGTTTAAAATGGACAAATTGGTTGTGATTGAACAGACTGTAAGTAACTGAAAAGTAAAATATAAGCAAGGATGGAGTGAAGTACCCAGGAATCTTGGATCTATCCTTTGCTCTCAAGGCCATATTCCAAATCCCCCCTCGCCCCCTCTCTCTCTTTTTCTACATTTGGTAAGCTATCTTATCATGAGGTCCTACGTTTAGCCAAGGAAGTATTTGGTAATTTTGCTAACATGCACTGTTTCCTCGAAGAAATGGAAAATACACCATCCTGCACAGTGGAGATGAACACCTCTGAGCTTTGCTCCCCCGAGGGCTCGGACACCCTGACCCGGAGTGCACTCTCTGCCCATGACGATGATGAAGAAGAGGAAGATTCGGGTAAAGATGCAGCCTAAGATCAACACATCTTTGCACTGGGAAGAAATATAATATTAATTTTTAGGCATATTTGTTGCCCATACCTTTTATGGAGACTCCACCGTAAATTTAAACGTCATGACTGACAGAAGTTCTGCCTGACACTTCAATGTAACTGCAAATGTAAAGTAGGAAATAGTAGGACGTCAAGCGCTGAGTTTCTAAACATATTAGCTGATTTAGAGTCTAATATCTAAAAAAAAAAAAGATAATTACATTAGATGTGCTTTATTTCTTGAAAATACGAACTGTCTTAATTATCCATGTCAATGAGTCACTTGGTATTTAAGTTTATGGAAAATTACATTTACACCAAAATTTTAAAAGAAAACTAAACAGACCCTTGAACAAAATATCTTTAGGAAACTGTGTCTTACTTGTGCTGGAGCGAAACAGTTGAGCATTTGTTTACAGACACAAGGGAGCTTAACCTTTGCATGCCTCTTAAAAGGAAATCAAAATACAAGTGGCAGTAAGAATGGCAAGTCCTATGTATCCAGAAGACAGAATTCTGACTTTAGACTTGTGAAAATTCTCAGAATCATTCTCCAATGAGAAGAATAAAGGGTTCTATAGAAGGGGCCAGTTGAGACACACAGAGCAGACCTCAAAAAGCAAGAGAACAGAAGTGGTACTTCTTGGCCACTTAAAGGCACAATGTCTCAAAAGAAACAGAAAGACAAGGCAGACAAGGCGAACTTGGAGAGCAATGCATTGAGGAGTAGAGTTCTGATGGGCAATATTTCATTTGAAGGTCAGAAGGTTTGTGTCTGTAGGAGGGTGAAGGGCACAGACGTAGCACCTAATTGCATAAATACAAATATAACCACCATAAATCTGAAACTGTATACAAGGATTGATTATTCTCCCTACAAATAAACCATATTGGTGTACTGTTCCACTGCATCTCAGCTCAGACTTCCTTTATAGGATTCTACTGAACAAAACTGTTCAATTTGCATAGAGTGGATTGTATAATGTTACATTGATTTTTTTTGTCTTTCTTTTACTCTGTTTTTTTGTAACGTGTGTTGTGATGACTTTTTATAATAATGAGGGTAAAGTAGAAACACTGAGGAGTCATAAACTGACATCTATGTGTTGTTTTTAGGTCAGAGTCCAGGTGGTCATGCTATCGGTGAGTTGTGTCACCAGCCAATCTTTGACAGCATAGAAGAACTTTTCTGGTAATTTCCTTTGACCCACTTCCCACCTCTTCCCACTTCAGATGTTTATCAGTGCACAGGCAACGTGGAGCGAGACGTCCCCGAGCTTTGTGCTCTTCTGGGCATTAAGGACATCCCACTATTCAACATCAAACGGCCGTCCCCGCCTGTGCTTGACGAAGAGTCAGGTGAACAAGCATCTTAACGTTGTAAAATAAATAATAATATGCGGGATAATACAGATTGCTATGCTTTATTTAATGAGATGTTATCGTTCTATTTGATATTCATGACGAATTCTGGACGCACAGTTGCATTTTTGTCTGACACGTTTTGTGCACATATTTTCACAAATGCACCTTCAGAGTTGAAAAGGTCACAAAGCTACGCTGCAAATCTGTGGCTCGTGCCATTTCTGGAAGTGGAACAGGAGACCGAAGACCCACTCAGCACCAAAAACCTCAAAGTTTCCGGTCAGAACTAACAGCAAAAATGTCAAGAAATAGTTGCATGTGTTGTAGTGGACCATTCCCGCTGAGAAATAGTCTGTTTCTCATGACACTTAGGATGGAAAGTGGATAAGAAAAGCGTTAGAGTGCTCCAAAAGATCCTGCCCTCCTTGAGCAAACTGCAGGGCCTCAAGTGAGTGATGAACTCACCCGAGCGTGGAGAACATTCAAGCCAGCTGCCTCTCCGATGTTCCCGTTCATTTGCCCTGCTGTCCTCTGTCTTACAGGTTTTGGCAGGCAGGAATTAAAAATCAAACGGTGATGACGTTGATCAACACAGTTCCACTGTGCTCCAACCTGAGGTGAGCGGGATCAACCTGCTGCCATTGGTGTTACGCAGTCTGTCGAGAAAGACGGTCAGAAACAGACCTAATGTTGTCAGGTGGCACAACTTAAAAAGCTTCAGGGACATTTGCTAAAGATTTCACTTAGAATAAATAGTAGGAAAATACATATATTTTTACAAATATTTGGTTGTGCCACCTGACACATTTTGGCAGTGAAGTTAAAAATACAGTTAAAAAATGAATTTAAAAACTTTGAATTGTTATTTAATAAATGGGGCTTGTTTAAACACATTGTCACAGTTTCAAAGATATGCATTACATAACTTTTGAAAAGGTTTTTAAAAAATACCTTTTGAGAAGCCTTATTTGTCATTGACCCGTAAACCAATGTTCAACTACACTTTAAGATTCTGTATGAAGCAAAATTAATTTTTAACCAATGTTTTCAAACAATCAAAGACTAACGAGGAGATTTAAGGGTGTAGTGAAAAAGGACATGAGAAAAGTTGATGTGAGAGAAGTGGGTGCAGAGGACAGGGATAGCTGAAAGCAGATGATTGTCTGTGGCGACTACTTAATGGGAACAACCCATATGAGACGAAGAATGTTTTTCACACAACAATATAAATGTATTTCATACTTTGTGAGGAAGTGTGCCAGAACCTAAAGTTCTGGAAATTGGCCCTCTGTGGTGCCACAAAGGAAATGGATGCCCCATTAGTACCTCTTCCAGATTAGTGACAACAAGGCAGCCATTAATCATTTCCTCATCCCTGTTTTATGCCAGGACTCTCGCAATAGAGTCCAATCCCCTGGCGGACCACGTTTACTACAAAATGATCTCTGCAGATACGCCGTGAGTGCAGAAACAGCTGGATCCAGTGAAGCTCTCTTCGCAGCCGTGGCATGCACGTTTGATTCCTGTCATGTGTTTCCTTGCCGCAGCCTCACTCATTTGTCCCTGCGGTGTAATCAGATAGGAGACGAGGGCGCCCGTCTAATTGGCTTGGCCCTCTCCAACACCACGTCTGCCAACAAGAACCTCTTATCGCTCAACCTGGCATTTAATTCAATTGGTGATGCAGGTGCAGCGCACATAGCCAAGGTATAACTCATGTGTGCACATTGCGTGTTTCCTTCGGATGATCCAGTCGCGACCTCCAAAATTACTTTCTTTCTTTCTTCCCCATCAGGGACTGAGGCTGAATCGTACTTTGGTTTTCCTCTCGCTGCTCAACAATCAGATCGGAGACTACGGAGCCACACGTCTGGCTGAGGTGTGTGTCATCATTAAAAGTTCCAGCCTGGTGTTATCAGTCTTGTCAGCCATCGAGTTCTCCTCTAAAAGTCCTTTAATGGACACAGAGATAAATCTATGCAAAGCTTCATGTTTAGCCCTTTGTTTACAACTTTCCAAAATGGGCAACAATTTCTGACCATTCACGTCTTCCATTCTAAGACATTTGCAGAGTTTGCCCTGACCCACGATGAAGTTCTGGAGAGGAGGAAGCTGCTCCTGGAGAAATCGCAGGCTTTAGCTGCAGCCATGTCGTCTCTCCGGCAAGATTCCGACCAGTCGCCTGAGGAGCAGCACCTGGGAGCCAGCAGCACTTCGTTGTGTGGCGGCAAACAGGACGGCAAAGCTAAAAAAAAGGTAACGCGTGTAGGCATTCCACGTGAGCAGGTCAACACATGGAAAATTGGAGAAACCATGGTAGCGTCTGAAACGTCTTTTGACTCACAGGAAGCACCCAAGAAAACCAAGAAGCCAGCTGGTAAAGAGAACACAAAGGCAGGCAAAAAAGGTGATTGCCTCTGATCGGATCAATTTTTTTTTTTTGCAATCATCTGACTGATTTCTATCTTTTTCCTAACTTAAATCTTCCCTATCTTCAGATGTGAAGGCTTCTCAAGGCAAAGACAAAGGGGCGCAGGAAGCTCAAGAGGCAAGCCTTGTGATTGTTCTGCACTTTACAACATTTGATTTTACGTTGATTTTAATACATGTTGAGTAAAAAAAACACATTTTTTTTCTGCAGGATAATCAAAATCCTCAAAACGAGGTCTGGCATTGGCATTATTTTTTCCTCTTTGATTTTTAATTAGGCAAACATTGTCATGCATTTGATGGGTTTCCTTCCTCGCTCCTCACCACAGGCAGAGATGGAGAAAGGGCACCCTCTGCTGGACCCATTGGTGCAGTGCAGAGACGGCGAGGTATTTCTGCCCGGAAACACGAATCTCGCCTCCCTCAACCTCGCAGGTTAGTCAGCAACTGTTCCATTGGGTTCAGGTCATTTTGATTGAATTGAAATTTAATTTATTAATTGTGTACTTTTAACTATTGTGTCGTGGCGTGTATATTTTAAGCCATTTTATTTTATTGTAAACACATTTCCACCCAGGGTATAGATACAATTCATTTGCACTGTAAAGTCTGTTAAACAAAACAACAACACAAATAATTATATGACAACTTTGCCATCTCAAGTTTTGCTCCAAACAAAGTTTCATTGTATCTGTGTGTACATTGAGAACAAAGTATCTATGTTTTTTGAATATTCTTTAAAAAAAGAGTTATGTGTGTGTGTTTTTAGGAAATAAACTTACTACAAATTCACTCGACCCTTTCCGAAAGTCACTAGAGATGCAGTCTGAGGGAGGCCTGCTGCGTCTCTGCCTAGAGGTGTGCTGTGTTTAGTCATTTCTCACAGTTAATATGTTTTGATTCTATTCTATTATAATTTTATTTTATTTGAATTCCTTAAATGCTGTGTCATAATATATCAACGTAAAATAATTTGCATAGGAAAATCCGAATGATTTCTTGTCTCTCTTTCAGAGGAACAGGTTCACCACAGATTGTGGTATATACTTGCTGATTAAGGAGCTGCTGGGACTGAGAGATCCACTTTCATAAAATCCTATCATACTGGGTAGTTCACTGCACCTGATGTCACTGACAGGCTGTGGAAGCTGAAAACAAAACAAAAAAGACAAAGTGGTGCTTTTTTTTTTTTTAAATTTGGAATGCCACTTGTTATTTTCTTTTAGTTAGTTACTTTTTATACAGAGCAATTAAACTATGTGAACTTTGTCAACATTATTATTTTTTTTAAATCTTGTTAAAAATGTTATTAAAAATGTTATTAAAAAAAAAACATTTCGACCCTTTATGATAAAATGTTTGTCAAGATATTTTCAATTGTGCGGACTTCATTACTTTTTTCAAAGTTATCCAGTTCTTAGACAAAAGAAAACGGTAACTTTTCGTTAACTTTATAAAGGGAGGAATTCTCGCCAACATGTCGACCATTTCGCTTCTTAGACGTCACGTCCGCTTTGTGCTGAAAGGAAGAAGCGATATGAACCGCCCGCTTCCGGTAATGCCTCCTTTTCGGCAACGGCTATTTCCTCGCCAACATGCCAGTGAGTATCTACCAGCCACGAGTGTGTAACATTTCGCCTGTTAATGCGGGATTTAAGAGCCGAGATGCGGCTCAATCGGTTCGTAAGAAGTCGGCGAACCGAACAGTGTTCCTCCGAGACGCCTCAATGCAGTTTTTGCCCAAAAATTTCCTACAAATCGCGGAGCACATTTGAGCGCATTGTGATACAAGATGGCTGCGCGCACGCCGCAAAACATGGAGGCAGCTAAAGAGAGTTTTTAGCTGGCGTCACGCGCCGTCCGTGTGCCGGTCTACGGGCAGATTTTACTTACCCGATTGCTGTTTAAGGAATGTGAATGGATGGGTTACAGCATAATCAAGACAGCTCCCTTGTTGCTCAAAGTACGTAGTTCGCCTGCGTTATCTAAGATGATACGTAGGCCAGAGCAGAAGCCTTCGCCACCAGACGGAGGATTCGTTTTGCGAGCCAGTGCTAACGCGGCTAACGGTTAAGAAGTATAAAGTATAAACGCACAACGGGGTTGTCGGCTCATTGTCGTTGGGTGTGTAATGCAATTTCTTCCCAGTCGGTACGCTTTGTCGGAATATTTGTACATGTAAAGCGGTTCGCCGCGAAAATGACGCAGTTGACGGATGTGTAACCTTTCTCTCTTTGCCCTCAAATGTAGCTCGCAAAAGACTTGTTACATCCATCCCCTGAGGAGGAGAAGAGGAGGCACAAGAAGAAGCGTCTCGTTCAGAGTCCCAACTCTTACTTTATGGATGTGAAATGTCCAGGTACAGTCATATCACTCTTATAGGTTGGGAAAACTCACGCACAACATGCGGGATGGTAACTTGAGTAATCTTGTCTTTTTCTTTGTTCTTTGTTTAGGCTGCTACAAGATCACAACGGTGTTCAGCCACGCTCAGACAGTGGTGCTGTGTGTGGGTTGTTCAACAGTCCTGTGTCAGCCTACTGGAGGCAAAGCACGTCTCACAGAGGGTCAGTCTCAACCCTGTCACGTGACTGCTAACTAGTTCAAAACGGGTTTCTGTAGCTGATGTGGAACATTACTGCTGTTGTCGAAATATAAAGATATAGTTTTGGACTAAACGTATTCTGCGCATCACTGGACGCAATGTTATTGAATAGAATCTAATTGCAGTTTGAACTGTTAATTCCTTTGCTCTAAATGCACTGCACTAAATCAATCTAGTCGTTACCCACAATTCCTTGTAGTGAACTCTTACTCGATTGCGTTTCATTGGATTAAATTCCCACCTTGTCTTGCATGTATACGTTGCACTGTCAAGTGACTGGACTGCCTCTATCATGGTCTTCCAATCTCATTCCAGTGCCAGATCAACCTCAGTTTGCAGAAGGGTTGAGCTAGACCACTGGCTCCCCCCTTTCGAAGGCTGAGAACAAAAATCCAACTTTTATCCCCCAGTTTACTGCTGCTATAATGCTGCATTTGGCAGAGGAAACACTGTTAGACCTCATAAAGCCTCCTCATTAAACATAGTCAATATTTGCAGTCATAGCATCTGTGTGTAAACCTGCAGTCGCTAACGTAGCACCGTAGATGTGAATCATGATGGTAATGGGAGGAGACGTTAACCCAATCAGTCACGATGGGGAAACTGTCTCTTGTATCAGCACTACACAGGTGGTAATGTGTATTCTGCGCTCGGCGTGCATCGCATGCACTTTTTCTGTACTGTAGCGCTTCTCTTTTGTCAGCTTCAGTTTGTCATTGTCTCGTCTGGCAGGGTGCTCATTCAGGAGGAAGCAGCATTAGCTGTCCTGCCCGGTGCTGGAGGGGAGAGGAAGGGATGGACTGGTTGATATCGGCGGCGCCACCCAGCGGCCCAATCTCGAATGAGACCCTGAGCTGGACTCCGCGTGGGTTCTGTTTGTTTTGGCAGTTTGGCAGTTGCTGTAACTCCACCCTTCAACCCTGTCTCTCTAAATAAAATAATGTTTTGGCTAAACAAAAAGTGTTTGCTTGTTTCTGTGTCTTTGTGTCTCAGACATAAAAAAAAGAAGGCAGAAGTGCAGATTCTTTTCCTTGTTTGGCGTCTGCACACCCATTATGACAATATCAAACTTTATTTAAACGTATGCTGCCTTTTTACATAGTCACAAAAGTCCAAGGTTTACAGATAAAGCGATAAGTGGCATGGGGATAATAACAATTCCTTCAGTCTGCGTTGGCATTTAATTTTTAATACCCCCCCGAAATGTTTTGAAGCCTAAGGAAAGCATTGAGGTCTTGAACACTTTAAAAAGCTGGGTTATGTACTTGCATAGTTATTTAGCGAGTAGACTGCTGTGTATACAGAAGTTCTGATTTCTTACAGCCAGAAAGAATTAAACCCATCCCAGAGAAATGTTTGAATAGTTTCTGCGTGCATCTTGGTTTCTACCTCTGGATTTGGAATAGCACTACCTATGAATAAACCTTTTAAATTTTTCATAAAAACGCACTCCCATCAACAACTCATCTGTTCAACTGCTAGAAAATGTGTCCCAACAGAACCATTTATACTGCATTATTGGCCGATAACTCCCCTATATCACCTGAGAAGCTTTTATTGACTTCCCATTAGTCACGCTGCTCTACCTGTCAGCGCCCCCGGTAGCTGTATCTGTTTTCACCTCCCTCTCCCTGAGGAGGTGGCGGATTGAGGAGTTCTGCGTGGACAGCGTGCTGGACAGGAGTGGCATCAGGCTCTTGAAGCCCTCCCTCAGCTCCTCCACGTGCTTCTCCAAGGTGTGGATGTGTGAGTCCAGCTCCCCTCTGCAGCTCTGCACCTCTGACAGCATGTCGTACATCAGGTTCTGCATCTGTTTTTTGTTTTTTTTGTTTGGACGGAGAAGCCATCAGAGCATATTAGCTGCAACCTAGCAGAGGTTTGGACCATGAGGGAACGTGAGGGAACGATGCATTCACTTGCCTCTCTCACCTTGCAGAGGTCCACTAGCGAGTTTCCTTGATCTGCAAGTATTCTTTTCTCCATCTTCACTCGCCGCAGCCTATGGCATTTAATTAGTTTGCTATCAGGACTTGAAGGGGACATTTTGCAACACAAGGGATGGTTTTGTTGAAAAACATCGCCCACATTTCCATTACACAAACTGGGAAACAAGCTTGCAAATCAGTGTTGACAGAAACTACAAGTGTGATATGCCTGGGATTTTTAGCTCACAATTGATACAGCTGCTTCTTGTTATTATTATGGCTGTTTAATTATATTAAACAGCCATGTATATCTATATATATGTATATATATATATATATATATATACACACACACACACACACACACACACACACACACACACGCACACACATATATATATATATACACGGTGCCACTGTATATTGTTAATATGCAATACTGAAGGCTTGTCCATATTTTGTTGGTTTACATTCCTCACTTAAATTTGCTCCTTCAGGAAGACTGTTCTCTGGACTGTGTACAGTGTAACTTGTGGTCCCATTGTGAAGTTCTGCGGTGTGCAGGGATGTGGACGGCTTACTGATGGATGGCCAGCAGCAGTTTTCGCTGGTGCATGCGGACTCTGGTGTGGTCTCTCTCTCTCGACAGCTTGGTGTGCTTGTAGATGAGCCACGTCTCCCTCAGCACATTGGCTGCACAGATTTTTATCTTGATAAAAAAGGCAAAAAAAAAGGTGGTTTGGTAGGTGGCAGGGATACAAGTTAAAATGTCTCAGTGCATGTGCATACGTCCATCTCTTAAAGCTAGATTTCTCGAAAGAACAACGCACCTCACTTCTGTCTAGTACCAGTTGAAATGTTTTCATAATTCTAAAAGCAAGTGACGACAGTGGTGCGTAGAGAAAAGGATGAGGAGGAGTTTTACTCTTTCTTTATTTAGATCCGCGGATGAAATCCCTCTATTTTATTTCAATATTTTTTATGTACACGCAGAGCTAACCTTCTTGTTTACAGGTGTGGCTCATGCACTATTGAACTATTGCTGAAGCTCTCTGTTACCCTCTTGGAGATGTGAGAGTCCATCATGAAGTTGTGAACGTGTTTCTCCGCCCTGGTCAGCTCCAGCTTCCTGGCCACCACTGCCACCACCAGCACCGTGCAGCCCGCCCCCTGCAACACAGCAACGACGACACCACGGTGCCACTGTCAGAACTGCAACTAATCTGGCCCGCATGGCGACTCTGACGCCGGCCCGCTCGTCCCACCATAATCCCTGTCAGGAGGCAGATGCTGCGTCCGCAGTAAGTGTGCGGCACCACGTCTCCGTAGCCGATGGACAGGAAGGTGACGGAGACCATCCAGAGAGCTTCCATGTAATTGCTGCTCAGGTCCCTGTAGTTGTGATGTCTGCGGGGACCAGTGTTAGAACATTTTGTAAGATAGCAGGGAATTTTCAGCTCTACAATGAAAGACCCAATCAATCCCCATGGATGGAAGACTATGTGTTCAACGTTACCTCTCGCAGACGTGCAAACCCCAAGCTGCCACGATCCACAGAGAGACGCTGAAAATCATCAGCACGGTCCCTGGGTACGTCGTCATCAGCGTTTTCCCCACAAAGCGGGTGTTGAAGTGGATCTAAACAACCCAGAAGGGGGATACGCCTGCGTCATTATTCTCGCCGGCGGAGGCCTACTCAGTCAGACTATTTAGGATGGCACCTGTCCAATCATGATTACATAAATGCATGCGGAAGGAGATGAGGGACAGAGAGAGTTAGTGATAGAGAGAAAACAGCACTCTCAATCTGGCTTGATACATGGACAAGTGGGTTTGGCGTTGCAGAGATTGCGGCGGGGACACAAAAGGTCATTTTCGTCACTCTCAAATAGCGCTCGTAAGGGGGAAGGGATTAGCCGGGTGCATTACCACCGTGGAGAACAAAGCAGACAAGCAGAGGAGAGAGCTAGTGAAGGGCATAATCAGAGTGTGAAACCACTGGGACTCATGGGAGCGAAACTGTAATAGTCACACCTCAAGGTTCACACCTCTACAGACATCTCGGCCCATCTAGATGTGAGACATAAAGAGATGCGCGTAAACTGTTTGTCGAGGAAGACGCCAGGTCTGCTCCACATATAGAGTGTAATATCACAGGGATTGGCTGTGGCCCGGTGGTTTCACTGGTCACAGGTAAAATGTGATTGGCTGTGTGGCCCAGTGATTATAGGGAAGACACTGCTTGAGAATATTACATTTATAGTTTTCAAACATAAAGAATGACATATAGATGATTTGTGTTTGTGACTTCTAAAATAATAAGAGATTCTTTAATGAAAAGTTGAGCAAAATAAGAAGTTACGCAATCATTGAACTGAATAGAAACAAATGTAAAATGCATCAGCATCAGCAATGCTATCCCCTTGAATTTTGCTGACAAAAGTGACCAAACCAACCCCGTCCACCTCCCACCTTGTTGAGCGCCCCGATGCTCCGAGACGCCGTGTCCGTGAAGAGGCGGCTGTGCAGCATCATGGCCCGGCCCAGCAGGTAGAGCCGGAGGAACATGGGCAGCGCCAGCATGATCTCCAGCTCCGTCTCGGAGAGCAAAAGGCGTGCTGTGGTGTGCTGGAAGGTCTGCTCGAAGTACGCCAGCAGCCCCACCGGATACGGGTGGATGGCCACGGCCGCCAGCTCCAGGGCCACCAGGGCCACGCGGTCGGTCGTCATGGCGATCCGCCAGTCCTCTGCCCCGATGTCGTGGACGTAGAGCTGGTGGAGAGACGGTGAAACGATCGCTCACATTGGAATGTAGCCCCAAGTGATACCTTCAAGAATCATTCCATGGTGGCTACACAGATGTGAGCCTACGGGACCTTTTAGTGGCGGCACAGTTTGATTAAAAGCCCAAAGAGACGAGTCAGCATTAAAAAATGCATAGAAAGAAAAATAAGGACGGGAGGCAATTGAGGTGCGAGCCATAAAGTGAGCATATTTTGATATTAACACTTAGCTGTAATACAACCAACCAGGTTGCAGCTCGTCTCTGTGCCAGTGAGTCCAGCTGTACTTTAACTTTTTTTTTTTTATAGCCCATGCAGGACTAAAATTTATCTCTATTTTCCCCCCCACAGCTAAAATTCTGCTTACTCTGTCACAGCGACTAAGCCATGAAAGTTTAGAAGAAGGGGAGAGAAGTCTTCCCGCCCGGAGGAGCACAGAAGGTTACGCAACAGCCGAACAGATGCTCTACCTGCACCTCGCAGCAGTGGTACGCTATGATGAGGCCGAGCAGGACAATGGTGGAGAAGCTGATGATGGACTTGAAGGCCAGGGAGTAGACGGAGCTCTGCGGGGGTGGGAGGGGGATAGAGGGGTGGGGGTAAGGGATGGGGGTGGATGTGAGAGAGAAACCAAACAAGGCACAAATTGTCGTCGTCAGGTCAGGAGGAAGCCCGGCTGCTAAAACGCAGACGGTGATCCTCAGTAATCTGATGCGCATTTTCTCGAATCCATTTGCCCGAAACGTAATGATCACGAAGGGCAAAGAGCCGCCCGCGTAATCCTCCCTCTGCCCCCCCCCCCTCCCCATCATCTCTGACCTTGCTGTAGACGCTCCAGGAGAGCTCCGTCTCCATCACCATCAGCACCACCCCGAACAACCCCACCGCCAGGGCGCAGTCGTTCAGCCGCTGCCTCTTCAAGAACAGCGCCCTCCTGTGGACCAGCCGCCACCCGATGCTGTGCGTCTTCCAGTAGGTGGCGTCCTTGCTGTCCGCCTTGTGCTTGGGACTGCTCTTGGGGCTGGGGCCCTGGCTGGGGCCGGGGCAGGAGCTCGGGGCCCGCAGCTCGGCCCCCGGCAGCAGGCCCTTGGCCTCGGACAGGTCCTGACGGTACTGAGAGGCCTTGTTGTACAGCTGCAGGTCATCGTCCTTGCTGGTGATGATGATCTCCGGCAGGCTCTGCCGCTCGTGCATCTCCAGGGAGATCTGAGACTTGTGACGCCCCCGGTCCTCCATGTCCCTCAGGTCCAAATGGGACCTGCAGGTGGTCTTGAAGGGCGAGGCGCAGGGGGACATGGGGATGTCGGTGAAGGAGGTGACCCTCTCCTGGAGGACGTGAGCTGCGGCGTTGCGGCCCTTGCACTGGTGGTTTCGCTCCTTGCTCTGTTTGCCTCCGCCGGACTTCTTCTCGCACTTCCTCTCCTTGCCCTTGTCTCCCCTCCGTTTGCAGCGGGGCGACGGCTTGACGTACAGGTGGCCGTTGTAGAGGGGTGCGTTGGCCATCACCTGGGCCCTACTGTCCAGCCACACGGCCTGCTCGGCCGGCGCCGAGATGTTGGGGTGCATCCCGCAGTGCGGCGAGCAGGGCTGCGGTTGAGGGAGAGTCCTGGGCGGAAGCAGAGGCCGCTGGTCCTCCACCTCGTCTCCGTCCACCACCGACAGGTTCATAGAGGGGGAGTGCTCCATGACGAGAGGGCCAGTGAAGGTCAGTGAAGCTTTTTTTTTTACGTTTGTTTTGACAAAAGAACGAAGAGAAAGAGAGGGAATACAGAGAATTAAAAAAAAACCTCTCAAGAGAAATTGGCGAAACATTTATGCTGAATTTCTATATTCTATAAATGCAACTCTCTTCATTTAGAAATGATAAAGAAGATGACATGACCTTGTGAAAAAACTGGCAAATGTAATTTGAAAAGGAACAAAGGAAAATGACAAAAAAATAAATAAAAAATATCTTACCTTTTCTTTCCGTCCCGTCTCCAGGAGAAACGAGGTACTTTACCGAAGTATTAGAGTTTTCAATTGTCTTTCTGACCTGAGAGTCACATCAGTCTAGCCAGAATCCTACGGATGTCCTGTAATAAAATGCCGCCACAAACGGAATTGGATTAAGAAAGCGTTGAACACCGAAGGAAACCCAGATCGCTCCTGCAACCACCGGTGATGTGACCAGATGAAGAAATCCCAAACATCCTCGCTCTGTAGCGTTTAAACTTCCCAGCTGTCCATTAGCAGCCTCAGCATCGCGGCTGCCCCTCCCATACAATCAAGCCGAGGTTATGAACCTATCTGCGTATGACGACAGTCGAGGTAAATACCCAGGGATATCCAGCATTTTCAGGCACTTATTCCCCCCGTTTGTCCACGTTTCCTGCCGGACCGTTTTCCACCATCAGTGTATCCTCCTCAAAGCTGGAGGGGCTTAATGACCGCAAATACTCTAAGTTGCAGATGTTGCGTGGAGCTGTGGCAAAGAATGAGTCATCTGTCAGAGTTTTGTTAGCTGGGATTGGCAGATTTCCTCCCGTGCGTGTGTGCGTGTGTGTGTGTGTCTTCATGTATGTGGACACCAGCTTTTACACAGGACCCCCCCTGCAGTTTTTTTGTAGGAAAAACCCAACAAAGAAGAATTCATTAGACAATGAAACCCTCACTAAAATTAATTTACCTCCAATTTAATTTCTGATTTTACCAGGATACTCTCGTCCGAGCTGCGCATGCAAAAACAGCTTTTTTCTATTTTTTTCAAATGAATCTAATCTTCCAAAGAGAATAATGGTCCTCGATATCAGATGCAGATTAAAAAACTGCAGATTAATCAAGAGAGACAGAGATCTGATACTTATGAGCTTATGAAATATCAAATATGTCACCCCTTAACCAAACAATATGCACGGAGCTGGGTGGGGTATTAAGCATTAAAGTCATGACAATGACATTCAGCATCATTTATTAATCTAAATCCCCGTGACAGATGGGTTGACGGAGTACAGAGCCCCCCCTCCCCTTCCAACGGCAAGACCTGAGGAGCGGAAGGGGTGGGTCACGACGCATCCGGATGGCAGCAGGATGAGGTCTGGCAGTATTTCTAATCTGAAGGAAATGTGTATTGGGAGCACAGTGGGAAGAGCAAGGGCACGGCGGTGATCTGATTGAGATTTTAAGTTCCCTGTGACGTCTCTGTAGATGTAAAATAGATTAATTGTTGTGAAAGACTTAACCAGATGCTGCTGTCTGGATTCTTTATTTGCCTGTGCGTCTACATGCGTCTATTCGCACTAAGAGCTATAGTCTCACACATTGTCTGTGTTTTTACCAATCCTAAACCCCCTTGCTAGCATAACAAAACCTATATAAACCCATGTGTTGTGATAGAGACTTAAAACTAGCTGCTCTGTCCTGTGCCCTGTGGATGTATATATATATATATATGTGTATATATATATATGTATATATATATATTTACAGATACGCATGGGATCGGCAAGGCTTCAAATTAATGCAGGCCTCCAGCCAAGTGCGTGTAAATCCTGACTGCTGTTGCTGGTGGCTAAGTATGTCAATTTGTTTTGCCTCTGCGGCTTCAGGCCAGCGAGTCCTCAATTTTCTTCCTGTAGCTGCAAATCATCCCTTGGTTGCCAAGAAAGTGAAATTAAACAGGGATTGTCAGAGCACTTAATTGCTGCGGCTATGAAATGGCAAACCCGTTCTGTGCTCTGTTTATTAGGATTTGAAAAGCTTACGTCAGCTCTGTTCGGGGATCATTAGGTCGAGGGGGATGAGGAGGATGTCTAATAGGTTTGGGGGCATTTTGTTCTAATCCAGAATTTATGAGTGATTTTTAACATAACACAATTTTTAACACACATATTTAGCATTTAGACATGTAATTAAGCAAAAAGAAGAAGAAGAAGAAGAAAGAAATAAGATAAAACAACAGCAATTACAGGGTGAGTCTGAGGCAAATTTGATTCAAGACCTTCCTGTCAGAAAAAAACTCAAAGTGTATTGTATCAAATTTTTTTCACCAAATTTCAGAATCTAAGAAGTTGTAAGTGTGTAATAGGACTTTTTTTTTTTTAAAGGCAAATTTAATTTTAATCTCTTTTTAAGACCTTTCTTTCTCAATTATCATTAATCTATGATAATTGTCATGAGTCTATGGTTAAATCGTGATCAATCTTGATCAAGTTGACTGGACAGCAACAGTCCACCACTGGTTGCTTGTGGATGCCGATCACATACTCAAACCTGCTCAACTCCATTTAAGCCCCCAAAAGGGCCACTTTGCCAAATCAAACATTGCAGTGAAGTAGATGTATGTCTGTGTGTGTGTGTGTGTGTGTGTGTGTGTGTGCCACTTTTGTCGATAAGACCCTATTAGGTGGGGGAGATGTGTCAGCGTAGCAGAGGGCTAATCCAATTGGCAGAGTGATTAAAAACACAGTGCAGCAGCCTCCGTGGCTGCATTGCCAGGGAAGGGACGGAGCTGTCTGAGACACAGGAGGATGAGCTCCGCCCAGAATCAAGCATTCACACGCAGTCAGCATCACAGTGCTGAGTGACTGCGGTCACCATTAGTAGTTCACTTTATTGTCCAAGCAATGCTGCTGATTCGGATTCTCCTCCTCCAGCCGTCATCACAGCTGTGGCTCTTTTCCGGATCGCACTCTGTTTTTTTTTTTTGTTTTTTTTATCCATCTGCCTTCCAGAATTATTCTTTAATCAGCCTCGTGTCTCATCATCATCCTCCCATTCAGCTGCTTTCAGTCTTCACTGTCGGGCATACTGAGCTTCAAGCCAGCGTGCAGTTAGCCAGTGGGCCACCGGATGTCACCCATGCGTCAGAGCCTCCAATCTGTATTCAATTAATCATTGTTATTTCATTTTCAATGGAGCTTAATGAATTTTCGGTAATAGCCTGGTGTCTTACCAGAAGCTTGGTGCATCACGGGAGCAGGCGAGCTCGTTTATCTCCAAGATATAAACTTTGTGTCAGTTGAAAACACATCTAAAACTGCTGACGCTAAAGAGATGCAGTCCCCTCTGCGCATCTGCACGATCTGCCCTGACCTCACCCCTGCCACTTCTCTTTCCCCAGTTGAACTGGAGTACTTTGCCATCCCATCCGTCCTCTTCTTCCCCCCCTCCAAGGACCACTTTCCATCCCGTGTGTGCAGCCGGGCATGAATCTGCAGCCTGGGACTGCTCCGGGTGTCTGTGACAGGCTGCCTCGGAGAGGGGTAATTCTAACGGCCAGAGGCAGTAATAGGGTAATCTATTATACAGTCCAACTCCTTTCTTCCCCACCTCTCCTCAACTCACCCCCAACCTCACCCCGCCTCTGTCTTACAGCTCCTCCTTGCCGCCGCTGCCCTTGCGTCAGCATCTTTTTTTGAGGACAAATGTGGAGTGGAGACCGGCTGAAAGACAACATTCCCGTCGGCCTCCTGGAGATCCGAGCACTTTGTCGATTAAAACGACCCCGAGACCGAGAGTTCAACCGTGCAGCGCCAGTGTACCCGACCCGATCCTGACTTGTTGAAGTTAAGCACAACTAAGTGTGTCAGGTTTATATTTATATTATTCTATGACTTTCCTCCTCTATTTCATGGATGTCAAACTCAAATACACAGTGGGCCAAAATTTTAATCTTGGACAAAGTTGTGGGCTGTCATTGATATTTATAGAAATAGACACTTCCTCTGGATATAACAGAGAACCTACAGAGAGTAGGGTAGAGTAGGGAGTACAGCCTCTTCTTTACTTCAACAGAACTAACAATCTGTGCATTTAAATGTTTGTGCTTCCCAACTACACAACCCTTATACCCTGAAGTCACTTCCCCTGGTCTGATGTGAGAACATTGCCCTTTAGTGTCCACCACAGTATGACAGTTTTTTTTTTTCCAGTTTTCAGACATGTTGAGATTTTGTCTTCTACCACGTTGTCTCATACTATAAGCTGTAATGGGAAGGTCATTTCGTTGAGTTTTGGGGCTGATTAAAGTTGGGGTTAGGCTTAGGGTTGGGGTTGGGGCTTGGGTTTAGGGGCTGTGGATTAGGGTTGGGGCTGGGCTTTGGACTGGGTTGGCATCAGGGTTAGGGTTGTGGTTCAGTTTGCAGTTGAGGCTAGGATTATTGTTGTTGCCAGGGCTAGGGTTTGGGTAAGGGTTGGGGTTGATGCTAGGATTAGCTTTAGTGTGTGTTTAGGGCTAGGGGCGTGGTTGGGGTTAGGGTTTTGGTGAGAATTGAGTTTGAGGTGAGGGTTACTGTTGGGATTAGGGTTGGGTTCAGGTTAGGTTTGGGGTCAGGGTTGGGGTTTGGGCTGAAATTGGGGTTGGGGAAGGGGTTGTGGTTAAGATTAGGGTTGAGTTGAGGGTTAGCACTGTGGTCATGGTTGGGATTTGGGTGAGGGTTTGGGTTGGGTTAAGGTCCAAACCCCAACACCAAAATTAGGGTTGGGGTTTGGATAAGGGGTTTGGCTTGGGGTTGGTTTTTCAGGGTTTGGTTTAGGGTTACTGTTGGTATTAGGCAGTGGCGTAGTCTAGTCTATTGTAGTGGGTATACTCTGATCGCCCCCTGCCCCCTGTTGTTTGCTCTGACCCGCCCTCATCTTACACATCTGTCCAGTCACAACTACTTCAAAACAACAACAACCAAAATAGTTTCAGTGAACAAGTGCAAAATGTGGTGCAAATACAAATAAATTCTCTAAAGTGGCACTAAAGCAACTGCTAACTCTCAAACAGATCAGAACATAAAACATCATTTTAATCAGATGATTTTTAAGTGGGAAATTGAATGTTGTGTCAAAAAAAACATACTGATATGCATCTTTGCCCATTTTTTAGTGGTTGTACGGTAATTCAGAACCTTTCCTAGTGGTTGTACAGCGTATACCTGCGCATCACGTAGACTGCACCACTGGTGTTATGGTTAGGTTGAGCATTGGGGTTTGGGTTAGGGTTGGGTTGGAGTTTAGGGTTAGGGTTAGGGTTAGGAGTTGGGGTTAGGGTTAGGGTTAGGGTTCGGGTTAGGGTTCGTGTTAGGGTTGGGGTCGGGATTAGGGTTAGTGTTAGGGTTGGGTTTGGGGTTAATTCCCCGAGACACTCTTCTATTCTATTTGGAACCAGAGCTTTGTAATTGTTACACAGTGGAGTGTTAATGACTTTGTAACAAACTGAATCATTCTCTCCATTTTCAAACGTGACTGCCAGATGTCTCCCCCTTTTCCCACTCTGCTCTGCTAACTTGGCACCTTTTCACACTGACAATATTGACATTTTTTTTTGTCTCCGAACGTTCTCTCGATTTAAGTCCCTCCTCCTGGAGAAAAAAGAGAGAGGGGGGGAGAGAGAGAGAGGAAGAGAGAGAGAGGGTTCAGAGCCTCTGTCCATTCCTCTCTCTCCCTGCCAGCGCACGCTGCCTCTCCTTCCCTCTTCCGACTGGATGCTGAGTGGAGGATTTCCAGCAGCTTTCTGACTCAGTTCTCCCGCTCCTCCCTCCCTACTCTCCCATCCCTCCTTCCTCCTTCTCCTCCTCCCGCTCCTGCCTCCTCCGACACCCGCAGCTTCTCCCCCTCAACCTCCGGTCCTCTCCCACTCCTTCAGCCGGCGGCAGAATGTGGCACTCTGTGGCTCTGCTCCTCTCTGGACTCTCAGCCTTGATCCACGGTGAGCCCCCTCGCCTCTACCTCTCTCTGTCCTTCCTCTCTCAATCAAATTGCTGCGCTGCCGGCTCACAGAACGTGACTTCATTGGAAAAAACAGGAGATCGGAGATGGTGCCGATGCTTCGGCTGAAAGAACTGAGAGACTCCGAGAGGAGGAGAAACCCCCTCAGGAGCCAGATGCACCTGTTTGCTTGCTTGCTGGGATTTTTCACAAGTCCGATGTGATTTCTTTGGATGCAGAGTTGACCCCAGGTGCTGGGCGCTGCAGATTGGACGCTTTAACGAGCAGATTGAAAGCAAGTCGTTTCCTCCGCCAGATGACAGAAACAATACGCTAAAGATCCGTGTCTCTGCATCTCGGCATTTCTGTCCTCCATCCCATAAGCCCCCCCCTTTATTTTGGTCAAGTGCGTGTCGTGGCATCTTCGCCCTCCTCCCCCGGCAGAAATCAGGTCACAGATCAATTGGAGTGCAACATATAGATCGCCTCTTCTATTGTGATAGTGATGTGCTGCCGAAGCCAAGCTTACGGGTCTCTGAGCTGTGAGAGTTGTAGCTGAATAAAGATAAATTAAAAAAAAAGAAAAACCAAAACAACAAGCTGATGCTGGATGGCAGGGTGGAGAGGGAAGTGTGGACTTGTCACCCTCAGGCGTGATAAGGACCAGGATGGCGTTGTTTGTGTTTTTGTGACAAGGCTTGGCTGCAAAAGGGAAAGGAAAAGAAGATTTTTCAGAGTTGGCGGTGAAATGCTTAGGATTCCATTTTAGAAATGTTTTGGGAGTGACATTCAGCACCTTATGTGACTCCAAAGAAAATGGTATTTTCAGATGCAACAAGGCAATTTTGTATGTCTTTTCTTCCATGCTGCAACGATGGAGAATTTACTTAGCATGGGGAGGCTTGGTGTAAATGTTGGAGCTGAAAAGATACAGGATCAATCACATCATCCGTCACGCATTAAGCTTGTTTTGTGTAATTGTGTTTCTTACCCTGAGCATTCTGCACTAATGTCATTTTACAGGTCTTACCGTCAGTTATGGTAACAACTGTACGGTAATAACTTGATAACGTTTGTCTGCAGACTCTAATTGCATTTCTAGCTGTTTAGCAAGCGCTCTGTGTGAAGCCTCTGAATAATATTAATATTTCACACGGACAGAGCAGCTCCTCCCTGTAATTCTTGCATAGTTGAGAACCACAAAAGTTTAGAGTTGTGTGACTAATGTGATAAAGGATCTTTTTTGTGTGTAATTTCTTCTAGTTTCATCAGAAATTCCCCTTCTGACTCTGACTTTAAAACCTGCACTTATTTAGTCTCATTCCTCTGTTTTTATAGATGAGGAGGTTTCAGTCCCTCCGGGTGAAGTCTTCTCATTTAGCGTTATGATTTTTGTATTTCACTGGCTGACTCACAACACATTTGATTGCCCCCTCCGCCGCCCCCAGGAGGTTCATTGGTCCCCTTATTGCCGTCATTTCTATTCACCTCGCAGCGTAGTCAGACTTAATTTTTCATTAAGGAAGTCCTGACAGGACGGAGAATTTCTTGCCTGGAGCTTTCGATGTGCTGCGCGCTGCTTGCTTGCAGGGCAGAACGTTCCATCTGATCTAAACTCTCTCAAATCTCCGGACTTCCAGTGTCGCTGCAGGGTCCGCACCAGAGGAGCCTGCTCAAGAACCTCCTGAAGGACTACAACCGGATGGAGCGGCCGGTGGCCAATGACTCGCAGCCTCTGACAGTCGTCTTCACTCTCAGTTTGATCCAGATCATGGACGTGGTGAGTGGCTGTAGCTGCAGCTCATGTTGACCACTCTGGGTACTGCGGGCTGGCAGACGTGATGTGTGGTTGCCGGCTGAAGGGAGATTAGTGCTGGAACAAAAGGGCAAGAAAATGACTTGGAGGGCTGTAATCAAAATTAATTTCACCACCTTTTTCAAAGAATAATCTGCATGTCTTAAATGCCAATGAAGTCCCTAGAAATGAGAAAAGTCCATCTTAATTATTTTACTTGCTCTCCTTTTTTTTTTTTTTTTTTTAGAAACTTCTGGAAGATAAAGAACATTGTAACAAATGTCTTTACGCCTTGCTGTGGCTGTGACTCTAATCAGTCTGCTGAAATAGAATATGGACATTTATCGCTGCCATTGTGTCACAAAGGACATAAATTCCTCTGCCTGGTTAATGAAAAACCACAGCCAGCCAGGTGTTGGTTCCACCTTGGCTGTAAACAGAGGGCGAAATATGCAGTTTTCTGAATGTCTTTGGATGTTAAATTAAATTATATTAAATTAATTAATTAGATTGAAAATCTATAATCAGAAAATGGGAATAATATGGGACCCTAAGAAACGAGGGAGTTATTAAGCACTGGTTTTGAAGAATATGTGTGTGAATTTGATTTAATTGGTGCGATAAAGATGTTTTTTTTGTTTTTTTTGCAGGATGAGAAGAATCAAGTTCTCACCACTAACATTTGGCTTCGCATGGTAAGAATTCATGAGAGGCTCTCAGACAATAATGATTTTTTTTCTCTACTGCTACGATGGGGTGGGCTGGATTTCTGTTTGATCTGAGCTGTGCGCTGTTTAACATGTAAATGAAGTTGTTGACCCACAGGGCGCGAAATCCCACGATAACGTCTCTCAACAATACATAAAAAGGAAAAAACACACACTATTCATTATGATGCGGCTTAGCTCCTCACACGTCAAACAAGTAAACGCTAAATGCGAAAGTCACGCACATCAAGCGGCTTGGCCTGTTGGTTTCCACGGTTACTGACTGTCTCTGTGCCTGCAGAGCTGGTTTGACCACTATCTCCAGTGGAACCAGAGTGAGCATCCGGGCGTGAAGAACCTCCGCTTCACAACGGAGCAGGTGTGGACGCCTGACATCCTGCTCTACAACAGGTAAAACACCTCAAAAAGTAAAAAACAAAAACAAAAACGCCAACCCCGTCCAGTCACATTCCAACTCCATCTTTCCCCTTCCTCAGCGCAGATGACGACTTTGACTCCACCTTCAAGACCAACGTCCTGGTCAACTCCAGCGGCTTTGCCGAGTACCTGCCCCCAGGTGTGTCTCTTTTGCCTCTTTATCATCCTTTCACCCGTCTGCTCCCTCATTACTGGGTTCATTCGCGCTTATATTCTCATCTCCCAGTGGCAGCAGCAGCAGCAGCGGCAGCGGCAGCGGCAGCAGCAGCAGCAGCTCATCTCGCAATCTCTGCATGTCTCCCCCTGTTTGTACTCTTGACATTAATATTTTATTAGCATGGAACAGCATCCCCCTTGGTTCCCCGGCTGGTAGCATGTTTCCAAGCGCCTCCTGTGAGTCGACTCCTATAAATAGGGAGGCGTTGGAACACTCCATTTCCTGTCTGAGCACCGGGAACCTGCGCGCCCCTGTGAAGGTAACAGCTCCCCTGAGCCCCCCCGGCGAGTCTTTGCTACCCAGCGTTTCTTTGTTGCACCCCCGATTAGTGCAGGCTGAGGCTCAATCCCCCGGTGCTCAGGTGATTTTTTTTGGCTCCGCGAGGTGAAAGTCAGAGCGAAAAGCCGTCCTATCAGCTGCTCTCGGCGGCCACATGTATTAATAGGCTGCCTCTGGATGTAAACACAGCCTCCTTGATGCTGCGATTTGGATCCGAGCCAATTAGGGAGCAGATACAAAGATGGTGCCGAACGGAGAGGAGGAGGACTGGAGCTGGAGAGATGTGCATAAAATTGCAGAAAAAAAGAAAAAGCGGCACTGCAGCTTGTTTCTGACTTCCTCGCACAGCCTGGCTGCAATATTTTGGATGTCTTTTTTTTCTTTCTTTCCGTGCCAGTAAATAAAAAGGCAACAGGTCTGTGGGTGGCAGAGCAGGAGGATGACACACCACCGTAATTTGCAGAGTATTTCTGGCAGCCGGGAGAGATAAAGGCGATGCGTTTGGCAGTAAATGGCAAAAAAACCCACAAAAAAACAGGAGATGAGGAGGAGCGTCGAGCTTCCGGGGATCAGATCTCCATCAGGTGTCATCTGCCGGCAGGAAATCTCGCGGCTAATGACGGCGGACGCTATTTGAAAAACGGAGACGGAGTTTTGTCTTGACGGAGAGAGAAAGCGACGAGAGCGGCTGCCGGTTTTCGCTTCAAGGTTACCTGCTGCCTGCGAGAGGCAGCTTTACAGAAATATATTAGACACACACGCACACGCACGTGCACCCTGCATTTGGGCTGCTGCATGGATGAGCGCTCTGCACAGGTGAACAGGCTCCTCTGTCTGGCATCAGAGCAGCCTGGTCACCGGTGGTGCAATTAGAGAGACACCACTTCCACGGGTGGAGGGAGGGGGCGCTGTGAGGAGGTGGGCTGAGGGGGGCTGGCGGGTCAGCGGTCCAGGGGCCACACACAAAAGAATTCCAAGCACACTTTCTTTCCTCCCGGGTCACTCTTGTGATCAGCCTCTGCTTTGAAGGCTCTAATCAGCCTCGGTGACCTCGGCGCCCTGCTTTAAACCACTCGGCTCTGCTTTCATTTCCCTCCACATGCGGGCTTTTGTTATTTTATTATTTCATTTTTTTATTTAATTCCAGCCTTGGCGGGAACGTCCCTGAGGGCCGCACGTGCAGCCGTTTTGTTTTGTGTGCAACAGATTGTGTCGACCGGCTCCGCTGGTTTATTTCAGTAATAACGTTGAAGTGCTGGAGTTTTTCAGTCGCCGGCTTCTTCTTTTCTTTTCTGAGCCGCTGCTGATGCTTTCCAGTCCGCTGTCGATGCTTGGTTAGTGGCTGTGTGCAGTGCAGAATGACTTCTTTTAAACCTGACAGGGCTGCCAGTCTTTTTTTGTGTGTCTTTGAGGCAAAGTTATTTCTATTCTATCCTGCCCGCCCCTCCTCCAGACCTCTGACTCAATTTCAAAACCCTAAACCCTGCGTAGACTCGCAAGATGTAAATAAAGGACCTTTTTTTTACCCCTGCAAAAAAACATTTCCATCTATAATAGTCTGAAAAAAAGGACTGCAGCCAAGTGCGCTGATGCATGAATAAAAGATTAATTCTGCCAGTCAGTCAGTCAGTCAGTCAGTCAGTCAGTCAGTCAGTCAGTCAGTCGACCTCAGGCTTCTTCTTGCTACTGCAGAGGAAACAGGGCTTCATGCTGCCGTTTGACCTCCTCCTCACTCAGGAATCTTCATGAGCACGTGCAACGTGGACGTCCGCTGGTTCCCCTTCGACATTCAGAAGTGCGAGCTGAAGTTCGGCTCCTGGACGTACGACGGGTGGCTGCTGGACCTGCAGATGAGCGACGCCGACGTCTCGTCCTACATGGCCAACGGAGAGTGGGACCTGATCGGTGAGCGAAGCGAAGCTCTCAGAAAATCCCACAGCCGTCAAAGAGGCCCAGAAAACGATTTTTCCTCCGCCTGGCAGGAGTCCCCGGCACCAGGAGCGAGGCCTTCTACGACTGCTGCAAGGAGCCGTACCCGGCCGTGACATTTGTGGTGACGATCCGCCGGCGGACGCTCTACTACGCCCTGAACCTGCTCATCCCCTGCGTGCTGCTGTCATCCATGACCCTGCTCATCTTCGTGCTGCCGGCCAACTCGGGGGAGAAGATCTCGCTGGGTGAGCTGAACGCTCGAGCGTAGCGCAGAGAAAACCCTCGTTTGCTCTGTCGACGCCTCGCGAAACATCGGCTGCTGAAATGTTGAAATGTTTTGCAATGCGTTGTCTTCAAGGTCCCTTATTGAAGCAATATAAAAAAACTTACTGAAAAAAGTAATTTAATTTAGCCTGAGAAATGAGGCACAAATCCTCATTTTATAAGTCTCTGGGTTGGAAAGATGGCCTTTGTGATGTCACAAAGGGTGCTGATACTAGGTCACAGGTTGAATGACAAGCCCCAACACAGATGTTTGCAACCCCCCTTAAACAACAACAGTTAACAGTGGCTTCAAATATTGTTTGCAAACAGAGGACTAAATGTCCTGTTTTCTAAAGAACGACAGAATTTTGGGGGAAATTTTGTCACAGATGAAAAATGAAGATATGAAAATGATGTGAGAAACCTTTAAAATCCACAATAGTGCGACTAGGACAAATCAGAACACAGATATATTTTTTTGTTGGTTACACAGAGGCACAGTGCAGTACAGACGAGAGTTCAAAGCAAAACAAAAATTAACATACAGATATTTTCGACCAGGGTGGAGTAAACATCACATTCTGGAGTAAAAGTTCTGCCTCTTTTCATGGTGTTAGCTTTACATCAATGTCACAACCACAAAAAGGAGAAAAGAAAAAGTTGATTCCCTCAACAATCGACCCGTTGAGAGCTCACAGTGAGCAAACCTCACCAGAATAAAGGCAACAAATTGAAGAGCTGTCAGTGAGAGACGGCCGGGGGGCAGGATGAGGGCCGCCGGAGGCTGGGGTGGGGGGGGTGGGGGGGGGGCATTGCAGGATGAAAAATAGATAAATTAAAGTGGGGAGGGAGGGACGGAGAGGTCCGTGGAGCTGATGTGACACGGGATGTGAGACAGGAGGTGAATTTCAAAGTGGAAGAGTGACAGTCGCACCGATGAACAAAGAGAGAAAAACAGAAAAACACACCACAACTCGATGGAGGAGTGATAGGACAAACTCCCGCAGAGAAAATTTTAATTTGTTTCCAATCATTTTCGCCGCAGTCGCTTTGACAGAAACTGAAATTGAACAGCGAAAAAAAAACAAATTGTTTGCAGGCCCATTACTGACACCGCAATATTAAACCTTCGACCCGTCGGCCGGTCGCGCGCAGCGTAGAATCTGAGAATAATCCCTCCTACTGTGGACGAGCGGCTGGACGGGGAAGACAGCCACCATCCCGTCGAAGCACTTCCTCCCGGCAGGATGCATTAGGCTGCAGTTAATGTATGCGCAGAAGGAAGGAAAAAAATGCCGAGCCTCACAAACACGGCCAATTAACCTATTGATGTAATTAAGGCGAGAGATTAGATTGGGGAGGGGGTTGTGTGAGGGGAGGGGCGGAGTTTAAACACTGCCTTCCAAGAAAATACGCTCCATTCCACAGAGGGGAATCAAGCGGCTGAGCCTTCTGTGGTTAGAAATGAGTAATTCCCAGGATTAAGTCAAAGTAAATAAATAAATAAATAGAAAAAGGAAGCGTTTTAATTTTCCTTAATGTCCTGAAAAAGGGGGGAATCCATATTTTATGACGCTGTCAGAATTCAACGCTGAAAAAATGGGTGACAGGTTGTGCCAGCGAAGCACTCTTTAAATTTGCTCCCGGGCAAGGGGTGAGGTGAGACTGATGGCGTGGAGGCGCATAAACAATGATAAAGGGCGGCCGCAGGACAGAGTTCCAGCCACTGGAGGGGGCTGGTGGGGAGGCAGGGAAGTGGGCGGGGTTGGCGATCAGTTCGCAGCAGCAGCAGCAGCGCACAGGTGATTTATTATTGCTGGGTGAGAAGTAATTTATGGTCAGATATTAACTCACCTGAATCAAGGCTGAGCTTTTATGGCCGGACTGAAGGTGGCGCCGCCGCTAACTGTCTGTCTGTCTGTCTGTCCGTCTGTCTGTATCTCTGCAGGAATCACCGTCCTGCTGTCCCTCACCGTCTTCATGCTGCTGGTGGCAGAGATCATGCCGGCCACATCCGACTCGGTGCCCCTCATAGGTAGGTGACTGAAGCCGCCCTGCACGCCAGGAAGATCTGCCAAGTCCCTTAGATAAATTCCAGAACCCCATTTGAGGTAATGGTGCTGTTAGTCCGCCTGCTCGTTAATTCAAAGCGCTGGAGAGATTCAGACGATGAAACGTCTTGTGAATTTAACTTTACACCATTCCTAAGTTTCTGAGTGCGGTTTAGTACAAACCTAAACATCATTTTTTTCCCCATCGGGGCAGACTGATGAGAATGTTAGTGATGGAAGTGTCAGGGCTTCAACGCACAATGAAAACTTCAAATGCTGCTATCATAGAGAGAATTTTGCCAAATGTGGAAGCTTTCCATTTTAGTGAAATTAAATGAACATTTTAAATTAAATCACGTTTTTTTTTTTTTCCATTTCAGATGCTTAACATTGGTAGGCAGGCATTTGTGGAAGCACAAAGTGGCCTTTTTTCCCCCACAAAAACAATTAGTCTGATTCCTCCGAGGCGGCTGCTTCAATGACACAGTGCCGCCGTTTCTATAAGTCAATTAGGTTTAGTGGCTGTATAATGCAGACTACAGACTGCATCTTTCTGTCAAAGACACAAATCCTGTTCGCTGAAAAATACTTTTAACGGGGGTGCGATGGGAGGGGGACGAGTTTCTGCGCGGCAAAGTGCTGCGTTCAGCATAACGGCGGGGAGCCGAGCCAGCAGCGGGTCCCGGTGCTGCGAGAGAGATATTTCAACTCGGTTCATTTCCAAAAATTCGGAAGAAAAGGAGCCGAGTGGGAAAATGGGGCCTCATCTCTTTGGGTGAAGCAGCAATTGGCTTCCTCTTCGCTCCATTTCCTCGCCTTTGTTGCTGATGACAAATTACCATAAAGTGTCTCCACTCCCCCCTCAGGTCAGTACTTTGCCAGCATCATGATCATCGTGGGGATGTCGGTCATCGCCACCGTGGTGGTCCTGCAGTACCATCACCACGACCCGAACGGAGGCAACATGCCCAAATGGGTGAGTTGTGTGAGCTTGGCGACCCGCCTCGGGCGCCACGGTCACGAGGTCCATGCATCCCGCCACTGCCGCCGCCGCGTTAATGAGTGATGGCTCCACCTTCGCCGAGCTTTCATCACTCTCCACCTCGTCACACCTCCACTCTGCCACCTTCGCTTTATCACACCGTACCCCCCCGTCTGCTCGGCTTCCCCTCCTTCTCTCCGTTTCATTCTCCGACTGCCTCCCCGGCTGTGAGTCATCCGGCGACGTGTCAGTCTGTCTCAGCTCGCCGCTGCGGCAGACTTCAACCGGAGCGCTTGTTCAAAGCGCTCTGGATGTTGTGGGCGGACTCCCGTTTTGACTCGCTCCCCTCGCTTGGTTTTTATTTTTTTTGCCTTCTGTTCCCTCCTTAAAAGAAATGCGCTGTGTCTTCAACCAGAAGTTTTTTTTATCCCTCTGTAGGAAGTTGTTGATACATCAAGAGAAGAAAAAAAAGAAATCCCGGTCGATCGAGTTTCCAACCAGGAAATCAAGCGTGCGAGGGGCCACGGCTTGATTAAATAGTGAGCGCTGAAGCTCTGCTGATCCGAGGAAAAGTTCTTTCTGTTGCCGGGTAGCCTCTTTAGACAGTCTGATGGCCAATTAAGGAGCTAGTTGATGCGGTTCAGACGAGCGCGGTGAACCGGGAGCGACCATAACTGAAGCTCTAAAAAGAAAAACAACGTCAACAACACCGTTTGCCAGCCGGCAAACTCACTCTGTGGCGGGAGCTAGCTGAGCGGCTATCAGGACGTTAGCTCCCCGTCAGACGTCAAGCACCGCTCTGTGTACGCTGTTGGCCCCCCCCAAAAAACTTGCCTGGGATATGCGGCGTGTCCCTGAAGTGGAACAAGAAGATCAGAGAAACGTCGCAGACAAGCGTTGACTCGACTTTTCAAGTGACGGATCTTCCAGGAAAAAAAAAATATAAAAAGATTTTCCAACTTCAGCCGCAGCAAAGCGAGAGCGACGGTTCACCTCCACGGCTCACGTGCACCCATCATGTTTTGGCGAGGGAGAGCAAGCAGAGTGAGGGAGTCAGTGGAAGTGCGGCACGCCAGCGAGCTTTTGTTCTGACATGTGAGTGAGGAGGTGACAGGCTCAGATAAAACAAACAAACAAACAAAGTCAGATTTTTTGCACATTATGTAGCTTTCAGAGTAGTTCCACCATCCACCCACACATCCACCCACACATCCATCACTCCTCCTGCACTCAGGGTTGTCGGGGCCACTGGAGTGTGTAGCAGCTGTCTCAGGGCGAGGGGGCGGGGCTACACGTGCCACAGCCAGACAAACAACCATCCACACTCACACAATAGCAGTCAGTGTGTTCGCCTGACGTGCAGGTTCTTTTGGACGGTGGGAGGAAGCGGCATGCCTGGGGAAAGGCCACCCACTTACCCACTTACCCATACACACACACACATACACACTCTATCTGTGATGCAGCATGCAAAAGCACAGGTGTTGTTTAAAAAAGCCCTGACTGCACTTTGCTTTTCAAACACCTTGATACCCAGTTTAGTAAATACCCAGTTTGAGCCGTTTACAGCCGATCGTAGTTTATATTCCTGCCGGAGTGCATTACAGGCTTATTTTAGACCTCAATGTAATCCCGACGGTCGATAACAGTCGCTTCTCCTTTTTAAATTTAATGCCCCATCTCCTCGGCGGGAATTAATCCTCCTTGCCTCGGGTGCCGACGACGACCTCATGCTCTCCTGACTTAAACAAATCCAGCCGCCGCCTGAATCCGGTCGGAGGCGATGTCGATTCCGCGACAAACGAACTCCCCTCCTCAGGCTTTTTAGGCGTTGTGCAGGGATCATAGAAATGCGTGGGCGGTCTCGACACTCACTCCCCCCCTCCTCCCTCCCGCCATCTGAAGGTGCAGCTGGTCCTGCTGCAGTGGGTGGCCTGGTTCCTGCGCATGAAGCGTCCCGGTGAGAACGACAACCCCGAGCGGCCGCCCTGCGCCCCCCACCTGCGCCGCTGCTCCTCGGGCTCCCAGAGCGGCAGCATCCCCAACCCGCCGGACCACGGCCTCCACCCGCTGCACCCGCAGAGCCTGGCGCCGCTGCACGCCGGCCACCCCCACCTCCACGCCCAGTCCAGCGCCAACAACAACGGAAACCTCCTGTACATGGGCTTCCAGGGGCTGGAGGACCCGTCGCTGCTGCTCGCCGACGCCGTCCCAGAGGAACAGCGTCCCGGCGGGGTCTGAGGGTCGGCGGCAGCCCCCGCCGCACCTGCCGTCCCAGTTCTGCAGCTCGCCGCCGCCTCCGCCGCCGCCGCTGCCGCCCCCGTCCAACATTGACACGGGTTGCCCCAGCACCGTGTCCAGCGGCGGGGGTTACGGGATGGGGACGGCGGGTCTGGGAGGGTGCTCGGCGGCGGGGCTGGCCGACCCGCAGCTGCAGGCCATCCTGGAGGAGGTGCGCTACATGGCCGACCGCTTCCGGGAGCAGGACGAGGCCGAGAGCGCGGCCGACCAGTGGAAGTTCGCCGGCGCCGTCATCGACCGCCTGTGCCTGGTGGCGTTCAGCGTGTTCAACATCATCTGCACCATCTCCATCCTCATGTCTGCCCCCAACTTTGTGGAGGCTGTTTCCAAGGACTTTATTTAAAAAAAAAAAAAAAAAAAGCAAAACAAAAACCAGAAAAGAAAAGAAAAAAAAAAACTAAAAGGAAATGAGAGGGGGAGAACCGTGCAAGAAATGGGTGAAGGAAACTGAATAGATAATGAAGGATGGAGCGGGCCACGTTCCAAGGAAAGGCAATTTCCAACACTGTCAGCTCTGATGCGACTGGAAGAGAAAGAAAGAGAGAGAGGGAGAGAGAGAGAGAGAGTGGAAAGGGGAAAAAAAGGAAAAAATCAAAACAACAAATGGTTTTCGTTGCAATACAGTGTGCTGGGTGACTGCTGTTTGAGTGGAAAACAAATGTGTATGACGGCGCAGAGTGAGCGTAAAAATGAGATTATGGCCAACAGGGTGCATTATCGGAACCTCGACAAGGTGAAATGGATTCTGCTAATTCAAAGACTTTCCCAGCGAAATTAGGTGAGCGGCGGCGGCAGAGATGGGGGAGGGGAGGGGGCGGGGCACAAAGGAGAAAAAAAAAAGGAAAAAAGGAAGGCTGCAGACCCGGGATGCAAACGTGAGCGCGCGGGAGAAGTAATCAGGAATTAGATTGGAAGATATAAATCAGACGCTTTATGTTCTCGGGGAGGAGGAGAGGGAGCCACTCTTCACTCCCACCAGTTGAGACAAGGCCGCATCACTTCACATGACGTGAGGGGGCGAGAGAGAGAGAGAGAGAGAGAGAGAGAGAGAGAGAGAGAGAGAGAGAGAGAGAGATGGTCTTCTGCAAGGACAGAGAGAGAGAGAGTAGGGAATAGGCTGGAAAAATGAAAAGCAGGAACCCAAGATCTTGCAGGAGGAGCCCATGCAGGATCTCATCCCTCCCTGCCGCCCCTCAATCAAGTCCAGCTAATGATCGTCCAATCCAGAGACACTGGGGAACCTCCGAGGCAGATAAGCCGCTGCAAGTCCGCCGTCCCTCGCTCGGCCTTCGTCTCCTTGATTGCCAATCTGCAACAATCAGCGGCCGATGGGAATGCGTCGCGCTTTATCGTGAAATTGGGAGGCTGCGCGCGTGAGCCTCGGCACAGTTGGAGATTAACGAGGTGCAAAGCAACCACCTGAACGCAACGGCCAGAGGTCGTTGTCTTCGGCAGGCGAAGGCTGGTTTGGCTTCCGCGATCAAGGCGTGTGGCTGAGGTCGGCGTCAAAGGATTTTTTTTTACATCGAGAAGCGATGTCCTCGTCGTTGTTTTGTTTCAACCGTTTGCCTCACACTCTGCCACCCGTCTGTTTTATAAAATGGATAAGCGGGCGTTAATATTCATGCTACTGCCTCCAGTCGCCAAAGTGCTGATTTAAAAGGTTAAAGTTAAAGCGTGACCTTCAGCTGGCCAGCGTCGGCATAAAACGGTATCTGATTAAGGGAACTTGTCCCATATTATTTGGGTTTATGGGAGCAGAACTTTTTTCTCTGACCTTGAACACGCCCCCCCGTTGACTCCGCCCTCCCCCTCTTAACCCCACCCGTCCTGCCACCACATTAAAACCACCGACAGATGAGACGAACGACGATTGATTGATTGAAAAGTTTGAAATGCTACAAACTTGACCTGCCCAAACGGTTTCTAGAAATCAGCCCTTTGTGATGTCACAGAGGGTACCATTCCTCTTCCTACCTCCAACCTGGGCTGCAGCCACTGCCTCCTTTTGGCTCCTTCCAAACGTGTCGACGGTTCAGCAAAGCATCAGTTCTAGCTCGAAGCTAAAAAGAAAAAAAAAGCCTGTAACAAAAACAGAATTTTTGCAAGCAGCTGCAACTGAGCTGGGCTGTTCCACTGTCGACCCAGTATCACTTCCTCGGTTGAGTGCAGGTGGTTTTAATGTCGTGGCTGAGTGACATGCAGATTGAATTGGAGATTGAAAAAGATTGGAAAAGTCAAACATTGACCCCCTTTAGCCTGATATGGTTCTATAAAACACACCTACCCACTGTCTGAAGTTATGGAGTTTCTCAAAAATGCCCAACGGTCAAATTTCACATTAAAAATGGCCCATTGTGACATTTTATTACGCTGGAGTGGTGAGCGTCTCAGAGCTTCATCCAGCGCTCACTCTGCTCCTCGCCGCTGGGTGTCCATTAAAAGAGGGCTAATGGTGCAGCAGTTAATGAGGCACTCGTTTGGAAACGGCCCAGATTAAAAGTGGGGGAAGCGAGTCTTTTTTGGGATCCACTAATTTGCCGCCAACAAAGCTGCAAGTTTCTCCAGGACGGAGTTCACGGCAGGTAATTAACTCGGCAGTTAGTCACTGACTCAGCGATAAGAGTCATGCTGCTCTTCGATATCACTTTCCACGTTGTGACAAATGGCCACCAACACTCTTAGACTGTGTTTAGACTGCAGGGAAATCTGATTCAAATCAGATTCCCTCTTCAATACGATTTTCAGGGCTGACTGTCCACACTGTTTTTGGCAAGTGTCCAAATGGGATCTGGCTCTGTTCAGACTGGGCCACATTACTGACCCGTCTGACAGGTTGCTGTAGCAACGACGCAGAGCAGAGGCGTCGTCCAGCCTAGCGTGCAGTGTGTGACGTCATTTCATTGCGACAGCGCCACCTGGAATGGCGCCCTCTGCTCTGGCACATTGGGTCTTGCATCTCGTAGAGTGACGTCACGGATGGTCAAAACCGATCGGTGTGTTTGCAGCTGTTCAGACTGAGACGCATCTGTCCAAATGCCATTTGAAACGACCTCCCGAAGGTGGTTTCAATCCATTTTGCAAAAATCAAATTTCATGTGATTTGTGACTACAAAAGAGGTTTCGGTTTCAATCTGGATGGGCTAAAAATCAGATTTTGTCTGGCAGTCTGAACGCGCCCTTAAACTACAGCTTATTGTGACTCAGCCTCAATGTTTGATTAAATCGCGTCTTTTTCTGCATTTTGCCAACTGATATTTTAGAGTTTTGCAAAAGGAAGCTACACAGCATTTTTTTCAGGCAGTCAAGAAAGAGAAAAACATCAGCAGGCCCACTGACACTCCAGCTTGGTGCCCATTTGTTCCTAATTAAAGCTTAATCAGCGGTGGAGACAGCGGTGCCTCAGTGTGGCGTGCGACTCTGGCAGGAGCAGCAGTTTGTGCAGCCGACTCGTCGAGCATATTTTTATTGTAATGAAGGCGAACACTTAGCCCGGCGCTAAGAGGGCAGCTCGTTAATGTGCTTTTAATGGTTGAACAATGAGGAAGCGGCCAAGCTGCGTCTGGCCTTGGTGACAGAGGAAGCCCAGAGGATCACGAGCAGGATTTTTCATGAACTTCAGTGACAATTTTGAAAATCTGTTGACGCCACACCACAAATATCCAATCGGACTGTCGCCGGTGGACATTTTCAAGTCGAGATCAGCCATGCAGATGGGAGGAGGAGCGTCTGCCCAGCGAGGGCGAGCGCACACAGCAACTACAAAGTGTCTGTACAGAACATCTCTCATCTCCAAAATAAAGCAGCCTCCTGTGTTTTCTAACTCCTTTTTTGGAGGGTGGTCTTTTATTTTGCTCCTGATGTGTCTCCTGATTCGGCCCCCAAAAAGCGAAGAGGAGTAAAAGAAATGACAGAGCGAAGGGGCTGAGGGCAGGAAAGTGCTGACTGGCAGTCGGGGAAGGAGGGTGGGGCTTTAATTGATCATGCGATAAGGAAGGAGGAACGTGGGGGGGAGGGCCGGAAGGTTACTGAAGGAAAAAAAACAGGCTGGGAGGAGCTGGGGGTGGGGTAGGGCTATACGAGGTAATTCATAGGATTTATGAGGGACCGTGGGCGGGGAGATGGGTGCTTCAACAAGCATAAGTCACAGACATCACATGCAAGGCCGTGGCAGTAAATCAGGGCCGGGCGGTGGGGAGACGGGATGAGACGAGGGACCAAACGCCCAAAATAGGGGAAAAAAAACCCTACAAAACAAATTTAAGAGACGCACGTTAAGGAAATGTCCTCGATCATGTGTTTGTCCCTGTGCTTGGTTGGGGGTGGGGAGTGGTGGTGGTGGTGGTCTGACTGTGCAGCCAGTCGCACTCACAGTGTGTCAGGGTGTATATCTAGCCCCTCCCCTCCGACGGGACCCTCCATCTCACACAAATGTGCTGCGCTGGCAATCTGGGGCCGCACATAGATTTACTGTGTTCGGCCAGATGAAATGAAAGGAGGGGTTGCCTGTGTGACTCTGTGTGTGTGTGTGTGTGTGTGTGTGTGTGTATGTGGGGGAAAAGATGAGCCTCGGAGTTTGCGAATGCGTCAAATCAATCAGCTGTTGCCGCCGCTCTTCATTTAACATGAACCTGCCGTGATTGGCTGGATTTGAAGTGAACCTCGCTGGAGGCGCGTCAAGAAGAGCTCGTGCGGCTCCGTGAGTGCACGGCGAGGGAAAGAGGGCTCTGAAGCCAAGGAGATCACTGCGGCGCATACCAATGAAACTTGCAGGAGAGTCTGATATACATAAATAAACAAGAGCCGGCCAGAGGGCGACCAGTCACGGGTGAGTTTGGAGAAATTCGGCTCTTTTTCGCGCTAATTACAAGGAGGCGGCGAACACGGATGCATTTGCACACCTGCTCTCTCTCTCTCTCTCTCTCTCTCTCTCTCTCTCTCTCTCTCTCTCTCTCTCTCTCTCTCTCTCTCTCTCTCTCTCTCTCTCTCTCTCTCTCTCTCTCTCTCTGTGTGTGTAGGGTTCGCGGCGTCCCGTCTCCCAGTCCGATCGATGCCTTTTAATTACCAGGGGCCCAAAGTGTCGGTCGATACAGCTGACGGGAGGAGCAGAGAGTCTACAGAGAGAGAGATGCTGATTGATGCTCCCTCCTCCCAGCATGCTGCGCTACAGATGTGTCGTTAGGCCTGATTAGATCCCGCCCCCCCGGGCCACGTCCAACCGGCTGGGCACGCGGCCGCCCCACCACGGTCGGCGAGGTTAAGTGGGCACCGAGGAGCCAAGAGCGGCCTATTGAGCAGGAAGTCAAGGGTGACCGTCACACCGACTCAGACTTATGAGCGACTCAATTTCGTCATCAACTCTTGTTGCAGACGCAGAGTGAGTTTTGGTTAATAAGTGTGAATGCAAGAATCCGGATGGTCTCATCCTGCCATCCATCTTTGACCGCTTTATCCACAGTCGGGTCGCAGGGGTCAACAGTCTCAGCAGGGATGTCCAGACTTCCCCGGCCACAGTCACCTCAGCCGGCTCATCCAGCGGGACTCCAAGGTGTACCCAGGCCAGCCGAGAGACATAGTCCCTCCACCGTGTCCTGGGTCTTCCTTGAGGCCTCCTCCCGGTGGAACATGCCTGGAACACCTCCCCAGGGAGAAGTCCAGGAGGCATCCGAAACAGATGCCCGAGCCACCTCAGCTGGCTCCTCTCGATGAGGAGGAGCAGCGGCTCTACTCCGACTTCCTCGCGGATAACTGAGCTTCTCACCCTGTCCCTAGGGGTGCGCCCAGCCACTCTGCGGAGGAAACTCATTCCGGCTGTTTGTGTCCGCGATCACGTTCTTTCGGTCACTACCCACAGCTCATGACCACAGGTGAGGGCGGGAACGTAGATCGACCGGTAAATCGAGAGCTTCGCCTTTCAGCTTAGCTCCTTCTTCACCACGACAGATCGGTACAGTGGCCGCATCACTGCAGACGCCGCACCCAACCGCCTGTCGATCTCACGCTCCATCTTCCTCTCACTCGTGAACAAGACCCCGAGATACTGGAAGTCCTCCACCTGAGGCAGGGTCTCTCCACCGACCCGGAGAGAACAAGCCACCTTTTTCCGGATGGTCTCATCTTAGGATGAATTCACAGTTGGCTGGGTTTTGTTCACAACTAGGGATGCGCCGATACAGATACCAGTATTAGGTATAGGTACCGATACCGGGGTTAAGTACTGTACTTATACTCATAAAATATGTGCCAATACCATGTATGTATATTACAATTTTGTTGAATTGTATTTGTACTGCAGTAAAACTTGTAACACACTGTTCGAGGAAAACATGCGGAGGAATGTTGTTCAAATTACAGAACATCTGTGGGGGGAAAAAATCAAAGTAATTATATGTGTAATGACCTTATTAAGTACTTGGTATCGGTGAGTAGTACCAAGAAACAAGTACTTGTACTCATCTCGTTCTGGAAAAGAAGTGGTATTGGTGCATTCCTACTTACTCCATTGCCACTTTATCTCCTTACAAACACAAGGTGCACAAAAGCAGGTTTCAGTTTCTTTGATTTCCAGATTGAAACGACTTTCATCTTACATCGTTTGAAACAGTCCTGCGTGGAACAAATGAAGACATTAAAACAGGCAAGGCAGACAACTAAACTTCATGCCTCCAATTAAAAATACTTGAATTACAAGATGCTTGTTACGTTATGTTGCAAAATTACTGTAATTAATCTGCTGTTTCAGATTGAAATGAGGCTGAAACGATGGAGTCACATTAAAAAAAATGACAATGAAATGCAGAAACACTGAAACTCTAGTTTAGTGGTATCTCCTAAAACACAAGCCACCATCTCTGAGCAATAATAAAGATAAAATTGCATTTAGACTTTTAAAAGACTGAACTCCCTATTGTGGGACTCACCAGTGCATCTTGTAAAACACGCCTCCGTTTTAACGTCCCTTCTTTGTTGTGTACATGTTGCAATTCTTTTGCAACTCACATTACTGGAGCGAGGGGAGGGAGAGAAAAAAAAAGGAACATTATATGTTTCCTTATGCAAGAAGGGTGTTAGGACTCTTAAATTATACATTTTATAACAAGTTTTTCCCCCCGCCGCTTGATGGTAAGAAGGATTTAAAATCCATCTCTGGATTCTGAGAGGCAGCCGGCAGCGAGCGGCGAGGGCTCGATTCTCTCAGCATGCTGATGATGGATGAACACCAAAAAAAAAAAAAGGTCCATCAGCAGGTGAACAGATCAGAAAAGCTCTCGCTAGAGGCTCAGCACAGGTGGATGTTGAGAGCACTCAGTGCTATACATATATATATATAAATATAGTGAACATATATATATATATATATATATATATATATATATATATATATATACATATATATACATATATATATATATATATATATATATATATATATATATATATATATATATATATATATATATATATATATACATATATACATATACACATATACATACATATATACGTATATATACATACATATATATATATATATATATATATATATATATATATATATATATATATATATATATATATATATATATATATATATATATATATATATATATATATATATATATATATATATATATATATATATATATATATATATATATATATATATACATATATATATATATATACACATATATATACACATACATATATACACATACATATGTATATATATATATATATATATATATATATATATATATATATATATATATATATATATATATATATATATATATATCTCACTATACATATCAGGAGGCTTTGGCTCAGGGAGGCTTTGAATGCGCCACATCACACAACAGACAGAGAAAAGGCCAAGGAGAAGCTGTTTTTAGGCAGCAGAGATCTTGTTTGTCACAAACTCTGCACTGCTGCATTTTCATTTCCTGGAACACTATGTTCACTTTTCCCACCTGGAGAAGGAAAACAGCCCGCAGGAAAAACAATAATAATAAAAAAATAAATAAAAATGCAGGAGCCCGAAGGGACATAGCAAACGATGGTAAAAGTCAAAACTAAAAAGGTTGCACAATTTCGCTGTTTCTAGTTAGACAACAGTGACAAAGAAGGCATTTGTTAAAAGACACGTCTGTATGAAACGCGTCGTACACATGGTCATACATTAAAGTTTCTCCACCAGCTAAAAATAGTCTCAACAAATCAATCAAGCAAGGTTTGAGTTTCATTGAGCTCTTCTTAGTTGTTTTCTTACGGTCTTGTTTAGTTCATTTTATTGTGAGCTAATATTCTATGTGCCAACATCATTACGACTGTTACTCTTATTTTCTTTTGTTCAGACAAATAAGTTGGGATGTTAGGAGGTTACCTGCTTGACAGTTTCGACTGTAACTCGTCTTTCTCAGAAGCTTCATCCAAGGTGCTGCTGACGTGCCATCTAACAGCCTAAAGCGCCTCCCCCATCTTGGATGGTCCCTGGAGAAGTGAATTCCAGGTATGCGAGAGGGTGTGCGCCCCCTCGTCCCAGTTGATGATGGTGCCGCTCGGCCTCCTGCTGATCTCAATGGCCTCTTTCATCCAACGCTTTAATTTGTTGGTCTCAGATGTGATGATTTTGTTCTTATCACAGTCCATGATGTGGGTATTTCTCCTGCAGTGATCCGAGATGGCTGATTTTAGGTTTTCGTGTTCTGTATTTTGTTGCCACTCTTCTTCTTCAAGGCATTGGCGCTGTGCTGTGCTGCATTTGTTTCTTGTATGAATCATCAAACTGGCTGGTCGTTGGAACGCTGGTGTGTTAGATAAAGATATGACGTGTTAAGGCCGTTCATGAGTTTAATAATATTGAGCGGCACAAGGGGGTCGGGTGGGGGGGTGGGGGGGGTGTTGCGGCGGCAAATGGTGTATAAATTACCTTGTTATATAAAACATCAATCAATCAAAAATAATTACAGCTATTCTGAGGACAGCAATTTCCAGTGGGACTGAATGTGTTGTTGCACTGAAGCTGAGTGGCAGATGTACTTTATAGCGTTCAGGAACTTCTGTGCAGGCTTCTGTGCAGGCTGTGATCTCATGGTGAGATACAGTGCAAACAGTCTCAGTTGCCTACAGCACAGCGATGAATGGAGAGTCTAACTGCCACGACCGACCAGGGTCCCTGCGCGTTCTCAGGGTTAGACGCGGACATTTTGTTGCTTTAAACCCGAAGCGCACGACAAACAAGACTCGATATGTGCGTCACGTGTTCTCGCTCATCAAGAGACAGCGTCACCAGCCGACAGGCGAGCTTCGATTCAGCCCTTCAGCTCTGAGGTGGAACATGAGGAAAATGGAAAGTGGGGTCAAGTGGGGGCTGCCTCGGTCAGCATGTACAGCGTCCGAGAGGCAGCGTTAACGAAATGAGTGTTTTCACCTCAGCAGTTTCTTTAAAAGCACGTCGGCTTTTATGGGCTTGCTTCCATGATTTGCATTAAGAGTTTCTTTGGTTTAAAATAAATAAATAAAATAAATAAATAAATATATATATATATAAAATGCCTCGCCTAATGGGCTGCAAGAGGTGCTGTGACCACTGATGCCTGTTTTTCTTCTCCTGCAGTCTACTTTTTTGCAAGATCTTTCTTTCAGATGGAGGAAATGTGGAAAGGAAAAAGGACGCAACCCGGCCGCTGTCTGACTCATCCTATAACTCTTGGGAAACTCAACTTTCTTTTAAAAGACAAATTGCTGTATCATCATGACATTGTCATCACCACTCTCCCATCAAATCCAATGCAGCAGCCCATTAAAAAAAGGGGTTAAAAAAAAGAGTTGCTTGTGAGCAGCTCCATTCTGGTGTCTGTCATTACGACCCAAACAATGTCGCTCTAAACTTATGCTTCATCTCCGACTGTGGCAGCCCGCATGATTTACATTAAATCCTCCCACACAGACGCTCAGCAGCAGGGGGCGCTCAGCTCGTGGCCCCCCACCCCGCTGCGGGAGAGTTGATGTGAACCTCTGGGTTGAAAGGGGGTGCAGGAGTGAGACGACCTTGTGGTGCGGCAGCTCGCAGAAGGAACGCTCATTACAGCGTCTCTTCCCATGTCAACGCGATTAAAAAAAAAAAAAGCGAAAACAAAAGGCCTGTTCGGCGCAACGGGTCCATTTCCTCCTCGTGAGATAATTGGCAGTTGTCGTTTCTTTATCACTTAGCGGAGGGCGAGCCTCCACGCTGGCCTGGCTCCTCCTGCAGGGAGCGCCATCCATAAATTGATGAACACAAACTTATTTTACCATTTAGCGCCAGGATCAATTGGAGGCCAAATGAAATGGCCGCTGTCATTAAAAAGGTGCCATACAATGTCCATTTCATTCTTATCTAGCGTTTCATTTGGGAGCTTAACAGCAACCTTACATGATAATTGACTGCGAGACAAGAAGAGATTTTTTTTTCATTTTTTAGCCCTCCGTTTACAGCGCACATCAACCAAATGCGAATTGGAAGGAGACGAGAACAACGTGAGGGCGATGTCCCCAACTACGGAGGGGTACCAGAGTCCCTCTGTGAGATCACAGAGGGCTGCTTTCCAAAAGCACAAGAGAGCAAAAAGGAAGTGGGTGATTGACACTAAACTGGGGGATGCATTGGGGGTTTTTGTGACATCACAAAGGGTTAATTTACAAAACACGCACACTCGGTAAAGAACAGATGTATCTCATTACTGTCATACTGAATACAATGGATCATGTGCACCTCAAAAAATAAATAGACATTGCCTTTTTTCCCAATATATAACTTTATTTAAAATATTGTTACATTGCATTACTTTACACAACATTTTTAAACAGTTTTTTTAATCCATTTTTTCTTAGGTTGTTAGTAATCCTTCCTGCTGTGTTTGAGATATAAAACTCATCAGGTGTTTGTCGATGAAACTGCCAGCTTAGTTTTTTTTTTTTTTAAATCAGCTAATCCTCCATACAGCTGCTAGCCGCCGCACAAAGTGAATGATCAAATGTGGCTCAAGCATTTCCCCGCCCACTATAATTTCTGTTTAAATAAATAAAAGTTTTGAGTCGGAGCAACAAGAGTGCATTTTTTTTCCTTTTTACCTAAAGAGATATTCTTTTTTTCTGTCTTTTTTTAAACAACTATTTACAGGCTATGCAGACGACAGACAAACAGGGTTTTTAAACCAATGTCACTGACTATTTTTGCTGGGAGGGAAAAATTAAAACCTTCCCCTCCCCGTGATTCAAAGCAATCAACAGACATAAGATACACAAAGGCCAACACTCCCGCCCCCCTCCCCTGTTTTAAAACAAACACTTAAATCTGACCCTTCCGTTACGGGCAGCCGACGTGTCAGTCGGGTAATGCAGGAAAAAATGCCCCTGCGAGCTGGACGCTTGTTTCCAGAGGTCAACAAACATCGAGTCTACACTGAAAAAGCGAGAAAAAAACAAAACAAAACAAACAAAAACAAAACAAGGGGAAAAGCACTGGAGGCGAGACCACAGCGGCGGCTTCGACACAAACGACGGCCTTAAAGGAAACGGACACAGAGACGCAGACGTGAGCGCCGCCGACTTGAAATGTCTTGGAAATCTTGTCAAAAAACACAAACTCGACTGAACACTGGGAGCGACACAATGGTGCCTGTCTGCGACCCTCACAAACTTTCTGAGTCTCACACAGACATTTTCTTCTTCTTCATCTCCTTCATCTACCCGCCCTGCTTGCATTTTGTCTTTCGCTTGTTTTTCCCCTCCACCGCCCGTCGAGTCTCGCGGCGGAGTTTAATCCTCTCTGTTCTCCAGCTCCCCCTGTTATAAATATAAATAAACATTCACTTTCGAGCCGAGAAGCTGTCCAGCTGCACGCCGCCGCAGAACAAACAGTGGCGGTGGCGGCCGCCGCACAAAGACTTGCGTTTTAACATTCCTGTCATCGCTCTGCCTCCACATCGCCGCCGCCGCCGTTACCATGACATTTGCCTCGCAGACATCTGCTAATGCTGACGACGCCGTGCGACACACACACAGGAGGGGGGTGGGCTGGGGACGGGTCGGTGGGGTGGGGGGGTGGGGTGGGCTTGGCTGCACCTGAGCAAAGGAGAAACACACGAATGGCATCTTTCCAGCAGCCTGCCTTCACAGCAGCACAAACAGATGGGGAGAGAGGAAAAAAATAAGGTGGTGGTGGTGGTGGAGAGGGGAGGGGAGGGGGGGTGGTGGACCCAACCACCTCCATCCTGCTGTTTACTGGGATCAGTGGGGAGTAAGAGAGGGAAGAGAGGGCGGCCGGAGCCGGCGTGGTTCGCTGCCAAGGCAACTGGTGCCCCCCCCCCCCCCCCTCCCCCACCCACTGCGATGATGAGGAGCTCAAACTGAGGAGAGCAGGAGACCTGGAGAGACTCCTCCACCTGCTGCCACCCCCCCCCACCACACCTGCTGCTGCTGGACCAAGCCGAGTCCAATCCATCTCTCACGCGGCCATTACTTCAGCTGTCAAACGGCCCATACAGCAATCAGCACAGCGCAACATTGCTCACTCAATCCAGCTACCTGCGGTGTGTGTCTGTGTGTGTGTGCGTGTGTGTGTGCGCGTGTGTGTGTGTGTGTGTGCCTGAGACACTGAGCTACTACTGTGGGTGTGTGTGTGTGTGTGTGTGTGTATTGCTTTCCGCATGTCAGGTGACTGAGGATGACGAAGACGGGATCTGATTCTGCACTTGATTTCGTGCCAAATGAGAGGAGAGCAGCGGAAGGGTACAGGTCTCTCTCTCTCTCTCTCTCCTCTCTCTCTGTGTGTGTGTGTGTGTGTGTGTGTGTGTGTGTGTGTGTGCGTGCGTGTCAGTTTGAGACGTCTCCCATTTGTCTCCATCTGTCTGACGTCTCCGCCGGCCTACAGACAAGAGTCGGGAAAATAAACCAGCCACCCACCATCTTCATTTGCTGCCTCTTGCGCAGACAGCGCCCAATCACAGCCTGAAAGCTTATCAGCAATGTCAGTGATAAACACAAGGACAAATACACGCACGCACGAGCGCGCACACGCGCTCTCAGCAGCCTCTCGGCCTCGCGCGCACGCCAAGACAGCCGCGCTCACCGAACAAACGCAAAATTCAAAGGCGAGCTCAGCCTCAAAGGTCCTGCATTGTCCCATTCTTCAAAGATTCTTTTCCGTCCTGGACTTGTGTGAAGCCTTCTTGCAAGACAAAATGTTTTTCACAAAAAGACCCCTCAGATCTTCAGACGACGGCGTATTTAACCCTCTGTTTGCAGCTCCCTGCAAAAAAACAATGTCATGTTGTTGGAGAGACGGAGGAACACGACAAAACCACAGGGCAGTCTTAGTGGGCGGAGTCAACACATGGCCGGGGGGCGTGGCGTTCAGGCCACTGACATTGGGGAGAGGTATCCTCGCCCTTTGTGACATCACAAAGAGCAGATTTCCATCGCTGCGCTCACACACTTCCTAAGGTGCAGTGGGCTAAAGATGCAGAGGAGCAGGAAAGGATTTTAGTTTGCCACCGCTAGAAACCTGCACAACGTGACCATCAACAACAATAACGGGAAAAAAAAGTATTTTCACAAACCAACTGGTGAACGTGTGCTCAGGATAAGGTTGTCATCATAATAACAATCATCTCATCGCCTGCTTTTCGATTCAGTTTTGACGTTTCGAGTCAGTAACACAGAAGCCGAAGGAGTCCAAGGGCCCAGCGGTGGAGACCCCGTGGACACGATCGGCTGGAAATCAAACTGCTTCCTTAAACTCCGGAGCGTCCCGCTGCTGTCAACAGCATCCAGAGAAAAAACACAAACAGAGAAAATGTAAGAACTACCATGTGCAAACACATGGAAGCTAATACTGACATGTTATTGCTGCCAACAGATGCCTGCATTGCTGTTTTTCACGGCCACAGTCTTAATGAATCTTAATGCGCGACTGGAACTCGCGTGCAGCACGTTCACACTCCGACCGGCCCGAGGGATCCCTGCATCAGCGCCTTCCCGATCCCGCTCAGCGCTCGGTCTCCCTCTGCTGTCCGGTTGAGAGAACGGCAACCCTCAAGCATGCGTCAAACTCCTGTTAAAGCAACACGTAGCGGCCGGTCGGCCAATCAAGGGAGAAATTTGCTTCCGCTCAGCTCTCCTGATGGGCGAACCGTGAACACTTAAAGGGGAAACCCGGTGAGGGTTTGGTGGGGGAGCGCCACTCTGGAGTTGCTCCCTTTGGACCCAAACACTGGGCCTAAAGATTACAGATTAGTAAGAGCAGCCCTAACACAAGGCGGTTAGTTTTTTTTGTGGCGTTACATCGCGAAACAATTTTATACCCTTTTTTTTTCTTAAAAATAAACTAAGAAAAATGTCTCAACACAGTCAGTCAAACTTCTGCACCTCGGCACGACGGACGCCTCCGACGTTAAATGTGTGTAAAATGGCTATAATGCATAATAAAGCGGCGAGGTCGTCCCTAATACAACGTCATGTCTCGGAGCCGCTCCCTCCCTTCTTGTTTTTCACTTGACCGCAGCTGACGACAGTCGCTGGGCTTCCACCCTGCGGACGCCTTCCCTTTGTGCAAACGCTGCTGCTGCGATGCTGTGGAGGCTCCCCTCCCTCCCCCCGCTTCCCAACCACCCCACCCCGACCCTGACCTGTCATATCCTGCATGAGCGTGTGTGTGTGTGTGTGTATGTGTGTAATTTGGCGTCGCTGCCAGTGGCGTCTCCTGCCCCACATTGCAGAGCGGCGGCTTTGAGGGAGAAAAAAACAGAAGCGCTGTGAATGTCTGCAAAATGTCACGACGAGGTTGGCTACGGGTTGTTCGTCCTTGCTCTTTTTGCTGTGTGTGTGTGTGTGTGTGTGTGTCCAAGGTCAGTTTGTAAGAGTGGCCACTCCAACTTCCTCAAACATGTCACTTCCTGCTTCATTTCCCATCCTTCCTTCCTTCCTTCTCGGGGCACGGATCGCCTCAGTTCTCCTGTTTGTCGATGAGCGCCTTCCGGGTGTTTGTGAGGATGCGAGCGGTACTACTAGTCTCTCTCTTCTTTTTTTTTTTCTCTGAGTGGCGTTGACGGTGATTTAGGAAGTTGCAATCTCCCCTCCTAGGTGGCGCCATCCCTTCTGCTGTGTCTCCAGAGGAGGGAGGTACTCTGGAAGGAGAGAGACGGTTCAGTGTGGGTCATGGTCATGTGACTGCCGCACAGTCAGCAATGAAGATGAAGGTCTGCCTGTGACTCTTGAGCCTCGTTCAGACTGCCAGACAAAATCTGATTTTCAGCCCATGCAGATTGAAACCGGACGGCTCTTCTGTAGTCTCAACAGTCACAAATCACATGAAAGCCATTTGAAACCACCTTCAGGAGGTGGTTTCAAATGGCATTTGGACAGATGTGTCTCAGTGTGAACAGCTCCAAACACACCGATGGGTTTTGACCGTCCGTGACGTCACTCTACGAGATGCAAGACCCAATGCGCCCCACCAGAGGGCGCCATTCCAGGTGCCGCTGTCGCAATGATATGACGTCACGCAATGCACGCTACGCTGGACGACGCCTCCGCTCCGACGTCGTTGCTACAGCAACCTGTCAGACGGGTCAGTAATGTGGGCCAGTCTGAACAGAGCCAGATCCCACTTGGACACTTGCTAAAAACAGTGTGGACGGTCAGCCCTATAAACCGGATTCGAGAAGGAATCTGATTTGAATCAGATTTGCCTGCAGTCTGAACGCAGAGTTAAGGTCTGGTTTTGCAGCTCTTCACTTTCCATCCCAGAGTGGTGTAGTGCAGCTCCTGATCCAGTGATCCATTCTGCCCTCTCTGTCAGGTCTTATCACTAACCTCTGGGAGAGGTATCGATGCCCCCTGTGACATCACAGAAGGTCGATTTCCACTACTGCGTCTTTTAGGGCAATTTTTAAACAAAAGATTTGAGGATTGGAGGAAGGATTGATTGTTTATTGACAGGTTGGAGACACATATTACTGTGAGGCAGCACTGCATACGATGGCAGCTTTACCACATCTGTGTAGCAGCCGATCACACTGACTGTAGTTCAGTGTTGCAGCCTCACGGGAACTATTTTCCTCCACGCTTAAAGTTATCTCCCCCGCCTTTGTCCTTTTGGGTTTTTTGGAGCGAAAGATTCCTGCATTATTCATGAAGCCTGATGGGTCCTGCCAGTCAAAGCACGGCTCGGCACCGTATCTGAATACGTGTCACGATTTCCCTCGTATGAAAAAAATTTGAGCACCTCAAACCTTGATGTTGGGGCTGTAGTGCAAACCCAATACGCTGTAAAACACGACGCGCGCTGCTCACCGGTGTTGCTGCAGTTCTTGTTGTCTTTGTCCGATGCCTCTTCCTCGACCTGGCCGCAAAGAAAAAAGAAGAGGTTAAAAGTGAAACTTTTCACAAAGACTATGAGGCCACGTTGTATTATTGTGCTCGTGCAGAAAGCTAAATTTAAGCATTGAAACTTGGCAGCGAGTCATGAGGCTTCCCGGAAAGCAGGAGGATGGGAGCGGCTCCTCACCTGCTTCCTCCACTTCAGCTCACAAAAGACCCGCTCAAAGCACTCGTGCATGTAGTTAAACTGGGGAGAAACAAATAGGGTTGTTAACATGGGCCTCCAAGCTTTCACTGCTCATCCTGCAGCTTGCAGAGATTTGCTTTTATGACACACGACGAGGTGGCTATAAATATATGAACATAACACAAACAGTAAGGAAATTTTGCGTTTGGTAGATTATTTCTTAGTTGTAACAATGCTTCTTGGAAATAAATCTTATATCGTTGGAAAGCCTGTGTATTCCCCAGGCTCCTGTTTCTTAAGTGAATAAATTGTTAAATTGCCAGTATGTTTTGTTATTTGACTCGGCGGAGAAGATTTGTCACATTCTTCATGGGCGCAACCCAGATACTGAGCTCTGCTGCTCACCCCACAAACGCATGTTCCTTACAAGTGTAGCACCGTTTCAAAGGGGAATAAACAGGCTACCGAACACTATTTTTAAAATCCCTGCAAAACAAGCTGGCGCAGGTGTGCACACACTCACGTATGGAGTGAAGATCTTGACCCAACGAGGTTTCTTTTCTCCCCGGGCGTACTCGAAGCAGAAGGCCATGCCCTCCTCATCTGTGTCCCAGCGCTGCATCTCCGCCCACTCAAAAGCTATCACCTGGCTCTAAAGGGACAGAGACAGGGTGGAAAACACACCAACAGGTGTTCAATCCGAGGCCGAGCTGAGAGCGGCTGAGCTGAGAGCGGCTGAGCTGCGGCCTTCTCCTTATGAGGCACAATGCGATGGTAACAAATAAAACAATCCAGGATAACAGTCAACAAATCAGTCAACCCACAGGAACAAAGTTTAAACAGAAAGCACGTAAATCTATTCAAATGCAACTCATGTCAGCAGTCACCTCCAACACGCCGTCCTCCGTGCACGCCAGCAGCTTGAAGTGATGGATGCTGATGGCCGTGATGACGTGTCCTTTCCTCCTTGAGTCGCAGGAGCAGTGCGGGAACGCCACCTCGTTGTAGCTCTCGCATGTCCGCAGCAGACTCAGGTACTGAGCGACATTTACACACGCAGAAGAAATTGTTATTGCCGATCTGGCGACAAAAGCATGATGCCAGTATGGATATTTCAGTGTGGCGACGAGCTGCTGCAGCTAGAGGAGCAGAGCCTCGTGGAGGGAACCGCATCATTTTGCAATTTAAATCCAACATAATGAAGCCAATGTTCGGCTGAGTAAGACTTTGGACCGGATTCAGTTGGGGTGCAAGTCTCTGCTTTCCCCGGACATAATCACTAAATAAATTCATGCTCATGCAGTTTTTTTTAAGGTTGATTCCACCCCTCCTAACCCCAGGCCCAGGCCCAGGCCCAGGCCCAGGCCCAGGCCAGCCAGTACAAATATCTGCTGTGAGGTAAATAAATATTTTGCATCCCAGCTATTTTAAAAGCTGAAGGCCTGGTTGTGCTGGGTGGCTGCATGGTTGTTAATGGATTGAGATAGGTGCAAACTGATTCTCACACACACACACACACACACACACACACACACACACACACACACACACACACACACACACACACACACACACACACACACACACACACACACACACACACACACACACACACACACACACACAGCAAACATTGATGAAAACAGTTGTTGTTTTGTTTTTTTTAATTTGTTTACGGGAGGTGTGAAAGAAGTTTAGTTTTTTCCCTTTCTTTTTTGGTAATGTTTTGGTGAAGGCTCTGGTTCACTGGCAAAGGAAAAAATAGTGCAGTCATCCCCATCCCGGAACTGGACAAAGAGTGGTCTGTGCGACTGACCGTGGCCATCTTGCGCTGCTCTGCCAGTTTCTGCAGCTGGTAGGATTTGTCCTCCGTTTTTATGAATCCCTTCTTCACATCTTCCAGCGCCTGGGCAGACAAGACAAGAGGGGTGTGGGTGTGAAAGGCTTGGCACGGTGGGAGCAGATTAAAAAAAAAAAAAAAAGTTTATTGCAGGAGGTCAAAGCACTGACAAAATCATCCTTTGCTGAACATTCGCAGTGGTGAGAGCAGCTGCTCTACTTGTTTTTAGTACGTCTGAATTTTTATTTCAAAAAATGATGCTGTGGAAGTCAACCTGTCGATTTTCTTTGCATTCACCAGACTTGATTTTAACTACACATTTGGATTTGAATGCAAAGTTATGCCAGTTGCAGTCCTTGCTGATAAAAATTTTGCAAAAATATCAATCGCGAATTGATGATCGAAGGGTTGGTGGTTTAAATTCCAGCTCCAACTGTCCACGTGTTGAAGCGTCCTTGGGCAAGACACTGAACCCAAATGGGGCTGGCAGCGCATTACATGGCAGCAGTCACCCACTGGTGTATGAGTGTGTGAGTGAATGGGTGAATGAAAGGCCATTGCAAAGTGCTTGGGGTTACCGTGAATGTGCTGGAAAGCGCTATGTGAGTGAGTCCATTTACCATTTACTTTGCCAGCACCAATAAATAAACATAAGCAGATGTGAATGTCATGTGTCACGGTACGATAACACCTTGGAATCTAGATGCAATTTGAAAGAGGTCAACTTTCTGCAGTTGCAGTCTTTGGCTGCATATTGTTTTGCTTTCTTCCTTTTTTTCCCCCTTTCTTTCCAGAAAGCTCTCTCGGTAGCCGTTCTCACACATTCGCGGTCAGCGCTCTGCACTTATTGTCATTACTGATGAAAGCTACCTGATGAAAGCAGTAGTGCAACGCCAGCGGGTTATCCCTCAGCAGCTCCTCCTCCTGGAAGCTGAACAACCACTTGCGGAGTGCCAGGCAGGTCCCCGGCACTGCCGATGTGTAGTTCTGCACATAGAGCTTGTGGGGAAACTCATTGGGGGCCAGCTTCCGCACTGCAACACATAATACCAGAGCAAGAGAGGAAGGGGGCAGTTATTAGGGGGGAAAAATTTAATAAAGTGAACCAAAATTACACGGCCTTGAGGAAAAAATGCAGACATGCACGGCCCCGGGCTACAATTAAACTTACCAGTGGGATGGTTCACTTTTTTTGTGTTCATGCAATGAAGTCACCCGAGAGGCAGGTTTTCTTAGTCACGCATGTGGCAGCGGGTGACAAATCCAAAATTCTGTATTCAAAGCAGGACTACGCATCAAACACAAGTAACAGTGCTCACCGAACGAATGGTTGATGACTTCAAAAAGGGCAAAGTAGCTGGCCATGATGCTGTCCATCCCGACCTTGAGCACCAACGCCTGCAGGAGGAGCCACGTAGGCCAGGTTAGAGAAGAAAGAGACGGAACTGGAAGCCACACGAGGATAATATGGCAGCGGCTGATGCAGCGACACCAAAATTCTGTGGCGATGTCACCGTTTTTCATTTCTTGTTTGACAGATGTTTGCAACTCTGTTATGGACTCTCTCTCTTGTGTCTGTCTCCCCTAATTGCCATGGAAACAACTCTGCACTATTGCTACTGCACTTGTCGTTAAATGGACACAAGCGTAACCTTAGAAATGCATTGCACAACCTTTGTTGTAATATTATTTCACATACACGAGTTTAAAAACAAACATAACAGCTACTTGTGAAACCCCAGACCTTAAAAACAAGAACAAGCTAGGCCAGGGCGATATGGCAATTTTTTTTTATCACAATATGTTTTCTTATATTGCTCGATGTCGATAATTATCACGATATGAATTTTTTTTTTAATCAATAATAGTTTTAATATTAGTATTCTCCTTGGACCGCAAAGAAACAAGAAGGATTATTTTTATATATTTATTGTTAGAATGTATGACAATACAAAACATTCAACAGCAACCCGACAGAACCAAGACGTTTGTATTATTTTTTACATCTTAGATGTACTGAAATAAAATAACTTAAATGTTGAGGATTATGTGCCTTGTTTTTAACATCTCTCAAACATTTTAGAGGTAGTGTACTGAACTGATTAAATAAAATAAAAACAAAAATAAAAAGAGGTACAGACAGACGGTACTGTATAATATTGCACGTCACTGCTCTGGTTATGTTTCGGTACCGCGTCGATTTTTTTTTCTTGTACGGGGTGGCTGCGTTAAAGGCTGACTGTATTGTTGTTTGACGAGCAACTGTTTGCTTAGCACTGTCGCTAGCTAGGCTACTGCTACTGCTAGCGGGAGTATCATGCTGCACACTCCCCCTGGACCCAGCAGTGCGTTGTTTTTAGCGTTACATGCGGGGAGGCTAGCATGAAAACGTAAACTCTGGCTTTCATACTATTCTTTATCGTGGTACTTCTTGAGATGTTGAAAAGGGTTCGTGGTGTTTCCCGTTTTGCTTGGGACTGTTCTCCGACATAATTTGTACTTAGCGTTAGACTGTACTTTGTCGGACCTGAGGTAGCCGAACCAATTCCAAATCACCGAACTGGTATTGCCTTTCTTCGCCACCATTTCATCCTGCTGGACGTTTTCAGATTCCTCCTCACCCTCGGTGTCAGGGATACAGTTCTCAGGCACATTTTGGACAGTTTCTTCACTTCCCTCGACTTCTGATTGCTCCTCGCTACTCATTTCTACATGTTCCTATAACTAGATTTAGCGGACGGCTGTGTGTGTGTCTCCCATCTGAGTTGTTGAGAGCGAGAGGAGGCGGGTGGAGGGAAGGAAGCACGCCGTTGTTTCTCTGCTGGGATTGGCTGTTCATTTAACACGCGCTTGTTTCTCTCCTGTGGGATTGGTTGGGTTATTGAAATAACAGCTCATGCATTTATCATCGTTATCGTGGAGTTTTTAATCGTGAATATTATCGTAATCGTTTTATCGCCCAGGCCTATAACAAGCTCCCATTTTTTTATTATTTTTTTTTATTTACTGATTTTCGTAACATCCTAAGAAACCCACCCTTTGCTTAACATCAGCCACTGGTTGAAAATGGCTGGTTCAGTAATTTTATTTGACAGTACTTAACCAATCTGACCTCTTGGTACACTCCTAACAATAGCATGTGCCTTCTTTCAGTGTAAAGGTTTCATGCCACTGATAAATTCATGCAAAAAGATCTTTGCAACAGAACCCAAGTATTATAACCTTTACAATGTCAGGAAGGAAGGCAAAACAAAGTGTTCATTTTTTGCTGGAGGTTGTAAAAAGACTGTGGAACAAACTATTTTCTAAAGCTTTTTAGAAATGTGAATGGTGCAGGGCTGCTTTAGTGGCGTCTGGGATGAGAAATAAACAAAGCGAACACAACAGAATTCATTCTGCCCACCTGGTACACCTGGTCAGTGGTGCCGTTCTTTCGGACTCTGACGGAGATGGTGGTCTTGTCTGGCAGCGCTATGCGCAGCTCTACATCTGTCACTCCATTGTAGTTCTGTGAGGAGGAGGACGCACAATGAGGGCGGACTCGCCATGTGCTGTGAGGACACATGCATGTCTCTGGCCAGCGTTACTAGAGAACCACTGGATTTGATGAAGACAAGACGCCACAACCCCGGCAAGTTCTATTAGAGACGCTAATGAGGTCAAACCCGTTCTATTGAATTTCCCTCTGCCGTTGCTGCTGCTGCTGCTACTGCTCTGCCTCAGATCATTTGGAGGCTGATGCACTTAGCTCTTACATCATATTGCCTCTCACAAATGATTGCCCACAATCAACTTTTTATATGACGAGACCTGGATCTCAGAACTACTGACGGACATTTATGGTAAGTAGGTGTATAATTAATGTATGACTTTATATAACTTATAACAAACAACAAGAGATAGAAAATTAATTTTAAAAAAAAAAGTTAATTAGAATTTAATCATCCTCTGCTGCATGATTACTTTGTCATTTCACCATGTAGCTATGAGAATTGACTATTTAAACATCCAGTTATATCTCTTTCTATCTTAATAAGCTCTGCAACACAAGCAAATACATAAATGATAGCACGTGAAATACAAGTGCACGGAAATTCACCCACAGACTGAAATGCTTACCTCATCGGATTCAGAGAGAAATTCCTGTATTATGTCACTTTCCCCGATGACCCTGACGGAGCACACTGGTGACAAATAAAAGAGAAACACAGGAGAGAGGAAATCAGGGAAGAGTGGAAATGTCATTAAAGTCTAAAAGCTCCTTGTTAACTGTGTTGAAAGACTCAGTAATTCTTCTGCGTTTTTTTGGGGGTATTTATAGACATTATGTTATGAAACCTATTTGATGGATATAACCAGGCTACCCACTGAGCTCTGTGCAGTGACCTTTCTGAGCTGGCCTACCTCGCTCCAGATATTCTTCCAGGCCTCGGCGGCGTGCATCCAGCTGCTGCTCCGACAGGGAGAAGGGCCATTTTCCGGGAAGTTTCGGGAAGTTGAAGTTGGAAAACTCTCTCTTTAGGTTCTGGTGCAGGATGGCAAACTCCCGGTAGCGCTTGGAGCAAAGTTGTCTGCCTGACATGTAGACGTTGTACACCTGCAGTAAGTGGAGATGAATATGTTGCAATTTTTCCTTTCAACTGCTGTAATGTGAATAGAATTATTTTTAATGAAAAGATTACAAACTGAACAAGTTCAGTGTTGAAATAAAAGTTTTGAAACAAGTAAGTTTAAGAACTTTAACTCTAAAAATGTAATAAAGAAAAATGCACAAATGTTGCAAAATAACAGGCAAACTCTATTCAAGTTGACAGAATGTAAGAGACGACGGGAGCACTCACCACAAACCTCTCGGAGTGCTGCTCTACATGTTTGCACGTGGGGATGGAAATAGGCACGGCCTGCTTGTCGCTGTAGTCATAGTTGGGCTGGACATCTTCGGCTCCCTCCAAACCGTCAGCCTCCTGGGACGGAACGGATAAGACAGCCAGAACCAGCTCCTTCTCCCCGGCACGAATCAGGTCCACCACCTGCTTATGGGTGGCACCTTCCACACTAACGCCATTCCTGGGAAGAAAGGAGGAGGGATAAAGAGGGATAAAGAGGGATCAGGTTTTGTTTTTGTGTTTTCCTTGAGCTTACTGTAAATATTCTTTTCACTTCACAAACTTGGGACAATTGGGTTAAATCAATCAAAAAAGTCTGACTGAATCCAAGCAGAATGCCACCTCTATACCAATTCACAACCAACTCATTCCTATTTGCTATCGATGCAGTGTGATACATCCCATATTTGGCCTTGCTGGAGCCAGATGGCAGGAGCATCAGGTGTCCCTGCTAATTCCCCCGATGAGAAGCAGCAGGAGGACAGACAATGTAGAGAGGATCAAGAGAGCATCAGCCAGAGCACAGGACTGATAAGTGTATGGAATGATTCAATTTCTTGCCCTCCCTGACCCTTTTCCGCTTTTTTTGCTATCTGGTCAGAAAACAGGCGGATAAAGGTACATAATAACGACGACAACAACAACAACTCACTTTTTTATCAGCAGGCTGGAAAAACTGGTAAATGACAGAAAGGTTTAAAGGGTAAAACGCATGTGATAATTGTCACTCAATCCTCTGCGGCCCACTGCTAAGCCTCACAAAATCTTAGCATATACCTTCGGAATGCACAGAGGTACTCAACATGTTCAATGGCTTTAAACAATTAATCAATTTATCAGTATGAACTCTTCTCACAGTGAAATTTGGTAGTAGGAACACATGACCTGCATCAATGCAAAGACTGCATGGTTTTATAAGATTTTTTTTCTCTCCCTCAAATCACCAAGCTGGTTAGCAAGTCACATGATGGGGAATGGTCCTGTCATATGACCAGGAGATATGCAACTTGCTTAAAATGGGGAAAAAAGAGTTGCTGCCAGAGGCTTTTTCTGATGTCTCAGCAACACGTTGAAGCTGGGTTCTGCATTTTCACTTGACTTCGCACCTCAGCTGACTGTCGCATTCTAAACCAATATGATGTTGACGGTATACCTTAGTTGCCTGGCCATTAAATGTACATAGGTGTCAATGAAATCAACCAACTTGACAGGCTATAATTAGGTTGGTTCAGTGGGGCCTCAGCAGAACTTAAGAAACTGGCTGGACTTTTACTCTTGTTATGTTCTATCTGATTTAGCCTTCTGATTAAAACAGTTTGCCCATTAACCACAATATAAAACAGTAACAGAAAAAAACAACTGCACTTTTTTTTTAAAACAAAAAACAAAAACCAAATTCCTCCAAAGTCCAATTGAAAATTTAGCAAAAATAAATAATTTATATCACTGAATTATAGACTATTGAGTTATGTTTAGTAATTCAAGGAGAAGGATGTCGAAGACACGGAGAGGACCTCCTTGACAGGGTGCAAAACAATCGCGTAGCTCACCAAATTTAAGTGGCTATGCGCTTTTGGCAAACTATTGTGCACACAACTTTCTCGTTTCTTGTTGAATAAGCAACGTCACGGTTCGTGGCTTTTACTTTTAAGTGAGCAGCCAGCCTAGAATGATCTGCGCTTCGAGTGGAGGCTAGCTAAACACGGCGTTAGCTACCTGGCTAAAGCTAATCAACATGCACAGCCTGTAGTCCAACTTATGTAAGCTGGTTAGCTCCCCCACTTACAGCTAGGCTAACCCCGCTAGCGCAAGCCCAAAATGAAAGTCTAACACAAGCGAACGTTCAACCGGGAGCTATTAACCAGGAGTGAGACACGCACGCATACGCAACCCGGTTGGTTTGCTCAACTGGCTGCTACTTGAGTTGCACAAGCACCGCGTTACCGCCCGTACTGTTACACTCCACATTGCTAACCTGCATCGTATTCCCATGCTTATGATAACCTCTCGCTTTTCGCTGCCCTGCGAAGAGACAAAACGTCGACTCACACTTCCAGAATCCTGTCACCCTTCGCTATCCCGGCTCGGTCCGCCGCGCCGCCGGGCAGCACGGCGCTGACATGCTGAAGGGGAGCGTACAGCTCCCCGTTGATACTCCGCAGCTGTCCGCCTTCGCTGACCTGGCCGCGAACGTTGAAGCCATAGCCGGACTCTGACTTGACGATGCGCACTATTCGCGGCCCCGACGTTACCGTGGTGGTGCTGTGGGCCCCCGTGCTCGCGGGCAGACCGTGCACCGGACCGTTTCGGGATGCCGAAGTCGACCGGGAACCGTCGTCTCCTACATCCGCCATCTTATCCACAGGCCCCAGCCCCCCTCTTTTTTCTGCTCGGCGTCTTCCAGCAAATTCAAAACAACACTCGGTCTCTGTCCCTCGGTGGCTCCATACACCGACTCGCTCTGTTGTTGCTACCCGCCCCTCTATAGCGTCACGAGACACGGCAACACAACGTGATCAGCCGGGGGCGTCACCCCAAGGGCGCCCGATGCCAGAACTACGATAGAAGATCACAATCGGACATTCAGGTTCTAAAGCTATTGCTCTTGTAACGCCACAAAATGATCATTGTTTCTTTAATTTTGTTAACTTGTCATAACGCAACCTTGTATTGTACTGACATCATCGTGAAATGTAACGTTGGCAGGCAGTTTACACAACCTAACTTTAATCTTGACTGGAACTATACACCTCTTTCATGTTCTTGGAACGATTCACATCGATACCGTAGTGAAACCAGAAGATTGAATAAATCGACTAAAAGTCTTAACTTATTATCATCAACGCACAATGTAGCAATTATTGACTTGATTGTATTCTAAGTTAAGCTTGAAAGTTCAAGACGAATATTTGTAAATTTGAAGGTGCCCCACTATTATAAGACCAACCAGAAAATATTATATTGTGCCACTCGATAGACGAATAAGATCATGCCAATCAAAAGTCTGCTTACCTACCTGCTTTACATACCTGAAGTGTACATCAGAATCCCAAAACTGTACCCCTTTTCACTGGTCTGCCATCATGTCATCTGCCATGTCATATTGTCATATTGGCATGGCACATTACCTTCAACAGATGAATAACAGCTTTTCATATTAATTTGTGTTGTCGTTGTTATTAGAAAACTGTTCTTTCTATATTTCTCTCTGTGTGTCTCCCTCTGTCTGTCTGTCTGTCTGTCTGTCTGTCTCTCTCTCTCTCTCTCTCTCTCTCTCTCTCTCTCTCTCTCTCTCACACACACACACACACACAGAAGGCAAGCATAGAGACTCAGTGTTTTATTTGATCTCCTAGCAGCATTACAATAATCTTCGTGATGTCATGCTACTGTAGCAGTGGTCATTTGATTAATTGCTTTATCAAATCACCCGTTGGTATTTGGAGCGGTTCTCTTATTAGTATCCGTTTTCTAGTGATTCCTTGAAAGCTCATGCCTGGATGCTTAAAGTATTCATGGTATAACGTAGTCATCATGGAAAGGTCATATACTCTTGAAAGATGATGAGTTGGTCTCCATTTGCATCAAGTTCCTGCATGGTTGATAACAGGGAGTCCTGGTCGACTTCCTGCAGATTAGAAAAGGGTTTGCAAAGAGTGGAGGATTCAGGTCAGGTTAGGGGAAGAGTGATGAATCAAATATCATACCAATAATATTTAACTGATATTAAATTATTTAACCAAATGTGGACACCAAGGATTCATCAAAAATTGTGTAACTGGCCCTCATCCAAAGACAATGATAGAAACATCCGGGCAAGTGACAACAAGTTGAACACCACATCCACTGTGATTACGAGGGAGAATATAAGACAGAATTCTCAAACATGCAATGAAAGTACCACAATTTAAAGGTCAACAGAATTATTTGAGCAGGTGGCAACAAGCCACACCATTGTATGATTGAATAAACTCAAGAATGCAAAGTTACCACCTCCCTGGTGGTAACTGGAACTGGAACAACGTGGAAAAAGTCCAGTGCAGTCAAGTTTTCACGAGTAAGAGACAGAAGTTGCCAACAGCTCAAAATAAAACTTACCTTACATTAAACAAAACCCACAGCAAAACATCGGTTGTCGACAGAATCTCATCTGTAACAACGCTGTGGTGCAGTTGACTAAACCAAATTAAAAATAAATTTTAACTTTTCTACTCACTGAAGGTGATCGGGGAAGGGAGAGAGAACTGAGGGAACTGTGGCTGAGAACTCTACTCTGTCACACAGTTCACTCCACCCTCTAGAAAAATGTGTCCCTTTCACAACAGATAGGTGTGTCGGAAGTACTGAGTTAGAATGTGCCATCTTCTGTTGTGCCATGTTCTTAATAGTGTTGACATGCACATGCACACTCATGCACACACACACACACACGTACAAAAAAAGCTTCGGAGAATCAGTGTTTTATTTGATCATTTTGCAAGCATCATTACAATAAGCTGGTTGTGACATCATGCAAGCCCAGTGAGCGGCGTGTCTTATTAGCTTTTACATTGAGCGGTGGTGAATGAACCGCCAAATGCCTCATGGATCATTAAAGTCAGGTCCACCACCATCACCATAAACTCTTTGAAATTCAATTGAGCATCTCTATCCATATCCAGGCTCGCCATGACCTGGTTCACAGATTCCTTGTTGATGCTTACCTGCGGATGGGAAAAGTGGGGGAAAAGCATCAAAATCAGAACAGGCCCTGGTACAGCAGAGTTTAAATGAGCAAACAGGATAGGTTTCTCACCCCCAAACTTTCTCCAAGTTCATCTCTAAGCATTAGTGCCAGCTCGGCTTTACTGATGGTTCTGTGTTCAGCATCAGTGGTGGCATATTTTTGAAAGCTTCCAATAACCAGCTCGATACCGGTGAAGAGGGACATGATGACACCTGATTAAAAGCATGCTGATTAGTTACAGTTTGGTTGGATAAACAGGTTACATTTTCTGCATGCCTGTCATGATTTGCACACACCTATTGCACTATTTTTTCATCAGTGTTTGATTAATCTCAGAAGCACTTAGCTGATCATGGTGATCTGAAAAATGATATCTCTCAGTGTGACCTTGTCTATTCAATTAGGCAAAGATGACTTTCATGTTTCAAGTATGATCTGTCATAAAATAGTGTCCATAGCAGAATGAAATAATTAAGTAAGTTGGTTTCAAACTTGCTGAGTCCCGTCAAAGGGGTACAAAACACCAGCCACAAACAAATTTTCACCAAAAGGTGAATAAGGGGTGGCTGCTTTTCCCAGCAAATGTGTACACTGGTGATACAAATTCACAAATAAATAATCACAAATGTATTTTTTTATTTATTTATCAAAACACATTTTGCAGTTTGCATATAAGCAAAACTGGCGTTTGACTCTCAGCAAGTTCACGCTGATTGCAAACATGCATTTATTTGGACAGTAATGTTCTGCTGTGCCCTTTATTAAAATTACATAAAGCATAACTGCAAACAAGAAACCTAAAATATTAAAGGAAAAAACAAAACAAAACAACACTAAATTTCTTTACCATTTCAATATCAAGACTTAAAACAGAAATGTCCTAAATCTGAACTTGTCTGTTTATCAGCAACTTCCATAAATAGCTTGTTTCTTATGTACTAGTCTGAGTCTGGTCACAGACCTGATTGTGTCCTCATATCATTGCATTCTTGTGATGGTGGCTGAGACTCAGAGTCATGCCCTAAGAATGTTAGGACAGGACTCAGCGCAATGGCAACTCTGTGAATCTTTGTATGTATCTTTGTGCGTGCGCATGTGGTATTTGCGTGGCGTTAAAAAAGGTGATTACACAGGGGATCTACATCCAAGTCAATTCAATATATTAAATTTCATTCAAATGCATGTTGATAACTTTCTTGACTAGTATGAGAAAAAGTTTCCTCTTTTTTGTCCATGGAAACCAAAAGACCTATTGTGTGCAGCCGGGATCACATGGTGTCCTCTGCATTACTGGCAGGCCTGTTTTCATAACTTCTCCAACCCTCTGCTAAACCTCTGCAATCTGCACCATCTAGTGGTAAGACACAGGTACACTGACAGGGGTGCAGAAACTCAGGCCTGATTTCTCGCCTCATGCCATGTGTACACTCGAAACAACCGTGCTGTGTAGGTCCCATAATATAGCCACTTTCAGAGCAGCATGTTTGACAGCAGACATCTTTGAAGCATCCCAAAAAGACCCCAAATAAAAAAAGCGTATTTAGCCTTCTGTGCACAGCCTCCTGCAAAAACACTGGAAACAAATCTCATTAGGGTTAGTTACATTTACTGTGATGAAACAAAGAAGTAACAGTCTTGCTGTAATTTTATTTTCTAACCGTGAGAAGAACATTTATTTAAGGACTAAGATCTAAGTCTGTCTGACTTGCCCCCACCCCCACAACCCTACGAGCGAAACCCTTTTATAGTCGATTGTCATCAGAAAAGAATAGCAAAGTCGAATTTTTATTTCTTAGGTTGGCTTGAAGCTTGTTCGCTTACTGGCAATGTGTTTATTTTACCCTGCATACATGTACAAGTTCCAGCAAAACACACACACTGAGTTGCAAAGGGTTGATATTCAAACTGGAGGTCCACAAGACTGGCAGAGGGTTATCTCAGCTTATATGTTGCTGCTCAGTGAACAAGCTGCACCCTGTCATTGTTGTTGTTGCAGCTCTCACTCATATATGTCCTTCCCCTCCCTCCTCTTGCCCCTTAGAAAATGATGACTGCATAGTGACAAATACACAAGACGTACTGTATGTATAGAAAAATTTGCTGCTATTGCTTTAAAAGGGCTTTAAAAACAACACAAAAGAAGGCAACAGAGATAAAGAAAAATGCATGGTATGACTCTCTCAACCATGGGCCAGATGGGTGCGGCTGTGCAAACTGTGAAAACCAACACACACACACACACACACACACGGTTACCTAGCAACATCAGTTTTCAGTGTTTTGCAATCATCAACTGGTATGCCACAGACTGAGTCCCGGCCTAGTAGGTGTGTGCAAGACTCAGGAGCTTTGTCAGACTGGCGCGTCCTAAGTTTGGTCTTCCAGGCAGACCCAGGCAGGAACCCTCACTTAAACTTAAACCCTTAAACTGCATAATGCCGAAATTACAGACAGAGCATGAACAAGGGGTGCAGCCTGGACAGTTACAGAATCTGAGGCGAGGAGAAAAAGAGTTGGAAGGACGAGTGAGTCTGGAGGAGGTTAGTCTGCTCGGAGTCCAACTTCCAGCAGACATGGAACACAATGAAAAGTATTCAGTGGAAAAATAGTGCCTCACCGATCTGCTGTACCCCATGACTCACCATATGCACAATGGCTCATGGCTGTATTTTCATTTATTTATTATTTTAAATTCAAATACAACTTTATTCACCTGTTTACCTGACTTATGGCGTGTGTCTTTGTGGTTTTCACCTATGGAGACATAGCTGTTGATCCGAAAGCGAACAAACGTCTTCCCTGTTTGTGCTGTGTTTTGTTTTTGAGTCACATCTCTGACAATGCAGAGGGGCGTGTCCTCTGCCTGTGATACTGTTCACATTCCTCAGAGCAGTGATAAAAGGAGCGTTATCACAAGGACAGGGAGAGGCTCACCTGCCCTTTGACACTTCGAATAAAATGCAAATGGGAAGAGTAGAAAACTTTGCTGGCTGCGCTGGAATGGACGAACATGACAAACAGTACACACAGAGGTGGCAAAGAGCAAGAAAAGTCAAAACGCAGACAAACGATTAACTTCACAAACCACATATTGCTTATTATAAATTTTTCAGGTTATTTATTTTTTTCCTACAAAATTTGAAATGGGTTTTGGATCCTTCAAGTGTCTTCAGCCTCCTTTGCTTGATTTTCTTTTTCTTTTTTTTTCTTTTTTTTACTTCTTGGACATCTTCCTCATGTGCATCTGATAGCACTGCTCACAAGCAATGGACAGTCCAACAACCAGAGAAACAAACTCCTCAAAGTCCACCTGGCCGTCGCAGTTGGTGTCCAAGTCCTTCATGATTTTGTCCACGGCTGCGGGGTCCTTCTGAGACTGAGTGTGAGGGAGAGAGCAAGACGGGCAGAAAAGTAAAGTCACCGCGAAAGCACGAGTAAGAACAGTGTGGGCGCGTTCATGTCTGAGCCCGTCTCACCCTGAGGAAGTTGGAGAGCTCGTTCTCCATCAGCTCTCTCAGCTCGCGTCGGCTGAGCGTGCCATTCCGGCCCTCCCTGGAGGCATAACGGTGGAAGACGGTGATGAGCGACTCCATGGCGGTCTCCAGTTCTGAAGGCATGGCTGCTGTTGTGTCGTTGAGCTGCACAGAGACAAACATCAGATGCAGACAAAGGTGCTGGATGCGCCGACCAATGGCATTCACAGTGGCGGACTGGGACAACTTATCAAGAGTCTGTCCCATCCTGATGACCTTATCTAGGGACTGTGGGGATGTTGGGTCCTGAGCTGATCATATTGGCGTAAAATAAAACCTGTGCTTACATGGAACACAGGAATGTGCCGCCTGGAGTGAGGAATACTGAGGATTAAAAGTATTTGGCCAGTTCTCTGACTATGACTCCAATAAATATAGCTGGGCAAAGCCACGCCTACTAGTGAGCAAGAGAGACAACCTGTAGTCATGGTCTCGGGATGACAACAATGACGTGGTCGGGTCGGTTGCTATGGGCTCAGAAAGAGAGAAGTGGGGAGGAAAATCCCAGTTGTGAGTGTGTGTAATTGCTGCAGCTGAGTGGGATGGAAAAATGATGTCACAGCCCCAAAATGGTCAGAATAGCATGAAGGCATGCAAGAAAGCTGAGGAGTGGGTGGAATATGTGCATGCCCACCAAGCTGAAACACACCCAATGCGGGTGTAGCTAGTCAGAATTACGTCACGATTCAGGGAGGAGGATTGTGAAGTTGTGGAACAAATGGAGGAAATAAAACCTGAAATAAATCTACGCATTAAAATAAAACCAATAAAAGCAAGTAGGGAAAAGTTGTGAAAATGGTTGCAAAACATGTACACAACACAACACAAGCGGTACAATGAATGGAGTAAAGCAATACAAAAAGGCCAGCTTCTATGAAAGTAACCTACAAGGACATGTTAAAAATCTAACTTGAGATCCTGAACACAGGAAAACATTCTTACAGTTCAACATGACATGTCTCTCTACATGAATTTCACAGCAGTTCAGTCTAGAAATATGAAAAGCCAATGAGACAGGAGGCGGTGGGCTTCTTACCTTGCAGTGCTGGGACGTGACTCGGGGCAGAAGGAGAAGAAGTGTTCAGAGGTCGGGAACAAAGTGCTGTGTGGATTTATACTCAGGCGCCGCCCCTACTGCTGAGGAAAGAGGGGATGTGAGTCAGTGTGGACACAGAGGAGGACCACGTAGTTCAGCAACAGTGCGACATGTTGAATGTTGAGGTAACCTCCTCCCTGTAAAAGCGCCGCAAACCCCCGCTATACATGCTAATATTCATTAACGAATAACGGAAAGTCTACTTATGGAGGAAATGATGACTTAAAAATGTGTCAAAATCAAAAGTGTACGCCATAATTATGTTTGTGTTGAAGCGCCATTCAACAATAACAGGTCACAAAGACTAACGGCAATGGCCGTAATAATGATAATAGTAATAATAAATATTATTTTCAATTTCCTCGCTAGTTTGAGTTGAAGTGGACACTGGACTCTAGCGGCCAGACTGTAGCATTACAAAGACCGCTTGCACTGCCCTGGGGCTATAGATGATTTTTCTAGCCTATACATGCGCGTTTAAACTTAAACGTGCTCATCTTTTAAAGTAATTACTGATAACTGGTTAATGCCACCGTGCTTGCAAGTGGTGTGGAATTTAAAGCAGCATTTTTTTTTGGTTTTTTTGTTTTACTACACAGGGAGTCCTCCATAAAACATGAAGTTCAGAAGATTTGTCAGAATTTGAGAGATTGAGAGGTGTTTTCTGCTTCTTTAAACAGTCAATTCCAATGAATACAAATTTCAAACACACAAAAATGTTTTGTTGTTGTTACTCAACGTGATGCACAAACGTTGGTATAAGTCACTGGACGGTTTGTGGAGCTCTCACCGGGGATCTCGAAGGGCCGCTGACATCGTTTTCTTCCTGCTTTCGTCACCTTCTCTGATAAGGGATCTGATTGGTTGCTTGAAATCAGTGAGCTATTTAGTCTCGACTAAAAACGCGACCTCTCTAGCCAAGGTGGTGGAATCAGAACCCGAGCAACCGGTCATCCTTAATAGAGATTCGGACATATATTTTGGTGTTTCTCCCTGTGATGTGACGTCAGAGCCGTGATGCTGTGCCATCCACTTCATTTAAAGGCATCTGCCACGCACGGGACGTGAAGGGTGGGGGGCGGGATGTCTGGCTGAGGAATAAAAGCCACATGCACCTCATCTGTTGGCGCTCGCAGCGGACTGAATTTGACGGCAGGCCTGGAAATCAGCGAATAGACACAAGAGCTAATATATAAATAAGGTTTTCATCACTTCCCCTTGTAACTATACGCTACTTAGCGTGCGTAAATCTTGTGGATCAACACAGAATTCGATAATTGATCATTTTACTGACCTATATGGGTCGTTTTTCTTAAAAAAAAAAGAAGAAGAAGAAGAAGAAGAAGAAGAAGAAGAAGAAGAAGAAGAAGAAGAAGAAGAAGAAGAAGAAGAAGAAAAAGTAGAAAATATGGAGTGCGGCACTTCACGTTCCGTGTCCAGATGATGCTCGAGACTCCTAAAATGGCAGAGATGGATTTGAAAACGACCACATCTACGATGGACGCATTGGTTCGTATCAGCGTGAGTATTCTTTTATTTCTTCATGTATTTATTTGTTTTGGGCGTCTCTGCTACAGAATTATTTGTGCACGACTAAATCTTTTTTTTCCCCCCAAAGAAAAATTCTCAAACCGACCCGACAGCTTGTTATTGGGAAGGAAAGCCAAGCCACGTAACCTTTCCTTTTCCGGCTGTTGCAGGAGGCCTTTAACTATTTGTCAGAAGTGAAATTTTATGTGGGATGAAAAAAAAGGACAATGAAACATTAAAAAAAACCAAAATAAATGTTAAACAAGAACAGACAGGGACCTCTATGTGAAATCAATGAGCCTCGCCACCATTCCCCGGTGATAATCGGGGTCCGACATTACGTCTGCACGACATCCCCCCCATCTACGACAGCGGCAAGAAAAAAAGCCCACGTGAGGTCTGTTTTGCTCAATTCGAGTGTGTGCCACATATTATCACACGATCAGTGAGTGTGAGCGGATGCAGAAAAACAACGCGTTTCTTGTCGGTTGGGATGAGGTGATGGTAGTGATGGCGGTTTCCATGGAGACTAAACGCAAGAATATCGGCACCCGCTGCCGAGGAGAGGCTGGAGGCTGCCCGCTTGTGTGCGGTATTGGTGGTGGCGGTGCTGCGCGCGACTGTGATATCAGCAGTCGGGGTTAAAACATCACGCTCGCGCTGGCATGAAAAAAAAAAGAAAAGAAAAGAAAAAGAAAAACAGCCAATCTGCTCTGCAGTGCGTGGGCGTGATGGCGAAACCGGGTTGTCCGACATTTGATGCATGAGCCTCGGTCCTCGCAGCCTCCATAAGGGGGCCTCGCTGCTCAAATAAGCGTCCACAAACCACTCCCACCTCCTCCCACCCTTGCTGCTCGGATGCTTGGAGCACGCACGCAGCCCACTGCCATGGCGCCCAGATTCCAGGTGAAGGTAAGGATGCGCTACCGCATTTTACACCTTGCCGGGATCGGCTACTGTAGCCACGCAAGCAGAGGCAGTGCAAACAGAAAAAAAATGGAAGGAAAAAAAAGAGGAGGGGGTCTTGGGTCTGGGGGATTTGTTGTGAAAACGGGATCAGGGCTTGTTGCTAAAGGCTGGGAGAAGGATGGGAGGCAAGGCCGGGGATGACATTGGGGAATGACACAGTGTGGCTGAGGTGAAATGGAGGAGCTAATTGAGACGGATCTAATTATTCTGATGTACACTCGGCCTTGCAGGGGCAGCCTTTGCTAATTCTTATGGCTAATGCATCTCCAATATGGCATTGCCATAACAATTACAGTGATAACAATGGTGTTATTGCAAACATAGATGTTCGCATTCTGTGTACTGCTTTGTCATCCAGGAGATTTTTTTTGCTTTCCTGAGATCGGTCTAGCCTTCAGGTATAATTTGACACATGCAATTGCCTCAATATCATTACCACTAATTCACAGACCTTCAGAATGCATAGTGTGAAATGCATTCAGTGGCAAACTGTCCAAATACTGCATCTTTTCACATCACATCACATCAGGAGTGACCAAATCCCCAAAGACCTTGTGCAGCAGTCTCTGTCTGTCAGCCCGGCTTGTCCTGGTTTTGATGTTAACTCGTTGTGCTTTCTGTGCGAAAAGTGTTCCGAGGCCACGTAGGCGACATTCAGGGTTTGTGGTGAGTGTTTTGTGTCAAGGGCATCGCAACTTTACAGCAGACATAGAAAAGCCACTTGAGCTGCTCTAACATACGTCAAAATTATTACAGCAAACCGTGTTCTGATGACGGTCAACAGTGAATTTAAACACTACCAGTAAAATGTGTGGTGATTAATCACAGTGTAGGAAAATAAAATGGGGGCAAGATTTTCATTATAATGTGCTCGTAAACCTACAGCGGCTTCTGGGCCCATTTGTTGCGCTTATGGTTTCATTCTGAAATACTGGCACCAGTCAGCACCAGGCACTGCGTGGCATCACCCGACAAGGTGCATGACACATGCGGCGAGGGGTTGCTAACGTGAGCTGCCAGAGGTGCTGCAACTGCATTTGAAGCTGCTGAAGCAAACAGACGAAGTCCTGATTGTTGCCTAATGTCTTCCTGCAAGGAAATGTAGAGGCTTATGCTGGCTTTGAGGAAGAGGACGTTGTTAACCATGCCCGCATGCCTGCCAAGAAATGACAATCCTGTCAGTTTGAAACGGGCGACACACCTGAACTGGCTGATCAACTTTTTTGATGTTATTGTGATATGCCTCAGCTGTGTGTGTGTGTGTGCATGTTTGTTGGAATATAACATGCCTTATGTAATTGCTCTTCACTGGGTACACACATGCCCAATCAGTCACAACTGCTTAGAGGCGTCATAAAAATCCAGTCACATCAGGACTACCGTATACTGGAATTTTCTCAACTAAAGATATTGGCTCATTGCACGTTACCAATGTAGGACTGCAGTGGAAAAGGTACATTCTGTGAAGCAGATGCATAATTGATGCCTGATCTTTATCTATATTTCAAAAGTATGATGTCCTGTGTCCACCATCTGTCTCCAAGAGCTTCGCCTCCCTGTAATGTGGCAACCGCCTCAGAGGTGCACCATAGGAAAAGTGGGCCTGGACACATTCTCAAATGCCTCCTCAACAACTGAAAAGAGAATGTTGGCTGCCTGCTGAGAATCCCCAGGGAAATATTCCAAATAATAGACTATTCGCTATTTTTGTCAAGAACACCTCACCCCTCACCTCCCCCCAATCGCAATGAAGTCTGCAACTGTGCCTCGACTCATGCAGGTCCTAATTCCTCACTTTCCTGCCTTTGCCAGTCAAACATGAAGAGCCTGGAGTGCGAGCTTCACTGTCCCGTGTGCAAAGACATCTTCAAACAGCCTGTGGTTCTGCCATGCCAGCACAGCGTCTGCCTCATGTGTGCCTCGGAGGTCTTGGTGGCGAGCGGCTACCCGCTTCCCGAGCTCCCGCCGGAGCCAAACTCCCCGGCCTCCACGCCCAACATGCGCTCGCCGCGCCAGGCCCGCAGGCCAACACCCAAGGCCGAGCAGCGGCCCATCGACCGCGTGCTGCGGGCAGGTTAGCGCACACCTCCGCGTATTCATCGCAGACGAGGGGGGGCGGGGGGGGGATGTGTTTGTTGAACATAAGCTGTTTCGGGAGAAAGTTTTGTCACCGTCTGCTTATTTCGTACATTTTTAAAAACATTTTTTTTGGTACTTCGAGGTCCCCACCCACCGTCGCCGTCCATGCAGCGGTCTCCAGGACACGGGTCGTATCCGGGGCGACGTCGCAAGGAGGGCCCGCCCCTAGTGATGATGTTCCCCTGCGTCCCGTGTGGCCGAGACGTGGAGCTGGCTGAGAAGGGCCTTACCGACTGCCTGCGCAACCTCACCTTGGAGCGAATAGTGGAGAGGTACAACCAAATGCAGACACACCTGAAACATTTATGTTTTGTGTTTTGTGAATTGCAAAATATTTTGGATTTTTGTAGCCGTTTCAATGCAGTCATTGTCCAAATTCTACTTTTCATTGGTTTATTTTTCTCTTATTTAAAAATCATTTCACTGACCTGAGATTAGCGTGGATGCTAATCCCTTTAGTTTTATCAATAATCTGTGGCCAATTTCACGAAGAACAAAGAGCGGCTCTCAAGGTTTTCACTTCACTGCTCAGTTGTTGGAGCAGGAACTCAGTCAAGATCCTGCAACCAGGCGCAATCAGCATAAGGAGATACGCAGTCAGTGTAGGGAATGTGGTATTCCAGGTTATTCCAGGTTATCGTATCATCACCTCTCCGTTCTGTCTCGCGCTGCCACTCCTTTCTCCACAGGTATCGACACACAGTCAGCCTGGGCAGTGTGGCTGTGATGTGCCAGTTCTGTAAGCCTCCCCAAACGCTGGAGGCCACAAAGGGCTGTGCCGACTGCAGGGCCAATTTCTGCAATGAGTGTTTCAAGCTGTACCACCCGTGGGGGACACCGCGGGCACAACATGAACACATCCTGCCCACACTCAACTTCAGACCAAAGGCAAGAAATCTGTGGACTATTGAGTCAGGATAGTGTATGGATATAAGTGCCCTGGATGCCTCATCTATGTCGATGATTGTCTTTGGTCTCAGGTCCTGACCTGCCCGGAGCACGACCAGGAGAAACTACAGTTCTATTGCAGATCCTGTCAGCGGCTACTGTGCCCTCTGTGCAAACTACGCCGCATCCACACCGGACACAAAATTCTGCCGGTGGTCCACGCGTATCAAGCCCTGAAGGTATTGATTCCCTGCCTTAAATAGATCTGGGCGGGACTCATTTTGCAGGATATGTCTATAAAATACACAGATTTTTTGTTTTATGCCCAAAAATCATGTGTCACCTTGTTTGTGTCAACTAGAACGATTCATTTCAGTTCAGTTCTCTCAGTGATATAATACAGTGGTCCCCAACCTTTTTAGCCCGGTTTAATGTGAGACACTCGACACTCATGTTGCTCACTTGCTTGCTAGCTTGTGGGTTTAATCTCGCGGTAATGTATCAGATGACCGAGACAAGCGCCTTGACATTCATCAAGAGTTGAGCGTTAGATGGACGTAACGGAGAGAATCCGGTAATTTTTCAAAATAAAATTGTTCACTCAGATAATGAATCAAACGGGATTAATTTAACAACGGACCGGCAACGGTCTGCGGCCCAGTACCAAATGACCCACGGACCGGCACCGGTCCGCGGCCCGGTGGTTGGGGACCACTGATATAATAGACATTTCCGTACATGTCATGTACGGTGCTATAAAACACAGAGCTTTACATGAATGTAAAGCTCTGTGTTATGTTTACACGATCCCTGCATTTCTGTTGTTAATTTGACAGGACAAGATTACAAAGGAGACGAACTACATTCTGTCCAATCAGGACACAGTGCTGGCTCAGATTACCCAGCTGGAGAGTTCCATTACACAGACTGAGGTAATTCATTCTCTGGGCATCATGACATCATGATGGATATACTTTACTCATTACAGTACACACAATGTATTTTTTTTTTTTGTCTTGAGGTAAGCTAACGGCTTAGGCACAGCAGATGTAAAAAAGCTTCTAGCGAATCCAGTGCGGTTACATTAAATCTTTTACTGACCTAGTTAAAAATAAAATAAAATGCAAAACTTGACATGACAAGTAAAAAGTAGGCAGTAAATGGTATAGCACTGAAATTATCAGCAGAAAAATAAGAGCTCAGTAAGAACTATTCACTAGATGGTAATAAATAATGATTAAATTTTTTTTAGTGTTGTGCAAATTGCGTTATGCTAACCCTATATAACGTTTGTTCCCACTTCACATTGTATTTGGCGCTCATTAAGGTGAGGCTAACTTCTCTCTGGCTGTGGAAACAAACATTGTTACGTAACCAGTCTAATGTCAACAAGTTTTAGCCTGGTTGTTTGTTCTGCACCTGAATTTTTCAGTCACACCTGTAGTACCTGTAGGAGCAGTACATGAAAGTAATAATAATAATAATAATAATAATAATAATAATAATAATAATAATAATAATAATAATAATAATAATAATAGTAACAACTTTATTTATATAGCACTTTATAAAAAATAAAATTTACGAAGTGCTTTACATATAAAACAAAAGAACTGGAAAATCATACAGCCAACCCTGAGAACGGAGAAACAACATCAAAACAATAGAGCAAAAAAACACCAAGGCATTAAAACAGGTTTCAAAATAGAGGAGAAAACCAAACGATAAAAGTGAGTTTTAAGAAGAGATTTAAAAGCAGGGAATGTAGTTGGCTGCCTGAGATCCCCAAGCAGTGAATTCCAGAGCTGCGGAGCACGGGCAGCACCTTTTGAGGCGAGGTGTGATTTTGGGACACAGAGCAGGCCCTTGCTGGAGGATCTCAGGCAGCGATCAGGCTCATAGGGGACTAAAAGTTCTGAAATGTAAGCTGGAGCCTGACCATTTAAAGCTTTGAAGACAAGCAGTAAGATCTTGAAATCTATCCTAAAACTCACAGATAGCCAGTAAAGGACTGCAAGTGGTAAAAATCTTAACCCCACTGTTTTGTTTTTTTTTTTAAGAAATTTTTCATTTATTAGTTGTGCCTCAGTCTCCCCGAATGAAAGCTGTTGCAATTGGTTCCGACATAATGCGGAAGAGCACAGCGCATGTTGACACTTGTGTCTGTCCGCAGGTAAATAGCGTGTCTGCCAGAGAGCAGCTGGCTCAGAGCATCAGAGATCTGACGGCGGCGCTGGCCGAGCGCCACGCCTCCCTCACCCAGGCCCTGGAGGCGACACGGCAGAAACGAGGGGAGGCGCTGGCGGCGCAGGTGTCGGAGAGGCGGAGCCTGATGGAGCACGCTGGCCTCATGGCGTTCACGCAGGAGCTACTGAAGGAAACGGACCAGCCCTGCTTTGTGCAGGCCGCTCGCCTCACCCACAACAGGTGAAGTGCACGTTACTATGTAATTATCTTTTTTTTTTTGACAAGTTCAACCTCTCATAAAATGCCTTAGTTTTTTCAAGACAATCCGTGCAGCAATACACATTTGCAGCATTATGTGTATAGATTGAAATACATAATCTTTTCCTAAAACCCAATAAGGCAAAAGAATATTGACAAATTTGTTACTTGTCTGCAAAACTGTTGGGATGGGTATTGGTGAAAAGAAAATATTTTTTTAGAATGTCCTTGGCATTTTGACTCTTCGGGAAGATGATATGAAGGATATGAGTTTGCCCTACGGATTTACACTATAAATCCCCGACGAGTCCCATGCGGTCTCATAGCTGACTGCTCAGCAGGGACTGATGATGAGAAATCAAATGGTGAATCAACATAAATGAGGCAGTGGGGAGGTGGAGGAAACTACCTCGGCGTCCATGAAAAATTCAAGCAGAATGAAGCACAGACAGGCCACGTGTCTGTCCAAGCAGACCTATGAACACCGTGGTTGAATGTCCTTCCTGATTCCAGGTTCAGCAAAGCCATCGAGAATCTCCAGAATTTCACCCTGGATGCCGACCCGTCCTTCAGACACTTCCAGCTGGACGTCTCCAAGGAGCTCAAACTCCTGACAGAGCTGAACTTCATTCAGGGTGAGAAGTGCAGTTTCAGCTTCTGTAAAGACAATGAAATGTATCTACCGACGCCTTTTATTGTGTTGATAAATAGAAGTAGAAAACACAACGGCAATGAAAGAGTTTCGAACACATTTCTGAATAACAAGCACATCATTTGAGAAACTTTGTGGACTTGTGAAGCTGTTTCGGGCCTCCAGGAAGTAACTACGAGCCTCAACTCCACTCTAGGTGAGAAGCGCCATTGTTCTGTATGAACTGGCGAGTTGTACATAGCATTGTGTCGTTACAAACTTTTTTTTTTTCCGAAAACACAAATGAACTAAAAAGGTTCTCAGTTGTGTCCTCAGTTATGCACAAACTCCTGGCAGCGCCACGCGTTGAAGGAGCTTGTGTCTTGAATGTTTTTGTTCCGGGGGCAGACGCTAGCGTGGGGGTGTGGCGCATGTGCACTCGCATTGTCCAGTTATATTCCGACTAAATCGTATACATGGCGGAGAAATTCAAATTCCAATAGCATTATCTAGGTGTCTCAATCGGAGTTCTCCGATTACAACCGGAGTTCCCAAACTCCGATCATCGTCGGAGGCAATAATGGTGAAGGTAGTCAAGGGAAGATTGCCAACTTTCTACAGCTGATTTATGTGTTTAAACTCTGCATCGTCACTTGCATCCTCCCCGCAGCTCCCTTGGCCCCGGTCATAGACACGCAGCGCTCCTTGGCCTACGACCAGCTCTTCCTCTGCTGGCGGCTGCCCCCGGAGTCGGCGCCCGCCTGGCACTTCTCCGTGGAGTACCGCCGGCGAGGCGTGGTACCCGGGGGGGCGTCCAGAGGCGGGATGAGAGGCGGGTTGGCCACGGCCCGCTGGGGCTGGCAGCGGCTGGACGAGGTCAGCGGGAGCAGCGCCGTGATCGACAGGCTGGAGATGGACAGCGTGTACGTGCTGCGGGTGAGGGGCTGCAACAAGGCGGGCTACGGCGAGTACAGCGAGGAGGTGTACCTGCACACCCCACCGGCACCAGGTTCGGGCACACACACGGAGCTGTCTCACACACACATGCACCATCTCCACTGGGTCCACAGGCAACAGCAGCATTGCCCCGGACGTGCAGGATCCACCTTGGAGACTGATTTGTTGTCCCGACTCAGCCAACTTCAAATCAGCTTTCCTTTATGTACTTTCAGTTGTTTGCGATATGTTTTCTTACCCCTAGAATAGGGTTGGGCAAACTTTTTGACTGGTGGGGCCACAATGGGTTCTAAAATGTGACAGAGGGGCCAGAGCAGCAGCAGATGGAGTGTTTCAGTGACCCACCTCATAGGGGAGGAAAATATTTCATGGGATGTGTAGAAAATATGTGTTTTAATGTCAATTGAAAATGAGCCAAGGCAAAGTTCCAACAAAATCAGTGTCTTTGGAGTCTTTGGAGTATCCAGCTCTTTATTGAAACGACTGTTAAAACCCTGAAAAAAAATGGATGAAACACATCTATTTGAGGACTTACTTGCTATTAATATAATAGCAAAGCGGATTAAAAAGCTTAAGGGGCCGCATATGACCCCCGGGCCGTAGTTTGCTCACGCCTGCCGTGGGTGTTTTTGTCTGGCTTTAATGGGTAAAATCTAATACCTTAGTACTCCACATAACCGCCAGGGGGCAATCAAGAACAACGAATAAAAAAGCAGCCCACAAAATTACATAACCCCCCAAGATTGTCTTTGTCTCTGCTGGTTTAATGCTAATTCATTGTCAGTTTATTTTCTCATGTATTGATGAAATGGTTGCTGTGGGTCATTGTCTTTCCACACTCACTTTATTATTATTTCTCAGGCACAATCACTGCATTTGAACGATCACATGACTGTTTAATGACTTGATTTTTCTCCCCTTTCCTTCCAATTCCCCGCCCCCCCCACACCTCTGAGACACATCACATTCTCTCTCTACCTTCCGCACACCTTCTCGCGCTCGCCCTCTTTTATTTCCTCATCCTACTCTCATGTAATATTTCCATTTTAAAGCTTTGCCATCCTCTTCTGCACTGGCACCACGCTACCAACCTACATGCCTCCCACGGAACGTAAGAAGTGCACTCATACACCCCCCCCCTCCCCGTGGCTCTTTCTGCTCTTCTCTCCGTGCACCCTCCCCCCAACTCCCCTCACCCCCATCCTGCACCCCCAACACCATCCCTGCTCTATAACCAGACCTGCGCAAGCGTTGAGTGAGCGTTGGGTGAGGCTTGCACTTTTGTTAAGACGCGAGACTTAACAACATGGATTGGTGTCAGATCCAGGTCTCCTCGCTCACCCAACCCTTTTATTTTTTTCCACCGGTCGAGTTGAGTGATTGGTCCCTATGGGTTGTTCCCCTCCTCCTTTCTGCTACATCAAGTGTTTCCTCTTGTAAAGAGTACCTTCTGTGCAAAATAAAAAAAATAAAAAAATCGACAGTCCCACTCCACAGCGACAGCTTCCTTGTGCTACCTCCTCCTGTATTTTCCTCCCTAAGTCATCACGCTAGTGGGAGTGGAAGGAGGTGCATGCCTGCTCTCTGTTCCTCTTTGCCGTGTGGTTATTAATATCTCCGAGCTGCTTTCAGACCGTAAATCTGTAACCTTCCCTCTGTAGCCCCCCACCCTCCTTTTAAAACTCCCCTGTTGGCCGTCTACTCTTCTTGTTTGCTCTCTCTTCACTCCTCTACTTCTCCTGCCAGTGCTGAACTTCTACCTGGACTCTCGCTGGGGTCTCCACACCGACAGGCTTGTGGTCAACAAGGAGCAGCGCGGCGCCCGCAGTGTCCCCGGTCTCTCCCTGTTGCAAGCTGCTGACCATGCGCTCACTTCCTGTCACCTGACCTCTGACCTCCTGGTGGGGGACGTAGCCATCACACAGGGGCGACATTACTGGGCATGCTCAGTGGAGCCAGGTTCTTACCTAGTCAAGGCATGTACGGTGTAAAAGTGAAACTGATGTAGATGGCTCAATGTTAAGAGCCGATGTTACTGTTCTGTTTAACGTTGTTACTACTGGTTTTCTTCTTTTAAATGCAGGTGGGAGTTGGTTTGGAATCAAAACTGCAGGAGTGGTTTCACCTTCCACAAGACATGGCAAGTCCCCGGTGAGTATAATATTATTCAGACACAAACAGATGTCTGATTTGATATTCAGTGCTCATTTCGATGTAGAAGAAATTCTTGCTCTTCAACTTGAGGGCATAACTTTACTCAGAACAGTATTGATTAAATACATTTTCTCCACCACTGTACAGTTGACAAACAGTAACAAAGGTGTAATAAAGATGTAACAACAATTTCCCATTAACTCATCCCTCCAAGCAGCTACGACCCAGACAGCGGTCACGACAGTGGGGCGGAGGATGCCCTGGACTCGGCTCCACCCTTCTGCTTCCTCACCATGGGGATGGGGAAGATCTACCTGCCGCAGCACAGCAACCACCACCACCACCACCACCACGGTAACCACGGCAACCACGGCAACGGCGTCCGCGACCCCATCAGCAACGGGCCCTCGTCGTCCTTGGGCCTCACCTACCCGCTGCCGCCGCGGCTGGGCGTGTGCCTCGACTTTGAGAAGGGCCGCGTCACCTTCTACGACGCCCACTCCCTGAGGCCGCTGTGGGAGGGGCACGTGGACTGCTCCGGCCCCGTGTGCCCGGCCTTCTGTTTCATCGGCGGAGGAGCTCTGCAGCTGCAGGAACTGGTGGCCAATCGCAACGCCGACCAGACTCCGGTCAGAAGGGTCACCATTCAAACCCGTGTCTCCAACATAAACAACAACTGACGCCTGGTCTGGGTGGGTTGGATGGCGATGTTTGGAATGTAACTGGCAATTGTGAAGTATTTATTCAGCTAGAGCAAAAAGTTAGACTTCTCAGCGACTTTGATTTGTATTTGGTTTTCTTTCTACAAGGGAAATATTTCTAAAGCAACAAATATGCAATGTAATTAATTTTTATTACCTTTTTGTTACATGCATTTTTTGCAAGATATTATGGCTTAAATAGAGTTTGGTAAGTCCAGCACTGAATATTTAATGTTATTTCTAATGCTTGCACTTGTAGCCAGCCTATATTGCATACATTTAAGAAGCTTATGTAGATACAGCACCGTGCAATGTTGTCGGAAAATAGAGGGATTTATTCTTTAGTCGTGTCCGAAATGCTAAAGTTTGAGCTAAATTATGTTTTAGAAAAATAAATTAACCCTACGAAAGGAAAATAAAGACTTTTACTTGCATTTAAAACTAGCCGTGTTTGAAAAACACATTTTGTTGCTGTTGGTGAAAGCTTTCTAGGTACCCTCTGAGCCCTACCAAAGTTATTGTTTTTTCCGGGATGTAAAAGTGGTAAATGAAAAGCAGAGAGGGATAATGAGGCAATACTGTAATTAGAAGCTCCAATTATACCTCTGCTGCACGGCTAATCACTAGTTCCCGTGGTTCTGTGTGTGTGTGTGTGTTTGCCTCCCAGTGCATGGGTACATGTGTGCTTTAACTGAAACAGCTCTGTTTCACACACTGATGGTAAAATACTTTTTTGTTGCAGAGGATAATTGTATTTCCCCCCTGACCTTGCTTGATTGTAGAATCCTGCCTCTTTCCTTTCCTTTTATTTATTTATTTTTTTTTTAAAAGCAATTTGCAAATTTCATTTACGTAAACTTCACCTGCTGGCATAATGTTTGCAAAAGAAAAATAACGAGGAAAAAATACTGAATTAAAGATGATCCTTAAATTACACATTCGCAGTTTGTATTTTTTGTCAGAATAGCTACCAGGACTCTGTCTGGATTTTCACCGCTAGAGGGCAGTAAGACATAACAGAAAAACACCACTCCAATCTCTAAACAGGTGTTCTCACCCTCTGCATCTACAATCAGTAAGAATAAATGTATGTATTTGTTTGGAAACATCATTTTTGAAGCTTTGACTGTTAAAAAAACAATAAACTGAAAAATCTTTCCAAAATTTCTAAACGCAACAGCTTTTCAGAGTTTCCTTTTCTTCTGCGCCATGTGCCGTATATTCTCATCTCCAGCCATAGCAGTAAATTACTGTCATAGTCGCCCCACAACTCTATGCACATGCTGGCTGATCTGGACAACAGTCATAAAGTAAAACTGTATAATTCATGCCATGTTTTGAACTTGGAGCCAACCTTTCATGTTTGGGTGTACGTGAATGAACAGCTGGACAGAAATCAGTAAATCAAATTTGTATTTTACACACAAGCCAGAAAAAGTTCTCATCTGTTAGCAGTGCTCTGTCTGCGATAGTCTGACCATGGCAGCAGGGTATACTATAGGTATATGTAGTTAAAGCACCAACACAGTTTTAAACTTTCTGCTATTGGAATGATTACTCATCTGCAATGTTACATGCCCTGGAAATGGTGGGCCCGACTTAGCATTTTCGTCTCACAAAAAAACCCCATCTTGATGGTGAGCAATAAATGCCGAAGGCCATCTGCTTTTGATAGCAAAATTAACACCTCACATGTGTAGGTGCTTAGCATTCCTTATGTAAATGTAATGTAAATCGCCAGGGTTCACCTTTTATGAGCTTCGATATGAAAATCCACATGTGTGTTTAATTGGAGCCACATTCGAGAGGAAACTGCTGAAGGATTCGGGCTTGACTCGACCACAAAGGGAAAATAAAATTGTTGGAAAAAATAAGAATTTAGCGGAAAAAAAAATATTACTGCCTTGACATCAGCCAAGATTCTTTGCTGTCTTTTTTTTTTTTTTTTTTTTTAAAGTAAAACCCAAAAAAACTGTAATACACAGATAAAGAACACAGCCTGAAAGGGGAGGGTTAGCTCTGAACCCCTGTGATATAAAAAAAAGTGGAATGTACTGCGAAGCATGAATAAGGCAGCTCGCGAGCCTCCACCCACCCTCTGGTGCCTGCTGCACCTTCGCCTCTTTAGCCCAAATCTGTAACAGATTGGGTTTAGTCTGACTGGAGGTATGCAGCCACAACACCACATGTAGGGGTCTGCATAATCCTTCCACTGAGTATTAAGCACACAGCATGGGCATTCTTTTTAAGACCTGGCGGGAATTACCGATACATAATCTCCACGATCATCGTTAAGTTCAGACGGATGGAGATGGAGATGGAGGTTGGGTTGGGGGGGGTACCATATGAACTTATGAACGGCCTTGGAGCCTCACACAGTCTAGCGAGCGAGACATTGTGCCATCTGGAGAACACATAGGACAGGAGGAGTCTGGGCTTGGAGTCGGCTCACACAACCGGCCTGAAGGCCCTGAAGGTGTGAATTAATTAAGCGGGGCAGGAAGTGAGCAAAGAGAGAAATTAAGAGAAAAAAAAGGGTAAACATGGTGTGTTTATGCTGCAAGGTCTGTTTAGGATGAACGCTGGGTGAGCTTCGGAGATGCGCAAGTTGCATCCGGCTGAACGAACGGATGAATCATTATTGGTGAGCGAAAGTCTGCGGTTTGGTCGCTGAAGGCCCCGCTTTCCCTCATCAAGACGTTCCACCGCCACCCCTCCTTGCCCTCCTCTGAGGGGATCCAATCATTTCTATCGCTCACTCTGCTCCGTGTTTTTAAATCTAATAACTGATACAAGATCCCCAAAGCAGCCCACATTGTGCAGCTGATCGGCATTAAATAATACACAACTTCTTGCTTTCATCGCGTTGATAATCTGGACGGTGGAAGGAGAGGGGGACGAAAAAAAAATCAATCAGCCAAATGTTGGCTAAGAGGATTTGAGGGGCACAGCGAGGCCATCTTCCCTCACTATGACAAATGAGGGGTGACAGTAATGCAAGACAGAGCCCATATGGCTACATACTGGAACCTACTGCACTGCAATTGTCCGAGGAGGCACGCGGCTAATTCAATTTCACATTGACACCCCCGGTACCGTGCCCTGTTCTAATGGATCTGTGTACTGCCCCGTAGTTTTTCTTGTTAAATGATGCAACCACTGTTATGCAATCATTGTGCACTTTATGGCATAAATCAAAGCACTCAACTGGACAATTAGAGCGCCTCGACTAATGGCCACATTACAGCTTCACTTTTCCGTTACCGAGACAGGGATTATGGGATTCATGCTCATTAGTGATTTGAAATCCTGTAGAAGGTAAAGTATTATTCAATTCAATAATGTTTTTTAATATGTGTTTTGAGCGTATCAATAAATCACTCAGTATCGAGAATAGTCCATCCTTTTTTTTCTTGATTTACTTTTCAGAAAAAGTGGGCCAACATGTCCAGTCCTGTAAATCAGCTGTTTGTGATGTCACCAAGGGCACTCTTACATCACTAATACCCCTCCCAAGCAACTGACCTACTGACCGTCTAGAGGTGAATGTTGCTGTTGAATGTTTGTGCTCCCTTCCAATGATGTGGAAGGCTCAGTTTTCACAGGAGGCTGTAAACAGAGAGATAAATGCCTTTGAGTCATCAAAGCTATTAAATAACTTAAATAACTTTGAGTAATCAATCATACTGCATATTTGCAGGAAAAAGAGAAAAAAACTTTATTGTTCCAAGAATCCAGATTTGTTTCAAGCAGCAGAATTAGCAAGCAAAAGAAAAAAAACTAATTCCACACATTTATGTCAAAAAGGGTGATAATGAGTCTGTCCTATATTCATGGTTTGATGGCCCAAAACATTTATTACCACAGGTTAAACCAACAGCATGCTGGTCCGACCTTGGAGAAGCGATTTTGTTCCAAAGACCAAAACTTTACTACTCTGAAACATGCAGACTTTTTTTGGATTGTGTGTGCGTGTAAAGTCGATCAAACTATAATTCACCGCCTTTCGCACCGAGGGTGTAACTTTAAGTCTGGCGTAGCATCAGATGTACGCCCTGACACCCAGCTTGTAACTTTACAGCTCGGATATTACTGTTTCCATAAAACCCGAGTGTGGAACAGCGCTTTAGCAGAACTAATGATGCACCGTTCCTCGCGACAAATGGTGCGAGCAGGTGTGGCTCCTTCTTCTGCACGTGCGGCTACGCGTCCCCGAAACTCTCGGCTGAGCTGTAACGCGCAGGCAAGTCGCACCCGTTCTGCATCGCTGTCAGTCAGGAAAAGTCTCCCGGGCGGTCGAACGCACCGGGCCGCCTCCCCCCTGTGCCGTTAAAATTCCAGTCCTTTGCGAAAGGTGAAAGGCAAGAAGTCAAGTCTTTGTGTCAACAGGGGACGTGTAAACCAACGCGCTTCCTGCACGGCTCCGTCCGGGGCAGCTGTGCACACATCACGGCGCGACCTGTGTGTCCAGCTCGACAGAGGCGGTGGTGGGCTGGGGGGCTGGGGAGGGACGGAAACACAAGACGGCAAGGAGTCGGAAGACGTGCAGCGGTAACACACGTGGACGTGTTTGATCTCTGGCGAGGTAGAGAAAGTCTGACTAACGGTGGCGGCCAGTGTCCATCAGTGCCGCCCTTGCCGACAGCCCACCCGCGGCCTCCTCGTCCGTCCCTCCTCACCTTCCAGATGCTCTCCCCGCTGTAGGGGTGAAAGGTTGGCAGGTGCCCGGGGGAGCAGCCAGGAGCCTCGGGGAGGGGTTGGATTTCTGCGAGGTCGCGCACTTGAGAGACTTGGAGTGGAACGAGAGGGGTTGAAAGGTGTTGGCGGCGGCTGCGGTGGTGCGGCGGCGGTGGTGGTGTGTGTGTGTGTGTGATGTCCCAGAGATGGAGATGGACAGGACCACAGAGCAGCAGTCTCACCTAATCAACTTCATTTGTGGGCAATGACAGGCCGCCCACTCCTGCCCCCCGGAGGCTGGACAAAATCAGCTTTCAAGGGTATTACCCACTACTTTGTGCAAAAGCCATAATCCTCCAATCCTTGACCTTTTGCATTTTGAGCATAAAGTCGCTGACACTGGCAGCGGCGACAAAACGCCTGATCCAAAAAAACACCCAGACCCCGCCTTTAATTGCAACACAGCTACAGGCGGCCGCCACCCTACTTCAAGCCGCAGCCATCGATCACCAACGACATCCTGCACAATAATTTTGGCCCTGCAGCGCCTTTAAATGCAAGCTGTTAATTAGTGGGTGAAAACAATCGGCAGCGTATCGACGTGAGCGACGCCATCTGCACGCCGCTTCCTCCCCCCGTCCCTGAACGTGACTTCGGCCCTCCAAGCGGGACCTAATCTGGCGGAACAAGAAGAGACATTGTCCATCTAATGAGTCCCCCAAAGGCGACGCTGTGTATGTGTGCCGCGCCACGCCGCCTAATGAGTGTTTCTGCGTAACTTCGTGTTCAGGTCGGCCGGTTCGGCTCTAGTCTAATGGACGCCCCAGTTTTCCCCTCCGAGTCCCTCCATTAGATCAGTGAAATGAGTCGATAAAAGTCTGCAGAGTCCCAACCCCCCCCAATCCTACCCACGCCCTCCATCCCCCGGAAATCAATGTGCAAACAGCGATAGATATGTTGCTGTGCTGGCAGACTTGGGTTCTGATTCGCCTCCCACTGTAGCTACCTCTCCCCAAGACCTCTGCGCCGCAGATTTATCGAAGGAAACCGATGCAGCGAGCAGATAAAGCTCCAGGACAGACTTCTCCTCTTCCTCCCATTACTGTCCCATTACATAAACACGGGCCGTGGCCAGTTTATTCCAGTCTAGACACTGCGGCCAAACATCATCCAGTCTTCGCTGAGCACACAGCCATGACCCACATAAATACATTTATAATCAATACCTCCCCCGGTCCTCCGAGCGCACGTTTGGCCCATCACACATTGAAGGAAATTGCGCAGTCCAATTTAAAATGGCCCGAGGGGGGCGTGGGGAAGGTTTTTTTTTTCATAAGCATGTGCCAATTAGCTCCACTGTCAATAATTAGTAATGCTAAAGGATATGGTGTTGTGGGGCAAGAGGGGGAGGACAGATGGAAAATGGCATTGGGGGGGCAGATGAACGAGGGCGGCTCGTGCCCGCTGTTCAATGTTTACGGCTCGGCCCTCCCCGCTGACAAGACGCGTTTGATCACGCGCAAACGCACGCATATTGGGCGGACGGGTCGCGGATGCTGAAGGGGGATGGAGAGCCTTGTTGAGGGACGGTGGGGCGGGGGGGGCAGAATAGCAAGGGCGGTGAAGATAACAAGCGGTGACGCCTCATAAAGGTCAACAAACAAAGCAACGAGTGGGACAAACACTTGGCGGCGTGATGAGATTCATTAGGACAGCATGGAAAGTGGTGGGGTGGGGGTGGGGGTGGGGGAGGTAAAGAGTGAGTGGATGGGTGGGGGGCGGCGGGGAGGGAGGGAGGTGGGGTGCATTCCTCTGTAGTCGCAGCGTGGCCGTCACGGCCGCCGCTGAAACAGGTGTGTGTCTTTACTCGGGGCCACCGGGGGGCGAGGCGAGTCTCACATGGTTCGAGCTGGTCACACTTGGCCGCACTTTGACCCCCGCAGCCGCTCGGATGGAGCGAGACTTGATTAGGAAGGCACCCAAGTAAGCACACAGAGGGGCTGAGGAGGTGGGGCTTGACTCCCAATGGCAACTATTACCCCTGCACTTCAATACGGAGTGCCCCCCGCCCCACACACACACACACACACACACACACACACACCCCCTCCAACCCTGCGCCCATTAATCATCTTGGTTTCAAAATATTTACCTGCTGTCTGCCGGTCAGCGTCACAACTTTCAGAGGCCCAGCTTTGAGTTCGGGACCCCTGTTGGGCCGTGTCACAGGAGGGCTCCCCGCCCCGGCGCATCCACTTTATTGTTTGGTCACCTCAGCTGTCAGACGGCGCCTCTTGTCAAACTCTCAAGGTCCCACAACTTCTGCCACACTCTTAAAATATGCTGTTTTGAGGACGGAAGTCAAGGTTTTCGATTGATTTGACGTCGCGCTCATCCATCATTGCCCCGACCTCCAAAACAAAGCATTCTCTCTTGATTTTCCTTGAATTTCCAAACTTATCAGCCTCTGCTCAGTTGCACTGGAGGTGCAGTGTCAACCATTTGTTATTTAATAGCAACAGTTAAATTGAAATTGAATTTGTTGGGACGAAACCAGGGAGCCACTGCTGCAAGCTGCCCTTAGAAACCCCAGAAGACAAAGACTAAAAAAACCCCAAAAGAAAAAAAGAGAAAGAGCTTCTAGCCAAGCTGCTGCTACAGAGATTAGCTCGTGTGGCAGTGGCGGCAGGTTTATCAGAGCTGGATGGCATTTTCACATTTTTTCTTAAAAAAGAAGAAGAAATGGTGCCGACGGCTTTTCCCGGTGGAAGACATGTTTTTAACTTTACTTCCAACTGGCTTTGGCAAAACTTTAATTAAACACCACAGCACAAAAGCGGCTGGCTAGGGGACAGTACAGCAAATGTCACTCGCGGCAACAACGGGAAGCCCCAAAAGGAGGCGTCCAAATCAATTGGCAAGGACTGAAAAACGCGGTAGACTGAATATTTGCCCAAACGCCTCCTAAGTTTTACTCTTAAAATCTTTCTGTGGGCTCTTCACCAGATGGTTCGATGCGATGAATCTCAATTTAAACCTCAAAGACTGCACATGGGTTTCATCCATGCCGGATTAAATGATGCCTGCTAATGAGCATACAAGCATATAAAATTAAACCATTTTCTTATGATGCATAACAACAGCGTCTAACATAAATATTCTTTTGCCTTTTTCAAAGACGAGCTAGAGAAAATCTTCACGCTGGACGGGGCCCAGAGATTTAAAGAGAGCTCCCGTCTGTTTCTTCTGTTCTTCTAGCCACAGCATGACGGAAAACAACTGGGCCAAACTGATGCAAAAGCAAGCTGCATTTTTCATCAGCAATGCCTTTCTTGAAATGCTTTTTGACGAGAAACATTTGCCATTCATGATGACTCCAGACCACCTTCGGAGAGTGCTGATAGGTCAGGCAGGATGAAGCCAAACCAGAGCCACTGCTTCTTTCTACTTTTTCTTGTTTAATTCTTTCTCCCTTAATACTGGTTTGTGCCTGGAACCCGGACATAATGACTGACTTTTTAGTCACTCTTTCCTTTTCCCGAACACATCGACTCACACATCTAATGACAACACATCACACAGCCACGGTCCCCGGCTCAGGAAACAGAGGCTTCCTGTTTTTCCAGCTCTATTGTTACGTGATTTTTGATACGCTCCCTCAGCCTTAGCCTGGCTCTCTCGGCCCTTCTTGCTTCACACACTCGAGATGTTACACAATTTATTATCTTGCCAAAATCTTGATCCTTATATAGCTTTTTAGCAGAGCACATTCTTATCTGGGCCTTTCGCTCTGCTAATATTGACAAAGCCAGAGAGATTGAGTCAACACAACTCTCCATTGCCACTTTTCCCATTTTATCAGTGCCTCTTATCTCTGCTCCCTTTTAAACGCTGGTCACTCCTGTTTCAGTACGTCTCCCCTGTCACCGCTGCGCTTTCGGACAATCCTGCTTGCACATTCACTCAGTCTGCCTATGCTGCTTTACCAAGGCCGTGCTGTGGGAACCAAGATGCTGCCCGCGTAGTCTGAGGTGTTAGAAGGATTGAAGAAAAGTCTGGATAAGCAACAGCTGGATTTAATGCACCATTAAGGTCACTGGTTGTTCAAGCTGCACCTGCAAATCCCCTGATTTCACTCCCCCCGTCTCAACCTCTTCTCCCCTGTCTGCCTCCCCCTGGCCCCCACCCCTTGCACCACCACCTCCTGATCTCTTTTCTCCGTTGCCCTCTCCCCTTTCGCCCGCTACACTCGGCCACCTCCTTTTTTTGCATTCTTGGCCGTCTCAGCCTTTTCTCTTTTTCATCTCCTCTTTCCATTTCTCCTTTCTCACTGTTTGTCCCACTCATGTCCTTTGTTGCTCTCGCCTTCTTCTAATGCTCTCTCCAGTTACGGCGCCCCTCCCGCTCGCAGGCTGTTGTGTTGTGTCTGCCAGGCCTTCTCAGCTGGAGCGCAGGTTTCCTGAGTACTGGAACGGAACAGGGGCTGGCAGGGACGTACACTGAGAAAAGCCAGATCTACGGTTCCCACTGAGAGTCACACGCACCCACACAGTGCACAATGTCGGGCAGACACAATCCAGTGCAACACATGCAGGACGCTGCCTGCTCAGGGCACGCTGTGATGTCTGCAGTGATGTAGCAAGGTGCAGGTAAATCCCACATGAAATTGGCATCATTGCATCTAAAGGTTTTAACCGATAATTTGAAATGTTATAGAACGTGGCCCATGCATATCAATTCTAGATGTATTTAAGCCTCCCTTATTTTTTATTTGAACTTATTTTTCTTTAACCAGCTAATTTGCATGCAGGTATTGTCATGGGGTTGTGATTTTAAAATGAAACCATTTGTCATGTCAAAGTGGATGAAAATAATTAAGTAACTCGTAGCAATGGGGTATTGCTGTTATGCCTCTTTTTCCAAGATTTTGCACAATTAATTATTCAAAAATCCTAATAACTCACATTCTAGGTGATAATTATGAATAAATGTAAGATTATCTTTGCACTTAATCTGCTCTTAAGGAAAGTCAAACACTAATGCACATGCTCATGGTATTTTTAATACCACAAAGTCACTCACAAGAAAAACAATAACTCTGCAAGATGTTTACTGATTTCGAGAGTTTCTCTCTGCAGCAGGCAAAGCCGCCGCTATTACGTGTAACAGCTGCCAAAGTCCAAACAACTTTTCTCTGGAAGGGACTCATATTGTCACTTAGGGTAATAATACTGGTGGGGACAAACATAAACACCCCCATCCTAAGAATAACTCCCACTTTCCCCCCCAAAGAGTTATGTTTATTTCTAGGTGGCTCTTTAGTTTGTCCCTCACCTCCTAATTTCACCCTAGGGGACGGAGAGGGATGGAAGGGGGGTTGGGGTGGGGGTGGGGTCTTTGCCCTCTGCACCTGGGCAATTCGCTACCCCGCCTGCATTTATTGGGCCCCCGAGGAGACACTGAGATCAAACATCCCAGTTTCTCCCTGTGGCCTGTAATGAAATTGCTTGTTGAATCCGTACTTTGTTACAAAATAAATATATGGATGGCTCTAAGCCTTTGCTAATGGTAATGTAATTTGAGAAAATGGCTTTTCTAAATTAAGAGGATGCCAGAGAGAAACAGTTAGCTGTCTAGTGTGTGCAGAAGCCAGAGGAGCCTCATTAAAAGGCAGTTGAAACAAATCGTTTGTCTCCCTCTCTTGCTCGGCCGGCAGAATATATGTGTTGTTAATATATCCGAACAGTCTGTGGTGGGTTTTTAATGAAAAGACAGTCAGCTATACTACATTGAGATTTATGTGGAGGAAGTCTGGTCATTAATTTCCAGAGGTATTGTCACTCTAGTGGACTGTAATTGCAACACAACAGAAAATAGGAAACATACAGATTGGATACAGAAAAAATAGCCAACCACAATCAACAGTAAAATATATAGAACAGATAATTCATTTCGACTCATACACCAGCTGATTCATTCATTTTTTAAATTATTGTTTTCAGTTCTCCTACTCAACAAAGAGGTTTATGATTGATAGGAAGTGTCCGTTTAAAGAGAAACATTTTGATGAACTTAAATAACCACTGAATTATATAGAAAACACAATTAATGTTAGCTCATACGCTTACTAATTGTTATTTTTTTCATATGTTTCGATCTTCTATTTCAAAATGGGTTTTACGCTTGGTATAAAGTTATCTTTTCCTGATAAATATGTAGATAAACGAGTTTAACAACAGCGACTACATTTCCCATAAGACCTTTGCCTACATGACGTCACATATGTGCGCAGAGCTGAGGTGGCGTTTAGCGGAGGTAAATATACTGTCTGATTGTTGCAAAGCTACTTATGTTATTAAATGCTGGTTGAGCTAATTTGTTGTAGTACTAAATGTATTACGATTACGTGGCATGTTATGTTTTACCTTCATTTGCTGTTTGTTTTGTATAATTTAGTAGCTTTGTCGCTAACGCGAATCAGATCTGCTTTTATTTGCTAATGCTAAGCTAGCAGATTGCACTTCCCTTGAGCCATTCGCATCTCTTCCAGGTGGCATCCCGGCTTGATACAGTCAGCTCGCCAGTATGACAAAACTCCTGGAGTGGCTGTTCGGTGTGTCGCTGATCGGCGCCGCCTGGGCTCTGGTCACTTTTGACTTGTTGGACCTGAGCTTGCCCAAGACCTACAGAGAAGTCGCCTGGCCGATGCCCCTGTACCTGCTGGTGTCGTTCGGCTGCTACTCGCTGGCCACGGTGGGATACAGGGTGGCAACCTTCAATGACTGCGAGGACGCCGCCAAAGAGCTGCAGCAGCAGATCGAAGAAGCCAAAGCAGACCTGAAGAAGAAGGGCTTGAAAATGTAAATGCCGCTGAGGACTTTGGAGAGACTTAAAAAAAAAAAAAAAAGACTAAAAGGAAATGCTCTAGTTACGCGCACAACAAAGAAAACTTGGAGTTCTGGCTCTAGTTTTTAAGTGCTTCTTGAGTTGCGAGTATGAATTATATTTTTGTCATTTTCAGCAGAGGAGGTGTGAACATGAGGCTATCATGACTTTATCAGTTGTGGTTGTTCATTGATATTGTATAGAACCTTTATATATAAATAAAAATCTGACGCCATTAATCAGGTCAAAGAAAAATGCACACAAACTGTCGTTAAGACTTGTGACCAAAAAAATGCTAATTGCCTCATACCGCTGAGGATCAGTGGTTTTCACTGATGTGAACCTCTCATCTGGCTAAATGAACTCCAAAGGTCACGCTGAAACAGTTGGACCACAGACTTGTTTCCCCCGGAGAACTGTGTGATCCTCGCAGTCTGCAACGTGTCAAAGTGTGCTCCGACACAGATTGGACATTGTTGCGCGTCTGGCTGGATTCCTGGCTGACAGTGTATAGATGGATAGGATAATATCTGTGTACATTCCATTGTCATATTATGGCCCTGTTGTGCCCTGTGGCGGCTGCACGGACTTAATTAAATTAGTCTGTTTTCTTGAGTTAATGTATGTGAGGGTGGGGGGTGGGTCCAATGTGGCATTCTGTGTATGAGGATTTGTGTGTACTCCACATTCTTTCGCCAAGCATTACTCACATGACCTGAGGTTATTTTAAAATCAAAAACACACAACACAACTGTACAAGAGACATTTTGCTTCACTTTGAAAAATAAGCCAGCCAACATTTTATTTTATTCCCTTACAGAAGTTTGTCCCTAATCAGAAAAATAAGTTCACAGCTCTTGCAACAAATCAAATGTCTGCTAACTTTTGTGTGTGTTTGTTGGTGATTTAAAAGGCTCGTTTTCAGTGGGTTCCTGCTGTGCACAAACAAAGCATAGACTGGCTCGAGGCATCATTATATGGTTTCAAAAAGCTCCCATAGCTTTAGAACAAATGCAAAAGAGCCGACGTTTCTCTGTGCGAGCTCCTCCTGTTGTGCCATTTGGCTGCGGCCCCATCATGCATTGCAGCGTCACCCCCCATGAATGTCTGCAAGCTGTTGCATGAGCAGACTGGATGAAAGGCAGCCTGTTATTTGCCTGGAAAAAAAAGAAAACCGTCTACATTGCCAATTACACCAAAGGCTTCTCTTGGTAGTTATGTACTTGCTGGTAGTTAATCACTTGTCTTTGTCATCTTTCTCCCCAAATCTGACTTTGAACACATCCATCTGTCTGCTTCTTTCTCTGCAGACGATCAGACCAAAGTATAAATCAGATTAGGCCAAAGATTTGACAGGCCACATACATTGCTAGTGCATATAAATAGAGAAAGTGTCTGTGTTCCGCCCATTTAATCCCCCATAGCAGGCATACAGTGCATAAGCCTCATCCAAGACTTGACCCTTTGCATTTACATGATAGCCAGCGTCAGTAAGTGTAATCTCATGCACAGACAGATATAAAAAAAGCCATCCCACCACGAACAAGCTCAGACGCTGAAGCTCTTATTCCTAGAACTGAACTGTCATGTATCAACACTGCTGTTGTCCAGTGAGGTCTGCAGCAAAGCAAGAAAGATGAAAATAGCATTCAGAGTTCAGTTTGAGTTGAGCTCTTTGTGATGTCATAAAGGGGGCAGATACCTCACCAATAGCCCTGCCAGGTTTGTGATAACACTCCAAGCCAGGTGTTCGCCACAACCTCTCATACCTTAAGCCACCTTGTTTCTGTATGAAAGTTTCAACAGAACATCAGTTTTTAGCAGGAAGTTAAAACCCAGCTTCTCTGCAGGGGCCTGTAAACAGAGAGTTAAATAAACTGTTTGGATGAAAACAAAAATAATCATGATCTAAAATTTGGTTTAAAAAGGGACAGTCAAACATTATGGCTTGAATCAACAAAGCAATGGATAAAGTAACACAATCTGTTGCTGGTTTTACGCCCTCTCTGTAATGAGAAATTAAAAAAAACCAAACGAAATCTGGAAGAGTGAATGCGCATTGTTTATGCCACAGGGAGCAACGGACTGATTCCAGTCGAAAGAGAAAAAAAAGACCTTGAAAGAGTTTGGCCACCATTCATCTTAATCTCGCATTTATTCATTTACAAAGTGGAAACTGTATTTCACTGGCTGCCATGTGCGCTCCCTCAGTGATTTCCCATGCATGAGTGGTAACTTTAACTTTTGCCACTATGTATTTCTTTCTTGGGGTTTTCGGGATACGGGCGAAGCTTTTTCGCGGTGGCTCGTCTGACGTCGACCCGGGGGCATGATGTTTCTGAGGTTTAGAAACGCAGAGAGGGGCATCGTTCTGCCCTGTGCAGTGCGAGGAGCCGAGAGGCGACGGCTAAATCAGGAGGGGAGTCGAGGAGGAAACCGTAATAAGGATGGAGACGGCGAGCCGCAGGGCCGTGCCCGCAGCGTGGCCCCACTGAGACCTTGAGATGCTAAAAAAAAAAAAAATCCTTTCTAGAGACACTCGGTGACACTGCAGAGAGCAAATCCATCTCGACAGGCTGAGAACCGAGTCTGAAAAAATGATAGGTTATCATTTTTTTTTGACGGAGAAAAGATTTTTTTTTCCCCACCCACACATTTCACAGCAAACCTCAAAACCATCAACAGAGAGACAGAGACAAGAAGTGAAGTTTGTAATCGAGTGCCCCGGAGGCTGAGGGAGATGCAGATTTATTTGATGGGACGCGGAGATACTGACGCAGACAGCAGAGTGAGCGAAAGGACGAGGAGGCAAAGAAAGCGAGGAAGTGAGTTGGAAGAAAAAACGGGAGGAAAGTGAGAAAGTTCCCAGGGTTCCCAGACAGAAGAGTGAAAAAAAATGAATAAATCCTGAGCTGGAACCATCCTGGCGGAGGCAGCGGCTGAGACACCCAGTTTGACGGGAAGCAGACACCACGCCCGCACCGCCGGGAGACTCAGACTGCATCCCGATTGGCTCAGGGGCTCACATTCGCTCTGTGTCAGCAAAGGTGTTTCCTCCTGAGTCCCTACCTGACCCTCTCCTCTCATTTAAAGCTTTTTATGGGCACTAAAACTGGTGCTCCGGTAAAAAGAGGACATAAAGGAGCTTTCAATGCCGCTGCGCTGAAAATGGCATTTAATCCGCACACGTAAGTCCATCACAAACGCTTAAAAACAATGTGAATATGGTTAAAAAGTCACCCAGGGGTCAACGATTGTCCTTTTTTTTTTCTCTCCCGTAAGCAGCTGCTTCGATATTTACAGCACGCGTGGCAGCGGTGAGGGGGGTGGGGCAACGTTTCCAAGCTGCCGTTAGAGGCTTATAAATGCCGCAAATAGCCACGTTAACACGAGGCTACCTCCCTTACGGGGCCTATCGTCCTGGCTCGCCTCCGAGCGCCAACATAGACGGCGGGAGACGGGTCGCAGTCGTCGTGCGTCCCGCTGATCTTGGCCCTCCGAGAAGCAGAGATGGACCAGCTGGCTTTGCCGAGTCGACTCTGAACATGTAGTTTCCCTGTCACTCCCAGTATAATGAAGTGTCCAAATACATGCAATCAGGTCACGTCGTGTTCAAATGCGAGGACTGATGAATTTACTAGGCTGAGTTTAACGTTGGGTTCCGGTTATCTTGGACATCGAAATTTGGAACAATAAGATATGAAAAAAAGGTTGTTAGATTTTAAGATTATGGTTAGAAAGAAAAGGCACACTGTATGTATTAACGTCTCAAAACAAGACGTGGGAATGAAAGAAAGTGGCCTAAGACATTATTTTCAGCCATACTGGTGTCAAAAAAAGTTGTCAACTTAAAAAAAAACAAATAAATCTGACTTCTGCGGAATAACAGTCATGAAATCAAACCATCAATTATTCATAAACCTCAATTTAGCTCCATAAAACAACATTTTTATCCCTTTGAAAATGCTTACAGTCATGTTTTGTATAGATTCTGAAACATCACGTTCACTTTAAGATCTGAGTATTCGGGCCAAAAAGAAAAAAGAAAAAAAAAACTTCCTGCAAACATCCCCATAAAGTAGAGCAGGCCCTCCGGAGGCGCCCTGTTAACTGCACCCCCGTGTTTGTCCCTCTTGTTTGCAGGTTTCCCTGCGACATTCACGGCGGCGTTAGGAAGCGTCCACTCTGGCTGCTTTCCATTCATTCCAGCTGCCTGCTGCGTTAAACGAGTGGGGCCAAACAAAAAGCACTCGTCCCGTCCGGACAAGTCACAACTCACCGGAGCCTCTTCCAGGGGTCGAGCGGTTAAGGGGCCCCTGTCCTCCCCGGGCCCTGATTTACAACTGTCCCTTTGAAAACGCAGGAGAACTGCGAGGCGGCGGCACCAGTTTATTTTTTTTTGGTGCTACAGCTGTTTTTACTGTCACGGCTGTAAAGCTCCCCTGAGAGAGGGAGAGACGGGACAGAGAGGGAGAGATATGGGGAACAATGGGCCGTCATGCAATCTGTAGACCGGGCTGGGGTGAGGGAGGGGGGTCCATTACGGACAGAGAGGAGAGGAGGTGTGTTTATTTTAGGGGTGGGGGTAGGGAGGGTGAAGCTGCAGAAGGTTGAGATAAAGACAGCTGAGCGATAACACCTGTGTAGTCTCTGAGGCCCAAAAAATAAAAGAAAGAAAAAAAGACAGTCCTACTTGCTTCTTTTTGTGCAGAAATCTTTCCGGTGGGATCAAAAGGACTGGGCTCGGTTTCCGGGCCTGGAATTGTCGCTTCCTCGCCGTAGATAATTGAACCTTTAACCGCAGACCGCCTAAAACAGTGTCATTGCATAACATCAAGATATTTATGTAACAAGCATAGCGCCGCATTTTCCGATCTTGCCTCGTTAGCACGCGCTAATATTTGCTACAATGCTGCGCGCCCCAACGGGTATTTTCCGTCGTTTTTTGCGGCTGTTTTCATCTTCTACCAGAGCAATGAAATTGAGCTTTAATGCTCCGGTAGAAGAAAAGAAGCAACATCACGGGGATAACACTTTTATCCCCGTGATGGTGTGAATTGGGATGGCGGGCTCAAAAGATTTATTGCAAAGCAGCATTAAAATGTGTTGAGACATTTGGCCCCCTAACCCTGTCCGTCCCCACCACCCCCTCAAAAAAACAAACAAAAAAAAAAAAATCCTGCAAGAAAGGCCAGAACGATTGAACCAACAAACTGACAAAATAATTACAAACAGGCTGTTCTGGTCTGCCAAAAATATCTTTTTTTTATTTCACAAAGAAAATTTCACATTTAGCATATTTATCAAACGGGTCTTTATATAATTTTCTATTTATGTACAGTTACATATTATACACTCTTCTTACTTACAAAATGTACAAATGCAGGTAACAAGAATTCATCTTTTTCTTTTTTTTAAAAAAATGTTTGACTTCACTGGCAGTCACACACTGTTGTGCTTTTTTTTTTTTTCTTTTTTCTTGATTGATTCGGCCTGTTGTGTGAAGATGAGCTTGGCAACTCTTGTCTGAGGCTGTCGTGTCTGCTGTGAAGAACTGGTTGATGCAAAATTTTCAAATTATCGCAAATCTTCGTTGATTTTTCGCCGATTAGTTAGCGTGTGTTTGTAGAACAGCACGGTGATGCACAGGGCTTCCTGGCAGATCCTCTGGTAATAATACAGCTTACAGGGGCGAGATCCATGGAAACAAAGAAGTCCAGCTTCTCCTTGATGCACGCCACATCTCAGTGTTGATTTTTTTTTGCTTTTGGCAGTAAAAGGAACAAAAACACCCAAACATTTATCTCATCACTCTTTCAAAACCAATTTCTCCATCCCGTGCGCACATTTTCTTCTTCTCTCACTCTCCCACACATTTCTTGTTTCCCCCCTTTCACACCAGTTAGCACTCTGACAGGAGAGCGGGAAACAGATTCCTGCCAGACGGTAAACATTTCTTAAAGCGTAAGGTTATTTTACAGTAAAAAAAAAAACAGCTGCAAAACGACATAAATTATCTTCACAGAATGTACACATTGTGCGTCGCGTTTGCGCGGCATCGAATGTCGGTGTGCGTCTGCCTGCGTGTGTGATGTTCTCGTCGGGCGTGGCTGGGACTGTACAGTTGCGCTATCAGTGCTACGGCTAATGAGATACAGCGAGTTAGCAACCGAACGCTATTCGCGAGAGCATCTCGGCCCCCGCCGACCTGCCAGCCCGTCGCTGCTACATGTAGAGGGAGTCATCACGGTGGACGTCAATGCCACTCAACACCATCACAATGACGATACGACGAAACGGCGGTACACGACACTCGAGGGTGGGATAAATGTACGAGCCGAGGAGACGACTGATCTTTGGCTCAAAGGTGGCAGATTCCACTTCTCCACTGGAATGCTGACGCATTGCCCGTAGTTTCTTCCATTTCCCGATTGTTCCTCGGGCCCGATTTGTGAATCTCTTCGTCTTTACATCGTCTCCTCAGGTGACCGTTCAAAAAAAAGGAGAGGTCCATGTTTCGAGGAAAGCCCTAAATCGATGACCGAATCCAAGAGAACTCAGGTCTCTTCAGGAAAAGAAAACTGACGCTTTTTTTCCCTCTTGTGTGTGAAGAGCACGCTTTCGCTCTTACAGAGTTTCTCGAGCACGTGAAGCACAGGCGAGTCCCGTCTGGTGCTTTTTTTTTTTTTTTCCCGAGAGCTTCTAAAGTCTCCCCCTGTGGCCAGCACTGGGCACGGCAAACCGTTTCTTTTGAGTCAGTGGTTTCTTCCCCCACAGACCGTCTTCATTGTTAGTCCCTGAAGAGAGCACGTCTGCCAACTGCAGTCTCTTTCATGTGCTCTCAGTGCAGTGGTGGCAGCAGCAGCAGCAGTAATGACAGCGGGACGAGCAGCGGCAGCGCCGAGGCCGTGGTGGCCGTCACCGCCGAGTTGGTCCGGACGCTCTTCTGGACGTCGGGCAGGACCACGACTGGGTCGTCTGCTGGAAGATGGGAGTGAGACAAAGGCAACACGTTAGCCGACGCAGGAGCCCAATGTGTCTGGATTGTCTTAAGGTCGGAGGGGGATAATTAGAAAGGACACCAGTCTGGTCAACATACCTGGAGGCAGTCTGTTGGATGGGTTGTGAACTCCACCACCTGCACCAACCGTGGCCCCGCCTGTGCCTCCTTTGGCCACTCTGGCCTCTTGAGAGCCTGCATGAAAGATAAGAAAGGGTTGAGCTCATTAGCCTGTGAAGTTCTTGTCTTTCTTTCCTTTTTTTTGCCAGGAGGGCCAGTTAAAACTCACCGTCAGCAGCTATGACGTCCACCTTCAGCCTTAGGCACTCCTGCCCGTGATGATGCAAAGGTTTGGCTGCAGGGTTGAGAAGAGAGGGAGAAAAAAACAAAAAAAACATAGGCGTTAACATCCGGGCTAATGCACTTATCCTGCACTGGCCCCTTAATTCACCCTCATGGATCTGCACAAACACTTGGCTCGAGTGCTGACACACACACACACACACACACACACACACACACACACACACACACACACACACACACACACACACACACACACACACACACACACACACACACACACACAGGGACAAAAGCTCTAGGACGCCATCTGTGAGCGGGCGAAGTGTGTGTGTATGTGTGTATGTGTGTGTGTATGTGTCACAGTTTATCCAATTACAGCCGTGGCCGGGGCGACAACACTGTTTGCTCTTTGCGGCCACATTCTAGCGGGGTAAGTCATGCGGGTAAGTCGGAACTTGGCCGAAAACACCCTGAACCGTGTCCACGTCAAGTTTGGACAGCGTCCTGCCACAAAGGCTGCAGCGCGAGCGGTTGAGGACCACAACGTGAGGTTTCCTACACTTCATCCAAAATTGAACCAACTCCACACTCGCGTGCGGCGCTGATGGACAATCTGGCGACATTTTCTAACCCGCAGAACATTTCTGGAGCCTTGCGGAGGGAGGCGATCGTTCTCGGCCCCAAGCCTCTCGCCGTCCCCGAGCTCTCCGGGAGATTAAACACAACGTGCCTCTGTGCTTGCGTGGCATCACACTGTCCAGTGTGTGTTGTGTTTGTGTTAGTTCTCTAAGAGAGGCACGTTCTTACACTCAGGACACTACAGGCTTCCTTCGTGTTGGCATTTGTTGGAAGTCTTTCCCTCTGTGAAACTCCAGAGGAGCGTCCAGTAAAACTGTGGCTACATGGGTGAAATGTGATTTTTTTTTTCTCCCCCCCGTTTAACGCACTGCAGCTGCTCTAAAGGTGCAGATAACAGCAGGGAAGACCGAGACCAAAAGTCTTTTGGCTACGAAATTTCAAACATAAACACCTTCGAGGATCAGCGACAGCCTCCCCAAGCGGAACCATCAACTACTGACGGACTGCTGCAAAATTCAGCAGGCTCAATCCCACTCTGACAAACTGTTTTTTCCCAAATATTCACATTGTAACGATCAGGCGCAGCCTACGTCTGCACGAAACAATTTGGCTCACGACTGTATTATAAAACATTAGCTGTATCTTTGCTCTGCGTGTAGCACAGATTAGCAGATTGCACCAGCTAACATGTGTCACATTGGCCTTGCAAGTGTTCAATGAAGCTGGCGCCGATTCAAAAATGCCATTATTATTAATACCTCCATTACGCAACGACGCACACAAGCACACAAGGCGAGAGAGGAAACGGCGACACTCACAGATATAATAGTAGCTCTCTCCCTGGCGGAACTCCTTCCCCAGGGTGAAGGGCGTGAAACGCTGGAACTTCTCAGAGAACTTCTCGGGCGCGTGCGGGGCAAACGGGTGGCCGCACTCCCACCGCATCTGGTCATACGACTGCGGCTTGCAGCTCTCGTAGTCCTCGCGGTCCACCATGTAGAGCACGTAGCGCTCAGCGTCCAGCAGCGGCACCTCGCCCTCGGGGTAATGGGGACAGACGATGTCCAGGTAGTCGTTGAGCCTCACCTCCACGGTGTAGTCGTCCCATAGGAACCTGTGATGGGAGGGGGAGGAGTTGGGGGGGGGGAGACGCAGAGAGGCGGGCGGGTTAGGCGGCTGGCAGGAGAGTGATTGCGGAGGTTATCGTGTCGGAGTGGCGATAAATATGAGCCTCAAAAACCCCGTGATTATATATTGATCGACTCGGTACCGGCGTACAATGGGGAAATCACCGTGTGTGTGTGTGTGTGTGTGTGTGTGTGTGTGTGTGTGTGTGTGTGTGTGTGTGGGGGGTGGGGGATGAGGACGGTGTGGGCAGAGGTTTGTGAATGAAGACGTGGGCGGCGAGCGAAGGAGGAAAACAACAACAACAAGAACAGCAGCGGCAGCGACGACGGGGGAGAGATGGAGCGATCAGTGGAGGACGAGCGCATAAATATGGATGAGCGCGAGGTCGCCGGGGCCGCCGCTCCTCGCCTCTGTTTGGGTGAGTTTGAAACTAAGTGCTCATTGATCCCAAATCTCCCGGCGGGGCGACGGGATGTTTACAGAGAAACATTAGCAGTCGGTTAGGGCCGTCAAGCTGGGGGATGAGTATCGACATCTCCGCCGCGCGCACACGCGCACACGCGCACACGCACACACGCACACACACACACGCAAATATGAAACTCAATACGGCATCTGGCCGTGGAGGAAGCAGAAACTGAAACAACTGAAGTGCTTTTGGATTGAAATAAACACGCAAAAAAAGCTGTATACGTTTTTTAAGCCACTCATTAGAGCAGAAAGAAGCAACGTGTGCCTGGTGACGGCCTGTAACTGTCTCCCACCACACTCCCTCTCATTACCAATGCAGGGAGAGACAGTCAGACTGTCTGTGACTCCCCTTGACTCCCTCCTGCGTCCCTCCCCTCCCCTCACACTTTATGACGGTCTTTAAGTCGACACACATGCCCTACTTCTCCTTTCAGACCTCTTCCAAAAAAAAAAAAAAAAAAAGAAAAACAAGCAATCTTTCATTGCAAAAGAAAATGATCTGGTGGAGCTTGCAGTCTTCTCTCCCCTCCCCCGCCAGCTCCACCAGATCTTCACCCGGAGATATGATGTGTTCATCTCTCCAGGGGAAGCGCAGCCGAAGGTGTTTTCACTTTGCTCCCTTTACCCCACTGCTCTATATGTTGTGACCAACTCCAGGGGCCGAGTGGCGGCTAATGCTCTCTTTGCGAGCCGCAGCCATCTGTCAGCGGCCCCGGGGCGGCAGTAGGCTTCTGCTGCTGGAGGCACAGGTTGGGAGCTCACACACACTTAACCAGTAATTCCCATCCATCAACAACCTAAAGCAGTAGCTACCTACTGTTGGCACCCAGCGCCAAAAACCTGAGGACACACACACACACACACACACACACACACACACACACACACACACACACACACACACACACACACACACACACACACACACACACACACACCTCCTGCCCTGCTGCTGAGATCAGCTTACCGTCTCTGGATGGCCGCGGTTTCCCTGAGAACGGCTGAAATTCGACAGAGTCCGACTATTTTCACAACATACCAGAAGAATGTGTGTCTAATATAGGGTTTTGTTGCTCTTGCAATCAATACAGGGATGGTTCGGCTGACTTTCAACGCCCCCTCAGCCGCCCCTCTCCTCACCCCTAAAAGAAGAGCCTTCCAGCCGGTGTGCATTTTCATAACACGTACGCAGATCTCAAAAACTCTACCTTGTAACCTTTCCAGAACATGAAACATTTAAAAGCAAGGACACACGAGCAGGAGGGGGAGGCTGGGCAACTTAACTACAAGTCCAGATAAAACAAAGAAAAGACGATAAACACAAAAAGAAAATTCAGACCATTCAGCGCAAGGTTGGTAAAAAAAAATACAAAACGTCTTAAATGAATAATGAAGAACTATGAGAGAGCACAACTCTTGGGGTTCGAAATGACGACATTCCCTCTTTGTGGGTTGCCGTCATTTCCAAATAAACCCGTCCAAATGCCAGATTCAGTGGGGGGGGCGGTTCAGCGTGCAGCGTTTATGGGACACGGCCCATATGTTGGACCGCCGATCAAAGAGAGCGGGACGCAGGCTCCCGTCGCTCGTTAGCCCATGTTGTTGTTAGCGGCTGGTGTGTGTGTGTGTGTGTGTGTGTGGGGGGGGTCGGTCCCTGGCACCCCCACCTCACTTAAAAAGGACAGACGCTGTGGCTCCACAACAGCCAGCACTGACTTCTGCATCCCCCTCCTCCCCCCCAACTCTGGATCCCTCCCCCACCCTCCCATCCTCCCTTTGCCTGGCTGCATTCTCTCAATACTGATGATCAGATTAGCCGGCAACACGGTAACGACAGCAGTGCGCGTCCCCCACCGCAGCTTTGAAAAAACAAGTACCCTTTTTTCAGTCGACCAAAATTCCACCTATAGTGCGCTGATAACGCGGCACAGCTGGGGAGGGAGGTTGCGGGCAGCAATAATTATTATTTTGCCACGGTCCAGAAAGCTCAGTGCTTATCTGTAGTCGGCCGGGCCACGCTCTGTTTACCAGATTGGCGCTAAAGTGTTTTTTTTTCTCTTACCCACCCCTCTCCCCCACACACAAACAAACCGCTGCCACTTTCAATTCCGGCTGAATCGATAACGCCGTCCGACAAACACTGTTGTTGGCTTTTTTCCTTTTTCGCCTGACAGAGTTATCGTGGCCCCTGCAAACGCTGCAAACACTGCCTCTCCCGCCCCCCGGGGTGCCCAGTCTGATTACAAACTGGTTGCGGTATGGTCCCAATGTGTTTGTGGAGAAAGGGGTCGGTGGGGGGTGCAATTAAAGCACAAAAAAAGGGCATTAAAGTTGCCCTGGAGGGGGGTAATTATGCCCTCCCGCTCCTGACTTCTCAGCTTCCTCCAGGGGCTGAGAGTTTAGCAGGGGCAGGGGGGTCGGGGAGGCGGGACCCAGGGTATGAATAGGTGTGGGTGAGGAGGGGTCAAAGGGTTTGAGCTGGAAACAGGCTTTTGAAGTTCCCCTCAGTGGGCGCATTCATAGCGGCGCTACACTTGCAGACCGTTTGGTTCGGCCCTCCGCCATTATCGACGTGGCCGTATGACGGAATAGCTCACTTAGCCGAGGGAGCAGGGAGGGAAGGGGGTTGAATACACTTAGCCCCCCGATCCCCTTTCATTAAACGGCAAATAGTTTTAATTATCCCGCCTGCCTTTTGTTCAGCCTCCTGACGCCTCGGCGTTGAGACGTTCCACATCATCAGCTTAATTAACCGACGGCGGTGAGCAACTTCAAAGGGGAGACTCGGGGCCCCCACGTGAAAAGGTTTAGCTAACAAAATCAAATCATGCCACCTTCACTTTGGCAGATGCAGAGGGGAAAAAAAACCTCTTCCGTCGACCTTCCCACTTCTGCAGTCTTCTGCAACTGCCTTCCTGCCGTCCTGATTTACTCCCATTTGTTTATCGCAGGAATCTCCTTTGTGAGGGGCTGGAGAGAGCGGCGTTCGGCAGAGGTTGCTGGAGTCCCTTGTATTTCACCACTTAAAGAGGTGATTTATGGAGCCGCGGTAAAATATGCAACAAAAGGAATTTGGGCCGTCCGACCAAACCGTTTGTGTCGGGCTCTGATGGAGTGCGTCAGCGTCTGAGGAGCACTTTGGGAATCTGGGAGTGGGTATCATTCGTGATAAGGTGGATTTTAAAAAATGAAACAAAAATGCAGTAATGACCAGCGGCGATAGCGGCGAGGGTGTGAGCAGAATCTGATGGAAAGAAGGAAAAAAAACAAAACAGGCACAGACCGTTCCGTCTCGACCGGGGAAGGAATCCCTGATTTATCGGAACCCCTTCAGGAGCAGGAGTCTAATCTCTCTTCTTTAATCTCTCTGGCCAGCATTTTGCTTTCTTCTCCACCTCTGCCCCTCTGCTTTCATCCATCCATCACCCTCTCATCTCAGCACTCTATCGCCCCGTGGAATGCCAGACCACTGGGACCGGGAGAGAGGGAGGGGGGGCGCACCGTGTGGATCAAAGGTCGGACTATCGCCAAGTCAGCAGCGGTGAATTTTACACACACACACGAAATCCTTACACTGCTCTAACGATGGGAATGGCTCTGTCCGAACATGACTTCGCTAATCGAGTTTAACTTGTATGGGTGAAGGACGGCGTTTACACACCACATCACCCTGATAACCGAAACCCATCCCAGCTCTGCGCTGCCTCTGAAACTGCCCCGACGGCCGTCCAAACAGTGGCAGCGCGAGCGTGATTACTCTTATCTTGGTGTTTACACACACCATTAACGTGGCCCAAAAGGTGGCCCCGGCCCGCGTCGCAGATGAGTGAACCGGAATGTTGGGGACCACCTAATCGGCTCTCCCAAGCCTGGATTATTGGGTCGGAGGGAGCAGAGGCTGAGCTTTGGCTCCATTCATCAGCACCAGACCCTGCTTAATATGGGGGGCTTAGGGTGGATACTGAGGGCCGGAGCAGGGGCCAAGGGCTGGGGGACAGAGTCGGGAGTTGAGACGAGCCGGTAGGAATTAATTTAGAACTAGTCCTATTGTTCTCTCGCAGATAAGGGCTAAAATAAAAATGCACTGATGTTTAGGAATTTCAACAACATGAATGTGCGAGTGTTTTTCATGTGGACTGAAAAAACACAAGTGGTTTTCATTCATTACAGATGAGTCAAGGTTGCAATGAGGCAATGGAGGAAGTAGGAGCCCGAGGTAAATCTTGGCCAAGCGTGCGCAACTCAGACTTACATGGTTTTGGCAAGAGCCAAAATTATCCGTCCATCTACTCATCCATCAACGTCAGCCGGCCCCTCCCACTGCCTGTCCGTCTTTCATCACCCAATAAGCAAACCAGATCCTCATGTCAACCCCGTCCCCACCCCCTCCGCCATCCCGTCTGCTGGCCCCAGCCAATCGCGACTTGTCCTCGCTGGCATTCCAAATATGCAACTTTCTGACCCACCGTTTGCAGAGTCGGGGAAACAATGGCAGCGCGGACAGGCTCGGGATTGTCTCGGAAACAAACAAGACCCGGCTCCTTTCACTCCGCCCCCTCCCACCCCGCTGTTTGACATAATATTCCAGCTTTTAGCCTTTGCACCGCGCCACTTTTCCTCATCCATCTCAATAAGTTTTCTCACAAATGTCATTGGGCCTTTTTGTCCGACCGGATCCGTTTGGCCATTCTGGAAGAGTCACCGGCCCAAATGGCCAAGGCCCTTTCTGCTCAACCCGCAAAGTGACAAAGCCTTGAGTAAAGAAATAATTGGCTGACTCCGCTGCACTGAGGAAGCTCGGATGAATACATATGCTCTTTCCGAGTGTCTCGCGCCATGCCCTGAGCTATTTGTATATTATAAGAGCCAGAGGAGAAAGGTCAACACTGACAGAACATTTCTCAGGTGGCAAATGCCTGTACGAGAAAATTGATTTTGCCGGATTGATTTTTTCAAGGTAAAACTTTCAGGGTTTTACCTTTGTATAACTTTCAACGAGTTTAGTTTTATGAATTTGAAAGTGAAGGCTAGTTATTGAAATCATTTTTGGTAGAAATGGAGTTGGTTTGTGCAGATATTTCAGCGGTCGGAGAAGTGAAATTATGCCTGTGGCCTCCAGGGGGAGGCAGTAATTCCTTTGGATCCATGTTTACACACCAAAACCAGAACGAGTGAAACAACAAGAGTTACACAACAATACTTATTTACACCTCAAGTAGAAGAAAAAGACACCCCCCCTCCACTCCCCTCCCCACACACACACACACACACACACACCCACAACACAATGGTTTATTTTCAGAGATAATATCTGACTCCGGGTGGTTAATTCTCCCTCATACAAACACACAGTGAGACTCAACAAACAAGTCTGGACACACACACACACACACAGACTCCACTGATAAATGTGTGCTCTAATGGATGTTTCTTTTATATAACTTGGATTTGTTTGAATGTGCTGCTGGGGTGCTGACCAGCTTTCAGGCGGGGCACGCAGAGGAAGATCATGGCGGGAAGGAGTGGGGGAAGTCTGCAGCTCAGATAAGAAAGAGGCACAAGGATGGCCGCTGCATGGCCTTCCAATCCCAAACAGAGACAAACAAGAGATTTGACAGCAGGGCAGGAAGGCGGCCGGGGGCTGCGAACTCGTCAGCGAGGGGCATCTCTCCTACCAGAGAGCAATTAATCACGATTAATCAGCAGCTAATCTACTCCGAGCGTGTCTGTTTCTCTCGGCAGCCTGGGAAACTCAATCAACTTCCGAGACGCAGAACTTTTTACGGCCTCGCGTGTGCCGCTGTGTGAGAACCGCATTGTTTATTGTGCAGGCAGGATACGGCGTTTTTCCCGGGGAAAAGACGCAGCAGGGCAGCAGGAAGCGCGGCACTTCACAGCGGGAACGCGGAGGCAGACAGCGTGCAGACTCTGGTAGTGCAGACAACACGCATGCAGGAAGCCAAAGAAACCTTTGGCCTGGTTCTCTATCTAAAGCACAGTCAATAAAAAAAAAAAAAAAAAAAAAAAAAAAAGGGAAGAGGCCCATCCCGTATAGCCACGAGTTGAAAAAGTTGAGCTGGGCTGATCCGGGGAGGTGAAGGAACTCTGATCAGATATGAAGAGTGTTGTAAAGTCTTCTCACGGGCGATTACGGAGCGCACACGTTGGCGTCGACGGCGCCTCGCTGATCGCTGAGCCTCAGAGAGGCGATTACCATTCGTTTCACAATCCAGAGAACGTTTTTTTCCCCCTCCCAGATTGAATTTACCAGACAGATTACAAGGCCAGATTATGGGGGGAAGAGGGAGGAGCGGAGGCGGCCGACGTGAGAGAAAAAGAACTGAATTTGCTGGAGAGGGGGTGGAGAGAGGTGGGGGGGTTTCGAAGGAAGCCTGGATTAGGGCGCTGGGAGATCGCACGTTTTTCGAGGAAAGTGTCTTCAGCTTACTTGGAAATGGCAGATTTCCCTCATGAATTGCGGCCACCTAATCACGCCCGTCGACGCGGTGATCCCGATCTCATCGCTTTGATGCGTACAGTGCCTATAGCGAGCGTGGAAGGCGAGCATACAGACTTGCACAAGCACCTTTGTCTCGTCTTTACCGAGGAGGTCCTGCGACCTGGCTGTCCTGTGTTCCTCCGACCGGCTCTGCCCACTTAAAGTAAAAATGAAAGGACAGAAGTAGCAGGAAGGCCATAACGGGGACAGGTTCGCTTGAAAGACCAGAGTGGCCCTTTTTTTTTTAAATACATTGGAAGGCAAAGAAAGAAGGCAGCTTGAGGGTAGAGGGATGAGGGAGGAAGGCGTGAAGGAAAAAGGCCATAGTGCCTTGTGAAAGCCTGCTACGGGTGCCAAGAACGATAAATAAATTCCACACCTCTTAGCATGCCCCCCCACCGCCCGCCAACCCCCACCTTCTCCCAGAGCCGGGGTTGGAGTCGAGGAAATAATAGACTGAAAAGGGGCAGCTTGTAAAGTTGAGATAAAAAAGCCGGTCGAGGAGCAAAAGGGGAGTGAAAAAAAAGGGACACGGAGGAAGGGGAGGAGGTGGCAGTGGAGGCGAGAGAAAGTTTCCCAGCGGCGGCCGTGTGAAGAGGCGCTGCAGTGAGTGGCAGCCGGCATTCAGGGACCACCGGCGCGACAGAAGTGACTGACAGATTGATAGAGGCCGTGCCACTTCATCACGCCGGTGAACTCCGACCCGCGATCGGTCACACCAGTTAGAATTCTCTTTCTGGGTCTCACCGTGAAGACCGTTGGCCAATTTGTACGGGAGGCGTTACCGAGAAAACGGAGAAAAAAAAAGAAAAAGAAAAATCCCTCCAAATTGACTGCATAAAAAAACCCCTCTTGAACACCTTGAAAAACTCCCTCACATGCCAAGATGGGAATGAAAAGCAGACTAATTAAAGGAATTTGGGCTCTGAACTGAATGAGTGCACTTTTTTGCAGCTTTAGCAAAAAAGAAAAAAGAAAAAAAATCAAAGGGCTCATTAGAACGACAGGCAAAACAACAAGGCTTTGGAGTTTAATCAGATTAGCTGGGAAACGTGTTATCCAGACGGGGGCAGGAAAAAAAAGAAGTGGCGGCGGCAGCGATGTTAAAGCAAACATTGGATTAAATAGATGATGTGAGAGGCAGAGGGGCCACCGCATGGTTCGCAGAGAGAGAACCGCAGAAGCAGAGGGGTGAGACAGGTAGGAATGAGGAAGAGGAGGAGGAGGAGGAAGAAAGAAAGAGGAGGAAGAAGAAATTGTTGCATCATTTGGGAGTTGCTTGGCTGCTGGCACCATGTCAGCTGTTGTATAGAAATGTGTGGCATATGTGTGTGTGTGTTTGTGTGAGGGGTTAACATGTACGAGAAAGCGTGAGTCATACACACACACACACTCACAAGAGACACGTATGCACGCCGGCATGCCGGGACCCCGACAGAATGCCGGTGAGCCTCTTTTTCTGGGAAGCTGACCGGTGATTAAGCTGCTTGCTGCCAGCCGAGACACAAAGGATACAAATATTCTAACAAGACTGAAAAGGTCAGAGGGAGAAAACACACACACACACACACACACACACACACACACACACACACACACACACACACACACACACACACACACACACACACACACACACACACACTGTCAGTTGGGATCTTGTTCAGGGCCAAAAGTTGTTGCCACGACCGAGGCAGCAACGACCTTGCAAAGTGCAACAGAACACACACACGCGGGCGCACACGCACATAAATTAGTGAAAGACTGTGTGCTTGTGTGTGTGTGTGGAGGAGGAGGAGGAAATGAACTCAGTGCCACGCGGGACCGCGGCGATCAATCTGCGATCTTTATGATTAATGGCAGCTCTCCGAGAAGAAGAGGAGGGAAAAATGCGAGTTGGGGCGGGGGGGCAGATTGGAGGTGCGGAGGAGATGATGAAAAAGCGACGAGCGGGAAACAAACTGGAACTTTTTTTTGGGTCGTTTTCTGTGAATACGGGATTAAGAGAGCGGGCAAAGGGGAGAGATTTGGCGCAGTCATCAGGGGTGGGGGGGCAACAGCAAGTGCAGAGGGGCCTGATTACTCCTCACAGCAGCAGCAACAGCAACAACAGCAGCAGCAGCAGGAGGAGGAACGATCTCCGTCATCCTGCCGTGCTGACACAACAAAGGCCCCTTTAAATCTGTGGAAACCCAGTTCTGATTCTTTTTAGCGAAAGGCTGCGTTGCCGTAATTACAGCCTGACGGAGAACAATACACTCTGCACTTCTTGGGCCACAAAAAGTAGAATATCAGGGTGAGAGAGAGAGAGAGAGAGAGAGAGAGAGAGAGAGAGAGAGAGAGAGAGAGAGAGAGAGAGAGAGAGATAGTCGGAGCATCAGCGCTGATTGATTCTAACAAGCATCTGTTGGGGCTGATTGAGCGTCTCTGCTGCTGCTGCTGACTGACTCTGTGTGTGTGTGTGTGTGTGTGTGTGTGTGTGTGTGTGTGTGTGTGTGTGTGAGAGGAGTCTCTGTCTGTGCTTGCCCAGTCCTGACTGGGTGTGTGCTCACTCGCCCAGAGTAAACTTAACCCTTGGCGTACCTTCTTTTTTTTCTTCCCTCGCTCGTTGTTTCTTTTCCCCTCCCCAGCCGTCATCAAGCGTAATTCTAATTGACCCTCGCTCGCTCCGACTGAACCTTCGGCCCGACAGTTTCAGCTCCGATTTCTCCCTCCCCGAGCAATCCATCTCCCCCACTCTCTCTCTCTCTCCCCCACGGTGTGACCTACTGGGCAGGCCTCGAGTTACCTCCTCCGTCTCTGTCATACACCATTATTGCTTGTCTCACCCGCTGAAATATGAACACCGCTGCGTCTCCCTGACAGCCACCTCTGGTCCGTGTGATACGTCTTGATTTAGTGAGATAGCCCCGGCCTCCCACTCCCACGCTGCTGCGCACAAAAGGTTCTGGGGGGGTGGGGGGGTTATGAACCCCTCCCATGTCAGATGGGGACGACAGATATTTCGACACTGGGTTGTGAGTCAGGGATGAAGAAAAAACTTTGGGGATCTGAAGAAGAAAAATCTGAAGTTTCCACTGAAACGAAACTAAACTCGGCTGTTTTGATGTTTGCTGCCCAGGTAAATAAACAGGAACACAATTGTGCGACAGTGTGTGCAGAAATTGTGACGTTGCTAATAACAAGGTCCCTAGAATAGACTATGTGCTCATATGCAAACTCAATGATTCCTCCCCCTCTCCCTCAAATCTCCATTAACCCAACAGGTCATGCGTTGTGCAGCGAGGCAACTCCTCCCCTCAGCGGAGGTGCGCGTACGGGGCTGTTAAACTTGCTCCACCGCGCATCCTCAAAAGATTAATAGATGACATTTTAACCTGACACGGCTAATCCCGCGGCGCAGGCCGCCAAGCACAGATTGCGAAACGGATTTAAATCCGAAACAGGTTAAACAAAGTATCGCGGGCGCGCTAACAAGTTGGAGCAGAGCGAGATGGAGAGGGGGGGAGGAGGAGGTGGTGGTGGAGGGGAGGAGGAACAGTCCTGCATTATCATAACAGCGGAGTCACCTCCATCCAAAAACACGCAAACGGGCTGCATATGCATGACATGCATGAATCACAATGAATGAGTCGATAACGAGGCTGAAGACGTTCCCGTTTGAGGTGTGCGCGATCCCGTGTACCCCCCCGCCCCCTCCTTCCTCCCTTCTCCGCATATGCGCCTAGCAAACCAGAGCGTCATGCAGAAAATTTGCGAATGAAAACAAGATATTTACTTGGGGTTGGTGCTGTTCCAGTAGACGCTGTGTCGCTCCGCCGCAACCAGCCAGGCGCAAACGCTGACGACGAAGCCCGCAATCCAAACCAAATCCATGTTGCGGGGAGAGGGGGTCGGGGGGTGGGGAAGCAGCGGGGGCGAGCGGAGGAGGCGCGCGGCTCAGGTACGACGTCCACAGTCGCACGCGCTCGCTTTCTCTCTCTCTCCAAAAATAAAATATAATATAAAGTTTTTCCTATCCGCGAGGAGCTCTCCCGCGCGCACCTGAAGACCGCGACCCTTTTCAATTCGCACGTGGGAGATGTGAGAAGCTGGTGGGCTCGCACAGAATCGTGGAGAGAAGCAATAGAGAGAAACCAAATAAAAATATCATGCGAAGACAGTTCGACACCATCCGGCACATCCGTAGTGAATAGAAGCTCACGCTGCGCGCGCCTCGGTTTTGTCAAACGCCCTGAGCTGCAAGCCCCGCCCTCCTGCTCAGGAAGCGACCAATCAGGCCCGCAGGTTTCTCAGTGTTTACATCGTGTGTGTGTGTGTGTGTGTGTGTGTGTGTGTGTGTGTGTTTGTGGGTGTGTGTGTATGTGCGTGTGCGCGCGCGCGCGCACGGGCCGACCGCGCTACACAACCCTGGAAAAAACGGATTTATTTTGGAAAATGTGACAGCGTGTGTTTCTACAAACGTCAGTCATAGCATCGTTGCTTCAGTTTAGACTGATGTTTGAGTGTTTTGTGTTGTGTTTACTCCAGCTCTGTACTTGTACCCCTGCATCACATGTTTAAAAGTCGAAAAAGATATACAGTATGTATATGCAGTGTTGTTGGGATTACTCCATAAAAGTAATCCAACTACTGATTACTCCTTAAAAAGCAATCTAATAACCTCTTTAACTACTTTGTTTCATAAGTAATCAATTACTAATTACTTTAGTGAAAAAAGATAAAGTAACAGTTGAGAACGTCTTGTTTCCTGCACGTAACGTACAACGAACCATAATATTCTTTCACTTCGATGAGATAAACTCAAAATCATGTTTGTATTTCCAGCTATCAAACGCAATTGCTGTTTTTAGTTTGCCGCCGCCATGCTTGTTTTGGTGCGTCGTTGCATATCAGTGACATTGCATGCAAAAATGACCAGTTTTGCCAGAGTAACATTACTAAAAACTGAGTAATGTAACTCTGTTTTTAGTAACGTAGTTACTATATATATTTATTTATTACAATAAAGTCAAAGTCCTTCTGCTTGTTTGGAGGGAGGGAAAACATTGCTATCTACCTGGGGGAGGTGCCAGTCGAATATCAAAACCCTTTATGATGTCACAGTGGTCCGATTTCCACCACTGTCTGTTTTTTGGCACACATTTTCATTCACTCTGACAAGTAGAAAAAATACCTGCAGGCTGGAGACACACTGGAAACTTGTAAGACATTGTTGGTCAGTTGATTTTAGATGGCCGAGACACGAGACATGGCCCCCGGAGGCCGAGGCCAGCCTGAAGGAACACCAGAGAGTCAACGAAGCGGCTCGCGCACATTGTCAACGAGCCGCTGTTCAGAGCGAGAGAGTGAGAGAGAGCGCTTTGCAGCGTGTTTAAACTGTCAGGTTCACAGCTCAGCCTTATCTATCATTTACGGGCACCACCCTTAATTGCACTTTGGCAACAAGTGCAGCGTTTGCACAGTGATTTCTCTCCGACTGAAGTCAGTCATTTCATCTGACGTGTTCTCTTTCACGCCTTTGTCTGAGCCACCACGGTTGGTTCACTTTTTCTGCGAGACGTGATTTCATGAAGCCTTGCAATGTGAATAATGTAAAAAGCTCCCATGTATTTCCAACATGTTCGGTTTTGAAGCCCTTCCAAAAAGAGAGACGCAGATAAATTTTGCACCATCCACTGGATGCGGATAACCTCTGCGCTGTCAGATACATTGCAAATCCCGATTCTCATTTTCTGTTCCATTGACATGGATAATCTGGCCTGTGAGCTGCTTGTTCAGCCTTGTGAGCCATTCAGCTGGAGGGGGTTTTCATGCCTGGTTCTGCTTGACATGGCAGTTTATTTGCAGCGCCTGCTTAGCAGAGCAGCAGCTTTTAAACGTATCGCATGAAACCAAAAAAAAGAAAGCCAGACAATTGGAAGTTTGTGGAAGGGGAACATTTTAGAAATTGGAATGTTTCATGATCTTATCGGACATTTGGGCCAATTCAAGGTGATTGATTGGATTGAGGAATGCGATCAGATAAAGGATTTGGTGCATACTGGAGACGGTGCTGAATAAATACCGACACATCTAACACTCTCGGTGTAAGTAGGATGTAACACTTCATCTTTAAATGAATCAAATCCACCCAAGCCAATTCGTCTTGGCCTGATGAGGCAGCGCTCGGCATTTTAGAAAGCTGGAGCTGATGCGCAGATCCTGACAGATTCACACGGCCCATCAAACCGTCCGCGCAGACGCCTGGTTGCAGAACAGCTTATCTGACAATTCACTTGTCGCCATGCGATCAGCTATAATCCCTTTTTTTGCTCGTCTAAAAAGCAACCACTAGTACGTTTTTCCCATCTCCGACTATCTCAGGGCCGACTCTGCACGGCGTTACATAATGGCCCCAATGAGACACCCACAATATTTCATCAAGCCTTTTTATTTTGTTATTTTATTATTTATCTTTTCACACAGCACAAGATCCAGACTTGAGAGGAGTCTCGCTGTTATTTTTCTCCCCTCCGCACTCCATTATTCTGAAGAGTATTGTCACAGTTTATGCAATCTACATTTATTTCCTTATTTATTTATCTATTTAGTCCAAAGTGCCGCACAACTTCAAACCCTACAGGGGAAAAGCACTAAGACACATATATATTGAAATCGCCACTGCCAATCTGTGTGTGAAGCAGGATGTCAAAAAAAACAGTGTTTTGTATTCATGAAGAGTGGCTCATCAGTGAGTAAGCCCGACTGGTGGGAAGATAAGGGGGTTAGAGGGGCTGCCGGCATAATTGCCATTTGCATTGAATACAAAAGTGTTGTGTAAAAAGGCTCAGCGACGCCGCCAGACATTTGTGTCAAAACTCCATCAGATGGCAAATAGGCAGCCCTTTAATTTCGAACGAGCAAGTAAGTGGGGAGATGAAGCGGAAAACAAAGCGGCGGCGGCTCAGCGGGTCGTGTATGCGTGTGTTCTTATTCGGCAAAACAAAACACGGATCTGGCGCAAGTCCGCATGCACACAAACACGGCTACCCGTGTAGCACACATAAACACAACCTTGCTCACCTCAGCTCCTGACAGGACTTGCACTGAGCCTGTCCTGCGGCAGGAAAATAAGATATGAGAAAATCATAGGGGGGGAAAAAACGGTTTGGTGGAGGCAGCGGAGAGCTCGTCTGTCCATAATTTCGTCTTTTCAGCCCGAGTAATTAGATGATGTCACTGGGTTGCACTTTCTGTGATCCCACAGGGATAAAGCAGAATGAGAAGGATTTTTTTGTTTATACATCCCACTTTGAAAATATATTTAAGGGTCCAATATTTGGTTATGTTTTACTATCCTGTCCCTAGATTGTAAATGTGAACAACTTTTAATGGGTTCAAAGTCTGCACACAAACAAACTATTGAAACAAGTTTTAAGCTGATCCTTAACTCCGCTTTAAATGTTGAGAACATGCTGCTCATGTCTGATGACCCGAGCAGTCGGCTGCCACAGACCGCTGCTCTTCTGCACGGCCGTTGAGGGAGAAGTGCTTGGCCCTTTAACCTTGAATACAAATCAGAGGTTTAATTACAGACTGTCATCATTTTCCATCCCCAGACAAAACCCCCTAAACCATCCATTTTTGCATAAGTAAACTGTGCTGGTGTGAACTGCGGCGCGGCCCTGCAAAGTTTGGGCCCAGTGTGCCTCTCATTACAGCGGCCTCCTGGGTTCATGTCCCCCATTGTTAGTCAACGCGGCTCCCCTGCAGGAGCCGCTGCTGAACCTTATGAGCTCTTTCTTCTCTAAACAATGGAAGTGAAGTGTTTCCTGCAATTAGCACAGGCCCAGGTTTGGCACCTCTTATGAAATAGACTGTGCGCCGATAACAACAGCCGAGCTTTCGCTCGCTCGTCTTCATGCGAGGAACAAGTCTGTTCACGGTCTTTGTTCTGCGCAAGTTCCGACACAAGCGCTGATTTGCCTTCAACTTCAACTTCAACGCGGGCCGGGAGTGCCGTTAATGATTGGGTGAAGCAATTTTAAAGCAGAACAAAGGTAGCCAGTGTTACCCCGAAGCCTCGAGGCAACCACGCCGAGTGCCTGCTGCCAATTCTTAATTAGCTGTGGCTAATTATCGGATGTAAATAAAGAGGTGGGCGATTATCCGCAGCCGCGTCCAAGAATCGACGTGTCGGTTGAGGGATGCGAGAGCGGGGAAGACCGTTCAGATGACATCCCAGCGAGGGTCTTTGGTGGTAGCCAGGCAGCCGAGGTGCTCGGGCATTCAAGGAAGAAAGCGCGTACGCACACACGCACAGGGCTCACCCACACGCAGACGCGCAAAATATGTAAGCCTGCATATCCACCGGTGCGAGCCAAGTGGAGACAAAGAGCAGCTGAGAAGAAGGCGGATGAGGAGGAGGAGGAGGACCGAGGAGAAATGCAAACACGGCGTTAGATAACGAGAGCGTAAGACCAAGAATGAAAAAGCTGAAGTGAGGAGGCGAGCGGGATGAGAGTGGAAGGGCTTGGAAAAATAGGATGTATTTAGGAAGGACAATAGGAAGAGAGAGACAAGTGAAGAAATATGGGGAAGGAGGAGTACAGTGCGAGGTGTCAGCGGGCAGGTTTCGGCTGATAAAGGACGCAGGGATGCCTCCAGGCGAGTAATTAGCAAACATTTCACCTATGCCAACCCATCATTAGGGCTCTATCCATTCATGTTGAAATCTAGAAGGTGGTTTATGGAGGTTTAGTATAAACAAATGAACAATAAACGTCTCTCTTGGGAAAAAAAGCAGAGTCATGCCAGTTAGGCGGGTTGCCTTGTTTACCCTTTACTGTCTCGAGCGGTATGAAATATTCCACACACAGAGGAGAAACCCGTACAGGAAGTTTAATAACCCGAGAGAGGAGATATCGAGGGAAAAAAATATATAGCGGTGGAAAATAGGACCGAATCTGTTGCGTACACACACAAATATAAGTGAGGTGAGAGTGAGTGCAGAAGAGGAGAAGCGGAAGGAGGGACGGGTGCCAAGTGAACAGGAGTGGGTTGGTGAGAGAGCGAGAAACATACAGACAGGAAATAAACAAGTAAGACGGGGGGAGAAAAAAAAGCCATGACAGGCAGGAGATGGAACCAGATGCCCAGATGCGACAGAATGTATCAAAACTGAAGAGATGAGGATGTGGGGTAAAGAATGGCAAAGCAAAATATTACAAAGGAGCGACGTCCAACACAAGCATAAGCAAATTATTCCTGGATCTGCAAGCAGATGGGACGCATATCTCACGGATGTATGAATGAAAAAAAAAAAAAAAATATATATATATAAAAAAAAAAAAAGGAAACTGACTTTTCTCACAAAGAAACAGTGAAAGGCTGAAATAAACCGGAGCGACGGCGGAACCTGTGAAAGAATCTGGAGTAATGGCGTGCCAGGCTTTGATGGATGTGCACAAGAGTTTTAATCTGCAAAACAAAAAACGCCAAAAGAAAAGGCAGAGGAAGGGTTTGTGAGAAAGAAAAGTTGTGCAAGGAAGCGTGGGGGGGGGGGTACATCTGAGTAGGCAGGTGTAATAGAGGTGAAAATGAATAGCGGAATGCAAAAGCACTTTTTCAGTCGGGAACAGACAGAAGCGGAGGGGGGGGGGGGAGGTCGGGGTGGGGGAGGGGGAGCGAGGGGGAGCGAGGGGGCGACAGAGGCTGACACTTGGATGTAAATAAGGACAGGAGAGCGGAGTGGATGAAAAAGCTGGACGCTGGAGGATTCCTCAAAAGCCCCTTCAATATGTATGAGGGCAGTTCCATGGACTTGGGCAGCCACAAACAAGCCACACGGCAGAAAGGAGAGCAGAGGAGAGGAGAGCGGTGGCAGCGACGTGGGTTGCCTCCAAAAAGACAAAAAAAAAGAAAAGAAAACTCTTCTCCCGTCAGTGCGTTCACACCGTGCCGGCACAACGGGGACCACCCACCGTCTCCCCAGCTCACCCACCAGCTTGTCTACGATGGCACGCTACGACAATCGCATCAATATGGCGGCAGCAAGTGAACCCAACATTGCGTCACTTCTTTGTGATGGCAATTTAAAGAGGCAAATATCAACCAGGCCAGCTGGGCGCACTTCTCCCGAGGTAGAAGGCCCGGGGTTGGACGGTAATAACTAGGCTCCGTCGGCAGATGTTGTTTTTTTGGAAGATGGTGCAAGCTGGACGCACCTGATCCCCGGTTTTCCGGGGCAATGCAACATCAATATCTTCCTGCTTATTAGTTGTTGTAGAAGTGTGAAAGAAGAAAGAAGCGACGCATCCTTCGATTTTCTTCGACGAACAGCAGTAGCGTGTCAAGAATGCATGTGTCCATCTGGTGAAGTGTTTGTGCAAAACAGTTCTGATGGAAGAGCAACACTAAGACTAAGACATCAACTTTTTCTGATGCTATCGCAAATAGCAACCAACACAAGACAACACAGCAGCAGGTTGACTTTGAATGCAGCCTCCGACTTGTTGCTTCTTGTTAAGGAAGGTTGTCTGCAGCTGAAGTCTCCCTGTTAGCATGTGGGCGGCATTAGCCACAGGATGAAGCAAGGGTGGCTCACCACTGCTGTTGCAGCTTTTAACCAAATTCTGCCAAATCTAAAGTGAAAACATGTTGTACACCCAGAGAGGCCTTATTGGAGTACTTGTTGTCTCACTTCAATATGAAAATACCATTTTTGCCATGAACACTTCTGCAGCGACATCCACGCTAATCTCTTTAGAAGCAGCTACAATCACAGTCGCTTCCTTCTTCATCATCTACTGCAGATTTTTAGGGCAGCTAGCAACAGACGCTTCCTGTTTTTTTGCACCAACAAAGAAGCAGCTTGAAAATTCTTCTTCTGGGATCCAAAAGACGGACTGAAAATGCTTTCTACGTGCACTTGGCAAGATGTCGGAATTGACATTAGCACAACCGAGCTGCCTTGCAGGGTTAACAGCAACGGCAAATGTCCCCAGAGCGCATAAATTTAATCTATCGCTTCCTTTTCACGGAATCGTCTGCAGAACGCCTGCCCGGAATAGTGCCACCCTGACTTAAACTCTGACAGCGACAGCCAGCGACACCGTGGCTAACAGCGGGCTGCTTTGCATGCGCCCTCCGCCGGCAGCTACAGTACAGTGGCATCGCGGCCGACTCGAGCTGACAGGTGGGAAGCAGAACTGAAAGCGTTCCAGCAGCAGCAGCGGCGGCAGCATCAACTCACTCTGCTCAGAGTGTGAAGGAGACACATGCACTGGCTGGGTGTTATATAATTGTAATTTTTTTCTAGGGGGTGGGGTTGGGGGACGGGGAGGTGTGTAGCTGTGGGAAGAAAAAACAAAACCAAACAACAACAACTACAATAGATGGCGTGGAAAAAATATGCAGCGCACGGGTCTGGATGTTGACAGCGTGGTAACTAGACGGCCCGGGGCTCTTTCAGCTGGAGCAAGATAGTGTGAAAAAAAAGACATAGCTGCTGCTGCTGCTGCTGCTCTGATGTCTGGCGAGGCAACGGAAACGGTGGCGAATCTGGCCTGCGTGCGCCTATGTGTGCGCAGCTAGTGCGAAAAAATGTGTTTATACAAGTGTGTTTATGAATGAGCGCCGTGTGGTTGAAGGTTCAAGATGGAAGGAAACGCCAACTTAATAGCAATTACTCCACCCTCCATTCACGGCGACACATGCTAGCACTCTGCTTTATTACTCCAGGCAACAAGTGAAAAGGTTTTTTTTTATTTTTTTTTATTATTTTTTACGGCCGATGACCTGGCTTCCGTTCGCCGGCTGGGCGCCCGTCCGTCCCCTTCTGCCGCTGGATCCTCCCCCTCTCTTAGAAAAATACAGAATAAGGAGGCAGAGAGTGAATTTTATTGCCCGTTCGACAGCAGGACCTCCGACTCCTGCGCCCACACAGATTAATTTTTACGGCCTTGCGCTACTGTCCGTCTGCGTGCCTCTCGTCCAACGAAATGGGCCCCCACGCCCCCACCTCGTTACTTTAACACAATGATCTGAAATGAATTTTACTGTCCGCGCCCTTTCTCTCCACTCATCTGGATTGCACTTCATTGTCTCACCCATTTCGCAGGCCTGAAGAAGGAGAAAATCAATTTTACAGCACCCTCTCCTCCGTAAAAGTGGCACACTTCAGTTTTTAGTCCCAGGGAGGAGGCCCGGATCAGCTATTTGGCTTCTGTTAACATTTCACAGCTGCCCCCTTGGGACTTCCAACCCCCACCGCCTCCCCACCCCCCAAAAAAAAGAAGCGGCACACTTCATCCCTCTGCCTCCTTCTGCTGAAAGACCCCCGAGCGTATTTACATACAGGTGCTGCCTTTTGTCGGCAGGCACACTTTGCTCTCGCTGCCATGTGTGAGCGCTGAATGGTTGCCGCTGGAGGTTTTTAAAGAAGGTCACTTAAGATAACCGGGCCCTTCTGTCGCAGCGCCACCCACGGACGAGGCCACAGCCATTCAGTCCGGAGCCGCTCCCTGGGTTCGCGTGTGTGGTGCCGCTTGACGAGCACGCTCGCTGGGTGGCGTGCGGCTCTTTATCTGTACGTCTGATCCCTCGCCACCACCACCAATTCAAACAACCTCCTTCTTCAATACGTGTGAATTTTTGGGAGATTAAAAAGGCGAGCGCTCCCGTGCGACGGTTCTGTTTTTACAGCCGAGTAATATCGTAATTACAGGTATTAGTGCCGCTTTCTCAGGGCTCACGCAGGGCATTTCGTCTCACAAAGAGAGTTGAGCCGCCTTCAAAACACTTTTTGTCATCCCACCCCCCCAGCCCCCGGCCCCCCGCCAAGACACGCACTGCTACCGCAACCTCTTTTACATGACTACGCGCATATCTGCTGCCCAGATGCTACCCAGAAAAACCCCCTCAAGCACCAATCTTGACACACACACACACACACACACACACACACACACACACACACACACAACCCTCCCCACCCTGGCCACGCCCCCCACCCCCCGCTCCTCCAGCTGCCTCCACTGCCCCACTTGTGGCTGCTTCTCCACCACCCCATTCATTAACAGCTTCTTAATGTTGCCAGATGGGATGACTGTAATCTGCGGTGGCCTGGGTGCATTTGTGAATACGCAAGTGTGTGTGTGTGTGTGTCGGAGCTGCAGTCTATCCATAAAAATCTATGCATACCAAGTAGGTTTGTTTATATGTTTAAGAGATTAAAAGTGATGAGGGGGGAGGAGGAGGAGGGGTTCGGGGGGGTGTTGGTGGTGGTGGTGGTGGTGGGGGGGTTCCGACCTAATGAGACGGCACGTCGGTTTATTTGGATCCGTTCTGCACACAAAAGTTTTGCCTTCGCTCGGGAGTAAACTGCGGGCAGATGCAAATATGTTTGGGATGATTTCCCCTGCCGTCCATTGTTTGACTTCGGTGAGGGCGTCGGGTGGGGGTGAGGGGTGGGGAGGCGTGGCCAGGTGAGGACGAGGACGGTGAGTTGACTAAATAAAAAGCGTGACACACGTTCGGTCTTCATGGATGAACGTTTCTCTCCGCCCCCTCCCCCCCGGCCCCGCTGCCGCTATACGATCCTGTCGAATTGAACTTGTCACCGGCTCGCTGGGAAGTCCCCCGGGTCCCACACTAATGTCAACATGTGTGTGCAGTGTGTGTTTACTTGTTTGGATGCTCGCGTGCTCATATCCGACTGAAGCTCTCTGCCCCAAACCTCAGTTTATGGACGCTGGCACGCTCACACCCGGGCCCCAGATTGCAGAATATCGATTCCCAGCTCCGGGCTTCCTGCAGGGGGGACGGGGGTGGTTGGGGGAGGCGGGGGAGAGGACATGCAGAGGTTACACCGCTGATTTTTGTTTTTTATGTTGTTTTTTTTTCTGGCTTTTTCTATGTCTCTCTTTTCTGGTTTGCCAGGGAAAAGCACTTCCCCATGAAATACACAACGCTCGCACAAACAAACACGCGAGCGGTCCCTGGAGCTGCCTAAACACGGCGCGCACACGCTGTCACAGCCCACCCGCGTTTGGTTACACTCTATTGTACACACACACACACGGGTTGCCACTGCCTGTGCACAATCACACACACACAAACACACGCAGCATGTGGACAACACACCCCGGACATGACAAAGTGCTGCGTTAGGAGGGAACTTTCCCCCGTTTCCACGACTCCCCGACCATGTCAGACCTGCCTCCCTCCTGCCTGGCCGCCGCTGCCCGTCCGACCCAGCGCACTGGCTGGGTAAAAATACTCCCGGCTGCGGGGCCAGTCAGCACTCTCCTGCGCTCTGAAAACACAGGGTGCCCACATTGCCTGTTTCAGCGGCACCGTTGCTATTTGCGGAGATGTGCGTGTTGGGTAACAGGCTACCGGCGGTGGGAATGGCGGCCTCTCGCTCGCAGTGTGGCTGAGCATTGTGGGAAGGGATCCTGTCGGTATGAGTTGGGAGAGGGGGTGCAGCGCCGGGGTTGCAGGGCCTGAGAGTTGCAGCACCTTTGAGCACTTATTCCTAATTACTTGGTTTGCGCTCGACGCCGCTAATAGCTCACAGACGTGACACACACGGAGAGGCGGGGACGGGACGACGGAGGGGGGAGACGGGGACGAGCTCCACACCAACACAATCCAACATTTTTGGATTTTTGAACTCGCGGGTTTTTTCTTTTAAAGCAACACTGTCGTTTTTTTCTACCCTTAAAATAATGGTTTCAAAATCATTTTCACAAGTCATTGGCTTATGAGAGGGAATGACCCCTGTCAGTGACACAGCATCCCTGTCTGGTCTGTCTGGTGCTGAGCCATATAACTCGGCTGCTGTGTCAGTGATAGGGGGAGCTGTTTATCTCTGTTCCAAGTCAATGAGACATAAAATAGATAAATAAAATTTAAATTTTGCTTTATTTCAGGGCAAAACAACTATGTAAAGTCACTTCATATCCTTGCCTTGTTTTGTCCATCAGAGATTTCATCGCTCTGCAATCAGAACTGACTTGTTTTGTCGTTGATCCCCTGACGTCAACACAAATCACTCTGGATATCTTTTGTTTGCTGCACTGGGCCACGCAAATAAATTTTGACTGACCGGGGGGTGGAGGAGTGAGGGGAGTGTTGGGGGGTGGGATGGGGTGGGGGAGGGGTGCCGTTGATGGCACAGCGACGCTGACAACAACAGACGGAAATGAGCAGCGGCACTCCGCTCCGGCGGCCGTGCAAACATACCTGTACACACACAGATGTGCACACAAGTTCAGGGACGCAACAAAACAAAAGGCTGCTGCGAGGGAAAACAAACACTGGCTTTTCTGGCTTTAGCATGCATGGGCAGACTGTCACATTCAAGCGAACACTCAAACACGCACACACACACACACACAGGCCAAGTATGTTCTCATCGTCCAGCATGCGTAGTTAAGTATATGTATGTGTGAGCGTGTCCTCTCAGAATCAACCGCAATGCACAGCTGGCAAGGAGAGAAGGACCCGAGTGTGTCGGTGTGGTCAGGTCAGGGGCCCCGTCTCCGTCTCCGTCTCCGGCTCCTTCTCCACTTTCCCCACCTTCCAGCCTCTCCCTGTTTTGTTTTCCTCCCATCGCCGCCTCTTCGTCTTCCCTTGTTTTTCGACATCGCTTTCCCCTCTTCCTCGGCCACTATTTGGCACCTCCTTGCGTCCGTCCGTCTGTGGCCCCACGACCCGGGTTTCGCCCAGACGCCGCTGGTTTCCCAGGTTTGCTCCCATTTTGCAGCTTACACAAACACGTGCAAACGGAGAGGACGGAGAGAGAGTGAGAAGTGGCAGAAGCCTTCCTAGACACGCCGAGACAGACTTGCGCAGATATTTCGAGACGTGCAGTTTGGGCAGACCACAATGCAAAAAAAAGGCCAAATTTTTCGCTCAGTTTTTTTGATGCAAAGCTGAAAAAGCAGGAAGCCGGCTTGGTACCGGCTTCCTGTGTCAGTAACAAAACATAGAGCTCAGTTCTGTTTAGATAAAAAACAAAAAACAAAAACAGGTCAACTTGCTTTTAGTTGAGCCTGTTGCACCAGGAATCAATTTATAATATTTTATTTTCCTAGAATCTCTCGTTCACCACACAACTGACTGGATTTGACTTCCTTTTTAGGCAAAACTTTATTGACATAAACCCCTTGAAAAACTTGGGACGGGACCAAAAGAAAAATCCAATAATCAGTTGAAATGTACTCAACACCGCCGGTGGGGACGGAGGTAGTTTAGGTAAAACAAATGGAAATGAGTGTTTCCAAGCCCGCTTCAGTTCATCCGTCAATTTTAATTTTTTGATGTGAGTACAGCCGACAGCTAGTGGCGGTGGGGCGAAATCAACTCGACTGACCCCGGCGCGCAGATAGAAAATCATTTTGCGTGTGTGTGTGGGGGGGACATGACAGGAGTTTTGTTACAAGAATAATCAATTTTCTAACAGTTTGGAAATTCAAACTGTTTGTGGTGGAAGTGATGCCGGAGGAGCTCGGCCTGTTTATTTATACAGTCGTGCGGATTGTTTCGAAAGGGACTGATGACCAGACCTGCGCCTCTGCGACGCCGAGGAGGCCTGCGTGCGTGCACGTGTGCGATGCTCGCGCGTGAACATGTGCGCACAAGCGGCGTAAATTAATGCAACTGTAGGAGTGATGCGAGTTTTACCGACACGCCTGCTAAAACTCGCGACATCGGCGTCATCGCTCGCCGTTCGTTATTTAGGTTTTGACGAAGCTGAGGAGAAGGTCGGACGATCAAAGGTAATTACAAGAGTCATTCAGCTGCAAAAGCTGCGTGCAGGCCAGGAAAGAACTGGATGGAGACCGTCGGATGGAGAGCCTGCCAGCAGCCTCTCTTGTTTTCTGTTTACAAGAATGTTCAATGACCTTGACAGCGGAAAAAAAAGAAGAAAGGTTGTGTAGGAGGCACTTGTGTTGACTCGTGCGCAAAATGTCACTGAACAGAAATGAAAAAAAGACAAAAGAACGCTGGATGGTTTTCATGAGGAAAAAATTACAGCTGCTGGAATTGTGACATAAATATAATTATTTATTTTAAATACTGACTGATTCATGTTGATCTGTCGTCTGCGGTACATCCTCCACCCCGCCAGTGAGAGCAAAGTGGATGGAGAATGGATAAATAGATGAAGAGGATGAAAACCTCAGAGATGAGACGCATTCAGCTTTGCTTGTTTTGTCCGACTGGCAGCAAAATTGCATCTCTTAATAGCAGGAGACAAGCTGGAGGAGGGGGGAGGGGGGCTGCGTGGGTTTGACGTCAGTGTTTTTGCACCGTGTGAGGCGCAGCGTCGCTCAAAATTCAAGGGGAAAAACAAAACTTTTTACAGCACAGAAGTTGGGGCTGATTGCGGCCGATGCCAGACTGAGTGTCTGTGCCGTGAGGTAACGGAGTCTGGGGAACCTATCAGGATGCGTGCTCCGTTCTGTCTTCTCAGCGGGGACTCGCGCCTCTGGGCTCGGGCAGCTTTCAGGGAAAATCACGGAAATAAATCACGGCGCTCTGCTAATATGGATGAAGTGTGACAGGGCAACAACGGCCCTAATTGCAGAGAACGCGCTCAACTATTTGGCAAACCGACTCGGTGGAGGCCTCAGCGATGGCCGCGCAATCATCGCAAATTATCCTCAATTGTTTGAGCCGAGTGGTTTTGACGTGTAGTCAAGCTAGCCAGTTTCGCTGCGCTAGTGCTAAGCTAAACTAATGGGTATGGACTGTACCATTTACTGTACCCCACACCCCCGCCAAAAAACAACAATAGCCTGAAAGCTCTCCTAAAGACTCTCCCAGACATCCATCACCACTTGGAAAATCTCCGTCTACCATTTCACTAAATGCCGATCCTGTCAATGGATTCAACTCTGGTGACATTGTTGGGCTGAACACAAGCCTCCCTGACGTTAGCCATCATTGCAGGCACTGCCAATTTGCAAGCGTTTCGTAAGCATATTCAAGCATTTATGGGGGAATTTGCATTTTTCAAACATGCTTTAATAACAGGATAATTACAGGATGTAGAGGTAGCCGGAACATTTGTGGACTATCTGGGAGAATGTTTGGCAGCCGCAGCAAATAGTCCAGCTCCAGCTGACTCTTTATATTTGCTGCAAAAAACACAGCAATACCCGTCATCTAATGATTGGTGATTTTGGCCCACTTTATTATAGGTTCTCTGCTCACTGTTTGGTGAAGTGTGGAGACAGGAGGATGGGCGGCGGTCAGGAGGGAAGGCTGAACAGGAACAGGAAGTCAGGATCACGTTAGCCACAGTTGTTCACACATTTACCACACTGACTGGTTGCCAAACACACATAGTTGCAGTTCCAGTTTCCTTTGACATTTATGTCAATCACACAAGGTTTAATTTTACCGCTCAGAGAGAGGCCGACCATTCTGGCCTGTCAAACAGCAGGTAAATGATAAATGTGAAAGTATTCTCTACCAATTGCCGACACATGTTTGAAATGGGTGCAGTCTAATAGTTGGGACAAGGATAACTGTCTTCTTTTAAGTCTTGTTTTTAGTATCTTTGTTTGAAACTGTTAAAAAAAACAGTTGTGAAGCGTCAAACAATGGAAAATACTGCAAGAAAATGTGAACAAGTTGTTGTGCGGCCACAAAGTCGGGAGGCGACGCTTTGGGTTTTTCGGCCTGAGCCCAAGGAGCAGACGCCAAAGAGAAATGGACCCTGGTGACATTAAACAGAACCTCAGATTGGAGGGCTGATTGGAGATGGCAGATTAGGAGCCAACCGGGGTCGCGGCGGGTTGCAATCTAGCTGCCCTGCCGAGAATGACAGCTGACGAGAGGGAGAGCATTTAAAATAAATGTCCAGACCTGCCCTGGTGATTAGCGAGAGAAGGAAACTGATTGGAGGAGGAGGAAAATGGGATTTTTTTTTTTTTTTTTAAAGCCCACTGGAATGTGGTCCTTAGAGTGCAAGAAGACAGTCATCCATAAAAAGTCACAGCATAGAAATATTCATAATCGCACCCCACATGGGTCAACACTTTACAAACACAACACAGCAAATCAAAAAATACAAAATGAACCTTTACATTGTAAATGCCACTGTGCTAAAGAGTTGGGTGCTATTCCTGAAGGGCTTGTTTGTCCATGACGACCACATCTGCTTAATACACCCTCTGTCTTGCCCGAGGGGGCATCGGTCAGGGGCAAATGTGACCCACTTTCATTAAACCAGTGACCCACTTCTTCTGCCTGACCTGCTGCTGCTGCTGCTGCTGCAGATCGTGGCCAGGAGGTGCCCAGGGCGTCCAACAGCCAGCCGGGCCACGGCGGCTGCATCCTTTCCTCCCGGTACTGGCAGCGTTCGAATGCGGTAGTGGTGGTGGTAGTGGTGGTGGGCCACGATGTGAAGCCTGCACACGCCCTGAAAACTGATAGGCCACGAAGAAAGAGAGGTCTTATTGTAGGTTTTTGTCATTTGCAGCAAGATTGTAAATTTGTGACATGTTTTTCTTTTAAATACAATTCTGTTAGATTGTGTGCATGGATTGTGCCATTTAAAAAAAAAAAAAAAAATCTAATAGGTTTGGTTGTGAAGTTGTCTCATTGGCTAACTTACTTTGATTCATTCAACCTGGTCACTTGACGTTCAAAGTGGCCCATCGGGGTGTTTTTCGGACCGAAAGCGTTGACGGTCATACCTTCACAGGACACTTGTGTTTCGGTCATTCTGCCTCGTCGGCCCATCGTCAAGACCCACGTGGGGAAACTGAACCCGATGACTGACAGGCGTTTACGTAGATCTTCACTCCCCGAACCCCCCCGACGTCTGTGTATATTTATGTAGCGTCACTAAGTGCAACTCAGGGGTTGGAATTAGAGGTATTGTGGTGGCTATTTTACAAGAACTCAACGGAAGGTTATGACTGGTTGGGACAAGGAAAAGCCGAAACATCTTGCCGGGCTGTGATTTGGAATTAAAAGACGAGGGATTGCTGTCAGAGTTTGCTGAGGCAAGTCTGATGTAAACAAACTCAGTCAGTGACCTACTTATCAGGGAGATGCAGCACCTGCACAGGCATGAACACATTTGGCTTTGATTAAAAAAAAAAGGAAAAGAAAAATGGGTTGTTGATATGCTCACAATCATTTCTCCACTTGTAAATTACCAGGGTTTTCTAAACTTACATGTCTGGCTGAGAGTAAAGAAAATAATCTCATACACAAACACATGGCGGCATGTCGCTGATTGGCTGGGCTACTGAGACACTTGCTGCTTTGCCCGTAAAATAACATCCAGCTGTCATCCAGAGTCGACTGTGGAATATTTGTACTGACTCTATGAAGCAAGAAGCAAAGCTCTATACTCTATCCAAAAACTGTGGGAGTATCAAAAATTAAATTTCCTGGGCTTTTGTCACAAACATGTATCTTGTGTTTTGATCTTTGATGGCTTGGCTTGCGTACGTCTTGTTTTTGTTGCACATCTGCAGCGCGAGGCCTCGACCGATCCCGGTTTTAATCGTTCTTTTGTTACCAAATGTGGGGAAGAGCCAAGAATGAATGGTTTGCGGCATATTTTCAGCTTTTTTTTTTTGCAGTTACCATGTTTGTTTACACGGCCCCGCGGCGCAACCCCGTATCAGCGTGTCGCATCGTGCCGAGCTCCTTCCACGATATCTGTGTCCGGTTACACCAAGAAACGGGGCCGTGCCGCGTTTTCATAGACAGCAGCTGCGACCATTAGACGTCTGGCCTGACACGCAGCTGAGAGAAGGCTCCCCTCAGCGAAGAGGCCGGCAGACCCCGGGTGCTCGCCGTGTGTGGCGCTTTCGCAGCCGCCGCACGAGTGTTAAATGCAACATCATAAATCAGCCGTGACACCCGCTGCTGATGAGATTATTAGTTTCAGCTGTTTCAGCTGGGGACGCACCATAAGTATTAGTTACTCGCCGGAGTGGCGAGATCGGTTACAGAGACGTTTTATGTCAGAACAATGACCACTACAAGGGAAAATACATAAAAATAAAAGAGGCGCGGATGACCGAGGGGAAAATAAAGGATTGAGGGATGAATTGTGTGAGTTCACCGTTGAGCTCAAGGGAAAGGTTTCGAGATCTGAAGAAGCAAAACATGTATTAAAGATCCCAAGATTCAGATATTGTTAGATCTTTGTTTTCAATCATATTTAGCCCTCTGTTTAAGGCTTCCAACAAAAACTGGGGGTGTTCTGAAACAGCTTAATGAATAAAATGAGGCTTTGATGGAGCTTCGATCTGTTTAAAAGTAGATGAAAACAAGGTGGTTTCAGAGGGAGAAACATCTTGCTGAGGGTGTCGCCGCTATCCTGGGAGAGGTATCTGTGTCCCTCTGTGACATCACAAAGGGTAACATCCCAGTGGAGTGTGTGTGTTTTGGCACCTGCTTTTAGAAAAGCAACAGAATGAGCAACGGAAGTAGAGGGTGATGTTTTTCTCATTGACAGGCCGGAGGCATATCATTGCTAGAAAACACAGGTGGTTCTACACCTCAGGGGTCCTTTAAACATTTCCACAGCACGATACAAAATGTCAACACAGCAAAAGTCATGTATTTCTTGCCATAATGAAAACGTTCAATCAAAAGTCGCACTTTGAATTTGACAAGAAGGAAACGACGGTGCCGTGCAGCAACATTTGCATCACGCTGAGGAAATATTTAAAGGACCCCCGTCGGCTAAAACTATCAGCCACTTGCTGATGTTTTCCAACAATAATTTGAGTTTCCAGCCTGTCAATGAACTCTCGAAACCGGGAAAAAAACCAACCTCACCCTTTACTTCTGCTGCTTGCCTGGCTTTCCCTCAAACCTCCAGCTTCAATTGTTAACTGTGAAGGAAGAAATAAAGGTGTCAACACAGCTGTGTGTACTGCACATAGACACATGCACACACGCGCACAGGTGTTCAGGTGGCCCCACGTGGACGTAAGACACGGGCAGCGCACTGCAGCGTGTTGCTGTTGCGTGCTGCTAAAGAGTTTATGTTATTCCGTCCCTCCTCACTCCCTCGTTTAGCGACTATTCTGGGAAAATCCAAATTACAGTCTTTGAGAGTGTGGTTGGCTTGTGTGGCTCCAGATTTGTACTTAACCTACCCCTCCTGCTCCGTCGCTCTGCCTCCGCCTCGGCCTCCCCCATCCCGGCCTCCCCTTCGTCCACCCTCCCCCCTCCTCCCCTCCGTCTCTTCCTCCCTCGGCTTAAATAACGCCCGTCTTCCCTCTCAGTGGTTCACATTCTTGCTACTGCTGCTCTGGTTCGATTGAGGACCCGCTTCCCTTTCTTTTCCAGAGTCAGTGTAGACGTCTGGCGGTGCAACAGGTGCAGCTCTGCCTCCACCTTAGCCGCCCCTGCCCCTCACCGCTGGTTTCCTCCCCTCCATCCCTGCCGACATCTCGTCTTTAACTCCGTGTTGTTGCGCACTCGCTCCCCGCCGCCGTGCGGATGCGAGCCCTGCGCACATCCTCCCTGCGGCTTTGCTCTCCACTCAGTTTCATCGCTTCCTGTCTCCCCCTCCATCCACCCCGCCTGTAATTACTGCCTCCCTACCCTATGGATTCGTATAAGCCCTTCTCCCCGGTAGACAGAGCGGATATTTTCGTCCTGAAGGCTCTCAGTGTCACGTGGTTTTGCCCTTTTTGTGTCCATTTGTTTTTTTGTAAAGATGTTGCTCATTCAGAGCATCCGCACGCTCACTTAAAGGTCTCACGCCTCAGCGTTTCCACTGTGAAATGTGCCTTTATTTTGAACAACCTAAAATGTGTGAAAACAGTATTAACATCTTTCCATTACGAGTATTTTCTGTCTGCTTAATGCTTCCAAGTTTAACGGGGCGACCCAACTGAGTTGTCCGTGCCCTTTGTGACATCACAAAGTGAATAGCATGTTTTAACGCTCACTTTTTCAGAAGTGGAGCAAGCTAAATAAGTAAATAATGCACGCATCCAATTTCTGAAGAGTTCACTGAAAGTCGGATTGTGATAAAAAGTTTTAGTAAGAAGGGAGTTTTGCACAACACAGGACTGTTAATTGCCGCCGATGTCTGTTAAATCTCGTCTGACCCTCCAAACACCCTCCACAATAACACACCGCCGGCCCAGTCAGCAGAATAAACCAGCACATCAGAGGTCGACACTCTACTCCAAAAACTGAACGCCGCTCCTGCGCCCTGTGTGGCCTCCCAGCCCTTTTGTTAACCATTACAGAATATTTTTTTCATTTTTCTTTTCTGTAAACGTATGAGAGACTTTTCATTTCGAGGCCTCGAACGCCACGATGCACCAGGCCGCTTTGAGCTTCGCCCACTGATGAGAACGCAAAGGGCAATTTGTTATTTCAGATGTGGGTTCACATTTGAGCTTCAGAGAGAAAAGGGAAAAAAGTTAACGTGCACGCACGCACGCACATGCACACGAGCTCTGGCTCGGCACGTCGAGCCGAATCAGCAGCTTTGATTTATGTTTTCCAGCAGGCGGACGGGCATCTTCTGATTATGCGTCGACGCGGCGCAGCGGCTTCCTTCGCTCGCCGCTGTTTTACATGTTGCGAAGCCTCTGCCAAGGCGCGATGCCTCGGCGGTGACGCCAAACATTCTGGACAGGCTCAGCGCAGATTACGCCATGATGACTGGCCCCCGCTGTAATACATCACGCCACGAGGGTTTTTAATCCAAAAATAGCGGAGCAGAGAATCGGGTCCCGACACATCCTCATCGTCGAGGAGAGGCTATTTTTAGATCGGTACTTTTTCGGGGGTGAGGTGCAGATTAATAAGACTTGCGGGGAGAGAACAGATCTGGAATGGGGAATGATGTCATTAATCTGAGGGCTAAAAGAAAAAAAATCTGCTCTGATATTCCTCTGGTCCATGTCTGTTATTTCTGGTCTTCTGCCTTTCGGAGACTGAGGGGAAAGTGAAGTGGATTATTAACCATCTGAAGTGACCAGCTGCCTCGCTCTGTCATTATCCCTCCGTCGCCTCTGGCCTAAATCCATGTCTTCCTGTCGTACTCGGCTACTGTTTACCACTTTTCAATGCTTTTTTTCCCTGTGAGGAAGAGAAGGAGGAGGAGGAGGAGGGGAAAAAAGGAAAACGCATGACCACGGCGAGCGCACACACACCACTCGCACCCCTGTAATCCCGAGGAGGAGAAAGGGGGAGAGGCCGAGCCCTGCTGGTGTAACCCAACGCGGTGTGACATTCTTAGCAGCATCCCCCCTCCGGCTCCACATGACAGCGGCAGCGGTCACTTTTGTTTTTTCATTTCCTTCCGTCTTGTCTTTCCCTCGGAAAAAAAAGAAAAAAGAGGAAAAAAGTGGGTGCTCGTTTGGTTCAGTCGCATGGCTACGGACGACAAATAAATAAATCTGCGGCTGTTACGTAAGCTGTGTTTTTTTGCGAGGCTAAAATACAGCCAGAACACAAAGCCGTCTGAAAAGTTTGTAAAAAAAAAAAAAAAAAAAAATGAGAAGAAACGCAGTGATGGTCAATCATCGGATGGTTTTAACTGCGCGCCGTGTGATCTAACAAGCTGCGGAAACAAGCGGAGCTTCTGTTCGCCTCGTGGTTCGTCTCAGATGAGAATCTACAGAGAGGTGCGGACGAAAGCTTTAATTTTTTTTCCGCCTCACTGCGCACTTTGAAATGCGGCATTTTAAATTCATTTATTCTGTCTTTCTTTTCTCTTCAACTTTTTTTTTTTTTTTTTTGCTCTACTTTTCACACTTCCTGGACTCCCTCTTCAATCAAAACCCTTTCTCTCCCGCCTTTAACCCTCTCGGAATCTCCTTCCTATCTCCTCTGCCTTTCCACACTTCCATCAATGCCCCCCCCCTTTCTCCCCCCCCCCCCCCCCCCCACTCCGCCCTCCCCCTTGCTTTGGGTTTTTGTGAAAGAGGGCTTTATCAGCAGGACTGAATGGTGCAGGTCCGCTGGAGGCGCGGACAATGGGCCCATCATCAGAGGGAAGCAGAGTCCATGAAAGGGGGAACAAAGACCCCTCTGCCCGAGTTGGGGCCCCGGCTCGGCACCTCACACCACCGCCATCACTGGCCTGCACTGGCCGTGCATGCACTGTGAGTGTGTGTGTGTGTGTGTGTGTGAGAGTGAAGGGGAGAGAGAAAGAAATGTGTGTGTTCCTGCCTGTATAAGCAGGCAGGTGCTGCCTCTTGGGATTTCTGCACTATGGATCTCGGCCCACCTTCTTAAAAAACAAAACAAAACAACGGCTCGGTTTTCAGCCAACATTCTTCAACAGGCTAATTCTCCCTGCAACCGCGAGGGCCCCACATCCATCTTCATGCACGGCTTCATGTGCATCACCATGCACGCATCGTGTACGGCTTTTTGGGTCCGCTCGGGGTGGCGCCATGAGATCCACCCGGCCGACGGTCTGGTGCAGTTTAGATGCAAGCGGTCTCGTCCGCCGCCATAACGCGACAATGCATGCGTGCAATAATGAATATGCACGACTCCCCCTCCCACCCATCCCCGCCGCCGTCTCCTCAGGGGGAAAGCAGACACTCCTTGAAAAACCCCGACATGTTTGCGCAGGAAAAGGCTGTTTGCGCAAGTGCCGCGTGAGATGAGTTGCGTCTGTTAAACTTGTTTTCAAGTGGAGGGTGACAAAACACCACGGGTGACAAAGAGGTTGTTTGTTCCACTCGCTTGTTGCCACTGTTGGCAGAAGTGCGCTTTTGGAAATCACATGACCTTTGTTGCAGGCAGAATTTAGTGCAGGTGCTGATTCCATGGTTAGATGCCGCAGATTCAATAAGACTCGGTGAGGGACAAAGACAGTGTAAGAAGCCTCAATGAATGAACTGTGCAAATGTTATGTCCAATGCAATGTCATGGTAAAAATGCTAATGTCGTGTAGTATAAGTTAGCTAGTCTACAACTTAGCTTAGCATGCAAGCACAGGCTAAAAGGCCTCAGTTTCACTCAGGGATCAATGTTGGATGTGTGCAAGCTAACCTGGACACACAGTGAAACTGATGTAATTGTAATAGAAAGGTGCAAACAGACACGTTAGACTAACAAGTTGCAAAACAAATAAACAAAATCCTCCGTTACTGTTTGGTCGGAAACAGTTTGGTTTCAGTGTTCTGGAGAAGTTTAACTCACAAACAAGCAAATCATTAAAAACCTCGAGCTCATCCGAGCGTATTGATTTAGCACCGCTCACCACCAGGCTCGCCGCTTTGGAACAACTCATCAGTGGAGGATTTCACACTTTATCAAATTTACACTAAGCATTTGCTGAGGGGCTGCGGGAAGCCAGAGAAAAGCTTCCAGTCGATGTTGTTGTGGGATTGAGTTGCTAGATGGGAGTGTTTGGTGGAGCGGTCGCAGAATTGTCCCTCAACATCATCACCGACCGCAGCCCAAGCCACAAATCTGAACAGCGAGACGTGACGGGATGATGGTGGCACTGAGATCATTCATTTCACTGGGTGGCGCGGCAGCAGTGTAATGATTTAAATTGCCTCCATAGCAACAAAAATGATCAATGTCAAGAAATAGATTTTGCGAATGTAATAATTTCTACGCTCTCCGTGCAAGAAAGCAGTTCAATTACTATGAGACACAAACTCAACGTCCCGCTCTCGGCAGTATTCTGCATCCTGTCACAATCCTGAACAGCGAAGTGGCTTTACAGCCCTTCATCGATTTCCCTGAGTGCTGCGCCTGGAGTCATTGCGCTTTGAATATATGAAATAACTCCCACTGCATCTGCTTCCTGCCGGAGCGGCGGGGGAGAGATTATGCTTTTTTCCCCATTTATTGATGTTGTGCAACAGTATTTAATATCTGAGGGGAGCTGAGGTCACATTCAGTCAATCTGAGCTGACAGAGCTGTAACTCGTCCATTCGAATATTCATTAATGTCCATTATGTCTCTGAGGGCCTCTTATGACCCGATGTGCATTGAATATGTTATCCAGAGGTTTTACAGAGCTTCTGAGGTCACCCCCGGCCTTTTCTAATACACTGAAAGCTGGGTGGGGATGCAAATTGTGTTTTATAATGTATACATATGGAAATATTTCATCCTGTATGCACCGTAATGTATTTTAGACCATAGGAAGCAGTGAGGTTCAGATTCTAGTAGTGTTTGAACACTTGATGTATAGGCAGTTGGAGCTTCCAGTTTCAAAAAGGAGTTCAACAAGGAAGTGACAAAAACCTACATTCTTGTTTGTCCAGCAGGGGCCACCAAAGTTGGTTGCAAAAAGAGTAAAAAAGACAGATTGTCAGAATGACGAATCGCTAGTAAAAAAAGAAAAAAAAAAAGCATTTAAAAGGCCAGGTTCATTTAAGGAAAAATGTCCATAAGGTTGTGGGAGTGGCCACAGGTTACTATCCAAGTGTAGTTGGCCTACCAGCCTCCCAGCGGGTGGTTAGGCCTTGAAGGACACACTGCTTTGAAGCGCCAATCATTTCTCCCTCATCTTAGTGACTTTAACACAATCTGACAATATCCTGTGCTGTTAGCCCAGTTAGCTAACAGCCCAGCGTAGCCAACGGCCCAGGGGACATTAGCTACGCTTCCTTCCCTTCTCTGCATGTTGTTGGAAGAGTTCCTGGGTGGAGTCGGGCATCACCGTCATGTCACCAAACTGGAGCCACCTGCGCTCACTCCTCCTGTGCTATTTCCCCAACACAAGTGTGCTCCGTTGCTTAATCATTTTTCTCGGGGGGAGCAGCAGTTGCGGTGCGATGGCAGATGCTTTGGGAGCCTCCCGGACCAGAGGCCCTTTTCTATTTCTGCCCGTCAGCCACTGTGGCACAGGGAACACATTATGTCGCCGCAAGGATACATGCAATCAACCTTTGACCCCCCCGAGCCATTTCGAGTCATTATCTGCCGGCTTAAGAGCAGGAGCTAATCCCCGCTGTGTTTACCGAACAACTGACCCAACAGCTGGATGCCCTGTTTGCAGCTTCGCCGGGACCCTCTTGGTATGCGGATTCATATGGATGATGTGCCCTCATTTGTGTGTGTGTTTTTTTCCACCGCCGCCGGGTATCAGGGAGGTATTAGCGCAACGCAGCAGGGCCGCGTTCATCTAAGGAGATATGAGGAGCTCAAGCACAGTCTGGTGCTCCACATCGTCGCGCCGCTATTGGCAAATTTCACTGTTCCAGTTTCGAGTGGAAGGAAAAAAAAAAGATATGTATTAGTGACAGATTTATCAGAGAATCCATGTTGGCCGGTGAGGTTAGTGAGTGATTTCTGATGATCTGCTATTAATGGATTGGCAATGCTAATGGAACGGGGTGATGGTGTCTGAGTGTCTTCAAAAAATGTGCGTTTTTAGGTTTGTAATGTTCAAATAATATGTTTCTTTCTATATTAATGACTAAAACTGCTTCAATCGCATTGTATAAATGTTAAATATGGGATAACCGGTCAGCACGTCTAGAAATGGAAACAGATGGAACGAAATGGCACGTACTGTAAAATAAAGGACCTGGGTCCCCCAGCCTGACGCGACACTAAACCGCAGCACCTGTTTCCAGACGCCAGCAGCCGGCTGCAGGGAACCTTGTTTTGCTGCAAAACCTTGTAAAAACGGGGCCAAAATAAACTTTGCAAGGTGTCGTTTGGACTCGCAGAGCCGAGTCGCCACTTAAAACCAGTCGAGTGCGCTTCTTGTTATTCAGCTGCGCACTGAGCTGCTCCCATTTTTCCTCACCATGAAGAAGTTCTACAAAGTCCAACACGAGAGCGAGTTGCAACTCAATGAACCTCTGGAAAACTTTCCGCTTGCGAAAGTGTGAGTAACGTGCCGCTGTAGAGCCGTCACGCTGACACAACAGTCACGCCTCGTTCAGTGGGGCATCATCGGCGTGACGCATTCAAATGCCAAAGAAAGGGAAAACAAAAGTCAGACGGCCGCTCGCGATACGAAAAACATGTCGGTCGGATGATCGACTCTCGCCGGCGAGGACGTCGACAGGCGGAGCAGCAAAATGGAATGTCTAGCGACAGTCATCTGCAACTCGCTGTTGTTTTGATCCCGTCGGGCCGCCGTGCGGGGATTGTGTAACAGTTCTGTCAGGGCAGGTGAACCGTGTAAGCGTGTTCTCACTTGTTTTCATGCCGCTGAATAAGTACTGCCTCCAGCATGTGTCCACACACACACACACACACACACATATCTCACACATTAATTCTCTCCAATTGTCCTTCACTGACTTCAGTCCCCATTTCAATAAGCATTTCATGATTTACAGAATTTTAAATGCACTGCGGTCCGTGTGAGTTTGTGTTCACCTCGATTCCACCCCCTTTGCTTGATATAAACCGTATTTCATAACATGCCCTGATGGCCTAAGAGGGTTTAGTGTCATGCATGTCTGGGCAGAGGTCACGGCAGCAGACGGCCCTCGTACAGGCTGTTTTCGTTATGGATGAAAATATTTAATCGGTCTCTATACATTGAGCGTTTCATGAAAAAAAAAGAAACGGTCTTACACTCTCATTAGCAAGAGTGAAGTTGGGACAGCGGCATTAAGCAGCATGTGGGGCGGGTAAACCAAATGAGTGGAAGCCCAGGAGTCATGACTGTCCGTCACAGCTGAGGCTGATGTCTCCGCCGAGGGGAAGTGAGGTTTGTTCCGGGTCATTAAAGGATAAATGAACCACAAACTGCAGATGTTTTTCCTGCTGAAACAGTTTTACTTTTTTTTTTTAAATCTACATATATATATATATAAATGAAAAAGAAATCATCACTTTGTCCATTAATGTTTCATTTGGGAGTTTATAAAGTCAAATTCATTAGAGATGCTCAGAACTGTGAACAGATGTCAGCTCGACAGGCCAAAATAAGTTTTTTTTATTTTTTTTAAAGGTCCAACGTTCTAAAAGTTTTCAGATCATTATTTTATATCCAGTCGAACAGCCTTGTGATATTAAAAAAAACCAAAGGAAGTAAAGGTCTCCAAAGCATCAGCGTATTGAGCCTTCTGGGTGTAGTCTTCTGTAAAAGCCTTGTTTTTTTCAGCCTCTTGCCTTCTTTGGACATTTCATAATTTGAAAGGGGATTCAAACAATGTGGCCACAAGATGGCGGGGAGTGACATCTGTGACATCACAAAAGGTAATTTTTAAAAAGCTGTGTTTTTTAGGCAATTGGTAGCACTACTGAAAAATGTCTTTATACCCAAGGGGCATTAAATCAATTAAAAGACTCTGTTTAAAAATGAGATCTAATCACCTATATATAAAAAATCAATCTGTTTTGGATGAAAAGCAGCGGCAGAAACAGACATCCTGTTTGAGGTAAAACAAGAAAGCGAGCTGCTTTAATTTCTGTAATTCAAACACCGACTACTGGGAACCTTTGATAGGACATTAACTGAGTGAACTGAAGACAGTTTCCACTGATGAAAAGGTGATTAGATAGTTTGGTGGATTCTTATCATGGGAGGTTTATCAGCTAGATACTGATTTGCAGAACAACTCTCTACGAAACCTCACGCTTGCTAATCCTCCTACACACACTCACTCATTCGGCTCATCAGCCTCGCAATGATTATCCTGGACTAAATGCTATAAACGGAGAACAAACGGATGTTGAGAAACGTGCTGCAAAGATTCATCAAATGGCCAAAAAAAGAGAGAGAGAAAAACCCACAAAATTGTAATCCTGTGGCTGCAGCAGTGCTGTGTGGCAAGGGGTCAGGATTAGATCCCATATTAGTGGTCATTAATATGGACACGCCACTGAAACATTCAGTGCCCTGTGACTGCAGAGGGGAGCTAGCCAAGCCGGCTAGCCTCAGTCAGATTAAACCTATCGGGGCCTCCCTGCTGCACCGTGAGTGATAAGCTGATCAGCGAGAGGAGCGGCTGAAAAATTCCACAATGTTGCTCATCAGTCGCTCCCCATTAGTTTACAATAATGTCTCAGTTTACAGCTGTTGTTGTGGACGTCTCGAGGGGATTTCAGTGACAGGGTTGTTTCTGCTTCCGTCCGGAATGAGCAGAAACTCACTGCAGCCGTTTTTCCCCCCAACTCAGCAGTCACTACATACTGTAATGTGCATCCAGCAGCTAAACAGGTTTCAGTCCCAGTGCAGCACACACACACACACACACACACACACACACACTCCTACATCACTGACAGTCCTGCGGTTGAAGGAAAGTGCCTTTCAAGCTGCAGGGCGTCCAGCTGTAGCTTCTTTGTTTCCATTCACAATGAGATTACACATGAAGATGGATGGCCCAAGGTGGGATTAGGAGCCTTCACAGTGACCCTCCCCTCCCACATAAAACAGACCCTCTGCATTTGTCAGGCACGCACACACATGGACACACACTTTCATCTTCTTTAATTTGTTGGATCGGCTGCCTAAACCCATGTTGGAGTGGATCCATCTCTGAACGTACAGTATGTTGGGGGGGGTCAGAGTGCTGCCGCAGCAGAGATTCAGTTGGTTGGCTGGTGGGTTGGCTGGTTGGTTGGCTGGTTGGTGGGTGGGCGTCGCAAGCGCACATGCCACATGTTGCCACAGTTTTAACACAGCGTCCTTTGGAGTAAAGAGCCATTGTTCATCTCGCTGCGGCAGCCTCCCCCAGTGTTTACACACAGTCACAGATTTAGAAAGGCAGGGGTTTGATTTAGCACAGGTGCGTCTTGTTAAGGGCTAAAGCGCCGCTCGGCTCCCGGCCAGCAGCCAGGCACGCAAAACGCAGCCAGCGGGGGCGTAAGGGGAACAAAATATATCAAAAAACATGCCAACTCCACATCCAGAGACGCCGCTCCGCTGAAAAATTCCACTCTACCCAGGGTTGTTAATTCTTTTAATGGCTCATTTATCGAAACAACTCTCCAAGCGGGGCCCAGTTGAGTCGGTCTCACGTGCCGAGGTGTAAACGTTGACACTCCTTCAGCCTGTCGGTGCGACGCGGCTCCTAAGTGCTGTGAACAAGTATTCAGCCGGAGAGCAGTCCTGAAATATTAAACACGCTGCTGTAATTGAAACATGACACGGCGGCTCAGAAACACATGTGGTTTTGTGGGGGGGGGGATCAAGGAAGAAGAAGAAGAAGAAGAAGAAGAAGAAGAAGAAGAAGAAGAAGAAGAAGAAGATTTTTTTTCAACTTTTTTTTCCTGAAGTCGGCTTCTGCATTTCGGTGTCTTTTTCAACATGTATTTTTAACTCAGTCGGCATGTCGGTCTCGGTTGGCATCAAAGGCCGTGCCAAGCGGGGGTAAAAGGAAAAAAAAGGGAGAGAGGGAATAAAAAGTAGGAGCTGAAAGGCATTTGCAAAAATTAGTTTGTCAATATGACATTTGGAAAACATCCCCGTGGGAAGTGAGTCAAGGCACCTTGTGACGTGACGCAGTGGGTCGAACTAAGTGGATGTGACGCACGCTCGTACATGAGGTAGCCTGCAGAACAACAGTGAGGCTTTGCAACATGTGCTACCTTCTAATTAGGAGCAGTTTAAATTGGGTATGGGGGGGAAGGGAGTTTTAAAGAGCAGAAAGTCCACAGCCGTTTAGCCAAAAAAAAGAGAAAAAAAAGAGAAAATCCCTGTGGAAGATGTTTGTGTAGGAGAGTTGATTTAATTTGTCTCAGCGAGATTCTGCAAAGGCTTCAGTCTTGGCAGTGCTGTTTGATCCCTCACTTTAGACTCCTTGCATAATACTGATTTAAGTGTAAGCCTCCCGCCCGTCTTTTTTTTTTTTTTTTTTTTTTGCAGGATTCATCCCATGATGCAGCTATAAACAGCATCGTTTCGCCGGATGTCCTTTTCGAGACGTGTTTACTGCCCACTCAACATGTGCACTCGTTGCCGCCTCGCTGGAAAACTTCGCTCCCGTCTCATCCGCTTCCTCTGCCGCCGCTCATTTGTGTCAGTCAGCCAGCAGCATCCGGGGTGGGGGTGTGGGGGGTGAGGAGGGGGGATGTGCTGGCGCAGCTCTCACATGATGTCAGATCTTTCGCTGGAAACGAGCATCAGGTTTGGGCCCCCGAACACAGTCTTGATGGGATGCCTGAAAGTCTTGGCGCATGCACGCGCTAAGCACAAGGCCTGCGTGTGTGTGTGTGTGTGTGTGGGTGTGCGTGAGAAGGGTTTGCCAGCTGTTAAGTGCTGTGCAGAAGCAGCATGCAGAAACGAGCGATTAGCGCTGGATGTAGGGAGGGAGGGAGGGAGGCTGGAGGTGAAAAGGGGACAAAGTGCAGAAAGAGGAGAGAGAAAAGTCACAGGAAGTGCTAAAGAAGAAGAAGAAGAAGAGACACGGGGGTGTGCGGCAACAATCCGAAGGGCATTTCAATGCAAATTCAGCAGGATGTAACAAAGATGGAAATGAAGGGGGGGCGGCCGCCTCCATGTGCCAAAACTTTATCACCGTTTTTTCCCCTCCATTTGATTACAAATGCATTGATTTTCTCCCCCTGTAATCTGCAGAGGTGATAAAGCAGGTGAGGAGGGAAAAAGAATTTAAACGCCTCACCTCTCTCGTCCGTGAATAAAAGCCCGCAGGCTGCATCGTTTCCTGCATTTATCAGCGGCCGCATTCATTTTGTTCTCCATAATTTATTAGCATCTTTACCCCCTGTTAAATAAAATACATATAGAGGGGGATTACCGGGGTCATTTTTCCTGATATGCTCGGGAGCCTAAATAAATATAGGAGGTCTAATACACCCCTCCACCCTTTCCATCTCCCGTACACCTCTATTTATTCTCACCCAGGGTGACGTTCTCATCCTGCCCTCCTTAATATTCAAAACAGTCGCAACAAGAGCGCCGCGATGCTTTTAGCACCAGAGGCGGCCTGCAGATGGCGAAACGTGGCTCGTTTGATATTCCGCGATAACTTTGCTCCACTTGTCAACACATTAGCTGACTGATCTGGAGAGGACTGGCAAGAGCTCAAATTAATGTGTGCAAAAAAAAAGAAAAGAAAAAAGCAAAGCCTTCTGGGAGGCTCGACGCCACTCTAATTAAGATGCACATTCATATTTTTCCTTCCTCTCTCTCGGCAACATGTCCAAGAGTGTCTGCTTCCACAGATCTGAAATTACTCCCCCCCTGCTGTTGTTGTAAATGGGAGCTTGGATTTAATATATGACAATTAAATTAATGGCTGTTTTTTTTTTTTTCGTTTTTCGTAAATGTTGCCGCTCCAAAAGACCAATTATCGGCTCAAAAACTACGTCAAAACCAAACCTCCATCCCCACATACTAGACGGTACCTGGATGGCTTGTTTACATCATCACAGGCAGGGGTAGGAGGAGAAAGAGGAGGAGGAGGAAGAGGAGGTGGGGGAGGAGCAGGGCTGTCAGGTCAAATCTGTGTTTCTTTTGAAGATGCAGCGGCGTCCCACGGGGCCGGTGGAAGGAGCGCAGCAGGGACAATGCTGATCCCACCTGTGTCCAGGTGAGCAGCGACGTGCCGCAGCTTAGATGTCGGGGATCAGATGTGGTCTTCACGGCTGCTTCCACCTGTGGGAGACCGGGACAAGTCAGGCAAGATCAGAACTGGCCTGCCTGCGGTGAAATATAATGAGAATATTCCTTTTGGCAAACAAACTACAATGTGTCACAAGTAGGTGTTAAATTTCGAAGCACTTTTAAAGTAGTGATTAAAAAAAATAACCTCTCAATGTGAAAATGCACATGTATGCACTGGTGGGGCTATATCTGACTTTGTTACACTGCAAGGATTCACAACCTGCACTGACTAATGACATTTCTTAAAGATTTGCACCATAGTTTTTGTTGATAATGCTTCAGATTAGCATACAGACTAAAAACGGGGCAAAACTTTTTATCTTTATTTATAATTTTGGCTTCATTTCGTTTATTTCTTTTCAATTAATGACAGGTTTTGTGTTTACTGACATTATTAATACACACCCTGGAGTGGTATTGGGGTTTAATCAAGACAATGTTTTCAGAAAGAAACCCAAATTACTGGTAATGTCTTTTGCACCATCTTAAAACCTGCCTCGTGATCTCAGGTCAGAGCGAGGACAAACTCAGGGGTGCAAGTGAAGATGTGCAGATCACTCTGCTTTGACAAGACGCTGTGATCCACGAAATGGCCTAATTGCAAGAACTACAACGAGATTAGATGAATATATAAACATTTTCCCCGGATCACGTTGTCTATGGACTAAATTAATCATCACTATTCCATGCATTGCTATTATTTTTTAATCCCGTGGAAGAACCTACTTACCGTCCATTCAACAGCTGCATGATGTTCTGCTGCAGATGTCTTCGATACATCTGACAGGAAGTTCGCTCCAGGCTAACGGAAAGCTTTGGCGACACCTAAAGGTGGAAAATAGACGGGCGCCCTTTGATGAGTCTGTGTCATCTTTTCACGTACAGAATGTCACCAGAAGGGCAGATCCCATCTAAATAGGGGTGAAAGTGAGGTGAAATCATTATTTCCTTAGGTATTTCTCACATGTGTGAAGAACAGGAGACAGAACTTGTATCAAAACCTTTCAAATCATGTTTGAAAAAAAAAAAAAAAAATCTGGGTCGTTTCCAGAGTTGTTTTGCTCATTCCGTTTTAAACGTTGCAGCCGTGCAGGAAAATGTTTGTGCTGAAACTAAACACTGCTGCGCATAATGTGTCTGCCTTGGCCAATACGAGCTCAGGTTGCTGATAAACTGCTGAGTCTTCACAAAGAGGCATCCACCAAAATCAACAAGTAAGACCCACTTACATCATTTCCCGGCTGGAGGCTTTTCTCTGACGGTGCCACGGCTCATTTTTTCCAAGCATCCCGTCTTGAAGGGACGAGTTTCCAAACAACATATGACGGCGAGCGCCAGCCCCGCCTCTCGCATCTCTCGCCGTCATCAACATCCTGCGCTGTAACAAGTTGTCTGAGGAGGAGGAGGAGGAGGGGAGCAAGAGGAGGCATCTGTTCCATAGTTTTTTTGGGGGGCAGACGGCGGCGGTTCGTCAGGGGAATTCCTCTTGACAGCGAGGGGGCCTGGCTGCACTGCAGATGGCCCATCTCACAGTAAATGATTCAGAAAACGATAATATGCTTTCAAACGGGGAGGAGGTCATCTCCTCCCGCTAATGGAACGTCTTCCTTGGTTAGAGTCTGGACGGAGCGCCTGCTGGATCTCTGTTTCGGGGACCGCGTGCGGCTCTGGGAAAGGTAGGAACGTCTCTCAGCCACGGCCGACACGGCTGTGTTTCTCATTTGTGAACGTGAGCCGAACCGTTTTACATGTTGTCCTGGCATCAGCAAAAGAAAAACCCCTCTTCCAAGCATACATTTGAAGGACTGTTCCGACCTTTAAATTCTGTTTAATAAAACACACTATGAAAGAATTTTAATAATAATATGCAATGCTATCATGTCGGTGAACTCCTCAGGCTGGAGGAAAATCTTCCCAATGCTTCTATGGTTTAGATCTCCCAGTGATTCCTGATCAAATGCAGAGGACATTCACTCATGTGACGATCAATGGGACTTTAACCTTTTTTCTTCTTCTTCCTTTTCTCTTTAAAAATTTCTGATTGTTCTAAAATCGTGAGCTAAAAAAAGCCTGGTTCAGAATTCAACCAATGATGCCATGCTTGGCACTGGTCCCCCAGCCAGGTGCGTGACCACGCCCCCCAGCCAGGTGTTAGTCCTGTCCACCTCTGTCCACCTTGTTTGTGTCTTAAAGTCCATAAACAGAGGGCTAAATGCAACCTAAAATGTGCACTTTGGCAAAAACTGTCCCTTTGTGATGTCACAAAGAGCGGTGATGGTGCCCCTCCCCTCCTTTAACCAGGTGTCCAGCCAGTCTTCAGACCTCTCCTTCGACTCACCAGGTGGAAAGAGAAAATCCAGGTGGAGGGGCTGGGGGGTGGGGGTGGGGTGGGGGGGGGGGTGACAGCCTGGGACCTCCTTCCAGATGACTGTCTGGGGTGCTGACTGACTGACTTGCAGCTGCGTCGCTGCCAGACACCAGATATGGCAGAAATGATGATTGGCGCGGTCGGCCCCCGGGGGCCCCAGGAGTCAAGCCCCTCCCCCTCTCCTCCCTCCCCTCTTCACCCATCCATCCCCGCTGCTCCGCACTCAAATGTTTATGTGCAAGTCTAGGCCCATGTGTCGGCGGCAGGCGTGCCGTGATATGCGGGATTTAAACGGCCCGTCATTGGAGCACACGGATGCCAGACCGTGACCTGCCAGCGGCTCCGCCGCAGCGGCAGAGTCCACCAGCTGCGGAACAGACGCTAACAGAGCGGATCGCTCCGTCGCGAGCTGAAGGCCGACTGTCGATCAGACGACAGAGAGGGCGTGATCAAATTAGCAGGAGAGGGTTCGCGATGTGCCGTCCTGCGAAAAGTTCCGACAGCTGGATCTGCTGCACCCTCCCCCACCCCCATCCTCTCCTCTGACCTGATGTGCAGCATCAAAGTCAACTCTTATCTGCCCTCCCCCTTCACCCTGCCCCTCCCCTCCCTCCCCTCGCCCGCCCCATCCAGACTGGACATGGATATAATGGGTGCGTCTGGAACACGCAACCCGGCCTCACGTTGTCAGCCTCTCTCTCCGTGCAAAGACTCAAACGGAGCTGACGGGACAGAGAGAGAGAGGGAGAGAGAGAGAGGGATCAGAGAGAGAGAGAGAGAGAGAGAGAGAGAGAGAGAGAGAGAGAGAGGGAGAGAGAGAGAGAGAGAGAGAGAGAGAGAGAGAGAGAGAGAGAGAGAGAGAGAGAGAGAGAGAGAGAGAGAGGGAGAGACGGATCTGTGGAGACACAAATGGCTTGCAGGTGTCTCTCTCTCTCTCTCTCTCTCTCTCTCTCTCTCTCTCTCTCTCTGTCTCTTCTATTTATCTCTTTTTGGGAGGGTGGAAAGAGAGATGGATAGAGTGTGAGACGCAGAGAAGTGACTCCTCCCTCCCCCTAACTCTCACTCCTTCAGCTGTCATTATACTTTATAGCAGACAGAGTGTGTGTGTGTGTGTGTGTGTGTGTGTGTGAGGAGGGGGGTCTCTCAGTGACGTAGGATGATGGTTTCACACACTCAGGAGTTTGAGAGGCGACAAACGGAGCTGTCTGCTTACATGTCTGCTCGTCACAGCAACATGTCCAAAGAAAAGAAGAAAAAGAAGAAGAAAGAGAAGCGAAAGGGTGGGGGTGGGGTGGTGGTGGTGGTGGTGGTGGGGTAGTAACTGCGGAGCGCTAAGTAGCACTCGGGAAAAACAAACAGACGGCAGTGCAGGGGCGAGTGAAGGTGAGGGAGCCGGTGCTCCGATAAGGGAAAGGGCAGACGGACGAGGCCAGCGTGGGCGGAGCTTGTGTCCCCCACCCCCTGCACTCCTAACCCCCCACCCCCTGCACTCCTAACCCCCCACCTCACCCTCCGCGACGAGGTTACAAAACGACAGCACAACAGCGAGCTTGCAAAACAAAGTTTGTTTTTTTAATTGCAACTTACTTTCTTTTTTTTAAGTCATTCTTGGATCAATTTTTTTATTTTACAGATTTTGTCTTTTTTTTGTGAGTTTTTTTTATTCCCTTTTTTCTTTAATTCAATCTTGTCAAAAGTAAACACATTTCTTTGTGGTTGTCCTCAACACCAGTAAATGCTTGGCTGCACACCTTTGCCCCCCTCCCCCCATTACCCGCCCAGCCCCGCCCCCTTGACATTAGAGAAGAACACATTCTCTCACTCACGCTTGCATATTCTGACCCTACGCACGACTTCCTGGACGGGTACAAAAATGCCTAAATGCCACATACTGGAAAAAAAGAAAAGCGGACAAACACATTCTACACACATACGCGCACATGTGCACACATATGTTTTGTTTTGTTTCGTTTTACCTCTGACGCACCCCTTTATCCGTCACACACACACACACACACACACACACACACACACACACACACACACACACACACACACACATTCCATGTTTTTATCAATGTACATTTCAGCTCAGGCTCCTCTGTCGGGTTTGATCATCGTCTCTCAGGTGCAATCACATTTGACTTGTTTTTTCTTTTTTTCGTTTTTCTTGTAATCTACACAAGCGAAAAATGCTGCAGTAAAAACCCCACTGTTGTTTTTTTTTCATTTTGAATGACCTTAAAAAAATGGCACGGTAGCTTATCGAGCAGAAAGGCCTACGAACGCACACGGATAAATTAGATCGATAAATTAAGATCCTTTTAAATTAAATACATTAGAAAAAGTAAAATAAATAAATAAACACAACATTGTTGTTTGCCTAATGCCAGCCTACATTTCACGGTATAAAAAAAGTGAGCTTCTCTATAGTTTTGCACATTCATGTGTGTGTTGTTTTTTTTTATTTGTTTGCCATTTTCCAACAAAAATGGCGGCGGCGGCGGCGTTACTTTGAGACTCAAAGCACACGGTCTCCTCAGGCACCTGCCGCGCTCCGGCGACTGCGAAGGGTCGTTACCGGGGCGACCGTCGTAACGGCTGGAAGGACCATTAGCGTTGATTGGCTACGAGACCTCCGGCGTGGGGGGAACAAGTTGTCTGGGATTTAACTGGGTTCTGAACGACGCCGCTGATTGCAGTGTGGAGGCCCGACAGCGGGAGGAAATCAACGGCCGGTGCTGCAGGTGAACAGGAACACGGAAGGCCGTAGCGGCTCCAAACGACTGCTCCGGGGTCTGTGTTTTTCTCCCGTCGCTGAAGGCAGGAAATGCGGACAAAAGAGCAGCTCTCAGCAGGGCGCTCGCTATCTTCTAAGAAATTCAGGCTCTGCCTCTGCACCTTTTCACAAGGCCAGGGCAATTTTTTTTCTTTTTTTTTTTGATCTCTGAGGAAAATGGATTCTTTGAAAGGCCTGCGGCTATCCAGCTATCCAAGGAGTTCCTCCCTTTCTGTGTTTTTTTTTTCTTTCTCCAGGAGCACTTTTCGGCGCTTTTTCTTACCAGCCGCCCGCCTCCCTCCCTCCTACCCTGCCTCTCTCACAATGGCGTGAAAACATTCCTCGATGTCCGGCACAAAAGGCAGCGGCTCCTGCCACACTGACTGCTATTTTTTGGTGGCCAAGATAAGCACAGTTCATCCTGCTCACACCTGTCGTCCCAAGTTGTGATTTGTTTGTCGAGCGTAGCTGGTCCTCGGGTCCAAGGCTGGAGGGGAAAAAAATAATAGAATAAAATAAAATAAATCCACTGGCTGCTTGGCTCCACGGGCGTTTTTTTTAACGCCCCTGCATGCTACAATAATAGCGTGTAGTCCACACAACTAGAAGTTCTCCTCTCTGGCGGGCGGCAAAGTCTCTTGAGTGTCCGTCTGGGTTCCATGATGTGGCAAATCACACATGCATGAAAGGCTGCGGAACGCACACGACATCCTACGTCCTACAACACACAGAGTGTCAGAACACCACGAGTGGAAATATGACAGCAAAAAAGGCCTCTCCTTAAAAAAAACAGAACAAAACAAAGGAAAGTCGAGTTAAGTCCACTTGATAGAAGTCTGGTCCGCGTACGTTTGATTGTGGCTGTGATTGGCCTCCTGTCCTCGGATGCGAAGCCCTTTGGACGAGGGTGGGGAGCGAGGGAGGTGAGAGGCGGGGGGGCAGGTCCAGCTATGCGTGAAGTGTCACCACCACCACCACGGTCGCTAGGACAAAAGGTCGGCGGAGATGAGCAGCATCGCCGCGGTGAGAAGAAGGCGCTCGCGTGAAGGGCTGCTGCCGCTGACGCTTTTCTCCAGTTTGGGAACTTCAGGGTTAAATTCGTCTGGAAGGGGGGAGGAGGGGAAAAGAAAGAGAAGTGAGGAAGGAGAGCGGCAGACAGAGGGAAATGAAGCGCACTATTAATTCGTCAACCTGAGGGCCGCGTGCGCCGCGTGCAAATTGCATGTTGGCTCACGAGGAAGAAAGAGACAAGACAGATTCATCGAGAAACCCGCAATTATCATCAGCACGTCCGCGGCGCCGCCGAACGTGGAGTAGAAAATTAAAAAGTCTTTAGTTTCTGGTGTGGTTTGTTAAAAAAATATTTCACTTTTCGGTGCTAATGATGTTTTTCTCCTTGAGAGTTTTCAATCAATCCAAATTAGCATGGCCTCGCCATTGATTAGGGCTAACAGAACATTAGCTGCAGGGGGAAAAATGAGAGTGAAATAATAACATTTGGTGATATTTGCTCTCAGAAATAAAGTTATTGATTCTGTTTTTTTTTCTCTCGTCATTAAATTCACCTGGTGGGCTTACTATATGCTAACGTTAAGGAAACCGAACAAACCGAGCACCGTTCTTGGCTGCTCTGTGCTTCTCAGAACAATGATTCTTTAGAAAAACAAGAATTGCAGCCGCAGTGCAAAAGCCGCAACTTCTTCCTGGTTGCAATCGGCAGAGAGATGCAGGCGAAGTCGTGCACAAGGGCTTCAGAGCCGCGAGATGAGACATATTGGGACGACATTGTGCCGTTAGGAAAACTGGAAAGTGTTAATGCTGAAGGTCGCGATGTAAAAAAAATACCTGCTAAGGCTCAATCCATCTGTCCTACTAATGCCCCACTGACGTCCCGCCGCGGTGGCTGTGTTTCCTTCGCCTTCTGTTACTGAGTCAATTTACGTCGTCTTCCTTTAAAGTTCGCACAACGGGGAAACGCATCAATTCCAGTCCTCCTAAAGCTACACCGCCATGCAGTTTAAGTCCTGGCAGGAGTCCACTAAATTGAACGGAGACATTAATTAGGTGCAAGTAACAAAACGAGGAGAGTGATGAACGATGACGGACGAAGGCGGCCACACGCAGGCCCACCGAGAGGTGGAGGAATGTCCAGAATGTTTTTTTTCCGTGCCGTCTCTGCCTGAGAGAAACCATCCAATTAGTGTGTACGTGTGTGTGTGTGTGTGTGTAGCTGCTGCTAATATGACACAAGTCTTCTGCTTCACATCTTCGAGTTCAAAGAAGACCAATAAGATTTTTTTTTCCCTGCCATGTCAGCCAGTTGGCTACACCTCAAGGCTTCCTATTTCCTATTTCCTAATTCCACTCCTGTGTCTGCAGCTCAGTTCGTCTCAACTTCTGCGGCTGAGGATCAGACGTCTTGACAATCTGGTGCTAAAGCAAATAGTTCCAGCCTTGGTTTGAATGCAGCCTCTGTCTCGTTGCCGCTCGCTCAGGCCGTCCGCTGGAGCTCCAACGTTTGGTTAGCCTCGTGACAAAAACACATGAGCTAACCGCTCATTGTTTAGCTATACTCTTGAAGACATGTTGTTACACACAGAAAAAACATTGGGTGCTATTTTCTCTTTTCCTTTTAACATGAAAACACCACCAGGTACTGATGTTAATGTTTCCATGCTAATCTCTTCAGCAGCAGCTAGGACCTCAGTCATTTCCTGTGTTTCTTCTCCATCATCTTCTTCTTGAAGGGCAGCTAGAGGCATTTGGTCTCTGGTTTTCTTCCCAACTAAAAGGAAGCTGATTTGGTTTTGCATTTATAGAATTTGCAATTTTATGCAATTTCAATTGGAGGGTGGTGAAACTGATAAGCAGGATTTCAGAAGTGCATTCTGATCCGTGCACAAAGGGATCAGGATGTAAGAAATCTCTGCGCTCGCAGACACCACAGCTCTGCTTCCTTCAGCACAGCTGATTCATTCTGTGTGTGCGATCTCGCAGGCACAAGTGTGTGGGTGAAAGGCGCTACGACAATCACAAAGCGGACAAACGCACCTCTCCGAGCACCTCAAACTATTCAGGGAGGACGGCCTTCACGGGAAGAGGAGGAGCACGGAGGAGGACGCCGGACGCCTCGGGCCACGGCTACTTATCAAAGGTGCGCAGTAGGACAGTGAACATCACAGCACCGCTGTGGGGAAACGGCAATCAATTCCCGTGAACACAATCGGGTGCAGGCCGGCCTGTGCGGGGCCTAACAACAGACAGGCTGCTCTGGGCTGCTCTCCTGTCCACAGCGCGGCGCCCCGAGGCATTTACAGTCAGATACCAAGCATCACCGCTAGACTGCCAATGAGTGGAAAGAGATGGTCTGGGCTGATAAGCCTTGTTCTAAATATACCAGCAGTGCAGCAGCGATGTGAACTGTGTCAGAATTGTTTCTTTTTGAGTCGGGAAACATTCTGAATCTAGAAAAACACACTCCTGATTTAATTGCTAATGATCATAAAAAAAAAAGAAAAAAAATCAAGGTAAACTAAACTAGAGATAGAGTGGCTAAACTAGAGATTAGCTTACTGGCTAAAAGATTTTGTCAGTGTTGCCAGTCTGGCTGAAAATTCCCAAAGAGTAGATGACTTAAGTGGCTGGAAGGAGGCTAAAGTTTGGCTTTATGACACTTGGAGCAACTTTCAGAAGACGACTGCAGCCGCTCCTCCATTTCACTCACACCAGTGGCTGCTCATACCTAGCATCCTTCTCCATGGACTAAATAAAGGAAGAAAGGTTGGCAAGGGGAAAAAATATGGAAACAGATGGAATCGCCACAGCTGAGTTTTTGCATAATCACAAACTGCAAGCATCTCATCTTCTGCCATTAAAAGAGACTAAATTCCAGACTGTTGAGGCCGCTAACAGCACCAATCCTGGCTCAGTGTTTTTCTGGACCACAGGGTTTCTGTTCTTCTAATTATTCCTCAATCCCAGTAACTAGCTGCAGAAGACTGCCACTTTTTTCACATAAACAGCAAAACTTCTCAAGGAAAAATAACAATAAAAAAAAACATAGCGAGCAACTGCGCACAGATGACTCACTGATGCTGGTATTGATCCGTCACAAAAATTATACGTTCGTACACGGGTGCATTTTATTCCACCCACGCCACATGATGTATATTTCCAGCCTGAAGTCGACCGCTGGCCCGCCGCAGATCCTAGAATAATGCACAGAGTGTAATAAGCTTTGCTGCGGGAGAGCATTAAGTTACAATAAATTGTGCGAGTGGGCCGCGGGACCGATGCAGAACTAGTGAAGCGTGTTTTCTTGTTGATAGCTGCTGCGCACTGACAGACAGATGTGACGGCTTGAAGGCTTCGGAAAATAAAAGTCATGCATGCACGTAAGTCATGCTGGAGGAATAATTCTGCCTCTGATGGCTTTGCTTGCGGGGTTCTTCTGTAAATCAGAGAGAAAGAAAAAGATTTTTACCCCAACAATCACAAACAGTTTTCTTTCCCCGTTAAAGACAGCTGAAGGACAAAAACATGTTTATTGTCCCTTCTGTCACATCAGAATTTCACTCTTTACTTGACGAGGCTGGTCTGCAGAATACTATTTAATAATGCGAAAAGGGCTCTTCATCCTCCTCCTCTTCCTCTTCCTCCTCGAGGTAAAAGTGGAGAGGCCGCCTGACAGCAAAGGGAAATCATGCACTTCAGAGGACTGCGAAGATGATTGGCAGGCAATCATCGTGATTGCAAACCGCAGCATCTCGCCTCAGAAATGATAAAGTGTGACGTGCGTTTATGCGCTGCTACTTCTTTTTTTCCACCGCCGCCCTGTATTTTGTCTCCCAGGCTGGTTTGCTTGACCCTGCAGCCATCTGTTTACAGAACCTGTATGACTGTCTTTCTGCATTTGTTTTTATTTTCATCTCGCCCGTCTGACTCGAGCGGCGCCTCTTCCTACTCAAAAAACTAAACTGACAGCATTAATCTGGACACTACCAGTGGCAATTTTGTATGAACGCCCTCTTAATCTTTATAAGTACTTAGAACAAAAGGACAGATTGAGCGTTACGTGTTATCTTTGAAATTTCTTTTCGCTGAAAGTGTTGATCAGCTGAGCCTTTGAAGGTGGAAACACTGTGTGCAGGAAAAAAAAGAATTCTGCATTTATTTCTTTGTAGTTTACAATAAAACGACCGCATCCACTTCCTGCTCCCGCCCAGCATCAGTGCTAGCCTCTTAGCAATAGCAAGGCTCCCTGTCACTTCCTGTATTTCTTCAGTGGCTTTTTGAGACACATAGCCGTTTCCTGGATTCGTCAGCACTAAAGTGGAACCTTATTGGTTCCAGAATAAAACTGACAAAAACATCTTTCAATCGGAGGTCAGAGGCTTAACCATGAAAATTCCATAAAAATTCCAGCAGTCGTGCGAGAGCTGTACATAAATGAGAACCCCAGTTCGGTCCTTCATGAGGTTACATAAATCAGGAAAGCTGATTTATTGTATTTTTTCTAAAAATGTTTTCAGAAAAAGCACAGAGAGCGGCAGCAGGTCCAGATCTGTGTGCATGGAGACGGAGGAAGAGACTGCTGGTGCCAGTCTGTAGGCTGGTCTGGCCCTGTGGGTGAGTCAGAGAGTGGGTGTCAGGTGGTCAGCAGGGCCATCCTGGGTGTGTGTGTGTGTGTGTATGTGTGTGCGTGTTTCCTGATTTTGTAATTCATGCCAAATTTATTCAGCGAAAACATCACAGCGCTCGAGGCTCCATCTCTTTTTTCCTCTCCAAAGATCCTCATCCTCACTGAGCTTCTCCATCAAACTCCACCTAAGCTGGAGCTCCAGTTACTGCCGAGCCGGTCGCCCACCACTGCTGCGTCTCTTTCTTTTTTTCCTCTCTCCACTATTGCGTGTCTGCCCCCACTCTGGGTTTTTTATTTCCTTTCCGAGCTCTTCCGTCTCTCTGTGTCCCTCTATTTTTTTCTCTCTGTCAGGCTTTGCTGCATCCCTCTTTGGCTCTGACTCCTTATCTCTCCCTCTCGTCGTCCTCCCTGCGCAGGTACTTGTCGCTGACGGGCTCGAGAGCTCTTATCGGCGGGTCTCCGTTTCCATCTCGGGCAGGTCACACGCTGCCCCCCCCCCCCACCACCCCACCCTCATCACAAACTGCCCACAGCTAACCAGGAACGAGCCCAGCTAAATGATTCCCGGCAAGAGGCTTTTTGTTTTAGAGATTGGGGGACGGAGAGAAAGCAGAAAGGAAAAAAACAGAGGTTTTATGTAACCACTCAGCTGCACAATTGACTGGCTCGCTGACATGCCTTCGCCTCAGATAAACACGAACCTCTCAGTCCTTTACAAGACCTCCGCCGACCTTGCGGATATTGCTTTGCGGAGACGGGCAGAAAAAAAAGAAGGAAGAACAGCCTGGATTTGCCTTCCAGAGCGGTTCAAGACTTCTTAGCTTTTTTATTGATGAGCTCGAAGTCTTGTTGGAGATATCAGAGACAGGGCTAATAATAGATGAGCCAGAAAACACACACAAACACACACACACACACACACATGCTGGCACGCACAGTCTTTTTGTGTACAGGTTTTTGAACAAAGCGGTAGGTCAGTCTGGCCAGACTAACAAGGGCCCATTGCAAAATCATGTTCCCGAAAACTCCGTGGCTCGCGTCCATCGCAGTGCACAGACCACCTCCTTGGTTCCAACTCTGACCTGAAGCACCTACTTATCGTAGCCGGGCCACTTATTTTCGTGCAACCAGGTCTCGCCGGGGAAGTCCACGTCGGACTTTGCCTCCTCCGAGTGAACCGGCCTCTGACCTCTGTGCCGGCGAGCAGCTGCAGCAGGGAAACCTCATCTGTCAGAGGCTTCGTAGTGAACTCTCCCAATCAGCCGCCGCGCCGGGTTTAATTGGAATAATTCTAACGCGAAATGAGGCGACGTGCTGCTGTAGCGCCTCGACTTGACTGACTGAGCTAATGAACACTGATTGAGTTTAATAAGAGGGAAGAATTAACAGTATGAAAGAACATTCAGCGTGTTCGACCGCTCTTCAGATGATCCCTCAGCGTGTTCACGCTACGACCCGCGTGACACAAATCCATAAAAATTTAGGACTTTCATTTCACAGTGATTTATGTCACGGACACACTGGCTGGTATTTGTTTACATTCATATCTGACGGCTGTAATTAGAGTCACTGCAGCTGAGTCACTGCCTCATTGTCTCACCCGTCTTGCACAACGGCCCTGAGCGGGAAACGCAGGCTTTAGTCACCCGCCAGCTCGACCTGCGGATTTTCTTTTTCCAGCGAAACAATAACAAAACTGGCCGACGGTTTCCTCCTTTACCCGACCACCAGTACACAAATGCGTGCTTTACAGCCGCAGTTAAGTATTGACCAGCATCTGGGCTGCCGCCGCTGCCGCTCCTTCTTCTTGACGAGTCGGAGTTACTCACCGATGTTGTGTATTTTGATCTTTGGCCTGACTGTGTCGTCGGGTGGAGACTGACTGGAGTCGTCGTCCGCCTGGGAAACTAAGAAGTGGGAGAAGTGAAAGACAGGAAGGAGAAGAGGGAGAGAAATGGAGATGGAGATTAGAGAGCGAGAAGACACTTTGAACCAAGTCAAGTGAGAACGTGCGTCCGAGGCGCCGCTCAAATACAGAAAACACAGACAGTTGGCGTTGGCACAGCGGTGAGAAAGCACCAGGAAATCTCTGCGCAGAGACGGGAGGCTTCCATCTGATGATTGAAAGCATTTGGAAAGGAAATGCATCTTTTTTTCTTTCTTTTTTTTTTAAAAAGGATCTCATACATTGGCGCTTCGTCTAGACACAGAATCACACGCAGCGTCCTCGGATCCTGCGCGGTGTGAGAGATGCGTGGGCCCGCGTGACGTGGTGTGCGAGCGAGGGCGCCGCCTTCGTATCGTCCTCCTCCTCTGAGAGAAACATCTCAAATGCATTCCGTCGACCCGTGACTCTATGACGGTCGGGCAGATGTTTAACGGAGGAGCTGGTAGCAATCAGCCGCTCGGCTCGCTGCAGATGCAAAGCATGTGCAGCCAACGGCTTCAAGCCTGAGCTCGGGAGTCGGAGGAGCAGGGAAGTGCAGCGTGGTGCCAAGCGCAAGGCGAGCTGTTACTGTGACCTCGCCGGCTGGAGGTGGTGGACCGCAAACAGACTAAATGCGCGGCTGCACATAAAAACACACACATACACACACATTGAGAGGGCTGACACGGCTTCAGGTGTAGGTACAAAATCTGTCTGGCCGACGGAAACTGTCCGGGGCCTTACGGCAACTCTATCAGGGCAAACCACATTGCGATCGGATGGATAGATAGATAGATAGATAGATAGATAGATAGATAGATAGATAGATAGATAGATAGATAGAATCATATTATGGATAGAACAAACTTGTTTGTGTTTGCATATTTTTTGCTAAATGGGTTGGAACAGATCTTTTGGGCCAGACAGTGATTCTATGTATCTATGTATCTATCTATCGTGATGTAGTCTGTCCTAATAGAGTTGCCGTGTGCGATGTCGTCGGCAGTCGCCGGACACCCGGACAGATGTCGTAGCTACAGACACTGCTTAGCCAATCACAGTTTGCCTCTTCACTTCATTGAAATCATGGGATATCGCAGACCCCAGGTAGATTCCGTAGGCCAGACAGGTTTTGTACCTACACCAGCATGCACACAAACACACAGACAGGAGAGATGGAGGGGGAGGGGGCGGGGCCAACGCATCAATAGACGGCAGTGACACTGGGATGGTGTGGGGAGGAGTGTGTGTGTGTGTGTGTGTGTGGGGGGGGGGTCAGAGGGTGTTAAGGTGATGTGTGCACAGGGGGCTGACACTGGTCTGAGCGTGGGATGTATTAGTGCTGACAGGGCTGGAGGGAGGGGGGGGAGGTGAGGCTCTCAGCGCCGGGCTGCCTGATCAAAGGCCTGCAGGAGGGGAGAGAGCCAGCGAGCAGGCTACCGCGGTAAAAATAACACACACACACACACACACACACACACACACACACTAGAGCGAGCAGCAGGCATCAGAAGGCCAGTGAGAGAGAGAGAAGAGAGGGAAAGTGAGGGAAAATGAGAGCTAAGGGTGTGTGTGTGTGTGTGTGTGTGTGTGTGTGTGTGTGTGTGTTTGCTGGGGGTGGTCAGAGGAAGGTGGGAACTCAGGTTTTTTTTTTTCTCATCTTCCTACTCGCCCTCGTTGGGCCTTTTGCAAACGGCTTCACAAGAGCGTGTCATTCACCAGCAGGTGGAGCATCGCTGCCACGGCGCCGAGACAGAGAATAACATTAAGCCGTCACTCTCAGCCGGGTGTGGGAGGGAGGACCGAGCGGCAGAGAAGCCTCGCAAGCAGACGGGAGGCTGTCAGATCTGAATTTTTTCTCTCTCTCACTTTCCTCTATTTTCTTCCTCTGCATGTTTGTGTGTGTATATGTATATTTTTTCCTCTGAAGGGTCAGGGTGTTAAAATCAGACAGCTGGAGGATGAGAGGGTGGGACGCGGGGAGGACAGAGGAGGATCTGGGTCTTACCGGTGGAGCAACAGACGTAGACCCTCAGTCTCAGGCAGCTGTGGCCGTGGTGGTGGGTGGGCGTGGCTAAAAAAAAGAGGAGAAGGAAGGAGAACACACACAGAGAGAGAGAGAGAGAGAGAAAAAAGACGTGAGCCTTGAGCCCTCTGCAGGCCGTGAAGAGGAGAGAGAGAAAGAGACAGGAAAAAAATGGGCTATGCTGAAAAAACCCAGCAACTCGACTTCCTGAACGCATTAGCAACATTAGCAACATTAGCAACATTAGCAACATTAGCAACAGTAGCTGTGTTTCCGTTAAAGTTTTTCGCAAAATAAAAGTGATATTTCTAAAATTTCTACAAAGCACAATTGCGATTCGGAGGTGTTTCCACTGAATGGTGCGAAGCGCAGAAGCCGTAATTCTCGTAAAACCTCGTCCTGCTAGATTGACAAGAATTATGTTTGCTTCTGTTTGTTTACGTTTGTGTACTGTCAAGAATCGTTGTTATATTTTTCTCTTTGATTACGTGTAAAAAATATTCTGTCTCCTCCTCCGTCCAAACATAACACGCCATTTTCACTTAAAGTAAACTGGTCACGTGACTCCATAGGTCACGCCGGGTGATGTGTAAATGCGAAAAAAATGTTTCCATGACACTTTTGCGATATAACTCCATATCGATACGTCTGAAAAACCACCTCATGGGAGCGAAAAAAACCTTTTAGCAATATTTGAGAGGTTTTTCGAGGTTTAGGTTTTTCCACGACCAGTTTATTTATTTATTTATTTATTTATTTATTTTTTTTTTTTGGGGGGGGTCACTAAACGTCCTGCACAAGGACAGAAGGGACTCACAGATGTAGTAGTACTCTTGGCCCACGTTGAACTCGTAGCCCAGCGAGAAGGCGCTGTAGCGCTGGAACTTCTCCGAGAACTTGATGGGGGCGTGGGGCGCGTGTGGCCGGTTGCACTCCCAGCGCTTGAAGCCCATCTCGGGCTTGCACATGCGGTAGCCCTGGTAGTTGACCATGTAGAGGATGTACTGCTCGGCCACCGTGCGCTCCAGCGCCCCCCGCTGGCTGGTGTTGTAGTGCGGGCAGTAGATGTCCAGGTAGTCGTTGACGCTGACCTGCACCGTGTAGCCCTCCCGCCGCAGCCTGCAGGGAGAACAGACGGAAAAAGCATGAGCAACAAAAAATGTTAGAATGGTTTGATGAGCTTTTGGATAAAACAAGGGGCTTCAGAGAAAACCTGGATTTCTGTGTCCAAGAAAAAAATTACTATTAAGAAAAAAAAAAAGGCTCGGCCGCATCATATTCCACAAAATATTCTTTGCAAAAAATATAAAACACAAATGGAGGCTGTAAACAGAGGGTTAAACTATGCTGTTTTGTGGTTGTGTTTTAAAATTCACTGTAAGAGGATGTTTTGTCCATCTTACTCAAACTACTTATTGCAGATACAGACTAACTCAACCAGAGAGAAAGTTTATTTTAAAATTGCCGCTGCTAATGCCCATCCTAATGATTACTTTCAGTGGGTTCAATGAACATTTCAGTTTATCAAACATTAAGAAACCCGCAAAAAACCTTCAAAACTTTATTTACGATCACACTGAACTGCATGCAAACACATTAACCTCGCCTTGCTGCTGCAGCTTCCTGACTGGACTCCCGGTGCAGCGACCGCAGCCCGCCGAGGCCCCCCGTCCTCTGAAACCTACACGTTTTCCCTGTCACTAAACACCTCGCGGGTTCGTGCTGAGAGCGGAATGATAATCCTCGACCCTGCCTGGGCCCCGCCGTACTGCTCGGTATACAGGCCGGGTCAGCGAGGTGGAATGAGATCCTGTCAGCACGGCCGCAGGAGAACCGGCCTGCGCCCGGGACACATGATGAGGCTGTTCTCCCTCTGCATCCACTGCCGGAGGACAAGGAGGGCGGAGAGGTCTTCTCTCTCCCTCTGGGTCTGTGTGTGTGTGTGTGTGTGTGTGTGTGTGTGTGTGCAATGCATGGGCACAGTGAGTTGATTTCAGGCTCCCCGGCTCGTCAGCCCGAGACAATGATGTGCCGTGATTAAGGATTCCGCCGCCACGCTGCGGCCGCTGCTGTTTATGGTGCTAAGTATACTTGTTATGTAAATTACATTATCGGTAATTAGACAGAGTCGGAGTCATTAGGAGGGCTCTCCCCTCCTGCAGGTGAGCTGATGAGACGGGAGTTCGTCCTTGCCTGCACTCATGTGGAACCCGTGACTGTAACGAGCGGCCCTCGCCACTAGATGGGGGTGTTGCACCGCAACGCCGCCGAGCTGTGCTGAGCCGAGCTGTGCTGAGCCGAGCTGAGCTGAGCCGAGCTGAGCGGCCTCCCTCCGCTACCCGCTGTTTTCTTTTTTCTTTTTCTCTTCCAGGTTACACGCATTGTGTCAAGCACATATAGATGATCTAGTGTGCATACTGAAAACCATCCCGGCCTGACGGGAGACAACCTGCGGGGGTTTGTTCACGCGGCTGCTGTCAGACCGTGGAAACGTTAATATTTAAACACGAGCTGTGGATCAGGACTGCGGTGGCACCTCTTCCTCTCTGTTTTCTTTTGTCTCGCCTGCTACACTGGAGCAGGAGGTACAACTGGAACCTTTTCCAAGACATGCATGCTTTGTTTTTTTAACATCATCCATCTAGACAGGTTCCGTCTCTCTATTTATCCAGTGTGTCTTGTTGGGTGGGTGGTTGGGGAGAGTGGGGGGTGATGTGAGAGGGATCCATCAATCTTATTGGGTGCGTCCTAGCCTCACCACTCAGATGTGTGATGACAGACTCTCTCTCTCTCTCTCTCTCTCTCTCTCTCTCTCTCTCTCTCTCTCTCTCTCTCTCTCTCTCTCTCTCTCTCTTGCAGAGTTGCGGGTGGAGACATCACTTCAAATAAGGTCTAAATTTAGCGAAGGATGGTTTGGTTTAGTGGTGGAGGGTTTGAGCTGCTAGCAGAATGGGGGGTGGATAAAGAGGAACAGCGGGTGTGTGGGATAGAGAAAATGGTAACTAGATAGTAGTTCAGACACACACACACACACACACACACACACACACACACACACACTGCTGGGACAAAGGGCGTGATGAATACTAAAAGGTGACGCTGAGGATTGACGGTGTTCTGATGTGATGTCATCACTGGGATGGCAGGTGGAAAAGACTGTCAGGTGTTTATTGTATGGATCTATTGATTATGTGGTACTGTATGTTTGCAGTTAAGGATAATATGGGTGACATCCTCAAAATGAAAATTGGCACCAATCCTCAGCGCCCAAAAAAAGTAAATTATAACATTTGCACAAAATTTTGTAGACTTGTCTTTTTTCCCCCTATGTTTTTTCATCCGGCTCATGCTCTTCTTTAAAACCATTTCCGCCAACGCTGAGCGAACACACAGCCCCGATACTTTGCTGTTTTGCTTATCACTCAGCCTCACTAGTCATAAGCAGCACGGCAGGGCGACCGCGTGTTTCAATCCTGGAGTCGTCAGGGGGACGAAAGAAAAAGCAAAGGAGCAAGAAGAAAACAACTCCAAAGGAAGAGGGTAAGGAGGCGAAGGGAAGGGAAACTAGAAGAAGGGGGGAAAAAGAGAGGAGTCCCTCAAGGTGTGCGCCGTTATATAAGCAGTCCACTTAGCAGCGCAGGACAGAAAGGTTGCGGGGCAGGCGAGGAACGGACGGAGCAGGGCGAGAGGAGAGACAAAAGGAGGCGAGAGGAGATTTAATAAGTGACGGAGGAGGCAGCAGGATGGGCGGACGGGTGGGTGGGGGAGGAGAAGAATGCAGTGAACGGTGACAACAAAGAGGAGGAGAGAGATGCAGGAGAAGAGCGGCGGTTCTCCCCGAGGATCAGCGTGCACGTGGCGAGAGACTGATGCTGGCTTCCTCTAAAACTCCAAGCGCTCTCTGTCTCACTCGTTTTGCTGTCTCATCATCCTTTCTTTTCTTTTTTCTTACCCCCCCCCTTCTCTGCGAATGTGGGAGTGTTTCGCAGCTGGTTAGCGGCGGCCCGGCCAGCTGACTTACCCTGCCGTGGTGGTGGTGGGGTATTCAGAGCGCAGGGGAGCGATAAAATCAGAGAAGAAGATGAAGGGTAAGGAGGAGGAGGGATGGAGGGGGGCAATCGCTTTCACGTCTGGACGTCAAAGAGTCTTTGAGGAAAAAGTTGGCAGCGAGTTTGACGCCCAAACAGGCAGCAAAGAGACACAAAGGAAAGAAGAAGGAAAAACAAGATTCTTAGAGGAATAAATCACACAAATCTGAAAATTGTTACTAAATAATTGTAACAGAAATTAGCTAAATAATAAAAATGTGTTTCTGTGATTAGCCCGGTGAAATGATTCACCACAGGTGCATCAGAGGCCCGCGCCCTCTCGCTATTTCAGGAAAACGTTGACACAGCACACCGGCGTTTTCTGTCTCTTCGCTCTCCTTGTCGGCGTGAATGAATCCGCTGAGGTTTCCTACAGCGGGCTGAGAGTCGCTGCTGTTTGTTCTGCTGCAGGTTCGCCCTACATTTACTGCCGGAGGCTCCCAAAGTTTTTCAAGAATCCATTAAAAAAAGAAAGAAAGAAAGAAAAAGAAGAAGAACCGCTGCGAGACACAAGTCGGCGCGTTTGACAAATGTAGTCCAACCTCGCTGTAAAGAGACAGTAATGGCCTCGGACTGCTGCAGGGGAGGGAGAGGAAAAAAATCCTGCAGGTTTGAACTTTTATTAGCGCTGATCGGTTGAGACTCCTTGTGTCTTAACATAACGATTCACTTTGCCAGGATAAGATTTCCTCTCTTGTTTGTTTTGATTTTCTTTTTGCAGCGAAGCTCTGCAGCTCTCAGCTCAATTTAAACAATCTGTTTCTGAGCAAGATGGCAAAGTGTTGTCGGCGTAGTCGGTTCTTGTTCTACAAAAGAAAAAAAAAAACGTTTTTACGTCTTAAACGATCCTCCAAAACATGATAATTTGGCTAATGTGTTTGGAGGTGGAATAAAAGCCTTCTATGGGCTCTTTGCCTGCTGGCTGTGAAGGAAAGGTGGACCGCCAGGGTTGTTTTCATTCGCCGGTCCCCTGCTGGCTGCACTGGGACCGGCTCAGGGGCGAGGTCGGTGAACCCCAACCTCCCCCTGTCCCCTCCCCCAACCTCTGCAGCCGACTTTAAAAGCTCTCTTCACAGTAATCAACATCGGCCTCATCAGAAGGATAAACTACCGCAGCGTGAAATTGTGGGACTTGAATGTCACTCTCCAATCAGGTGCCTCGCCAACTTGTTTCTCTCTTTCTCTCTCTCCCTCTGTTCCTCAGCGCCAAATGTCATTACTCATGCACGCGCTCCACACACGCCGGCACGACAAACAGCACCGCGATCCGCCAATAAGCGTCAGCCGAACCCTCGGCGTGCACGCTGGTGCATTATCTCCTGCGGGGGTCGACGCTGATTGAGTTAACGCTGCAATTAGGGCTCCTGCTTTACAAGGTTTCGATCCCCGAACGGAGGAGCCGAGAGCCGAGCGAGGAGAAGGGCCGACGCTGCAATTCGACCGCCGTCACGACGAGACCTGCGGGAGCCGCTCGGTCCGGCTCCGACCACTCGGGGGCTCCGAGAGAAATTGAGGAACATTATCCTTTTATATTTATTCATCCCCTTTTTTCCTGCCAGCTCGGTCCTCCCGGCCCTCAGCTCCATCCCTCCATCCCTGCGTCACGTCACCTCTGCCTCATATTTACCGGCGGTTATTTAATTCCAGGGAAGCTTTGCAGCTTTTTTCTGCATTTTCTCTCCCCTCCCGCATCAGACATCCACTCGCAGGGAGGTGGGAGGGGGGAGATGCCCTATAAAAGCGGCAGGGGCCACCCAGGGTATAAATCTCCCCTGATGAAATTCTTGCTCAAGGACACTGATGGCTATAACCCTCTCAGTCCGATCACTTTTAACGGCGGTCACATTTCAGCCGCCGTGGCTCCTCGGCTGACCTCGCCGTGTGGGCGGAGCTGCCGCATCCCAGAAGCCTCAGTCGATGCAAGGCAAACACTTCCGCCGCCTCCTTCTTCTCCAGCGCGCTCGATGACCATCGACGTCGAACCCGATCCAGATGGGTTTGTTGTTTTTTTTCCGCGGAAGGCAAAACAAAACAAAACAGCGAGGTGGAGCGATTTCATTAGGCACAAGCGCTCCTTCCCCCTTGCGCTGATCGTGCGGGAAAACGATGGATTTTAGGTTTAAAGCGACGCTTTATTGATCCCTGACAAGCAAAATGTCTTTTTTACCGTCTCTCGGCGGGACGCCGCGGTGCAGCCTCAGCTAAAGAGCTGCAACCCGTCGGCTTCTGAGGCCCGGAAGACGAATCTTTCAGTGAAAGCGAAGCTCCCTTTTTGCTCGCCGCTGCCACCCTGCAGTTCTTCGCTTGGTGCGTTTGTCTCCCCGAGACTCGCTCCAGGCGTGCCTTTAGTACAGTGGGTGGAGCCTCATGGGAGCGATTCACATCTGTATCGTGTTAAATTCTTTTTTGCGGGAGCGAACGCGGCACGTCTGAGAGGCCGCGTGTCACACATTAAGGAACGCGGCAGCAGCGGCGATGGCTGCAGCGGAGGAGGAGGAGAAGACGACGACGATGCGACGATGAGTCATGACTTACGTCTTAGAAAAAAACTAAAAATACACCACAAGTCTGAGGACTGCAAAGAGGTCACGGAAAAAGCCAAGCGCGTGTTTTTAGTTATCGCTTCTTTGCATTAATAATGCAAAGCATTGTGTCTAAAAAAACAATTGAAAGCAGTGGGAAAGTGCCAGCTTGTTCGCCCGCATCCCGGACGACCTGTCGAGCGCACGTTGAAAGCACAGTCACCAGGTGCCATCTTCAGAACTGGTAGTCAACAATTTAAGTGTTGACCGAATCAAAAAAACAGGTTCTTAGACACTCGTTGCCGTCGCAGTGCTGGCTTTGCATCAACGCTTTAAACACAAGTAGTGTTTAGTTCAGGTGTTGAAAGGGATTAAACGTAAGGCTACAACATGGTAGCATGTTTACATTTTGGCCCAAGTGTTGGTTTGAGCAGATGTTCTAAAGCATCTTTTCCCCTTTTTCCACACCTTTAAACATTAATACGCTTCAATCAAAAAACAAAATACTGAAAAAATGTGCAAACTGAAACCAGAGTGGGAGCCGACGATGCTTTGCAAAAGTCAAGCGACGTGCGACTGTGGCACAAAGAGGAAGAACACGTGGTCATCGTGACGCTGTCTCTGCAGCTCCCACTCTGGTCCAACCACCTGCAGGTCACCGGCGCCGGCCGGCTCAGAGGAGCAGCTGCACGGTTTGACCGGTGGATCTACACGTCTTTAGCGCTCTCGGCTCCCAGGATGTTGGTCCACTGGTCAGAATATTTCTAAATATCAAACAGAAATATGGACGACATTGTTGAATATTAAAGCCAAACTCTCGTTCGACTGGATACTTTGCATAAAATAAATGTAATGATGCAGTTTTTTCCCCCTTCTCTATTATTGCAGTGAAACGTTTCCAAGGACCACTTGGACGTGTGTTTTTTTTTTTCTTCCGGGCTGTAATTGGGCACTGTGCCCTGCACTGGTGTGGAAACTGGCACTAATACGGCTCGGGCCGTAATGAGCTCTTAAATCTGGCGATACTCCACTGACAGCGGTGCCAGTTAATGCGGCTGCTGAGAGTGTGACTGGCTGAACGGCACAAAAGAGTTAAAGCTCAAATTAAAAAAAGAAGAAAAAAAATTACCTCTTCTTATTTAAAAAAAAGAAAAGCTCCAGTTATGAAAGCAGACCCGGCTGACACCAGTTGAAATGAAACCCCCAGCCCGTCTCTGGAAGTCATCCATCACGCCCAGTTTGCGCCGTGATTATATCCTGTGACACACTGCGATAACAAGGGCCCTTCCCTCTCTCTCTCTCTCACTCGCTCGCTCTCAAGGTGAAGCTCTAATTGTGTCCGACTATTAGAGGCCTGATCACAAAAGACCTGTTCTCTTGCCAGATGACGTCTCCGTTGCCTTCGCGCCCACCATCTCTCCTTCCCTCCGTGCTTCCCACGCGCCGCTGGCTTTTCTGCAGCACGAAGCCGCCGGCTCCTTGACATCTTTCCCTCACCTTCACCTTCTCCGACAGGCGACGCGGGGACGAGGACAGAAGCGTGTCGTCTAAACGAGGTGACCGGTGCGACTTGCCGAGCTGCAGGCGAACTGGATTTCCTTCTTGTTTCCTTGAAGACGTTTCAGCTTTCAGCCCTACAGGCTCGTTTGACTCTGAATGGGTCAGAATCTGAAGAATCCTTTTGAGTGAAACGTCTTCGAGTCACCAAGAACCACGTCCAGTCGCCTACAACTTGTTCAGAACTTTGCACATCATATATATGTCATGCAAATAATTTCCGTGCTATTCACTGGCCAGCTTTCCCCCTCGGTGCTGCTGCACTCGGTGAACCTCATCCCCATATATACAGTCATTCACTCTGTTATAAAATAGCAGAAAAGGTCCTGAAAGCAGACAAAAACCCCACACTGACTGGTGCTGGAAATTTGAAATGCGTCCCAGAATAATAACCATGCAGCAGGTGCTGCCCCCACATCAACCTTAATCAAGGACACAGGCTGCTCTGCCAAACACATATTGTTATCAATCTGGGAGTGTGGCGGCCCCACCTACAATTTAATCTTGCAGCAAAAAAAAAAAAAAAAAAAAAATACTAGGAGCGAGAACGCTAAATTCTGACCTAAAATGTACACAGACACATTTTAAATCACTGTCGACAAACAAAGCCAGGGTTTCCCACCTGTGCATTGAACTTCTTTCCTTCTAGGTCAATGCAAATCTTTCAAGTGATTCAGTTAACATTAAGGCTGATATCAGGCTACACACAGCCAGCAGCCAGAGCTTCTGTCAGTCCTCTGATTGGCTGCATGTCTCCACAATTGTTCTTGACGGATGTTCGGGATGTTCGTGACAAATTTGCAAAAAGACGCGACACAATAAGAAGGAGGAAAAAAAACACAAAACAAAAACAAACTCTGTCCATTTAAAGAGTCTCGTCAGCTCTGGGACAACTTCAATTATCTTCATAAAGTGCTTTACATGCTGGCTTTGAAGCCGAGTGTGCGAGGGGCTCGGCTGCTCTCCCAGGAAGTCAGCCACAGTGGGGCGTTCACTTTCAAAAAAAGAAGGGGAAAAAAGAAACTCAATTTTAAGCCCTCACTCTGGGCCAGCACACACACACACACACACACACACACACACACACATCCCTCTCACAGCGAGGAAGGAGAACAAAGCAAGCCAGGAGCGAGGGAGAGAGATGGAGGGATGGAAGGATGGAAGGATGGAGGATGGAGAGGAAGAAAGAAACTAGTTCTGGGTCACATTTCCACTGGACCACATTCAGGCAGCGCCAAAATTCAACCGGGTGCCAAGAAGAATAATCTGCTCTTTTATCTACGAGCCATTGCAACTGCAGGGTTTCATGTCGGTGCCCCTGCCTAACCCCCCCCCCCCCCCAACCGCCACCGCCACCCCCACCCCCACCCCTGCAAAAAAAAAACGAAAATCCCGTCCAACGCACGCTGGTGCTCTTCAAAACTATAAAGGCCCAAACATCAAAGGCAGTGCGAACGCTCCCGGATGACTGAGGCGAAGCGCACTTAACTTTACATGCAGCGTTTAACACATAATCAGACGTTACGTCATCCCCAGCTCGTGTCATCCCCAAACTCTCGTGCACACACACACACACACACACACACACACACACACACACACACACACACACACACGTCCCAGCACAGCCACCACCACCCCCACCACCACCACCACCCCCACCCATAAATAATTCAACCATTTTCTTTAAATAACCCATCACCCTTTTTAAAATACACCGTCTTTTTCTTTGTGCAAACAGCCCTCCAGCTTGCACAGCAGCAGAGTGGTCATGGAGTAATTATTTACACGTCCTAGTGGAGAGAGAGGGAGAGAGAGGGAGAGAGAGGGAGCGCCGATAAGAGCCCCCCCCCCCCCTCTCCCTCACCACCCGGTGCACGAGGAGCACGAGGAGGCGAGTCGGGAGGAGGTGGTGGGTGAGTGGGGGGAGGGGAGGGTATGTGTATGTGTCAATCTGTGGCCCATTAGCAGGTGACGCCAGGCGGCCATGTTCAAAGCGGCCTCCTGGAACATGTCCGTGGTGCTGAGGAGGTGGGGGGGCGGGGGGTGGAGGAGGGGAGGGGCTGGAGGGGGCGGGGCCTTTCCCCCCATCTGAATAATTGAGCGTCTCTCCGTCGGCCTCGCCGCTCCCTCCTCTATCTCCTCGCCAGCACCTGCGCCGCTCCTCTCCTCCTTTTGTCCTCCTCCGTTGCTTCCTTCTCTCCTCTCTTCTTTGTCCACCCCCCCTCCCCAACTGTGACGCTCTGCCCCCCGCGGCGTACGTACAGGCAAGGCACTTGTGCGAGCGAAGAGATAAAGAGAGGGAGTGTTTTTTTTCTTTTCCCCGAGAAGGACGCTCACGACGCCAGACATCCGCTCGTCGGGAGGCGTCGCTCAGGATGCCGCGAGTCCCCGGGACGGTTTCTAACACCACAGCTGCTATGAGACAGAGGAGGAGAACTACCGGTGACTTGTTGCAGGAGGAGGCTCAAACTCTGTAACCCGGCACGCCAGATGGAAGACTTCCTAAGTCCCTCTCGGCTGATGTCACGCATCCATCTGGTGAAAAGCCCGCAGAGGGCGTTCGGATGTATAGGGGCATTTTTTTTGTTTTTTTGGGTTTTTTTTAAGCGAAGCTGCTGCAAACTGTGTGCAAGAGCTCACAAGAGCAAACTCAGGGGCCTCTTGGCTCTGTAGAGGCATTAGCTGCGTGGCTGGCCGACACATGCTGTTGCAGCCCGTGGAAGTTGCTTACACCGGCGTACAAAAAAAAAACAAAACAGGGAACAGGTGTGCGCCCTTTCTTCTAGGTGGTTTAATGGCAGAGAACAAAAAAGAAAAATGCCTCTTCAAGAGTAATAAAATAAAAAAGTACAACCAAAAAGAACCACATAATACAACCTAAAAACAAACTTATTTCAATAAATAAAAGAAAATTACTTACACTGACTGCACTAAAATCACTTGCTGAGATGACACAGTCACCTTTAACTGAAATATTATACTCTTAATGTGTGATATTCAGAGTCACGCTTGTCTTTTGCGATTAGCCGTTTTAGCATTAATACACGTGCTGACACACACGCACTCCTACAGACTGAAACCTGTATATTTATCGTGTCACCCCACCTCGTGATGGCCGTACTGGCTTTATTTTAAATCCTCACGACTCAGCGAACACATGGCACAATTCGGCACATCCATGACCAAACTCTTTGTCTTGTTCACGTGTAAAAAGAAAAACATAGAAGAAGAACAAAAGAACATGAAGAACTCTGTGACTCGCATCCGATGGAACGATAGACCTGGTGGCATAATAAAATATAACGGAGAAACAAATAGGTTTACCACCCGGTTACACTATGATGTTTACATGTTTACAATGTTGCCATCAACCAAGAAAAGCCTCGAATGCAATTTTTTTTGTTATTCTCATATTGCGAACAAAGCTGATCCATTCTGGATAAAAGAGTCACTACGGCAGCTACATCCACACTAATGTTGAATAGTAGCGGCTATTGTTGACTTTTCTTTCTGGTTTTCTTTCAGCGCTTGTTCAGAGGAGCTTGTGAAGCGGCTGCGTCTCACCCTGACGGCCGATTTTTCCTCCTCCTGTCTGTCTGAAGCCGACTGGTCGTGGACTCCATGCAACATGGACAGACAGCGGGAAGTTCCCGAATGTGTTCACAATCTTATGTGTTTTAACGCTGCAGTGGAGACGTGTTGTCTCTAATATCAATTTTCTCAGGTCACATAAACAGGAAATACATTGGCATGAGAAATAAAAAATGCAAGTTTTCCTGATTATTTGTGGGGATTTTTCAAATGCTGCTGCTGTCTTGTGATGGACGCTTTATGGGTTGCAATTTCAACGTGCGTTGTGGGAGATGTCGCTTGTGCTCAGTGATGGGCAAGCTACTTGGAAAATGTAGTAAGTTAAGATACAAGTTACTCTCAATTAAATATAGCTTAGCTACAGGAGAAGCTATCCCCAGAGAAATGTAGCAAGCTACATGGCAAAAGTAGCTAGCTACACTGACACTACTTTTTTTGTACCAACTTCACGATCAAAAACGACTTTTCACCAAACAAATAGGCGGGCAAAAAACAGGAGCAATTCAAACAAGCCCTGTCTGGCTTTTTGTGTATCATTAACATTTACTTGCTTTACCATGTACTAATTATTATTACTCGTGCCGCGACTGCTAGCGGCATCGAGCTGCGTCACTTCCAGCAGTCGCAGCACTAGTGGCAGCGAGCTTCGGCATCTGGGAGTGCCACCAGGGATACCGCAGCTCGGTGCCACTGCCACAAACTGAGCTTGCCGTCTCTCTTTCTCACGGATGGTAACGTGTAGCGTCTGAGTGACGCTACGTCACCACTGGACTATAAAAATAGCTATGCTACAGAAAAAGCTATTTGGTTCAAAGGGAGCGGCACTACTGTGACGCTACTGAAAAATGTAGTTAACGCTAGTAGCGTCGCTACTTGCAGCACACTACTGCCCATCACTGCTTGTGCTCAATGCACAATTTTCAAGTAACCTTTTCTGATCTGGCTTGGCCACCTGAGGTGACGTTGGTGGGCGGGATTCAGCCCACAGGCCTCGGGTTTGACGCACGTGTTCTGGTAGATTGAGCAGGATGACGTGCGGCTTCAGATCCAGCGTCTCTCTCTGCAACATCTTTGGGATGAGGTTCAATACATTATCCTGGGGAATCAAATAAAACTCACAATGCCCCCCCGCCCTCCCTCAGCCCCTCCACCGCCACTCAATATGTGGCACAGCATCGAGCGGCGGCCAATAATGAATGCCGTCTCATGCCCCTTCCCAGCCGCTCCACACACACTCCTCCTTAATGGAATTGCCTCGTCCCGGAGTTCATGGCGGCGACATCGGCTCAGCGGCGGTGAAGAGATTACCGGACAGATTAAAAGACAAAAAAAAAGGGGGGCAGCGGCTTTGCATGACAGGCTGCAAGGCACCAAGATCACACATTAGATAATTGGTGTAAAAAAAAAAAAAAGAAGAGGAAGAAGAAGACCCAAAAAAAAGGGAGGGAGAAAGAAACCGTCTCTGTCTCTGCTGTTTTTCTGCTGAGGTCTGGAATTGGTGGGCAGCAAGATCCCCTCCACCCCCCGCCCTGGTCCACCCGCCTGCCGCGCTGTCACACCTCAGCAGTGGAAACAGTTTGAAGAAGCTGGAACAAAGCTGAGCTGTTGTCTGCCTGGAAACGTTTCCTCCGTCGCAGCTTTCGACGTCTCCCAAAAATCCAAACCACTGAGTTTCGCAGCTGGTTAGATTTGGGAGCGATGGGCCGGCGATCTCGCCGAGACCCCCCCGACCTACTCCCCCCCCCCAACTCCAAGACAAACACTCTTCCACTTCAGCGCACACCAGCGCTCGGCCTGCCTCTCTCTTCTACTGCCAGGCCATCTCTCTCTCTCTTTCTGTCTCTCTCCCTCGCTCTCTGTTATTCTTTCCACTTTGCTTCACCCGCCGCCGCCATCTCTCCGTCTATGTGTTGTTAGCGCTCCTTCCATCTTCTGCCCCGGCAGAGCGGCCCAGCGATGGGCCTGTGCCCCTTTCATAATTCATGGAGTTGTTCTTATGGCTCGGGCGGCCGTGTCCGAGGGTGAATCTGTGCGTCTCGGAGGCTCGCTTCGCCCGGGGGGTGGAGGTGTGTGTGTGTGTGGGGGGTGACACACCTGCCCGTCCTGCGCCTCCTCCGGGGCACGTCGGGTAAAAACGTTTCCTCACTGCACTCGCATGCAGCCATAGGGGGGAGAAAAAGAAAAACTGCCCCTTCCTGTCATCGCCTCTTGCTTCCAAACAACACAGTTGTAGATATGATTGACTGGCTCATGCAAAACAATTGAAAGTGATTTACTTTTAAGTTAAATACTTTCCAAGGCACTATTGCCACACTCGGATGTTTTTTGTTTTTATTGATACGTGACAGAAATCTGTATTTTGTGAGCTGCAAAAAGAAAACAGAGCTGCACTTCATGCACTTCACTGCAACACTGCTTTACTAGTTGCAAAATTGCATTAGAGAGCCAGAAATGGAGTGAGGCAGCAACCACGTTTGCATGCAGAACTCACTCTGATTAAATTCTGATTAAGACAGTATTCCAAATAAGGTTTAACGGCACAGCAGCTGTGAGAATATTACTCTTCACGTGCTGAGAGGGATGGAAACTCCAGTAAATTCCAGTAAACTCCCGTCAAAGCATTTTGTTTGATTTTGTCCTCCTTTCTTGTTTAAATCAGTGCTGTTAAAGTGTTATTTTTTTTGCTGGACACAGCTGACTGCTGCTGCTGCTGCTGCTGGAGGTGATAATGAGGCTGATGAAAGGAAACATTACAAAGGAGTCCAAACGACAGGCTGAAAGGTGTTGCGGTGACGCTGGAGAGCTGCTGCACGGCCGTCGCTGCCGTTCGTCACCAGTCTGAGGCTAATAAACCGCGCTGGTCAGATGGCATTAAATATTTCACATCACGCCTGCAGGAACCCCTGTGGCAACAGCTGTAACACGGCTGGAATTTTGTTTTTTAACTAGTTTCTTTTTTTACGTTTACAATTATTTTTAAATAATTTCAAAATAACACTTTCCAGAAGCCGTCATGATAAATACACTTCACTTTTTGCCCAAGGTCATCATCCAGCAGAATCTCGTGCTGCCGCGGCCTCCTTTTTCTAAACCATTTACAAACGCAGCTGTTAGCAATGTTTAATCCAGCTGCTGCTGACTTCCTCTGAAGGGTAACCAGCTTCTCCATTAAAGCACCGTGATAATCAAACTTCCGTCTGTGAATCTGGGTTAAAAGTCTTCGCGTAAATTGCTAGAATAAATAAATAAATAAATAAATAAATTAATTAATTAATGAAGACAAACTCACAATAGTGAAGCGCGACGGAAAAGAAAACACTTTGGACAGATTGAATCGAACGCCGAGACTTCTGCCGCATCAGAGGGACCATGTGGAAGCAAAGCCTTGCCGTGTTTGTGAGTGCCGTGAACAACACACACACACACACACACACACACACACACGTGCGCACGAACACTTGCACACTTAGGCACATCATTATCATCGCATGCGTCAAAACAGTCCTATTAAACACGCGGACACCTCCACTGCTAAGCGCTCACAGCTGGGCCTTTCTTTTCTAGCACTCCGAGCCCCAGATGAGCGACACTTTTATGAACGCAGGCACGCACACACACACACACACACACACACACACACAAGCAGAATGAAAGGGAGAGCCATCGGCCGCTTTAATCATTGTTAATCACAGCAGACTTGCTTCGCTGTCAAGACTGTGCGACAGTGTCTGTATGAGGAAGGTGGAGGGGAAGCAGACGAAGGGGAGCTGAGGCACAGACAGATAGACAGACAGACAGACAGACAGACAGACAGACAGACAGACAGACAGACAGACAAGCAAGCGAAACAACATCCCAAAATGCAACTGTGGCCAAGTCCGGACAGTCGGTGTGAGTAGAGGCCGCGACCAGTCTGCAGCCAGGAAGGTTTCATTTCAGCTCAGGGGCGGCAGGAGGGAAGGAAGGGAGGAGAAGGAAGAGGAAGAGGAAGAGGAAGAGGAGGACAGAGGGCACCGAGAGGGACGGGGTGCAGGAGGTAGCCAGGCGGAAAAGATAGAGGAGGAGGATAGGAAGAGGAGAGATGAAGGAATATAGAGGGGAAGATAAGAGTTGAGTCGAATGGCGGCGGCGGTGGTGGTGGATGGTGCGAGGTGGTGGAGGTGGGGGGTCGGGAGGCAGGGGTGGAGATAGCGGGGAGGTGAAACGCTTTAAGCGAGGCAGAAGAAAAGGGATGCAGAGACGGAGGGCGGCGGAGGAGGGAAAATTGAAAGATGAGAGGGGAGATTATTAAGAAAAGATGTGTAATGCATAAATAAGTCGCGACAAAAGGGGGGGGGTCTGCTGGATGCACAGCGGATGAGGTGGGTGGGCGTGTGTGTGAATGTGTGTGTGTGTGTGTGTGTGTGTGGGGGGGTCATTGTTTTGAAGTTGGTGGCCAAGGTGAAGGAAGGCCGAGGGAGTGGGAGGAGGAGGGAGGGGAGGGAGGAGGGAGGGAGGGGGAGGGAAGGAGGGAGGCCGGCCGGCCGGCTGATGGGGCTCAGGCAGGCAGGCAGGCAGGCGGACAGGCGGACAGACAGGATTTGTGTTTATCAATGTGTAACACAAATGTTGCCCTTGATGAAATGGACTCTGGCCCTTTTTTTGCCGCAACACAAAGAAAAAAAAAAGTATTTTTTCCAAAGCTTGCGCAGCCCTTTGTGCAGGTGGCAGGCGGCGGCCTGAATAGCAATGTCTGCCGCCGCGATTAGAATTTCAGATTCCAGACGCAGGCGGTCCCGGCCCGACTGTGAAGCCGGCCGGCCCGGCGCACCAGAGGAGCCTCCTGGAAAATATCAGGTGAGGAAGTCTATGCAGGCAGCTGGGCAGCCGCAGCTTCCACCGTCTTTATCCGAACCGAGTGAAAGTCACACGACTTGTTATCCACCCAGGTCGTCTTTAGAGCCCAGAAAAAAAGTCTCACCTCTCACATTTGCCTGGGAACATCTGGGGATTTTTTCTTTTTGTTTCTGTCATGCAAATCATAATGCAGCTTGCTCCGGCGTCTGTACAGAGCATCCACAGCACAACATGGCCATAACGCAGAGCAAACAACCTTCGTTCTTGTCAATCGCTGCCTTTCCAATTTCTAACTGTTGAAAAAACAACTAATCTTTCCACATCAGGATTTCACTAGCTGCATTTCCATTACCCCTAGAATTGCGCAAAACATAAATATCTCAAAAAAAACCTGGTAATGGAAACGCCTAAATTTCGAAAAACCTATCGCTAAAAGGTTTTGACGCTCTCATGACGCGGTTTTCCAGACGTATCGATACAGAGGTATACTGCAAAAGTGGCACGGAAACACTTTTTTCACGTTTAGGCTTTGCCGGACGTGACGTACGGGGTCACATGACCAGTTGACTTCAAGTGAAAATGACGCGTTATGTTTGGACGGAGGAGGAAGAATATTTTTTACAAGTTATCCAAGGGAAAAATATAACAACCATTCTTGACAGCAAACAAACGTAAACAAACAAAAGAAAACTTAATTCTCGTCAATCTCGCAGGACGAGGTTTTATGAGAACTGAATCAATTTGACACTTTTTAGCTTTAAAGGTCCAGTGTGTAAAACTTTTAAGGATGCTTGGTATTTAAGGAAGCCCGCTTGACAGTGCGTTTTGTAGTTAGGTGACTGTAAGGTGAGCTTCCCTGACTGCTCTATGTATATTCTTATACATATGAGAACCACTCTAAGAGTAGGAAAATCAAATAACTTTTACTGTACTGCGAGTATGCTGTACACTTTTATTAATGAAGAAGCCCTCGGATGAGAGGCAAAACATCTATAAATATAATAAATACAAGTCTAGTTGCCCAAACTTAACTCTTCTATTTTAAGAACCTTCACAGACTTATGAGCAGTATGTTAACCTTTACCCACGACAAAAAAAAAATTGCCAAATTTTACACACTCGACCTTGAAAAAAAATGTTGGGTTTTCAACTTGAATGCAACATCGTCCCCTTAGTCAAAGAAACGCACCATCAGACGGCGACGCATTAGCCGTGTGTGCCGTGTGCAAGTGGCTTTTGCGATCATTTTGTGCTTCTGGCGAGCAAAGTGGGTTAGCCGTGGTCGACCTCCGCACCTCAGCAGCCTTCCCGTCATATCAGTCAGCGCTCACTCCTCACCGCCGCGTCGGCGAAGTGTGTCAGTCCGTCTTGAAAGTGACGGCTGTCAGGTCGCAGGAGGGAAGAGGAGGATGAGAGGGAGGAGGAAGGGGGGAGCGAGGGAGGGAGTGAGGGAGGGAGAGGTGAGAGGCGTCAGGCCGGGCGTGACAGCAGGAAGCAGATGGACGGTGCAAAGATCAGGAGAGGCGGGACGCAAAGAAAACAAGGCGGCGGTGGGAAGACGGAGGAGAGATCAACACGGTCATAACAATAACAACAATAATAACAAAAATAAAAAAAGGTTGAAAGACAGAGGAATAAAAGGAAAAAGATAAAAAAAGGCAACCTCTTCGCTCCCTCACTCCCTCCCTCCCTCCCTTCCTTGTCAGTCTTCATGATTGTCTCACTGCTCGTCTTCTCTCTATCAGCGATCCGGTAACCTTCAGCGCCGCAGCCGAGCCCAGATGATGAATTGAGACGGCGAGCAGAGAAAGGACGGAGATTAGCAAACACGGACAGATGATGAAAAATGACAAACACGCGCAGGGGAAGGGAGCGAGGGGCGGTGGAGGAGGAGGTGGAGGGAGAGGAGGTGGGTGAGGAGGAGGAGGAGGAGGGGAGACGGGGAGAGGAAAGGTGACATTGGGGGAGGAGAGGAGAAGAAAGGCGGCCGCTGGCTTTTAGCCGGAGGACGACCACGGAGATGACATGAGAGCGCCGCACTTTGGCTGCTCCTGCTGGGAGAAGCTGCGCACGCGCACGCACACACACACAGACACGCACGCACGCACGAGGACACCTACACACACTCTCACGTGTATGACGGGACGCACACACACAGACGCTGAGGTAAATACAAGCGGTGCACTGGCACTGCATACTTATGCCTGCTAACCTGTTGGGAGGCTGTTCTTCCTCCTCCTCTTCCTCCTCCTCCCCCCTTTCTTCCTCTTCCTGTTCTTCCTCCTTCTCCTCTTCTCCTGCCACCCACCCGCCTCCTCCCCTTCCTGCTCTTCCTCCTTCTCCTCCAGTCTAGCTTGTGCTCCGGCCTGATAACCTTCATGGCGACTGGGCTAAACACACACTGTGGGTGACAGGCGCGCTCGCCTGCAAAAACAACGATAACGCCGGCCCGGGGAGAATTTGGGGAAGAGCCGCGGCGCCGAGCCCCCCCCACCCTCTCCATCCTGCCCCCCAAAAAACTCTGGAACATGCAGGCGGGTTGAGAGGAGCCGCAGTTCCGACGCAGGTGTTAATTGAAGCGAGCCGAGCAGGTGATGCCGTGCACCTGACTGACGGCGACGTCAGTGAGTTGGGATTGAAGAATGAAAGAATGGGAGGGTTGTTATTACTCCAAAGGATATTCAAACATGACATTAAGAGGCTTCGTCATTTGCAAACTTTGTTGTTTCCTTCTTTAAAATGTGTTCATTTTGAAATTTAGTGGTTATTTCTGGCGAAGCGTGAGGTGGCATGTGTATAATCTCACCAACTCATAGTTTACATCAGTGTTTCTATTATTACACCAGCAGCAGCACAGAACAAATCAATCATTTCATACCATTGCACAGCGTTTATTTATTTTTTTTTTTTGCGAACCTGTTTTTATAAAATGTCAATTAATTTACACTCACTGGAACAGAATCAATCATGAAAAAGAAATTATGAAAGTCATCAATGTATTAATTTTAATCATTTCAATTTAGATTTCAGAGGAAGTTTAATCTGTGGTACATGATGTGCAAAGTTTCAAGTGTGCACGGACTTCTTTATAAAGGTTGTTCAACATGAGCACTGCACCTTTTGATGAGTGTTCATACAGCTGTGCCGTCGATAAGATAATTATACCCAATACTGGAGCCAGTCATACATTTAAATGCCAATTAAAACCTAGGACCTTATTCTAATACTTCAAAAATATATTTAAAAAGATTCCACCATGACTTCCATTTGCATGTAAAAATTAAAAAAAAGGAGAATTTTCTTGGTGCACAATTTACACGTTCAGGTTCACATTCAAGCAGCAGGTTGCACTGAACCCAGTGCAGGAAGGAAGCAGAGCCAAGTCTTCCACTGCCTGTATCAAATTAGAATTACTGCCATGTCTGAGATAATTAGTGTGCGGAATGGCAACTGAGGCAACCTGCCTTTCAAGTGGAAGAAGGTGGAGACCACAAAAAAAAGAGAGAAAAAGGAGAGGAAGAGAGAGAGAGGGAGAGACAACTGAAAGAAAGCGTGACTCATTTCATGGCACCGCTCCTTTGATGCAAGCTGCCCCCTCCTCCTCCTGCCCCCTCCACCCCTTCATGCCTCCCCCCTCCCACGCACCACTCGGCGACCCTCCCCTCCCCCCTCGAAGTCGAGAGTGAGTGAGCGAGCGAGCAAGAGAGAGAGAGAGAGAGCGAGCAGGGTGACAGACAGAGAGAGCCGACGGTCGCTCGCCCCAGAGAGAGGGAACGCACTCATCCGCACTGATCTTAAAACAACGAGCTGTTCCCTCGCTCCCCTCCCCTCCTCCTCGAGCATCCTCACCTCTTCACCTCCACCACTCCACTCCCTCGTTCATTTTCATTGGCCACCCATTATCATTATTCCTGCCTGTTTTTTTACCCGCACTTCCCATATTTGTTTGTCAGAGTGATTGTTTCGTTTTAGCTACTTGGTTGTTCTCCAGCAAACCTCGACATCACTTCCTGAACCTCCCCTGCCCCCCGCACCCATCCGCCCCACCTTCCACCCCCGCCCCCGATCCCCAACCCCGGCGTCTCTCATCTCTCATTCCGTCTCATCCATGTGATCACAGTTTCATGTCACCTTTTTCGTGTCTCATGAATATCCCAGAGGGAACGCCGAACCCGCTCTGGTTTTCCTGGCCCAATCGGCTTCTTCTTCCCTCCAAACCTTGAGTAGGACTTGGTGGGATTTGGTGAAGTTGTGCGATTGTGATGCAAACATAAAAAAGGGGAAAAGTAACTGGACTTGTCCAATGTCAAGTTTCTGTATTTTTGTGTGAACTCAGATAATATACAGGATGTCCCAAAAAACTGGACCTCATTTCGCAGGCCATTCATTTTGGCTATTCTTGCTGAAATAACCTCAAATTTCACAGAATGTATAGAAACAGATCAAGATTTTATGTTTAATGTTTTATTTTTGTTGTGATTTCAGCTTGAGCCATGCCTTTCACTCTCAAAAAGAAGACACTTTGCGTCTTGTAATATGCTCGCACACAGTCACCCAGTTGTGACACGGCACACCCAGCTGATCTGTACCGTGTCACAGGCGGTGCACATATTGAACACTTATGAAATTGGTCCCATAATAAATTTACGATGTTCAACAACTAAACTGTTCAATTTCATTGAGCTCGACTTAGTAGTTTTCAAGATAATTGCTTTTGAAATAATGTCAAATTTTTGGGGACACCCTGTACTTCGGTGACTTGTTGCTCGCATCATGTGGACGCCTTTTTTAACACATCTTTTCCAATTATGGGTGAGAAAATGACACTGCAGTGGCGGCGCCACACAAACTGACAAGGACAATTTAACCTATGCAAAAAGTGCCCAAACTGTCAAGTCACAGGCTGCAGGTCTGCTTGATACACACTGTGTTTCCCTGTCATCCTGCTGCTGCTGCTGCTGCTGCTGCTGCTGCTGCTGCTGCTGCTGCTGCTGGACGTCTTATAGATCCACTTGACCTTTTTCTCATCCATACAAAGTAAAAAATGAGCACCGTTCTAATCAAGTGTCATGTCTGAAAGTGTGACACTGTGACATGGAGCCCTCGTGAATACAAGGAGCTAAATGGAATTCAGACGCCATTGATTTGTGTGTGTGTGTGTGTGTGTGTGTGTGTGTGTGTGAAAAGCGAGAAATAAAAAGTGCCCAATAAACACTTTGAGGGAGTGGGGGGGGACTGAAGCCTGAAACTGAAATTTCCTCGCAGTCTGTCAGCCGTCCATCACTGTCACTCCGCTCATAATGAACTTCCCGCCTGCTGATGAGTGATGAGTTCATCTTGGTTACAGCAGATTACTGTTAGACTAAAGACTCTTCACCCCTCTTGAGAAAAACAACATTGTTGCAACGTAAAACTCCTCCCACCCATCTGCTGGGTTGTTGGAGAGGCATCAGTGCCCCTTGTGACATCACAGCAGGCTGATTTCTAGAACTGAAAGTTCTCACGCAATGTTCCTAGAACGTTCTGTCCGCAGTCTGTCTCCCGCCTCTCCGGCCCTGCTGCCCTGTTCCACTGAGGAGGACTCAGTTTGGGGACAGAGGTTGTTCTGCACGCCGCCCATCTGCCTTTTCATTCTCATTGTTTTCGAGTCCAAATTTGAAAAAAGGAAGAAAAAAAAAAACACACAGAACGGGTACACAGGCAATCTCCACAGGCCCCCGATTCCTAACTCCCATCACCGGCTGAGCAAGAGAGAAAGAGAGAGAGAGAGAGAGAGAGAGAGAGAGAGAGAGAGAGAGAGAGAGAGAGAGAGAGGGAAAGCGTTTCTCCACTCGTGGAGATGCCACTGACGCAGTCCGGCGTTTGACAAATGAGCCAACAAATTGACTTCTTGGAGCGTTGCCGGCAAACGGAGGCAAAAACAAAACAAATCTCGCTTAACTAAGCGCTGGATGAAACGGCGCAGCGGAGCGAGCAGCCCATTACAAACGATTGGACTCCTGCGCTCCGTCTCTCTGCTCCCGCCCTCTTTTCTCCTCTTAATCTCCTCTTCCTTCAACTGCTCTGCCCCCACCACCCGCAATCACCCACCAGCACCTCCGCGTCCTCCTCCCCCTGTGCAGCAGACGCACATTGACCCGCACGCTCGGGCGCCCACTAGGGGGCCTTGTTCCTTTGCGCCGCTCCGCTGCACATGACTGACGGTTTCCTTGTGGGAGGTGGAGGTATAACAGGGGAGGAAATAGGAAGGTGGTGGAGTGGAGGGGGGTGGAGGGGGCTCGGTGAGTGGAAAACACGACGGAGGGGGTGAAGAGGAGGAGGGCGAGGAGGAGGGAGGCTGAATGTGATTCATGATCAATGGTGCTTCTCCAATTACATTCAAATTAAGGTTGAGTGCGGAGCAAGAAGAGCCGCTGACAGGCCGTCAGCAGCTCCACCGTTCAAAAAAAGAAAAAATATATTCATTCATTCATCATTTATGCACGTTTTACATCTGCACTTGCACGTACTGCACTGGGTAAAACGGCTTTTGTCTTTTCTTCATGTCTAGCATGGAATATGTTGCAAAGTAACTGGAAACTGACAGGGTTCATATCTTTGGGGAGTTTTACATTTAAACTGAAAACATCTGTGGCAGAATCCACAACACGTACTTGTTTTTCGTAATCTGCTAGCTTACTTTTAATTCATTTTAGCTATTGCATTCTTGGTTGTGTTTTATCTGTGTAAAATTTTTAAATGTGTAATTTGTCACTGTGTTTTGTATTTGCTGCTGCCTATCTTGGTCAGGTCTCCCTCGAAAAAGAGGTTCTTAATCTCAATGGGACCTACCTGGTTAAATAAAGGTTAAATAAAATGAAATAAATAAAAAGTATATCTAACCTTTATCAAAGCAGGCTGGGCCCCTCCGAGAGCAACAATCACGCTTTTCAACAACGGCAACGTCATCAAATCCCATAGCGACGAGATGAACAAGTCGATTCAAACGGCTGCATTGCAAATATCTACATGCCTTTGCCACAGTGTGTGTATGGATGGCACAAGAAAAAAGTAAAGAAAAAAAAAAGTGACTTTAAAGCGGTTACATTAAGGGCAGTTCCGGGGAGGGGAGGTGGTGATGCTCACTATTACATCAGCGACGGTTTGAGCACTCGCCTCGACACTCTGCAGTCAATAAAGAACAGCGGTGGAGACGGAGGAGAGGCAGAGCGGCGGAGCAGCGGAGCAGAACCACCGGGGGAGAGAACAAGGAGGGCGGAAGGAAGTAGGGTGGGTGAGGGGTGGAGGGGTAGGGGGCGGGAGAGGAGGTCGGGGGGACTGAAGCATGGCTAACATGGATTGGAGCATAAAGCTTCAAGTGATTCCAATTATATATAAGTGATCAATTAGATAGTTACATTGGTTGGAATGGAGGCTGGCAGAGGGAGAGACGGAGAAGTTTTCCCTTTTTTTTTTCTTTCACATCCCGGGTGAGAAAAAAAAAAAGGCGCACGAGCAGAGCCGACGCACTGACTATATGGCAACAGAGCAGCCAGTCAGGGATCAGGCTCATCGCGTTCCGCAGAACTTGGAAACACAACGCTGGTGTAAATTGTAAGGCTTGAAATAAATTAGAACACAAGCTCGTAATTAAAGTGTTTTTTTTCCCCCGCCTGTGTATTGTTGTTGTCGAGCGGCTCGTCGTCTGGCCAAGATTTCCTTCTTACGACGCGGATTAAAAGTAAAAAAGCCCAGCGGACAATAAATAAATGCCTGGCGACGAAAACAAGCTAAGGAGAAAAAACATTAAGTAGCTAAAATCAAACCAATCTGAACAAGAAAGAAAAAAACAAGAAAACCTCTCGACAATTTAAATCCCAACCACATCATGGGGTTTATTTTCCTTAAGCTTTCAAACAAATTGTGGTTATTGCTTACAGATGAACGAAAGCTGAAATCTTGAGTATTTTTTTTTTCAAGTATTTTAAAATTATGATTTTAAACTATGCATAAATATGATTGGATCATCTCTTAATTAACATGAGTTAGATAAATATCAAAGAAACAGCAGAAAAAAGGATGAATAAGAAATTATTCTGTCGGGTCATGAGTCAAAAAAAAACAAAACTTGTTGAATTTCAAATTTCAGCACTTTCTTAAAAAAAACACAGACACACACACACACACACACACACACACACACACACACACACACACACACACACACACAAAACTTGAAGCCGAACTATATTCAAACACACCCGTCGCCTCCTAACATTCAAAACAAAAGGAAATGTTTTCAGCAGCGGCAGCAGCAGCGGCAGCAGCAGCGGCAGCAGCAGCGGCGGCGGCGCTGTGGTACATTGTTCATTCCGGGGAATAAACACCGATCTCCTCGACTCACAATGGAGCCGTTGATTAATACCCACCTAATTGTTGCACCTCTTGTTGAAACAATGAAGACTGGCAATGCAAAGGCAAAAAGCAAATTAAAAGAAAAACAAAGATAGGGGAAAAAAGGAGTCCAGCCCAATATCATTGACAACAAAGATGTCTCTCTCATTCTCACTCTCCCTCTCTCACTCTCTCTCTCAGTCGGCGAACAGCGTCCTGGCACCGAGGCTCTTTGGACCGGGCTCCCATTTAGCAGCGCCGTTAATTACCCAGTGCTACATGTCATACTGCATTATTAATGCGAGGCAGCAACATGAGCCAGTGTTCCTCGTTCGGTCCGGCTCTCCGTCGGTCGGCTGCACTGTTGTGTCCCGCATTGATTTGTGGAAGAAGTCGAGGGACCCCCAGCAACAGTGCCACCCCAACCCAAACACAACACACACACACACACACACACACACACACACACACACACACACCAGGAGTGAGAGGAGCCGTCACACTTCACAAAACAGGCGGCGAGTCTCCTCTGAAGTGGGCAAAGAGCAGCGGAGGCCACACCAAGACCGAGCCGGTCGATGGAAGTCACAGGAGTCGTAATTATTAATCATGCTTTTTTCATTTTTTTTGTTGTGGTGTGATGTTTTCCAACCCCTTTCATGCTGATTCAAAAGGAAGGGAAGAAGCGCCTCATAATCTTAGCCGCCGCGGGTTGAACGGCGCAATTTCATTGAGGATTAGCGCATCCCAGGGCGGAATCTCCATAGAATCATCGACCCCAGATTATCAGACGTCTCCGAGTCAAACCAGCAGGGGGCCGGAAGTGATGGAGCCGCTTTGTTCTTCTCTTGCATAATATCGTCAGACAAACACACGAGGGCCGGTTTATACGCTAGAAAACCTCCAATCTGTCCTTCCAGTGGACAAATGCATTATTTTCTTCTGCCGGTAAAAGAATATAGAGTCTTTATTTTGTGCTTAACGACCTCGACACCCTCCCAACCCCCCGATCTGCAGGTGCCTCGTCGGTGCCTCTCCTCCTTTTCTGGCCCGTTAATCTAAATTAAATACAATTACCAACAAAAAAAAAAAAGCTGGTGTTGTGGCTGAGGTGCGAGAGCAGGCAAAACAAAACAAATTGAACGAGGAGGAGAAGGAGGTGGACGATGAGGAGGAGGAGGAGGAGGAGGAGAAGGCAGCTCTAATCAAAATGGTTCTCCCAAGGGAAGAAGAAAGAGTTTTCAGACGGAGGCAGTCTGCGGTTCTCAGCGTCATGATAGACGGCGACGGGTTTTCTCGATAAGGGGTCCGGTCGCAAATTATCGCTGAACTCGTTCTGAGCGCAGCCGCGGCTCCGCCCACACCCCCCTCCGCACGTCCCCCCTGTGAAGGGCAAATCACTCTTCCACCGATGGGGACGAGCAAACACATCGACGCCCAGAGACGTTCATGTAAATACAGCGGGAGCGACGAACACTCACTCCATCCCGCAGAGCTCTCCCGCAATGCAATTTGCGGCCCGCGCACATGTTCCAATTTGTGTGTGTGTGTGTGTGTGTGTGTGTGTGCCTATTATGCCGAGGCTCTGCGACCTAGTTTAAATGTTTAGGTGCGTCCGTCTGCTCGTAAACACACAAGTAAAAACTCTGAACATAAAACCTGAAGCGGCAAAAAACAGGAAGTGAAACGAGGGCAACTAGACAATGCGGCCGCAGCAGGGCAGATGGGCATTTTAAGTAGTGAGCAATCTGTTAGCGCCGCTCGCTAGCCGCCCGCTCAGCATGTCGGCCTCGGCGGACCGAAAGCTGCTGAGCACGCTGCTGCATTGAAGTGACGTCCCGCTAACGAGGAGCCGCTGGTCCCTCTCACGCTGGTGGCGCCGCAACTTCAAAAGGCTGCGTCGGACACAAGGAGGATGGTTGGCTTTATGTAGGACGTGTTTTTTTGTTTTGTTTTGTTTTTGTTTTGTTTCAATTTTTGCTTTTTTGTTCTCGTCCATGTGGTTTTTCCTTGTGTTTCTCCCAGACAAGCCGTGTCTACATTAATCACTGTCTGTCTGCAGCCTCGGCTCAGAGAAATGTTCTCCCTGCGAGCAAAACACCGTCACGAGCAGTTCGGAAAAAGTGTGAAGAAACTTTGAAAGAAGTTTTTGCAAAATACATTTTGCATCAATGACGCCGTCAGTGAGCTCACCATGAGTCAGATGAGCAAAAGTCCATCCCTTTACTTTGGCTCTGTGATGTCACAACGGGTACCACAGGGTTGGCCAAATGGGGCTCCAGGGCTCTAAGCTGTCAGGCGGAAGGATTTTTTAAACGGGCGAATGTGATTTTAAATGTGTCCAAGCTGGCTGGTGAGACCGTTGAAAAGTGACCAATTTACTCACAAATTATTAGACGGCCGTTTATATCTGAGATCAGCATCTAAATGCGTCGCCGCGGCCATTTTAATTCCACTGCGGCGCTAAAAGAAAAAAAAAAAAACTTGGCTGGCAGGAGGCGGCACGGTACATTTTTCTCTAAATTACTCTCTAAATTGCGGGGGAGTGTGTGGCCAGAGTTGATTAATTCATAATGTAGAAGCCAGAGGATGTTTTCTCTGTGACTTGTGTGCAAGGCTAAATTGTTATTTTTTTTCATTACTGGTTGGAATCTTTCTCCAGCATCTCCCCCAGACTGCTGCAGCTGTACTGGAACACCTTCTATCACGGTGGGGAAGAAACTGGGAGCGTGAATTTCTCTCTGCGATCGGACTGAAAGTTGCGGCTGAAAAGTAAAGTTGGCTCGTCGGTACGGCAGGTGGGGACGATGGGCACTGGAACCGGTTCCGTCTCGACGCTTGTGTTTTATTTGGACTCGCTGGCATCAGGCGGAATGAACCGCACGTCCGGAAGCGTCTGTAATAATGTCAGCCGGTGACAGACAGCTGCGGCAAAAAGGCAGACAATATGCTTTTAAGCGTCTGTATTTGCTTTGATGTGGCTCTGTGTCGCATCTAAATGGATTAATTAAGTCGTTATGTGGCGAGCAGACAGAGGTAGAGGCAGAGCTCAACACTTGGATTATTTTCCCCCTTTGCGTGCTTCCAGGGGAAGTCAGCCAGCCTGCCTGTCTGTCTGTCTGCCTGCCTGCCTGCCTGCCTGTCTGTCTGTCTGTCTGTCTGCCTGCCTGTCTGTCTGTCTGTCTGTCAGGACATGTACAGTACACAGCCTGTAACCGTGCAGGGCACAGATTGGCCCTATAAGCTGTCAACTTTTGCGCCAGGGAGGCCGACAACATGTTCTGTTGCCACCTCCGGCTCCCCGATTCACACACACACACACACACACACACACACACACCCAGACATACACACACATGCACACACACGCACACACGGAGCGAGGTTGTGTTTTTTTTTTGAAAGCAGGGCTGAAAGAGGGCAGAGAAATGCAATTACTGGTAAATAGAGACTCCCTGCGACTGCAAATTTATCCAGGGGGGCTCCGAAATCATTCCTCGCAAGCCTGGCAGAGGTGTGCGTGTGTGTATGTGTGTGTGTGTGTGTATATATGTGTGTGCGTGCGTGCGTGTGTGCACGTGTGCGTCTCACGCGGTGTGAATCACGGCGGCAGTGCCATTAAAGCTTATCAGACTCCGGTGGAGCTGCCAAGCTGTGGTGGCCTCGCTCTCTCTCCCATCCCCTCACCCCCTCCCTCACTCCCCCACTCACTTCCTCCCTCCCTCCCTCCCTCACCCCACCCCAGGGTGTCTGTGAGTGGCTGCTGTGACTGTCGCTCGTCGACCACTCACGCGCTGCGGCTCGCGGCGGCAGAAAGGCTCCAGCAGCTGGATTCCAGGAGCCTTCAAAGACGAGTCACAGCGATTGGAGCCTCCCTCAGTTCGCCGCTAAGAACAGGTGTCCAACTTGGCAACTGCCATCGTTTTTTGTTTGTTTTTTTGCGCCGCGCTCTACTGATGCCTTTGCTTCTTGGTTGTACTCATTATTTAACAACCGGCAGCCAAAGCGTTTCATTCTCCGACTGCTTTTTTTTCACGTGTATATCAGAGACACATGATGTCCAATATTATCTGACTTTCAAAACGCGTGTTAGCATGTTAGCCTAAGTCGCTAACATATCCGCATAATGCTGTTTGGAGTCTTAGTTAATGTACAAAGACACGACAAACAGACTCGTCCCCAAATGCTCAACAATTCTGGAGGTTGAATTGGAAGAACTTCCACCAACCTGTTTCTTTATCTCCAATTATTTACTTCTGTCACACCAATAACCTAAAATAACAACAACAATGTGTTTCCACACACCAGACTCAGATTCTCAGCAGTTTCAGGAGCTTTTCGCTTCTTTGCCACTTGCGGCGTCCAGCGCGTTTGCTGGAAGCGCCGGGGATGATGAACGCCCAGCGGACCGACGGCACCCGTCATCCCTCAGCCTTCACTCTGTGCCTGCCAGACGCCTCTTTTCAAACCATCATGTGTCTGCGACAGCATCGAGAAACTTTTTTGCCGCCACAACACTTGCAGGATTGATGGAACTGCTGCATCCCTGCTAACAAATGAATGAATGACGGCCCCTGCAGCCAGGGTAGAACTAGGGCAGGAGTAAAAATTAAAAAAATAAAGGCCTGAAAGGGACTAAGACCACAGCGCCACCTTGCTGTCCATGTAATTGTACTACTACTAACTACTATATAGTTTAACCACTGTTAACTGTAAACTGTAACTACTGTATAGTTTATTTTTATTCTTCTTTTTTCACTTTTTGTATTGTTTTTTGACTGCTGCAACAGTGTAGTTTCCCAATTTGGGATCAATAAAGTTCAATCTAATCTAATCTAATCTAATTGTAGCCAATAAGGCCACTGGCACGGGGGGGAAAAGTCACAGGAAATAATTGCTGTAATGAGCTGAGAAGAGGAGGAACAGTCGAGGGGTTGATGGCAAAAGGCTTGAGATGCAGGTGTTGTTGTGAGTGAAGAGGTTGATTCAGCAGCAGCAGCAGCAGCAGCGTTCAACAGAGCCGTCAGGTTTCACGGAAAAAAACTTGGGCACACCCGTAGAGGGAGCAGCACCCAGCTCGGTGACAGTTCATTCAAGGACAGAACAATGGCGGGCGGCCGAGGAGCCCAGGAGGCTGAGGATCCGACACTTCGCAGCGCCGTTCGCCTTTTATTTCTCCTCACCTCGGCCCCCGACGATGATTCATCAGCTGCGACCCGCTCTGCCTTTTGATTGATTAATGCTGCATCTGTTTCCCTTCCTTCCTTCCTTTGCCTCTTTCCTTTCTAGAAACTGTGGTTTTTATTCTGCAAGTAATGCCGTTATAATTGCAGATCTCCCGAATCCCCTCTCACAGATTTGCCCCCCTCCTCCTCATCCACCAGCACGCGATAAACAAAATCCCTAATTTGTCTCGGCGGCGGCGGCACAGAAACACATCAACCGCCATTACGGAGCAGCGCGCTCTGTCGCGGCGCGAACAAAGGCGACAGGTGGTGGTGCAGGGGCGGTAAAAGCACTGAGCAATCATATCGGCTCTGCGTTTGCTACAATTATTTCAGTGCAATTTGGAGCCTGGGCCACTGCAGGTCTGCAATCGCTGCTACCAGTCAAACTGTGAGGCATCACTTTGTCCTGACGCTTCGAGGTTCTGCTATTTTTTTTTCTCCAGTTTTTATATTTAACTTTTAAAAAATTTTTTTGCTCATTTCCAGGAATTTTTTTGGCCCTATGACTAAAAATCAATTTAACAATAGTGTCCTCTGGGCCCCCAAAGACTGCTGGGCCCAAATGAATGTCCATGCAAGCACCTCCCCCCTTAAGGAAACCTCAGCTCATTTACATAAAGCTTTAAAAATTGATCTTTTGATATTCAAATTCTGACACATGAGATGTTTCCAGCCTACGTTTACTTTTCCCATCTCGGCCACAGGAGCCAAACTGAGGTGGTTTTCCATTTGCTAATTAACACTGCAGAAATACAGGAAAGTACAGAAAAAACACATACAGTAAATACAAAAATGTGTTGAGGTGTGGAAAGAGAATCTTCCAGTGCGAAAAGATCCTGGTTACGACTGTATTTGATAAATTTCAATTCCATTTTTTGATTTTTTTTTTACTCTTTTTCAGTCAAATTATCCACGGCTGTGTGCAACCTCCAAACCACGTTCCTTTTTAATTTACACCATTAAGATGAAGGCAATTTGCTATTATTACTAAATATTATTTTTTTGTAGCATGTAAGTCGTCAGAATCAGAACAGGGAGGTTGTGTCAGGTTGTCTCGAAAACAAAAAAAAAAGATTTCCACTACAGCAATCCTACGAAACGGCAAGTTTTTAACAACATAAATGTTAAAAAAAAAAAAAAAAAAGTATAAATGGTAAATTTTTACGACACTGTTTGGTCGAGACATTTTTCAGCCACATGATGTTTTAAGTATTTTGTTTTTTTTGTGTGTTGTTTTCAACAAAGAGGACAAATCCCCTTTGCGCCAGCGCTGTTGTTTGTAAGTCTGTCTTGTTGTCAAAGTCGTTCTCGGAGGCTGTCAAGCATCGGCTGCTTCCTGTTAGACACACAACCACCTCCCAACTACATAACCCGTTTTGATGCCTTTGAAAAAAACCATGCCCACACACACACACACACACACACACACACACACACACACACACACAACAAAGCCCCAAAAAATCCTCCCTTTCATTAGCCAAAAACCTGGCGAGTGAGAAGTCAGTCAGCATCACTCGTCGACTGGAGGAGTCAAAAAATGATGTGTCCCCCTCGGCTCATCACTCAGAGACATCAGCTGCCTGCCAAAAAGCCTGCGTGTGTGTACAAGATGTGCCCCATGCATTATTAATTTGTGAACAGCAGAGAGTGTGCCCGTGTGCCCATGTGCCCATGTGCCCGTGTGCCTGCGTGCGCGCGCCTGGGCACAGACTTTCAGCATTTCTGCACGTTCAAAGATCTGACGCCGATCCAGCCGACGCGACACCTTTTTTCAAAAACCAGGTCAGAGTTTATCCCAGTTGTGGGTTTTCGTGCAGATGAATCCTTTCTGAGCTGGACCACACGCACACACACACCTCAAACTATTTACAGATGAATAATTAATAGCCGCAGCAGCATTAGAACAACAGAACATGACGCAAGCAGACCTTTTCCCCTTTTGCACGGTAAGAACGTCTCAGTAATAGGGCCGATACTGCGCCTTCATGATTTCTTTTTTCTTTATTTTATGTCCATAGAGGCCAGACTGACGGAAGAAAAACACGGACAATAAAAACCATGAACGGTGTTTTTTCCAGCAGGTCCTCAGGGGTCTGAAGTCCAATTGAAAACACATTGTTTTTAAATACTCATCCATCCATCAACCTTTCCGCCCATCTCACAGTGAGGCGCGCGGTCACCGCGATCCCTGATTGGCTGAATTACTGTGACATTGGTGCCCTGATGTGCGACATGATGACAAAGACGAGGCCCCTTCGCTCCGAGCTCCCCCGCTGCTGAGCGGCGGATGCACCGGCCGCTAATTTTTCACATTACCTTGACTGTCGGCGTCGAACCGGCACGTTCCACTCGCCGCTGACGGGGGTCATGCATTTTTCATAGGGTTGTACATGTATTTTAATGAGCGGGGCTGATGAGCTGTGCCAGCTCACCATTAGCGGGCGGCCTTCACCGCTCCCTCCTCCCCCCGCCCTCCATCCCTCCCGCTCGCCGTCCCGTCACTCAGCCGTGCCAGGACCTCCTCTCGCGTCTGTCTCCCGTGGTATCCTCCAGTATCAATCACCGGCGGGAACCTTTGCATATTTCCTCGCGATAATTAAGAGGGGATTGCGAACGTGGCGCCGGCGATCAATCTGCGAATCAGCCGACCAGATTAAATCCAAATTCTGACTCGCGCCGCAGATGGCAAAACTAAACAGCTCAAAGTGACAGGGCCGTGTTTGGACGCGAAGTCGGGTAGCGCCCGCCCGCCAGCCCCACCCCCACCTTCCCCCAACACACCCCGCCGCCGAGCCGGAGGAGCCCATGTCAATGCCTGTGTGTAATTTGGAATTAATGGGACGGTAAAACTTTTAATTCAGAATCTCAGCCTTGGGGACAAACACATTTGCATACAAATGAACACAATTTCCTGTTTGTTCGGTATGCAAATACAAAGGGAGGAACTTATGGAGGGGCTGCCAGAGTCGAACACCGCTACGCCGTTACCGCCGCCGCTGGCTGGCGCCCCGACCGCAGGAAGCGGAGGCACCCAACCAAACACTTCAAACACGGCTCTGTTTGAAATATCAGACTGTGGCAGCGGTGAGCCAGACCACCCGAAAAGGACGGCACGGCCCTGTGGGCCCGGGGGGGTGCAAGGTGGGGGTGTGGAAGGAGCGTTGGGAGGGGTAACCTTTCTCACCTCGGCTCATTTTCACCTGGAAATAACAAGAGAGGTGAGGCTTCACCCAAACGCAGGAGGCAATTAATGAGGTGGGAGGAGGAGGAGGAGACGTCGGTCCCAGGGGCAGGACGTGGATGAAATGCACAGAACCAAATGCGGAATCATCTCGCGGTGTAATTAACAAATGATACCCCTTCAGACCTCTCATTATCCAACATCATGAGAAGTGCGAGAGGAATTTGTTTTGACATAAAGAAGGAAACCGAGAGCTTCGCCGACTCCCGCGCGTCATTCTTTACATGTCAGCGGACAGTCGGCGACGTGAGATTTACCATCCGATAGCGCAAAATTTATCACCGTAAGATGAAAAAAAGATGGGGGGGCGGGAGGGGCGGAAAATGCGCTTTGCATAAACATTAACGATTGGCAGACGGCAGGAGCAGCAAAACCCTCAGCCTGTTAGTTTTTGCTGCAGTCTGCCCGGCAGGCTGGATCGGGTTCAAATACTAAACTGTGCACTTAACGGCGCCGTGTTTGCATTGCGTGGGTACGCGGCCAGCTAATGCAACCATTAGCGGCTCGCACAAACACCTTCAAATGAACAGTGAAAATCTGTGTTGTTTTTCTCTCTCCAGCAGCGTGACGGAGCGACACTGGGAGCAACAGCACGTTAGATGTTCCACAATAATCAGACTCTGTGGGAGAGAAAAGTGCCCTTTTTAAACTGGGTCGCTGATGATGTCACAAAGGGAGGCAAAACCTGATTAGTGACACCAACCCCCCAGCCTGGTGTTGTTTCCACTGTGAAAGGCCTCCGTGTATCCATTCCTGTCCAAGTGGACAGGAAGAAGCTAACTGAGAAGCCAGTATGTTTGCTGAAGGCTGTAAAACAGATAGGCTAAATATGCTATCGTTACAGTTTTTATTTTTTTCATTTACGTTTTTTGGATAATCCATCTTGCAAGGAGTGGAGAAAAATAAAGAGCCGATAACGGATGTAACACAGGACCTTTAAGTCTTTTTTTTGCCTCGGCAGGAACGACCCTGTCCGGACATGTAAAGAAGGAGCCGATTCATCAATGACTCCTCATTAGCAGGCTCAGCGGCGGACCCAAATGTACAGTCCTCCTCGTCCTCCTCCTCCTCCTGCGGAGTGCTGAAGGTGACACAGCAGTTCCGCCGGCCTTTGATGGGGGACTGGGGAGCCGTTCTTCATATCACAAGGCTGCTGCTGCCGCTGCTTCCTCTGCAGCGCAGAAGAAAAAGACTTTAACCATCAGCAGCTGCAGCCCCTCTGGGAGGACGGCGGGGGGAGTCTTCTTCTACCAGCAGGGGGGGCTGCAGGTAGGCGAGCCGGCAAAACCAGCGGAACGGACAGACTCAGCCCCGCCCGCGGAAGCAGGAAATCTTGGAAATCATTTATATCAAAAGTGGAGACTCAACCTTTCGGCAGACGAGTGGAAGAGCCCAATTGATAGGTCAGATAGGATCAAGGCGACCCCCCCACCCACCCTCACCCACGAGTCAATCCCCTCGGCCCGGTGGATGTGGAGAGTGGCGCCCACGCTGCCGGGCTCCCCGGTCGCCGCCGCCGCCTGAGCAGATTGTGTATTCACCGGCCGACCGCTGGGCTGATTAAATCTGTATTTAATTGGATCAGATCTAGTCGTGATGGAGCACTCCCCCCGGCGTTTAACCCAAAGTCCTCTGTCAAGTGAGAGGAGGGGAGCAAGCAGGGGGAAAAAAAGAAAAACATAGTGCGGGGAATTAGGAGCGGGAAATGAATACCAATGATGGGCTGTGCTAATAGGCAGCGCAGGAGGAGCGGACCACACCTGCAGGGGCCTCGCTAAGAGGATTCAGAGTTACCGGCTTCTCTGTCGGAGGCTTTTTCAAATGGCTACTTCCAACATTATGTTATTCACTTCAAAAATGTTTCAAAAAATAAAAAAATAAAATTTCCCTTTATTGCTGAACAGCTGTTTAGTAAATTAGCATTACCTGGACAGCCTTCTGAAGCTCGCAGCCAATCAAAATTCCCTTTAACCTGCCGCAATTTTCCACTGTTATAGGAGAAGAAAAAAGAGCTGGGACAAAAATTCCATACTCTCAACAGTCGGTGCAATCTGGAAGTCACGCTCTGATTAGAGCGAGCAGCGTGTAGGAAAGAAGGGATCTTCCCGGCGTCTCAGGGGGGTTTTAAGACAAAGGGAGGGGGGGAAAATGCATTTTCAGGTTTTTTGCGTGTCAAAGTGTGAAGCACGGAGACGGATGCTGCACCAGTCTGACCAGCGGCTGCACTGCAGGCTGCAGCCTGGCAGACATCACGCCTCCCGCTGACGTCCAGGCTGCTGGGTGTTGCACCCATTATTATTCTCAACTCTTTTAGCCTCGCATCCATATTTACAGCGAAAGGACAAAAACCCTCATGCTGCTTCCAGGCCGAGTGTTGCACACTGGACACATAAAACTTCATTGCCGTCTTCAAGGGCACCTTGGCGGCAGCAGCAGCAAAAAAATTAAAGTGGAGCTATTCATTGGCATCGTGTGACAAGGCTGCCTGTGAACTGTTTAAAAAAAAATTATAGTTGCATTCAATAACAACAGTTTGACTTCCACTGCCAAAAACGGTAGTTTATGGATATGAGCCAGAGCATCACAGCTTGTTAGAGAGTGTCGACGGCAGGTGAAATACGATCAGGACGTCCCGACCAAAAGCACTTACACTAAATAAAGAGATGAGAGGCGCCGTGTCAGACAGGTAAACTGCACCGCCGCCGCGACCTCCACAAGACAGATGAGATTCATGGATTGCTCTCACACTCATACAAGCACAGACAAGTTTACACGATAGTGTCCTTGGTTGGACAGTGTCAGGATGTTTTGCTGGAAATTCTTTAGCTGGCACAACAGATGGATCCTGTGGAAGCTAAAGGCTAGAATTTCTTTTGTATCTTTTTAAAGGGCAGCGAGCAACAGCAGCATACTAGTTTGGTTATTTTTTAACATCCTCCATGCCTTCAAGCACGAATCGGGTTCCTCAATCATCAAGATGGATGAGAGCGAAATTAGCTAGCTACTAGCTTAAACTGGGCCACAGCCGCAGCCTTGTAGCACAGGATTCATTAGCGTAATGCTGGTCACAACAATTTGCTGGACGCAAGGCGTACAGGCTTTTATGCAATTTGTAAATTACTAGAAGTCACACAACATTCAGTTGTGGTAACCTCTTCCCTTCTCTGTCACACATGAACACACATTCACACCATTTTTGCGAGAGAAAGAAAAAAACAAAAGCAAAACAAGGCTCCATAGTGTCTATTTAAAAGCATAACTACTTTCGGAGCTGTTAGCTGGTAAAGTACACCGTTTAATCTGTCCAAGCCTGCACACCAGCACTGCAGAAAAAATAAATAAATAAATAAAAATACACAATAATAACACCTCTGATTGCCTCATTAGTCGTGCTGCAGCGGCGCAACAAACACGCTCGCGCTCGGTGAGAACGTCCACGTGGACACCTCGGCGGGTTTGAGACTGCCGGCGCAAGGATGTCGCCTGGCAAATTAGTCAACTCGGGGTCACGGCGTTCGTTGTCATCGCGGCTCCCGTGACTCAATCTGCGCCGCTAAACACGCCGCCGCCGCCACCACCGGACTTCTGCCGACCTCCTCCTCGCAGCTCCAAGGCCGGTCGCAAAAACACACAGGTGCAATCACAGGTGCAGTGATTAAAGGTGTCATTCCACCAGGTGACCACGGGGGTCAAATGAATTCCGGCTAAATTACCTCGCAGAAGGCCGGACCCATATCGAACGCGTCGGAATGAACCGAGAGGTTGATTGGGAAAAAAATGAGTATCTGCATACACGGCAAGGCGGGAGGGAGCTGAGCGGTGGAGGCGGGAGGGAGGGCGGCGAGCAGCGGTCCTCATTAGGCTGAAAAGCATCATTTTCTGAGGCGCTACTACCTTCCCGCCAACCCCACCACCTTTTTTTTTTCCTTCTCCCCTCCCCTGTATAAATATATTTATTCGCAGACACAACAGGGCTGACACTAGTTTGAAAATATAACAGGAACCTACATAACGACGGGAAACCTGCGCCAGTGCGCCACAAACGAAGCGGGGCCGCGCTCATAAATAACACAGGGGCTTGATGAACTGTCTAATGAAAAGGAGGCTGGGGGGAGGGAGAGGGGGGGGGGTTTCTGCTGACGAACAGCAATTTCATTTTTTTATATAGATTAGAAAAAAATAAAAACAGGATCCCTGCGTGCACGCACACGCACACGCACACACACACACACACACACACACACACACGTACAGGCAATGCAGGAATACTAATGTCCCTGGCATTTTTGAAAGTGCTCTTATCTCCACTGGCGCTGCAGATTAGCTGGAGATATGGTTTCCTCGGCACTCATTTACCTTTTTACACTGCAGCCACTGGAGGTGAGAATCAAATCCTAATGGGGCCTCTAATTTGACCAAAAGTTCATTCCCATCAGGGAAATTAAAGTTGGCTAATTAAGGATTACAACCTCCCGCCCCCACCTCGCCTCGCCCCCACCCCCCTCTTTTTTTTTCTTCTTGCAAACGTATTGCAAATGCCAAGTCAGTCAGATTTGCGACGCTTCGAGATAACTTCCAGCCGGTGGGCGGGGAAATAAACGATGAGGGTCACAGCAATTAAGAGCGCGATGATTTCATTTTTTTTTAACAGTTAAAATAATAATCATAATAAAAACAATAACAAGTAGGATCATCGCTGCTCTTAATGACGCAGAGGAATGAAGAGCGATGGGGGAAAAAAAACCTGCAGCTATTCTGCAGATCAATTTCCACACGAGGAATCCATCATGTGCGGCTCGGCGTGTGTCACGCTGGCTCTGCCCGTCGTAAACATCGGCCTCGGGCTGTATGTTACACTCATGGCGACATCATTTAGCTCGTAACAGCGCGCTCAGCCGCCCTTCCCCTCGCCGCCGCCGTAAAGCACGGCCCCCGCTCCCCTTTTGCGTTTATTATATTTACACCCGCCCCTCCCCCGCCAGACCTCCCTCCCCCTTGCCGCTGTGACAGGCCGTGTTCTCGACTCTGTCAGAGTGTCGGCGCAGGAATCCTCCGACAGACATCTTCTTTCTTCCTTTGCATCGTGTGGGAAGTGAGCAGCAGCTCTCTGAAAACATACACTCCTCCCTCTGCTCCTCCCTCCTTCCCTCCCCCCACCTCCTCCTCTCTCTGCTGCTCCTCCGTCCTGTCTCCTCCCCCTCCTGGATCTGGGAGGGATTCAACAGGTCTGACACAGACGCAGCCAAGAGGATGATAATGAGAAGGAGTGAAGAGCAAAATAAAAGCGATATTCCTAGAATTTCGACAAAGTACAATTGCGATTCGCAGGTGTTTCCATTGAATGGTGTGAAGCGCATTAGCCGTAATTCTCGTAAAATCTCATCTAGTGAGATTTACCAGAATTACGTTTGCTTTTGTTTGCTTACGTTTGTTTCCTGTCAAGAATAGTTGTTATATTTTTCTCTTTGACTACTAGTAAAAAACATTCTGTCTCCTCCTCCGTCCAAACATAACGTGCAGTTTTCACTTGAAGTGAACTGGTCACGTCACCCTGTACGTCACATCCAGTGACATAAAAGCGAAACCACCTAATGAGAGCGTAAAAACCTTTTATTTGAGAAGTTTAGGTTTTTCCATTACAAGTTTTTTATTGCGATATTTAGGTCTTGTGCAATTCCAGAGGTAATGTAAACGTAGCTAATGATGGAGTCCTGTGTGTAATTTCCACCCATCAATAAAGGGGAAACGATAACTTGTCCAATTTGCAAAAATGCTGACGCAGTTGACAGTGAAGACAACAGGCAGGTCTCAACCAATCAGGAGACCCAATGAAAATTCTATGAAATTTTACTCCGAGCCTGCATCTCCTGCAGCGCCACCTTCTGAGAGAACTGGCACAGTTCATCGACTCCGACCAGTTGGTAGAAACACAAAACGCTTGCATCTCAGATTTAGCAGGAGGTGGTGGGGGGTGGGGGTGGGACGAGGACACGAGGCTGCGACGCAGCAGCAAATCTTTGCGGGATCCGGAGGGGCGAGCGGAGCAGGTGCTGCTGGCCGAGGACGTTCCTCCAGGCAAACGCATGCCGATAATGAGAGACCAAAACAAACAAGTTGCCCCTAATAAACACATTCCAGGCTAAAAGGGCGCACGCAGAAACAAACATGTAGCTGCGGGTGTATTTTATTTTTTTTTTTTTTTCGCTCTCACTTGTTTTTTTTTCCCTGCAGGTCGACCGCAAACCCTGCTCCTGCTGGAATGAATGGGCGTGGCCAGCCATTCACGGAATTCCCTGCACTGCTCCTTCCTTTTTTCCCCCTCCAGAGTATCTACAGCAGAGATTCCACGCTGCTCCCCGCCCCCACCCCTCCAATATACAGAGCACACCAGAGGAAAGGTTGAGCTCTTTAAACCAACTCCTCTTCCTGACACGCCATTAATATTCTCCGAGCGGACTCTTCCTACCGCCGCGTCCGGATTCCCCCTCCGCCTCCGTCGTCCTGCGCTTCCAATCCACTCACCGCCTTTAAATCTCCACACCATCGTACATCTCCCTCTTCCTGCCAGGATTCTCGTTTTTTTCTTCTTTATTTAAAGGGACCTTCCCCCCAGTCTTACTCATCCACTGCTTCCCTTTTGATTTTTGTGGGTTTTTTCAGTAACTTCCCTTCACTGCTCACTCCTCCACCTCTTGGGAAGTGGCATAGAACAGCTTAAAGAACTGCAAATGTAGTTATCGGCTCTGGCTCTGCTTCTTTTTTTGCCTTATATAATATACCTTATACTGGGGGAGGGCTGGGAGTGGGGGGTGAATCACTCACACACACACACACACACACACACACACACACAGACAACCAGAGAAGCAGCGGGCTCCTCCTGCGTGCTGAAACCACTCTCGACAACAATGATTGCAATACGTGTGCTTCACTCCCTCAGCAGCAATAAATTAAGAGGGGAGGTAAATAAGGCGGCGGCGGCCACAGCAGCGCCCACTCTCCTCCCACGCACGGCGAGGCGGCGGTAGTGGAGGCCTTGTGGGACCTTCCCATTGACTCCACGCAAGGTGAGAGCCGAGCCGGAAACAGAAGAAGAAGAGAAGAGAAGAAGAGACGCAGACAACAGATACAATGGTGGCTTTTCACCGGCGGACACACACACACACACACACACACACACACACACACAGGCATAACCCAGACAGACATGAGAACACCTTAAATGTCACCTAACAGTAGTTTGACACACGTGTAAACGGACACACACAGACACACACACACACATACACGGTGTGAGGGCCCAGCAGGACATAGATATTCCACACACCCACACACAGCATGCTGAGGTTCTGGGCTCTGTCTCCGTGTGTCTCCCAGCTTTTTTTTTTTTTTTTTTTACACTCTGATCACATTCAGCATTATGAAGGTTGTTTTTTGGGGGGGTTATTTTTTTTGTTGCCTCCATGACGTGCAGGTGCAGCATAAGACACAAGAAGAAAAAGGCTTTTTTTGCAGCCGTTGGGAGCAGCACAAACAGCCTGCAGCCTGCCGCACGTCGGCCGCCAAAGCTGCTGCTGAACAGCTGAACCAACCGCGTAAAAACCTTAACAAACACACACAGTCACTTGGTGGATGGCCAAGAGGAGAATTTGCAGTTTTAGACCAGGATTTGCAGGTACAGACCCGCCGCGATCTGCGAACGCTCCAAACTCTGGTCGTTAGCGGCGAGGAGGCGAGTCCGGGGACATGACGAGGACACACACACACACACACACACACACACACACACACACACCATTGATGGAGAATAGCAGCAGTGCAAGATGAGTCATGGATCATCTGTATCAATCAATGGGCGAAACACCAGGAAAGAGGAGTTGGGGAGGAGGGGGGTTCACTGGTACAACTGGAGAGACATGATTATGCTCGTGCCGTGGCTCATGTATTAACCATAACTGAATTTACACATCAAGGAGGCAAATGAATTCCAAATAGATTTCCCTTTTTTTTCCTTTCCTTTTTTTGATGCGGACCAACGCGAGACCTGATTAAATGATGAGGTTGAACATTTGGAGAAACGAGAGAGAGAGAGAGAGAGAGAGAGAGAGAGAGAGAAAGAAATGAGTGTGAGACACCAACAGGCTTTAGTTTTTCAGAGCACCGCGACTTAAATACAGGGAGACACTTTAAATGGCTGCGAACGGCCGTTTAACGGTGCGTGCAGGCTGATTGTCGATAACAACCTGCTACGCAGCGCCGGTCGCACCAACAGGTTGATTTTAAAGCTTGAACAAATGCAACTGATGTCAACGAGCCTCCGGGTGATCTGGCGAACGTTGCTGCCATTTCTGATAGCAACATACTAGGATATTTTTTTCTTACAGCAGCAATTTTCAGCCGATTTCATGTCTCATTCTTAATTTATTACTATCAAATTGTGGAATCTCTTTTTTTTTTTAAAAGTTTAATTAGGGGCCCATGTGATCTCCACGTGCCAGAATCAGCCACCGAAAAACCCAAAAATGCTGTGTCAGCATTTTATTTATACACACTAACGTCCATCCATCCGTCCATCCATCCGTCCATCCATCCATCTTCTGCTGCTTTATCCGGAGTGCGGTTGCAGGGGCAACAGTTATAAACATGCTATTTTGATATGGCATATGTAACAGTTTGCAAAGATTTCATTTGCAGTCAGTCATTTCCACCGAACCACCCACCCTCCAACCGTGTGACGACTGTGTCAGTCAATAAAGCGGCGGTAGCTGCCTGCAGATGTCAATTATCGGCACGTTGTTGCTGCGCAGCAGCAGAGCACAGCCTCCAGCTAGCAGGCAATAACAATTTAGCCGCAGTCTCCAGGAGACTCCATCAAGACTTGGAAACAAAGTTGAGCATCGATGAGGAGGATGTCGGCTGTGCGTCGTCTCTGACTTATTTCTTTTTGCTGCGCTGTGTCTGAACACGTCTCGCTTATCACTCAGTTTCAGGCTGTGTTTTTTTTTTTTTTTTTTTCATTGAAAGGTCTCATCTTTCCTATGTGTTGTCCTCATACCAAACTCTGCAGCGTCTCACGAATGCAGGAGAAACAACACACAACAACACACACACACGTGCAGGAAGGAGGCTGCTCTTCCGTGGTGAAGCGTCTTGACTGATTTGCCTACAAATATATTTAGACCGCACGCCCCTGCTTCCACGGTCCGCTGCCTCCCTTGGCGTCTGAGCACTGACCCCCCCGACCCTCCACTCCACCCCCGTCAGGGTATCTGGCCGCTTTGATCGACCGGCCCAGACATTGTGCCCTGTAGCTTATGTAAACAAGTCCAACTGTATGTCTGCAACAAGGCTCACACACAGCCGGGGAAATTAAACAGAGTTCACAAGCGCTTATCTTTTTTTTGTTGCTGTTGTTGCCAGCAGGTAGTTGCACGTCCGTCCAATCGAGCTGGTAAAAACTCGCGGATGGCTTCCCTCCGACGACGTACAGTAAGAAGGAGGCATCAGGCCACCGGAGGCCGTTTCTAGAGGGTCAAGTTCCATTTAGTCATTCTAGACGCGGAAAATACAAGGAAGATTTCAATTTTCCTCAAATAGTCTCATCAGAGAGACGACGGCTGCCGAAGGGTCTCAGGCCTTCATATAATTACATTTTCAGAGAGGGAGGGGAGGTGTAGGAGTGGAGGGGGGAGAAAAATCTCCATTATAAGAGAATGCCTCATCATTACGCCGGCCCGACTGGAGATTGGCCCCTCGCATGAGAGGAGAGCCGAGCGCTATCGTCCTCCACTAAGCTGCGAGGACGCGTCCCGCTTCCCTCGTAGCGCCGCCTGTTAAGCACCCCGAGAGCATTAGAGGGGAGACCTGTCACAGCTCACGACCTGAAGGGAAAGAACAGAGGAGGAGATACGGACGCAGCGCAAAAAACCCGTGTCCTCGTCGCCCGATGCCCTTTATACGGAGCAGCGCCGATAACTCCGAGTGCGCTGGCGCGTGGGAGCAGGTGAAATGTAAAAAAAAAAAAAAACTCCTCCAGCTTCAAAAGCAAAACAAACTGCCACCTCATTCTTTTTTGTGTGTGTGTTTTTTCTTCTTGGGGATGCGGCGTAACAAGACATATTCTCCAAATAATCAAACTGAAGCCGGTGACCGTCCACCTATCAGCGGCTTTGATCTTTCTTCCCACACGGCAGCCGTTTCCATCACAGAGCCACTGTAATTTCCCAGCGGGTGACAGCGCCAGTGTAATGTAGTGTGGAGCCGCCACCACCGCCGCCGCTGCCACCACACCGGAAAAGAAGCCCTGCTCGTGGCCAGAATTTGCATTCAAATGGTGGAGTCTTGAAATTGGTTCTACCTGTCTGAGATCTGGACTCCTTCCTCCGGGTTCCCGCCGCATCCGCTAAGTGGCGTTTCTATAACCTTCAAGCTCAGGGAACACTAACGGCCTCGTGATGAAGGGTCCACAACTCTGTTTTCTTCTCTCTCTCTCTTCTGACTCCCATCCCCATCACCCGGGGCACAGCCAGCAGAGTCCTGCGGCACTTTTTCCCCACCCAAAAAAGTCTGTCGACGGGTTTCAATGGCCGCTCACGTCTGACGGTTTCTCATCGTAATAACGCTGAGCAGGCTGGGGACCACCGTGGGGAGCAAGAGGGGAGCTCATAAATTACAGAGAAAGAACAAAAAAAAAAAAAAAAACAGGGACGACTTTATTTAACAGAGCGTCAACATTTTGCTAATTACAGTCCGGCTCCATTAACCACTGAGTCTCTTTGTCGTCCTATTTAACTGGTTTTCTTTACACTTTATGCCACTTCACGAGGTCAAGGGCAATCAAAGACAAATGATTGTTAAACCAGAGGACGTACGTGTTCAGAGTGTCAGAGTGGACGAGTCGCAAGAGTCAGTTCCACTTAAAAAAAAACTTAATTTACGTTTAAAAAATAAAAAAAAGCGCTCCAAACCCAAGAAGCCATTGTTTTTCATGTCCTCAGTTGCAAATGAAGGACTGGTGCGTGTTTTTGTTTGGGGAATATTTCAGCGTTGGCCATTTTCAATTTGATGTTTCAAGGTCTGAGTACTGGTTTAGAAAATGAAAAATAAAATGTCTTATTATTATGCAAAATAACAATTATGCCAATGTGCTTCTATGACTTTTGAAGATAGATAGTTAGATAGATAAGATAAGATTAGATTAGATTAGATTAGATTAATAGATAGATAGATAGATAGATAGATAGATAGATAGATAGATAGATAGTCTTGCGAGACAACTTTTTATTTCACCCAAACGTCAAATCTACCCTCAAGTCTACCCTCAACGCTCTCTCACTGGTCAGCGGTACACTTAAGGTCTCTGTGGTGCAGATACCCTGAAGCAACCACTTCAGTTGAATCGATTCTCAAGCCTGGGCATCTCAGGGCAATACCTGATCTTACCCAAGCTATGAAACCAAGGCACGCCAATTCTTTTTTTACAGAAACCGGGGAACCAGATTAAAAATGTACCCAGACATTGATCAGCGGATGGCTGCACCAAAAAAAAAAAACGTTTTATTTGCTCAGTCGGGCCCAATTCACCTTCCTTCCACTGCATCGACATGCACACCCACTCACGTATCGCATGTGCACCGCTTAACATCCTTTCAGCGCTGCCGCCCTGCGTGGTCGTGACTCATGAGCATTCTGCTGAGCTAAATGTTTGAAGGCACACTGCAGACATGGCGAATAACAAAGCCAGAAGACTATTGTGACCGCATTTGCAAAACCACCAAACAAAAGTCTCTTGAATGAGGGAAAATAATTGGTTTCCATGTCCACGAACAGCAGGAAAGGTTCACGTCAGACTCCCACTCGAGAGCAATTTTGCACTTTAATCAATATTATTCAGGCGCTCTCGTTTAATATTGCCGCTGTCTCGGTGCTGTATGATGCACGTATGGAAGAGTGAATATAAAACGCGTAAAAGGGAGGCTGGTGAATAGTATGAATGGGTATGGAAACGTGCACAGACAGGCCAGAGACGGAGCGTAATCAGCCGTCAAATCCGCCGCCGCCAGTCGTCATATCGAGCAGTGCAGGTGAACGGAGGCGCCAATTGTCTACGGGGCGTCGGTGCACACGAGCGACCAGGGCCTGGCGTCCGCATTAGCACGGATCAACTCCCACGGGTACCATCTCCTCGGAAAACAGTCCCAGCAGCAGCGCATTCGATCAAACGGGGCGACTTCCTTGTCCGTGGGAAAAAATACATTTTATAGAAATCACTGCTCTCTTTCACCTCTCCTGGCTGCCGGTCACCTCAATCAATCTGTCGCCCGTCTCCACACAATCCAATCGCTCCCGCTTGTTCTTCTTCAAGTGACCTCTAGTTCCGTGTCCACCTCCATCTGCTTTTAGATTTTTTAGCATTATTAGTTTCCTATGCAGGACAGCCACTAACTTTCCACCCCGAGGGACGGCGAAGGAGTTTCTGCTGTGACCTGCGGGGAAGTGGAGTCAGCTTTGCCCACGCAGGCCGCGACCGGCCGCTTAATGAGCCTGTTGAGTGGGACCTCGGCCGAAACACCCAACCTCGTTTACTTTGTCGGGGACAATGACGGGATCGGATCTCGTGGAGCAAATCAAACAGCCGAAGAGCAGCAGCTTTCCGGGGAGGATCAACCGCACGCTTTCATCTTCGCTTACGGAGAAAAGCGTCCGAGCAAAGAAAACGTTTTCCCGAACTCGGCTCCTCCGCGCGAAGGCGTTATTTTTCTCCCCGCTTTTCACCCCCGCCAGCGTGCCCGCTAAGTTGGAAGTGTATCAGTCAACGTCTTCCGGCAGGAGCGGGCGTGCAGTGAATGAAACAGCCGCGCTCGTTGTTTTGATCACGCTGACACGGGGGCGCCCAATTATGGAGATGCCGCCCGTCTGCCGGGGCGACGCCAAGCACCTGACGTGTGGAGGTGGCCGGCGCCCGAGACGCTGCTGGCGGGTAGGCGAGGCCACTGCGGTGCACCGCTGCTCCAGCACGCTCTCAAGATGTTTCACATATCCCCCCTCTAATTGGCAGATGGCCTCAGATCTGCGCTGATTTAATGGCCCGCGTGTGTGCGTGTACGTGTGCGTGTCTGTGTGTGTTTGTGTGTGTGTGTTTTTCCTCCCTGCCTCAGTCAGCCATTAGCAGGGACATCTGTAACGAGTTGGCCAGGCCCACCGCTGAGAGCTAACGCTGAAAGCGGCTCTTTCTAATGGCGGGGGTTAGCTGATCGTGACGGACTTGGGAGGAAATCAAAGCACCACCAGCTCTCGCTTTTGGGGTTATGAAAAATGAAAACATCTCGTTTCCATTTTTTTTCTTTTTTTTGCTTTGCTCCTGCGGCTGGTGGGAGATGGAAGAAGCTATATTAAGTCATTTGATCTTGTTTACCTGCGAAAAGAATCAAACGGCGGCGAATCAAAGCGGGTATCAGCGCTGCCGAGGAGCCTTTTTGACTTTCCAGCGAGCCAGAACAAGACGTCGTTGGCTGTGAGCTATCGTGGAAAAAGCCATTTCCATGGCTTTCGGTCAAGAAGCCTGGCTCTCCACTGATCCCATTTCCAGCAGCTGGGCCGTAACCACCTGTGCTGAATGCTGCACTCAAGGGGTAAAAACATTGAGGCTGCAGCCAGCCAGACTCTGCTCTTTAAGGCCCCTGGTTTCTGGCTCACTCTCCGTCTTGCTGAGCTCTCCTGGGGTTCCCTGCAGAACCTGAGCCTGATGAGGGAAGGAGCGCCAGCGCGTCTACAAGACAAGACTTTCAGCCGCTTCTTTGTGTATGTAGCCGGCGTGCGGAGGAGCGGTGGCCCAGAGCCTGAGGCCCTTTAATAGCATGATGACCATCAGTATTCTCGCCGTAGCCTCGGAGGATTTGCCTGCTACCTGCAAACTGGGTCAATTTTTGCATTATTTAGGAGATTTGTATCTCAGTGTGGAGCGGAGGGGGAAGATCTGCAAACACGTGCACGGAGGCCCACACCTGCACTTTGCCCCCCCATTCCACCGCCACCGCCGCCTCACACATATGCACACAATCACCACGTGCGGGATTCTGAACTCGTTGGGGAAACGGCATAATTTTAAAAGCATGAACGGCAATTTCAAGCCCCGAAAATGTGCCAACGCTAAGAGAACGGCTGCACGGAACAACCCTCCGCACGCCACGCAGATCATTTTTAGACCGAGCCCACGCCGGCGCACTAATTAAATTTGATAGATAGGACTGGCACTGATTGCAGGGAGTCAAAAAAAGAACTGAGCTTGGGATGCAAGAAAGTGTCCGCTAATGTAGCCTCTCTCATTCACGTCACACTGACGGGATTAAACGAGGGGAATAAATCTGGAACGGGCCCCGCCATTTACATGTTACCATTAATGAGGCCGCGATGGGCCCACGACACCCCCCCACACCCACGCCGCCACCGCCAGACCTGATGGAGTCGGTGGCAGTTTTATCAGGCTTTGGCTGGAAGACGCCTTCAAATATTTGAATTATCCTGCACCCTCGTACATCTTAAATAACTTTAATTCCAATCATCTACTGTATGTGTAACCCCAGCTGTAAAAAGCAGGAGCAGATGGGAAGGGGTGGGGTGGAGTAATGAGATGCAGGGGGGTATAAAAAAAAAAGCAAATTAAGGGGTGAGGGGATTGGGGGGGGCAATCCGGCTGCTGGTGAGAGACACAGGAGAGAAAGAGGCGAGGGGAGAAAATAACCAAGTAGGAGATAGAGAGAGGCGATAGGAGACCCTCGTCTGAGCTGCATACAAATGGTCGGAGGAGTAAGGCAGATAGAGGAAAAGGAGGAGGAGGAGGACTGGGAGTCGGGGGGGCAAAGAGGTTTGTGCGAGGAGATAAAAGAATGTGAGAAAGATGGATTTACTGTTGCCTAATGAGAGGACAAAGGCAGAAGAAGCGGCATCGATCTGAGCCCCACAGCGAGCCGCCTCCGTGGCTCCCAGGTGAGAGGAAGTCACAGTGGGACGGCCCTCGCGCACATGGAGATACCCGCCACAAATCTCAGGTTGAGATCTCATGACAGCGTGCGGGCGAGAGGAGATGGGGGGAGAGAGAAAGCAAAAAAAGAAGAACGGTGCACGACGAGGAGGATGGAAGATGTACAGAGCTGCAGGAGGTCTGCTGGTTTAAAGGAGTCGACGTGGTGGAACACAAACCGGATGAATTAAATGTGGGATGGGGGGATCAAATATTTATACAGCAGCCACTCTGCATGCAGAGGCAAGAAGCAACACCGTAGCCTCCCCGCGGAGAGGCAGAACTGTACTCCAACTAATGAAATGACTGGGGGAGGAAGGAGGATTGTGACGTTTATTACCGCCTCCAGAGCTGGAGGGGGTGGAGGTCGGGTGGTGGTGGTGGGTGGGGGTTGTCATGAGACTATTTTTTTACGCAACGGACAGAGAAGGCTCCCGTATGTGATGCACGGAAGTGTGGGAGAAATCTTTAACCTTGGTGTCTCAGTGCGGTGCGAGGCGGAGGACAGCGGAGGCAGCGGCGCAGGTGCGCAGTGGCCGAGTGCGGCAGCAAGTTCACCGCCAGCTTTAAAACAGCTGCGCGGCGATGAGAAATGACCACGAGGAGAGAAATCCCACACTTACTGCAGGTTGGAGCTGTTCCAGTACACCGCGTGCCGGTCGCTGCCTCCTGACAGGTGCAAGTTGGCCACCGCCAGAGTGACGAGGCTGAGGGAGAAGATGAGCAGAGCCATAATCCCGCGTCCGGCTCCTGGGTCCCCGCTGCTCCTGGTGCGTCCCCCTGCTGCTGCTGCTGCTGCTGCTGCTGCTGCTGCTGTCGTCGCCCGGACAGCCGCTTCACAACATCCCGGTGGTCAGCTGAGCCTTAAAAGTTCCTCTTCTTTGAAATAAAATTAGGAATACTAGTGATTTCAAAATGAAAAAAGTTAGATCAGGAATCTTCTGCCTGCCTACGTGTTCTTCAACTTGAACCCCATCGCGAGGAGACCCATCTTCTTCACTCGTGCCAAATCTGTCCTCTCTCTCTCTCTCTCTCTCTCTCTCTCTCTCTCTCTCTCTCTCTCTCTCTCTCTCTCTCTCTCTCTCTCTCTCTCTCTCTCCTGGATGCGCACTTTGCGCTCACTCCTGCGTTTGTTTCTGCGCTCTCCAACGAAAAAAGAGAAGAACAGCAGCACCACCAGTGTCGACAAGGCAGCAGAGCTCCCACCCAGCCGACCCGAGCTCGAGCCTTGTCGTCCGCGGCGCCGCGCTCACTCAGGAAGCCGCCTGGATGCTGTTGCGCACCTGCCGCTCCTCTTTCCTAATCAGCAGCAGCCGGCAGCGGCGACGCTGTCTGTCGGTACTGGCGCTGGCTTGGTTGCATGCGCTCGCTGCGCACGCAACAACAACGCCGCAAGCCCGCCCCCTGATGGAGGACGCGCACGTCCGTCTCCCCCGCTTCGCCCCGCCCACTCGAACAAAAATTTGTATCAGAGGTTTCATTTAAAAAAAAAAAAAAAAGAGGAAAGAAAGAAAAAAGAAAAAAGAAGGCAACTGGAAATTGGAATGTCTTTAATGTGAGAATTCAATTTTTAGAAGAGTAGGTATAATTTCTAGTGGCATAAAAGAGAAAACAAAATAGGTCGGTATCAAAATAAATTTTGTATTTGACTCATCAAATATGGTGTCATTGGAAAACTTCTTTATTTAATAATAATATTAATATTTTGTTTCATGAACATCAAAACTGAGCGTCACACTGATAAAGTCCCTTCCACAGTTTTGACTTTTCTTCAGAAGAAAGAAACATGTGACATCAAGTTTGATGCCAGAAAAGAGAGATTAACATTTCTCACCACTAGATGGTTCTAAATCTTTCGCTCTGGGCCTTTAAGAATTATTGATTTCATAATCAATAAATGATGTTGAGGTTACAGCACAGGTTACAATATGAACTGATTTTTGACGGATGACATGAACAAAAAAGCCCACCAGCTGCAGAAAGACTCATTATTGCACACTGAATCATTCAAGAACGCTCTCCAGATTCCTGCCAGCAGCTTCAAAAACAGAATTTGTTGGATGTGAGAAAGTCCTTTGAAACCAAACTGAATGGTTTTTCAGGCACTGGTGAGGTCGTCCAAGGGCAAGTTAGAACTCTAAATATTGACTTCATAGCCTCATTCATTTATCTTGTTGGCGTATAACAAGCTTGATTTACTGGAATTGGTATAATTAAAAAAGAGACTTTTCAATTTCCTGTGGAAACTTAATTTAATGCAAATAAAGAATTTTTCTGGAGCCAAAGTACTTTTTCCACAATTGAGCAATTGCTGCCCAGCTGAATGGATCTTTGACTTATTCAGGGACCAAGCCAGAAAAGCAGAGTGGCATTAGGCCTTTCTCAGCTCGCAGCAACCACAATGTGGGAGAATCGTGGGAGTTCACGCACCTTATTTATAAACAGTTTTATAGATACACAAACCCACACATAAGTTTAACTGGATCCATCAGAGTATGGCATGTCTGTCCTCACACCTTCACCATAACCTGCTCTATATTTCTATGTATGCACTAAGTTGCATACTGTTTACTGGACACCGACTGCCACATTTGGACTTGTATGAAGTGTAAATGCCAAGAAAGTTGAAATCTAAGTCTAAATCCGTAGCGAGCAGCAGCGCTGCTGGCCAACTAAGTTTTTAGAGTTTCAAACTGTCTCATATTTTGAAGAAGGATAAGAAGCACTACAGCAAAGGACATGGAGCAGTGGCGTGTCTTTGATTCGGGGGGAGAATGGTTCTTTTAATTGGTCAAAATATATGATTAGAAGATTATCTTAGCAGAGGAAACCCATCACAAATAAAGTGATAGCTCCGTGTGTGTGTGTGTGTGTGTGTGTGTGTGTGTGTGTGTGTGTGTGTGTGTGTGTGTGTGTGTGTGTGTGTGTGTGTGGAACCCAGACAGGCGGGAGAGAGAGGTTGAGGGAGGGAGAAAAATTTGAGACTTTAATTAACCTGTTTAATTTGGCCGGTGGTGGTTTAGTCACTCTATCTATCCTACTGGCAGCCAGCGGTATTAATAGCCGAGTTAATTCCAAATATTAGGCATTAGCCCCAGCTTGATTAACACGGCCAATTTCATCTCCCACATTAGCCTCTTTTGTGTATGTGTGTGTGTGTGTGTGTGTGTGTGTGTGTGTGTGTGTGTGTGTTTCCTTTTTCAAGGGGATATGGGTGATATTGGCATGCGTAAACCTGCTCAAACCTGGTCGGTGGGTCGAACCTCAGCGGGGTCAAACCCGGTGTTAATCCCAGAGAGTCCGAGACCTTCTGCTGATGAATGAGTGTTCATTACACGCCTCAGACAAAAAAACGCCCTGAAAGTCCGACCCTGGCCAGCATGAGTGGAGGACAAGCGAGGGGAAGCCGGCTGCTGGTCTGTAACCTTCCTCTTCTCCTCCTGCTCCTCTTCCTGTTCCTCCTGCTCCTCCTCCTGGTGCTGCAGCCCTGGTCTGATGGAGGCTGTATGGTGGGGCTGTGCCTGCCTGCCTGGGCTGCTCTCACCAACTCCCTGCCTGCTCTGTTGTTTTTTTGCCAGCGACGACGCCTCTCTGGAGTACCCTCCAGGCACGTTGCCGTGGCGACCGGAGTAAAGGGGCGGATGAAAGAGCAAGTACCATCACTTTTTTTTTCTTTCTTCACCCCCGATCCTTCCTCCCCTCCACTCCTACCCCTCCTATCCAAGCCTCCTTCTCCTCATCCACAGCCACCTCTCTGCCCGGCTCCCCCGGATCACTCGCCTCCTCCATCTACTCCTGCATTTGTCATCCTTTTTGCGCCGCCTCACACTCTGGAGCTGGGCGGGTGAGGGCCGGGGGGGCAGAAAGTGTTTCTGGAATATGGGCGGCGGATTCTGACGTTTCCTCATAAACTGACAATCTCCTGCTTCCTGTTGTGTGCGCTGAACCACGCGCTGCCAATAAAAGTGAGGCGGAAATATGGAGAGTGACATTTAATATGTTTCCAGGATCCGTCTCAACCGGCAGAGGCACAAATGCATATTTATGATGTGCTTTGTGTGTGTGTGTGAGAGAGAGAGAGAGAAAGAGAAAGAGAGAGAGAGAGAAAGAGTAAGTGTGTGTGTGAGAGAGTGTGTGTGCGTGTGCTTTTGAGCGCGTGCCAAAGTGAGGCTTCCCGGTGTCATAAGTTATTGAACACATTTGTTCTTTCGACTTTGTATCATGTGACGCGCAGTTTACTGATGCTCGCCGCCTCCCGCAGCCCGTGAAGCTGCTCTGTGGTTTTTTTGCTCTTTGTGTTTTTTTTTTGGGGGGGGGGTTTCGCTATCGGCGTCAGGGCGTCAACAGCAATCCGCGTCCCGTTACCTTGACTCTGACTCTGTTTCTGATTAATTCATGAACACCAGCTCTGGGCACAATTGATTATTCAGATAATTTCGCATCATCAATCAGCCCCCCAACGCTTGCGTATATCCTTGTTGACTAGATATCGATTTCCCGCAAACTGCATTCCAGCCATAAGCACTATTCCAGTGGAAAATGTGTAAATTTCCTCCTCAGTGGGACTTCTTTATTCTTCCTCCTGGCTTCTCTCCGTGTTGTGTCTAATTTCCTCCATGCAGCCGCCTGTCTTCCGTCTCTCCGCGTCTCGTTTCAAAGTAATTCATCTTTAATGGTAATGGACTATAATGGGGCTGTCTTGATTGGGCTTAATGTCCAGTGGCAGCGTCGGTAAACAAGGATTTATTTGATTAGGCAGTCTAATCTAGTGAAATGTCAAATTTTGAATATAAAGCGACTATGACAAAAAAAAAAAAAAAAACCGAGTCAAACAAGCAACATGTAATTCCAGAGTGAGCAACATGGATCTGTAATCATTTCACTGACCAATTTTTTCTTCCTCTATGATTTCTTTTTTTTTTTCTCGCTCAGTTTGAATCTACATCCTGCTGCCACTTCACCAACCTGGAACGCCAGATGGAACATTTCCTAAATCCATTGGATTTGCTTTACATAGCCATCTGCTTAAGAATCCATAGAAAGAGTTTTAAAGGGCCAATTAAAAAAAAAAACTTGGAATGTGATTGGACAAAACTTGTTTCTGTCATATTTACAGTCTGACCGGATCAATTTATTAATTTATTCATTTGTTAAATAATTTATTTATTGCTGGTTGATCTGGGGAACAACAGCTTGAGTCTGCAACCTGGGATCATGTGTTCATGTAATAATATGCATTGCTGTGTTTCATTTCACTCACAATCAGTCGGGAATAAAGTGCAAACATCAGATCACTCTTTCTGTCTACATAAGTCTTAAGTGCTTCTTTTTTCCTCTTGGTTCAACTGGCCCCTGCTGGAGGGAAGCAGCCTCCATCCAGCAGGTCAGACTGGTGTGTTTAATCAATCAATATTAATACCAAACTCATTTTTAATCAGGATTTCCCACCCTTCTCATATGGAAAACCCAGTGATGGCACAATTCATGCAATGGTGTCGTGACAGCATACAGCGCTGTGGTTTTGCATGTGAGATCATAATGTCACAATCTTTTCTAAGAATCACAAGCTAAAGATTCTGATTGTTTAGTTTGTTTTAAATTCAATGATTTCAGTCTCCCTGTGTTAGTGCAATACAATCAACACAACAGTCACGCGCAACATTGACATCAGCACCATGGACAGCACCATGCACTCCACAATGACGTCTTCTTCTTTTTTTTTTTTTTTACTTTGTTTTTTCTAACCAGACTGTTTGCCGGCAATGTCGCCAATCCCACAGGGTGTGAAAATAATGGCCCTTTCTGGGCGGGCCACTTTCCCAGATGGGCCGGCCAACCGGACCCCCGGGCCACCCAGGACGGCGGGGTCTGTGTAAAGGTCACGCGACGACCAACAAGTTAAGCGTGAGAGGGGAAAGAAATGGAGCGAGAGCCTCCCAGTTGGAAGAAATAACATGGCAGAGAGCAGCGGGGCCGGGTCAGGGAGGTTAAAAAAAAAAGGGGCAGAGGCATAAACGCCGCGCTGAGAGGAAAAGATGCACGGGAGAGTCACGCAGGCATTAGTGAAATGGAAGAGCGGCCGGCGGTGTTTTGATGGTAATGGCCCGGCGCTGAGGAGGAGCCGCGGCCCCTGCGGCTCCAGGTGGGCCTCTGCCTTTTTGTCCCCATAGTGCCGCTGCTTCACCTGCCTCGCTCCAGTAAGTAGCCAGCTGTGCAAATGGCTAATGTGACTGTCAAGATATAAGCCCTGGATAATGGCATCTGCCAAGCAATCAAGGGCAAAACGTTCCTCCGCGCCGGGGCCCCGTGATGAAAAGGGAGTGCCGGGAAATAGATGCAGAGGATAAGGTGGAGCGGGGCATGGGGTGGGGTGGGGTGTGTGCCTCTGGGAAAGGGAGTGATGTGTTAGTAAATGCTCATAAGCGGACAAGAGGCTTGGAAGAGAGCAAGGAAATTAACTGCGCAGACAATCGATCGGGAGGGTCAGATAGAAATGAAATGGGAAAACAACATTAGCTGCGTTGTGGTGTGGATGAAGGGGACGCAACGCCGGCCTAACAAATACACATGGCTATCACTGCGAGAAAATTGGAAAACAAGAAAATGCCATTAAACAGTTATGAAATCACCACCGGGCCGAGATTTTTCTGCAATAATTTCAAAATTGTCATTATAGCCCAATAGACAACAGGCCGTCACAGAAACCTGGAGAGCCTGGTGTCTTTCTGATCCATCTTTCCATCTCCCAGTGGACGTTGTTGATGGGTTTTTTTTCTCTACATTGAATAACCGATCTGATTCCTGTTCCAGACAATGACAGAAAGAGGTTAGCTTGTGACAAAAGTAAACGGTGGCGGCACCAAACCGCGAAAAAAAAGAACACCACAGAAGACCAGAAGGATGAAGCTGCTACGAGCTGTAAACAAAAGCTGCTTCTTAAGAGACGAGCGCGGTCCCTCCTGCAGGAGCGGGTTTATTAGAGAAAGACGGTGTTTTCACACTAAAAGGATTAAGAAAAAAACACACAGCTGAAGGCTTTTCTCTGTGGGCAACGTGTTTAAATGGGCTCTTTACCAGTTGCGGTGGGCAAAGCGTCCCATTTGGCCGTCGTCTCTGTGTGCCAGAGTTGTAACCGTCAATAAATAATTCAGCCGTCGAATCTGCCCGTCATTTTCCTCATTGGGGCCCAAAGACTCAGCTCACACTGTGACAGCAGCATCCGCAAGCTGTCCGCGCTAAATAACGAGCAAAATCGAGTGAATCAAAACCATAATTGTTTATAAAGCAATGACAGGCTTAAAAAAAATGTAATTTCATTATAAATTGATCCAGTTAATCTTGCTGAGTGACTCAGTGTTGGTTTCAGTCCAGTATCCCACCCTGGAGTCTCTCATTGCAAACAACCACCATTCATCACCTCCTCCGAACTCTCCATTATTTGATCTTTATCTTTTTTTTTTTGAGGCATTGCGTCATTTCTAACATGCAATTTATCATGTGCGACTGAAACAAGGCCCTTGGTTAAACACAGCAGATGCACCAAACAGCTGTGTATTTTCAGTTTGTTTTCTAAAGTGTTGCAAAGATGTGAAAAGGAACCAGAGGAAAAAGGGAAATAGTGCACGTCCTTTCAGCGTGAACTGAATAAGGCAAAAATACTAGTGAAAATAAACATATTGAGACGCTAAACTGTGAGTGATCAAGCTAGTCGATTTCTTACTGATTAAAATAAAATGTACGCAAAACCTAATCTGTAGGATTTTGCATGTTTACTTCACCTCAGCTAATTGTGTTTGCGAGATAAGACTTCACAGCCTCCGGTTGTGTTCAGGGGGAGATACAGTCTCGTTTCAAGCTCTGTTTCCACCTTTGTTTCACACTGAAAAGTTTTAAATGGACCTTGAAAATTTCCACGAGGTCGACTGACTTGGTGTGCCACCCTACTGGGTAAACTCAACCGCCTTTCAGACCGACAGGCACGGCGAGGGTTAAGAGACTGGGTGGGCCGGGGACCGGCGGGGGTGTCGAATGATAGAAAATTATGTTTTGACAGTCAGCCGGCGGTGAGACGCGGGAAACAGCCGAGAATAGATGCACTTCCAATGGCATGAAATATTGAGGAGAGGAGAGGGAAAACAAGGGGCGAGCGGCGTGTGTCTGATGAGCAAACAGAGAGGGAGGAAAAATGATTAGCATGACTGTCGGAGGGAAGGGGGGGAATGTTTTTCCATTGCACAGAAGCCCGAAACAGAAGTGTGCAGACTATTTGGCTGCGATAACACAGTTTGTAACAGTGCCGAGGACGACAAAGCTTCCGCGACAATTAAAAACAGCTGTTATTGTGTTTGATTCTCACTTATTCGCTTTTGTCGGGCGTGATTTAACATTCACTCACTGTGTAAGCACTATTGTCACCAAAAAAATGAAAAAAAAAATGAAAAATGACACCCCAACTTGAGTGCACGTCGGCAGAAAAGTGGCAACTCAAGCGAAACGTCCCCCCTGCTTCTATTTGCTGCTTCACCAAACTGAGAGCTTGTTTCGCCTCAAACGTTGACAGGATGTTGTTGTGGCCGCCGTCGCCGGGGGACGTTTCACCAAATCTCTTTGTGTTAGTCACTATAGCAGTGCTTGGCTAGAGAGCTGCACTTGTGGCTGCTGAGGGCAGCTAACCACTAAGCTAGGCTAAGCTAGGCTGAGCTGCCCGAGCTTTTGTGATCATACCTGAAGTCTGTTGGCGGCTTGTGTTGTGTTGCAGCCTGCAAGCTGATCTTAGTGGACCAGTGGACCCAACTACTATTACCACTGACTGACAGCTGCTCACTATGACCGACTACGACATCTGACTAGCCGTTACTAATCAGGCTACCAAACATTAGCAAACAGAATAAAACTTTCCTCTGCATATATATATATATATATATATATATATATATATGTGTGTGTGTGTGTGTGTGTGTGTGTGTGTGTGTGTGTGTGTATGTATGTATATATGTATATATATATGTATGTGTGTATGTATATAAATGTATATATGTACGTGTGTGTATGTATGTATATACTGCATGTGTAAATATATGTGTATATATAATTTTTATAATTTTACGGAGAGCTGGACCAGATGGACATTAACAGGTCAGGTTTGGCAAATAAAAAGAGGCTGTAGTCCGAATAATCGAGCGCAAATCAAAACCACCCAGACTGGCACCCAGACAGGCATTGATTCCGACTGCAATTCACTAAATACCTATAAATCCATATACTGGTTCCGGGTCCGCCCGCCCTCCCTTCCCGCTGATCCGCGGATCGCTTCGACAATTGCCAAATGATCCGGAAGTCGGCGGCGTCAGTGGCGACCGGCGTTCCTGTGATTTTTTTTCCCCTCACAAGAGTGGTGCCGCCAGTCGGGCCTGCGTCCCATCAGGGCGCTCGGCCGCAGCCTCTAATGAGACGCCGCTGAAGCAGGAGCGCGGCGGCGCAGAGGAAGAGACTGGCAGTGTGAATCAGAGTCAAACGGCAGAGTTAGTCATCGCCATCGCAGCCTCGGGTGGTGGCGGTAAGGAGGGAGTGGGGGTTGGGCTGTATCCTGCATATATCCCGGCTGCATTATACAGAGGGAGAGAGCAGGTTTTATTATCAGTATGGATGCTACCTGCAGAGATAGCTTGGTGGCGCACCGACCTGTTGAGGGGGAGAGGGGTGCAGCCCTCTACGGCCTCGTTATCCCTCCGTCCCTATATATAGACTCGTCTTGGTCTTGTCAAACAATGACAAGGCTCGCACACCTCCACCTCCATCGCCCCGCTCACCCGTGTGCAGCCTCGCCCTCATCCTAAAATATACAGCGGCGGCGGAAACCTGCTGCGTCCTCAACATCGACAGCTATTTTCTGCCTCCTCTGTAAATGTTAGGTCGAAAGTTCACTTTGAAATAATGGAGCGTGTGACCTTTTTCTCTGCGAGCAGAAGATATTGCTCCCGAGGAATTGGAGCGTTTTTTTGGATGGGTAGGGCGGCGCACGGATGGAAGGAAGGAAGGGAGGCAGGGAGGGAGAAGAGGGGAGGGGAGGGTGAGGAGGAGGAGGAGGTGGAGAAAAGCCCTGGGGGAGGTGGAGAAATGTCACAACCGCTGCTGGAGCGAGTCCTGGCGTGGACGTCGACCTTTTCCCTGTGAGGGAAAGGGAAAGACACGGTGTTTAAAAAAAAAAATTCTTACACATCGCTGTTGGATTATGGCAGCAGCAGCACATCAGAGGATGACGGGAAGGAAGACGAGCTGATTATGGACGATGACACAGCAGGTTCGGGACACATTGACTGGTGGTTTGGTTGTTTAGGTAGCATCAGCAGAGAGAGAGAGAAAAAATGGATCTTTCGCTTACAGGATCCAGGGTTATTATGGGCTATCGCTCATGGGTGTGCAGGATGTCGGAGACCGCGTGCAACAAGTTGCTGTAGCTCAGCCCTATACTGCCCCCGCAGTTCAGATCGGAGACTCTCCATATCTATGACAGTGTTTTTTGTTTTATTTTTATTTGAAGGTTTCACATAACTCAAATTTTCTTGTCTTGTCTTTTTTTCCTGGTGCAGAAGACACCATGAATTATCCATAACACTCCAGAGATGTCCAGAAACAAACGCGTTTAGCCTTTTGTTAACAGCCTCCTGCCAAAAATGCTGGATGAGCTCCCTGCATGCTTTGCAGGATCAGCCACTTCACACAGACAACACTTAGCCGAGGTTGTTGTCACTGGCCTTGGAGTTGGTGTAAGTGAGATGTTAGCACCCTTTGTGACATCATAAAGTGCCAATTTCTGCCACCCCTTTTCTGTAAAAGTGGCTTGAGTTCCCTGTCAACACACAGTGTCACTAGAAAATGTAGCTTAAGTGGAATTTTAGCGTAACATGAGGCCTTCAACCCCCCTTTACCGATACAGACATTGTTATATTAATTTTTAGCTTTTAGTTTTTTAAGTTATTAAAGCTAAAAGTTTTGAAAACAGACCATTTTTAGCAATCAAAATTCTTTTCAGTATTTTTCATGTGCTCAATATGTGCAGGAGGTTTGTCTCTGAATTCCTAATTTCACTTTCAGCCCCGTCAGTCCGTCTTATCCTGATTCATCAGAAGCAGATGTGCAAGATGATCCTCAGCCTCAGATTTTCAACAAAGTCTTTTCTTATCACACAAGCAATGTCACACAAGACAATTTCTTTGTCTGAAGTGTCAGGGGGTTTTGTGTGTTTTGTGTTTTGTGTGTGTGTTCGTGTAATATTGCCTTCAGAGGGCTCTACGGATAAAACCAGTCAAAACCTAAGAAGCTAGCGTGTTGGCGCGAATGCAAATGACAAATAAGCTGATTAGCATTCATTAACGAGAACTCCCGATCAAATCTATTAGCAAATTTAAAAAATTCTCCAAATATGATGTACGATAGCTGACTTGTAACTAATAATGAGCGCACCAACAAGATGAGTGGAATAATCTAATACTGTACAGCAATAATCGTGTGAATGTAGATCTGCTTCGCACACGTCCCCATCTGTCGGCATTCGTCATGTCCAAGCGCATCTCACGTCCCACCCGCTCACTGTACCAACCAGCAATTATTCACGAGCGCATTTTGGCCGCCACTCCCGCTAAACTGCTACACCGGCAAGCACAGATATACGAAACGCGTCTGTCTGTTTTTTGTTTTTTTTTTAATCTCAGAAACTCGGATCAAGTGTTAATTCAAAGGCTGCCGCAGTGGGCGGCCAGACCTGAAAAATCTGTCCAACTGTTCAAAGGGATTTCACTCCTGGTGGCCCCAGAGAGGAGTATCACAGCAGCACATGGCACGCTGCCCAGACGCCACCGCCTTTGATGGTGAGAATTTCAATCGCAGAGTCCAAGCGACCGCTCGGGTCACTCGTCCCGTTGGCTGGAGACCAATCGGCAGCCTCCGACTACCAGAGTCGAGCCGACACTGGGTCACCGTGTCAGGCTGGACCATCTTGCAGAGCCCCGGTGCGCCCACGGGGCCGGAGGAGCTGACTGACCTAATTAGCCGTTTTGAATAATTGCCACTCTGTCTGGCATGTGGCTGATTCGGATGTATGTGTCTTTGTGCGCCCGCGTCTGCAGGACAGAGGGAGCGACAGCGGCAGGCGCAGATGGTCAATAGTCAGGACTGAAAAAAAAAAGAAAGAAATATTTTCAGGGCCTTTCATTCATTGCGGATCTGGGTGGCGAGCAGAAGGCGGCAAAAAAAACAACAGCCCTAAGACCATCAGAAACGGTGCCAGGAAATCTGTTTAGGATATCCCGCAGCACCGGATATTTTTTATTTATTCTTAAATTTTACGTTAGTAGTCTGCACAGAGTGTCGTGTTGTTGTGGAGTTTTACTCTTTTTAGTTGCTTCCAAGCAACCTAGCAAAAAATTCAACAGCATTTGTAAAATAAAAGCAATGCTCTAAGAAAAGGCAGCACGATGGGTCGGTGTTTAGATGTCAGATGATGGTTTTGGCAAAGAGAAGCAGCAGCAGGTTTAGGAAATACTGTATTTTGGGATATCATAATTTTGTTTTGACAGTAAAACAGCAAAAAAAATGGTGTGGATTATTATTATTATTAGTAGTAGTAGTAGTATTATTATTATTAATATTATTATTATTATTATTATTGGAACCATTTATATGCATCATTTCTATGACACTATAAAGTAACGTCACTATGCAGCCGGAACCTTTGCCAGCATTTTAGGTGGTCTGGCACCTTCCTCTGCAGCACAGGTCAGATATGGAGAACAGCAGAGGGGGGGAATGAGTTCCACAGCTCCATTTAAATCCCTCTTGTTCTGGCTCCTCTCCTGTTGAACTCTCTTCTTATACTATTTTTTTTTCGGCCGTAATTCTTCACGGACATCGGAATAAAACTACGGGGAGTGAGGGAAGGGTCCGCTGTGCTGTGAGCACTTGTACAAAGGCCAAGTGCGCCGTCTCGGAGGAGCGGCGTCAGTCAGCTCAGGAGTAAATGGGCCAGGCAATCAGCGATAGGCGCTCACAGCGCGGTGACCAGCGGCTGACACGTGTGGCACACGGAGTTAGAACAGCGGCTCCTGTGTGCAGCAGCAGCAGCAGCGGCAGCAGCAGCAGCAGTTTTGAGACTCCGACGGCGGCCAGATGTTTAGCAGGAGTCTTGAGGGGGTGGAGAGGGAGAGAAAAAAAAGAAAATGGGAAGAGAACGTCCTCTTATGTCTCTTTCTGTGCTCGTTAGCGATGTGATAATCGACAAGGGGGTTGGTGCACGCGCATCAGACTGTATTGTTCCACTCATCACATTACCCGACTGAGCCGTCATCATTTTCTTTCTCCCCAAATGTGAATTAATCCCCCTCAAAAAGCTCTGACTCTGGCAAAAGAAAACGGAATAAAAGAGTTGATCAAGTGGGATCTTTTAAACCCTGGAGAGGAGAGAGGAGGAAGGGGAAAAAGCCTGTTTAGTTAGATCCATGTGGAAGTCTGCGGCGACGAGGCTGAGGGGGACGAGGGCGGAGAACAGCTAATAGCTTTTCGGCAGATTGAAGATGTCTCATTATTTGTGGTGATGTAAATCGCATCAAAGCAGCTCATTATGATCATCAGCGCTCAATAGCGCAGACGGAGGTGATCCACTCCAGGGCTGAGGGCGCCGCCGCGTGCTATTGATTTGGATGTTAAGAGGTGCTTGTGTTACAAAGGGCATGCATCAGAGTCTTCCATTAGGATAATTATGCTTTTTTTGCCATTGCCTTTTGCACACCTCTGTGGCCCGTTGAATGAATAAAATTGCAAATAATTAAGTTGCTCTTTATATGTTCAGGTTTTTGTTTTTTTCCTCCACCAAAGCTGAACAAAAGCAGTGACACACCACGCGCAGGTGAAACTGAGAGAAAGAACAAAAAAAAAACTTTTTCAGTCCTTGAACAAGAAAAGCTGCATAATAACCTCCAGCCTTGTGGTGAATTAATTATTTGCATGTAGTTCTTTTTTTTCCTTGCATGTAAACACACAAGATGTAGACAATGTTTTCTTCACCCATTTCACACATCCGTCTGGTGAGGAGCCCATGGAAAGCATTTAGAAAGGGGAGGCAAAAGTTGCAAGGTGATTGGAGCAGCACTTTGTTTGTTGCAGTGGCTGCAGCCTGAAGCTTCCTGCTGGGGGTCAAACTGGTCTAAACTTAACTCTTGACCACCACTAAGTGGCCATTCTCTCTCCCTCTTTTAAAAAAGAGAATGCAATCCAGGTCTAAAGAAAAGTAAGACAGTATTGTAGCACCTATGATAAACTCTTTAGCACTAGCTAGGCTTGCCTTCACTTCCTGTCCTCCTCCTCCGCCTTTGTCTGAGGCATTTAGGCTGCGTTCAGACTGCAGGCAAATCTGATTCAAATCAGATTCCTTCTCAGATCAGATTTTCAGGGCTGACTGTCCACACTGTTTTTGAAAAAAGATTAAATGACCCTGGCTCTGTTCAGACTGGGCCACATTATTGACCCTTGGAAATGCTAATACCGGTTGCTGCAGCAACGGCATGCAGTGTGTGACGTCATATCATTGCGACAGCGGCACTTGTTGCCAGTGATGGGCAGTAATGCGTTAGAAGTAACGCATTACTGTAATCTGATTACTTTTTCAAGTAACGAGTAAAGTAAGGGAGTACATTTGCAAAAACAGTAATTAGATTACTGTTACTGTCCCGCAAGCTGGCTGCGTTACTGCGTTACTCAAAGGTAGTTGTTGTTGTTGTTTTTTTGTGAGACTGTCTCATGACAATATATGAGCGACGCAACGTAGTCGCGACGTGCAGATATATGTAAACAGACAACATGGAGCGCGAGAGAGGGCAGGACCGTGCAGCATTTAATGCTTGGAAGTAGCGACATTACATTGAGTTTGACTCAGTCAAAGATGGTAATAACATTAGTGTCCACTGTACACTCTGCGTTGGGGGAGGGGGGCTTTTACCTACAGCGAAGAATTCTACCTTAAATCTGAGCAAGCACCTAGCAAACTGGCACAGGAACGTGAAACTCACTGATAAATAAACCCCGGGCTCCCCCCACTGACATGACCGCTGCGGCTACCACATCCTCCGACGGCCCCTCTCCCGCTAAACAGGTGAAAATAGACAAAGTACATTCTGAACCGTTCCGACGCCTCGTTGAAAAAAAAAAAACACAGACTAAAAGTGGTGTCAAGCTGCCGCAGAGAAAGTCATTTGCACCAGAGGAACGGTTGTTCAGTTTAGGTGGATTGGTGCTTTCCCCGGAAAGGAACAGACTGTCTGATAGGAGATTTGAGCAGCTTTTGCTGATGTGATAATAACCACGGTTTCACTCCAAAAGAAAACAAAAAAACCATAGGGCCTTGTCAGGGTAGCCATAAACTGAGACCTTAAATGTGGCATGCAACAGCATTTTCTCTGTTTTGTCAAACGCATTATTGCTCCTCACTGCACTTTACCACCTGTTAAAAGATGTAAATGTTAATAATTTGGAAAATAATCAATAGAGACAGATTTTCATTTATGTATGTTTTTATATATACACATATATATATATACATATACATAATTTCTATGCTGGGATATGCAGAAATACAAGTTAACAGAAAGAAAGAATGCTTTATGTTATGAAAATATTGTGGAATGTGCAGAAAATAGGTTTAAATGTTCAACAATTTTCTTCAAGTCAGACTGTTGTATTTAATTAACTTGTTTAATTTTTTTCCTGATACAATTTGCATAAAGTTAATATTGAAAACTAATAAAAAAAAGTCTTTAAAATAACTGTTTCATTTGATTCAATTTAATATGAATACAGAAAGAATAGAATTATAGGATTTATGGTGTGTTCAGTTTGTGCATCATGATTTTGAAAAGTAACTAGGTAAAGTAATTAGTTACTAATTAATAACTAATTACTTTTGAAAACAAGTGATCAGTAAAGTAACTGGATTACTTTCTTGGATAAGTAATCAGTAGTTAGTAACTAATTACAATTTCCAAGTAACTTGACCAACACTGCTCCCCACACACTGATGAGCCAATGAGTTTCCTCCTCTGTCCAGGCACTGCTGCTTTCTACTGCTTCTGTCTGCTCCATTACGTTACAGCTCAGCACCTGGAATGGCACCCTCTGGTTGGCGCATTGGGTCTTTGGTCACAGACAGTCAAAACCGATCAGCGTGTTTGGAGCTGTTCACACTGAGTTGCATCTGTCCAAATGCCATTTGAAACCACCTCCCGAAGGTGGTTTCAATCCCTTTTGCAAAAATTGGATTTCATGTGATTTGTGACTGTTCAGACTACAAAAGAGCCATCCGGTTTCAATCTGGATGGGCTAAAAATCAGATTTTGACTGGCAGTCTGAACGTGGCCTTAAAGGCAGCTTGTGACAAGAAAGATGCACCACTAGTTATGGAATTTTGCAAACATTTGAAAACATCTCAGATCGGGAGCTGGTGTGACAAATGGAGCTGAATTCTTAATGCGTCGGCTGCAGTGGGGTAAAAAAAGCAACAGGTTGTAACGACCGCAGCCAGTTTCACGCGACCCCGAGGGCCCCGAAACCTTAAACTTGACACGGTGCCCTTTGAGCGCAACCGCCTGTGTTCTCCCTCCACCTTTATATCCCTCCACACTGGAGGGGGGTTCCTCCCAGGGACCTGTTTTGCTGAAAACTGTGCAGTATTAGCATTTCCAAAAGGGCAATCAAGTCGGCGCGTCAGAAAACAGCCAAAAGGTCACCAGGTACCCCCCCACTCCCCACCTCCGCCTCCCTCCACCCCACACCCCCGGAAAAAAAGCCTCCGCACTCTATCAAGTTCTCACCTCGTTGCCACCGACCCGCTCCTGCCAAATTGAGAGACTGCACATTTTTTCCCTCCCGGCCGATGACATTAAGAGGGTCGTTTAGCGGCCATGGCGCCGAGAGAACTACGATCGTTCCCAACGAGCCCCCCAACCCACCGCTAAAAAAAAAAAAAGAGAGAGAGAGAGACAAATGAGCGGAATGTGGCGGCAAGATTTGCAGCGAATGCAGGTCTCAGCTGTGACACGACTGGCACGGCACCTCTGGGGCGAGAGCAGCGACGCCGGGAAAAGGCTGAGGGCACCGGGGGCCGTTTCTCCAGGAGCGTCTGTCTGGCTTCCAGTGGGAGGCGGCCCACGTGCACGGCCACGTGCACGCCAACCCGGGCTGGAGCTCCCACGGAGGCCACTTCCAACAGTGACGGGCGAGCAGGCGGACGGGCGGGGGGTAGGGGGGATGCTTACACGCTTGACTTAGGTAAGCCCACCAATCCGGAGAGAGCGGGGGGAGCGGTGTGGGGAGGGCGGAGCTCCGGGGAGCGGCGTGATGAGCTCTGGCGGTGGATAAAAGCGGCGCCCCCGCAGGAGCTGGTATCTTTCGAGCGCCCTGGGGGTGACCTTGGCACCGGCCGCGCCTCGCCGCCGAGCTGAGCACATCTGCCAGTTTCAGAGATGGTTAGTGTGCTAAGTGAGGTGTTGCGTGTTTGCTCGTCGGGAAATTTGATGGCGCGTCACAAACGAAAGACAGATGGTTTACAAAATTTTTTCTGTCGTTTACGTGAGAAATTTCACTTCAACATTTTTTTTAAAGCGTTGGAATTTCTTTTAATTTGTGCAACATTCTGACTGGTCTTACTTCGAATTTGCAGTTGCACAATTATGACTCGTATCGAATCGGAGTGGGAAGTCTATTACTGTGATGTCAATATAATTAACAATCTTGAATGGATGTGCGGGAATTCTCAGTTGTCGTGATGATGCAACTCACTGCATTTCACTCAAACACCTGTTGAACCAGGCGGATGGAGTCTCGACTGCGGAGCTCCGCCTCGTCCTCGGGGGGATTGTTTACACCTGCAGCTCTCCGTGTCTGTTCAACATTAGCTTCCTTGGGAAAAAAAAAAAAATTACTCTCATGCATTAATGCATACGGAGCACAGCGAGTGTATTGTTTCCGTTTATTGCCGAGAGTCTCAACTACTCGGCCGCTTGCGGGACTAATATCCTTCCTCCGCCTGCACCACCTGGTGTCCCTCGGCTCCTGCTTTGTCTCCTGGAAGCCTCCTGGTTTAACGCAGACTGGCACATTTGCAGTTTGTGCATGAGATTATTATTCATTCATTTATTTATTGACTTACTTCGCTATTTCCTGCCAAACCAAACCTCCCGTGCAGAGCGCTGCACCTTTGAGGCCCCGCCCACCGCCGTCCAGGCCCCCTTCATTTCGTCAGTGTGTAAACAACGGCCGGGTGTGTCTCTCGCTCCACCTGCACCTGACACCCGCCCCCCTCACCCGCCTCCACCAGCTCCCTCCCTCCCTCGCCTCCTCTTTCTCTTTCCCGCCATTTTCCCCTCCCCTCCTCTTTATTCCCGCTCATCCCTCTCTTTTTTTCGCCTGAACGGCATGTGGCGAGCAGGTAAATAAATCACCGAGCAGCTCTGGAGGAGATAACGAGGCAAGGGGGGATACTCGGCGCTCTGCAGATGTGTGCAGATGCTTCGCCCGGAGCCACGCGGAAGAGGACCACGCCACACACCAGATATCTGCTGCGCCCCTAGAAAAACACATGGACTGTAATCAGGTACTGTTTTGAATATTGTATTTAATTTTGGTGGAGTCTGCCAGAAGAAGATTGAGGAATAGTTTGAAGGGCACAGTCAAGGTGTTCTTGCCCACTTTCAACCCCCCTCCCCATCATGCCCTCTGGTTTTTTTAACAACCCCATCCCCCCTAAAAAATTATTCACCCTTCGCCCACAGGAGTCCAGAGACGGTGCAAAGACGATGAAAATACGCTCAGGGTGAAATTTGCCTCTCTTGATGTTTTTTTTTTTTTTTCTTACACGCCGCAGATACAGGGACAATCACGCAACGCGCAAAAGGCCCAATTATGCTTTCTGAGAGGAAGAAGAAAGCGACTAAAATTGTGACATTAGGGTAATGAAGGGAAAATTTCACTAATGAGAAAAAGAGAGACAGAAGGAGAGAGAGAGTCGGAGGGATGGGGGGGTGATGGCGGGGAGGGGGGGGGGGGTTTGCATGGCTGTCAAAGCCACGCAGTTTAAGAACGGTGGAAGACTGGGAAGAGGACTTTTAACTCGCAATTAAATCCGTGCTTTGAGGGTGGGGGGGGGGATTTTTCTAGCCTTGAGAAATAAAGGGGGGGCTGGCTTTCATTTAGAGGAGAGAAAAAAAACACAGAACGTGGAGAGACGAGGTGAGAAAAGAAAAAGTGCAACGAGGGCGAGGAGGGGCCAGGAAGGAAGGAGGGAAGGAGGGAAGGAGGGAGAAGAAATGCTGCCATCTGATAGATTTCCTCTTACCAAATGGCAATAATAAGCGGCGCGAGAGAAAAGCAGAAGAAAACGGAGGGACAAATAGATCGATTGTCCGACCGCAGAGCCGACAGTGTTGGCTGAGGAAAAGATAAACGAGCGGGGGGGGTGAGTGGGGGTGGAGGGTGAATACCATCACAGCACATTATACAGCACACAGCCTGCTGTGATTGCGTTATACTGTTATAATTAATGTTGGGCTGGGTCCACAATATGAAAAGGCTGTAATTATTGCAAAAAAATGTGGGCGAGCGTGTGTGTGTGTGTGTGTGTGTGTGTGTGTGTGTGTGCGAGGCCGCACACAACAGCTGAGAGACACTGAGGAGTTCCCTGCTGATTAGGCAGGTGAAGTGCTACACTGTATTAGCATTTCCTCGGCTAAATGCTCGGCGGCGTCCGCACAATGGCTTATTTATTAACGCTTGCCGCCATCCGGCGACGACGCAAGTGGAAGATCAATTAAGGCGAATAAATTAGGATTAACGGGGAAACGCAGCACATTTTCATTTTAATTAAATGTGTTTATTATTTATTTCCAAAAGGTCCAGCAGGGGGTGGGGGAGAAGGAGCCTTCTCCCCCTCCTTCCCTGGCCCCGCCCACCCGCCCGACGGCAGGCGAGTCGCCCCGGGTTCAGGCATTTGTCGTAATAGTCGCTGCTGCGTGACGTGACAGTTTTGCACTTTTATGATGGAGCGACGCGTCATTAGCGCTGATCGAGAGTCGCAGGGATCCCACGGAACCGATTCACGGCGCGTTTATGGTCCCTGCAATGCGACACGGCGAGCCGAATCAACACGGCGGCGCCCTCTCTTTCTCCCTCTCTCTCTCTGTCTGTCTCTCTCTCTCTGCGTCTCATTCCTTTAAAGTTACGCTTGGCGAGCTTTTACGAGCTCCAACACAAATCACCTCGCACGACTTGGGCGGCGGGTGGTTTTTTTTATACATCACGCCACCTCATCGCGTCCCCCACTAAAAAAGAGGAGACCCAGAGCACTGCCATGGTGAGCTGGGGCGGCGCTCCGTGCGACCCCCACCACCACCACCACTGACACCACCGCTAACACCAACACCCTACCAGGCTGTCGTGCTTTATGCAAACAAAGAGGGAAATAAAAGAAAAACAGAACGCGCAGATGCAAAACGAGACGGGCGGGCGGCTCCGTCCATCTGCAGCTAAATTATAACCTCCGTCGAATGACTCATTATGTTGTTTGTTGCGAGATTCCCCCTTTAAACACTGTTTTCTAGACAAACAGCCCGACACAGCAAGTCCCCTACATCATGATAATTTCCTCTGGCTGCAATTTAGTGGAATGGATCCAACATGAAGTCGCTATTTTTCCGAGCATTCACCACTTTGATGAATTTGGTGTCAGTCCTGTCAGTGGGGGGGAAACAAATTGTTGGAGGGGGGGAAATACGGCGTGCCCCTCCCCAGGAAACAATTCAGAGAAATAGTTTGTTCTATTTCAGGAGATTTTTATCATGACGGACTTGCGACTATGTTTCACTTCCACGACTTCTTCTGCGAGTTGAAATAAAATGCAGCACTATAAATGGAGTTCGCTCAGAAACAATGAGAGGAAAACAAAGACAAGGTTCACGGGGCAGATCACATGTGATATTTCAACAACAAGATATATATAACGATCAACGCCATCATTACAGTGTAAGCAAATGGCCCAGAGTGTATTTGTCTCTTCCGTTTGCATTTCTCGCTGCGGTTTCCACCAGGTCTCAGCCTGCACACAAGGCCGCCGGTACCTTGGCCAGCACATACAAAGGAGCCATATTGACATATTGCAATATTGCCGGTGTGAAAGGGCCGCTAGAGCTGGCGAGAGATACGCAACAGGAGGGGGGTGAGCGTGTCCTCTGGAGCTGCAGGCAGCAGTGATATTTCGCTGAAATGACCAGAACTGGTGCACTGTCCGCTACTGAGGGAAAATCAAAGCAGAGCCTCCACAGTCCTATGCTTTGGTTGGTTCTCATTATCAGCTTTATTCCCTCCTCGAGTGGGTTTCACATATATTACAACTTTCAACACCTCCCCAACAGGCAAATCAATGTGTTTTTTTAACATGTAGAGAGACAAAAAATACAAAGAAAGTGTAGATCAGCATTTATTTTACGGCAGGAGCCGACAGAGGTAGGTAGCGTAATTACATAAAACACAAACCTTTGTTTTGCATTAAGCCTCGCTGCGCACCTGAACCCAGTAGGAGTGAAATAGCAGCCTCGGCACCACTCTTGCTTGGAGTGGTATAAATACGCCCATAAGTCCACTGTCTTCTTTGGCTGGAGGCACAAAGCATGAATCGCCTCTCCATTAGACTTTCATGAGGGAAGCGAAAACAAGACAAGCCCACAGTTTTGCGTTTTCCTTTACATTAGCACTCCGGTCACAGAGGTAGAAGGGTGCTTTGCCAGCCATGATGTACAGCAGTGTACCCCACACAAGTGAATTATCATAAAGAAACGGCCCGCAGTTATTTATCATGAGAGAACAGGAGCCCGTAGGCAGACAAAGACGAAAGCCCCACGGTACTGCAGATCGGGAAGCTGCTCTAATGGAGCCTCTCCCAAGTATCGGCGGCGAATTAGGTATTAATTCGTCGCTAGGAGACCCGCATATCAAGTCACATTGACGGCGGCCGGCGATGAAATTAACAAAATAATGAGATTTCGCCCAAAAGAGAAGAGAGAGAAAAGGCCAAGGGGGTAGGGGGTAAGTGAAGGGGGCGGACGGACAAAAGGAAGCGGGAGAGAAATTAAAGGAGGGAAAAAAAGGTGGGGGAAGAAAAAAGGAAGGTAGGTGTGGAAAATGCAGAGGTAACGGGGAGAAAGGGCAGGAGGGGGAGTCGTAAACTGCATTTATAAACACGTCTCTATAGTAACCGGCTGGTAATTTCACTGGAGAGCAGGGGGGTTGCGTGGGGGAGGCGGGGCAGGGTAGCAGCGGCAGCACTGGCAGCGTCACCGGAGCCGAGGCGGCGGCAGCGTCGGCAGCGGCGGTCGACTTCGTCATCGTCGACGCGAAATTAAAAAACTCGCTCAGAGGTTGTTTACAGCAACGTGAGGGTGAAAATCTAGGACCTGCGATAAATAAACCAAAAAAAAGAAGGGAGGAGAATGAGCGACGTCTCTTTAAACGGCGGCTGGCAAACGGGCCTCGCTCCCCCGCGGGGCACCGTCGCCACCTGATTGTTCTCTTGTTCTCGCCGCTCCGACCGCCGGGCCACTTCCGAAGGCGCTTTCCAGCCTGCCGGTGGGTGTAAAATCACCGGCACTTACCGACCCCAGCGCTACTACAGGATGGGGGGGCAGGTGATAATGTCAGCAGGGAGGAAAGACGGGTGGGAGGAGGGAGGAGGGAGAAAAAGAGGGGAAAAAAGAAAAAAAAAAAAAAGAAAAGAAAAGGCGAGCGTGAACACGGAAGGTAGAGGTCATTTTTCCTGTATGGCTACGTGCTCCTCATACTGCAGCACTACCCACAATGTAAAATTACCCTTTAGCGGTCTGATTGCACATAGTGATGACTCTGTGGGTGTGTGTGTGTGTGCGTGCAAGTGTGCGTGTCTTTTGCTGCTGTTGTTGTTTTATCGCCGAGGCTCCGCTAGCCGAGCCATAATGTTTTTCTAATGTAGTGTGACCGAGAGCTCTTTTTCGATTACTGTATGTCTCTTCACTCCCCCACCACCACCACCACCACCACCGACCCACACTTGCCCTCCCCTCGCCTCCGAGTCTGTCTTTGTCCCCCTCCCTTTTGCACACACATAAACACACACCCATGTGTGTAAACACAACACTGTCGCGACCACGGTCGGCTAATTGGGTGCCACATATAGTTGACCGCTGACACTGGCAGAGGTGAGGACGAAGCAACACACCTGTCACTAAGCTGGTATGAGTGGTGATGAACATATACTTACAGATACATATATGTATATACATATATATGTACTGTACATATGTATATTTATACATATATACATATATATATATATAGGCTGTCAGTCGATTAAAAATTTTAATCGCGATTAATCGCATTAGTGCCCTGAGTTAGAAAAATGCACGTCTGGTCTGAATAGGAGGGCTGCAGATTGCGCTCAATTTTCGTAGACGCCTTCCGCCTTCAGTGTGAACCAGCCGTTAATCGCGTATTAGAAAAAGCTACTGCCGTTAAAAGGAGTTTGAGTTAACGTGTTATTAACTTCGACAGCCCTAATATATACATATCTTTGTGTATATGGTAGCGCCACCTAGCAGTAACAGGGCAGGATGGACTTTTTCTACTTCTAGAGACACATAATCTAGCAACGTATATCAACTCTGCTGATGATGTGACTTTTTCTCTTTAATCCCAAAGTCATTAATGGCAGTTTCAGAGCAAACTCACTGCAGTTCCATCCCTTTTTTTACTGCCAACTTGGATTGAAGACGATCCAGGAGGCACTCTGGTCTTCTCTCTCCTCCTCCTCCTCCTCGTCCCCACCTCCACCACTACTCCCTCCGTCCTCCCTGACAAGACCGCAGATAACACGGCCGTGAACAACAATGAGGCCACCACCTCGCAAGGGCCGGCGGTGTCACCGGAGACCCTGAGGGGAGCCCCCTCCCCCCGCCCGCCGCCACCGGGACGACGCCGGAGGAGCAAATAAATAACAGCGCTCCTCGGACGCGGCGCGCAGGCTGGAGGATTAATCACAGGCGGCAGCAGCAGCAGCAGCAGCAGCTGCTGCCTGAGTCCCGGATGAGGCCTTTACATGCAGGGTAGCGCACGGCGCTCTGCTCTTCTGACATGTTTTATATTAATTCAAATGCAGCGTTACTATAAACAACCGTAACGGGGGGAGAGGGGGGGCAAACACACAAACAACGGTGTGCACGGAGCTAATAGAGCAGCAGCGCGTCGCACTGTAAAGGCACACACACACACACACACACACACACACACACACACAGGGCCTCAGGTGAGAGTTCCCTCGCTGCTGCGGGAACTTGGCCACGACGTAATACACCAACATTTCTAATAACGCACCACCACCACCTCCACCAGCCCTACCCCCCCCCCCCCCTCCCCTCCAACCCTCCTCCACCACCCACACACACACACTCACACCCACACTCCCTCCACCCCCAACTCCCTCTTGGCAGCTGCATCCCTCCCGTGTTCCGCTGCTCTCCTTCTCTTGGCATGCTCTATTTTGCCCCTTCCTCCTCCTCCTCCTCCTCCTCTTCCTCCTCCTCTTCCTCCTCTACCCGCTCCTCCACTTCTTCTTCTTCTTCTTCTTCTTCTTCTCCTTCCCTCTGTGATTTCCGCCGTGCGGCACAGGAAGTGTTCTCTGCAGGGAACCCCTCCAGGCGACGCGCGAAGGAACGGGCGCCAAAAAAAAAAAATTAAAAAAAAAAGGCATTTCCGCGAAGAGACGTGCGCAGAGACGTGCGGCGCTTAATTTCTGCAGGCGTGCGGGGATTACACTCGCGACAAAGCATCTGCAAAATATACATAATGCACAGGAGAAGCGTGGAAAAAGGGGAGAAATGGTGCATCCTGAGAGGGAAATGTGGCGAATCAGGGAGGAGCGCGATGGCGGCGCATCGTTAAGGCGATCGCAAAAGGCGAATCAAACTTCAAATAATTGCCTGCGACGCGCCGCCACTCCTTTATTTATTCATTTGTTTCTTATTTCTCCTCCCTGCACACGCGTGTAATAACTCTGGCCTCTTGCTTTTCCTCAGTGTGCGCCGCAAAAAAAAAAGAAAACACAACGCTTTATCTATCTTCCTGCGAGGAAGCGAGGCTGAGAACAGGATATTCACTGGAGGTGAGAGAGCTACTTACGGGCTCCGAAATGAGAATTCATTGCGGCCCGACAGCGAGCGCTTGTCCATTTCACCATTGATAAAGCAAACACAGGAGAGGCAGCGAGGGCGGGGGCGGGGGGGAATAAACCAAACTAAACAAGGCAGTGGATTCAGCTGAACGCAGCTTTGTTCACCTGGCCGCTGCACACAGGAGCCGCACAGTCCAGCTGGATTTTCTGTCCTGCCACACATGAGTTTCCAGCTAATCCCACCTCTCTCCGCAGACACGCACCTATTTCTACCACTTCCCCCGCCTTTGATCCGAGCGTTGCAGGGGGGTGGGGCGCTTTCTCCCCCCATCTCGCCGCATGTTCACAACGCACATGTCCAATTAAAAGAGAGACTGAGAGAACTGAGGGAGATAAAGCAGAGAGGCTTCCCCTCGCTTTCGCTCTCTTTTCCCTTTCCAAAAATAATCTCCCACCCCCGTCCCTCCCCTTACCTCTAATTCAGCTGGACACCGATGAAACGCTTCTCTTTCAGGACGGAATATTGGATTCCGCCTGTTGCTCGTCTCCCTCTCCTGCAGAGACTGGGACAGACTTAACAGGGAGGAGATTCCCTACCGCAGCCCTGCACAGTTAATAGCAACACCGGCGAAGTGGAGCATTGACACTGCATAGTGATTTTTCTTTTTTGCAGCACAAGGCCAACAAATATTCAACATCCAACCGGAAGGCCCAGCAGCATTCAAAGGCTAGCAGGCTAGCCAGGCTAGCGAGAAGTACAACATTATTGTTTGATGCCTTTTGGAGATCGTCAAATTGAGTAAAATGCATTCATATTACAATGCATTACTTTACATACTTTTCTTAAAGTGTCTTTGTGAATGGTGTACTAATTTTGTATTTAAATAAAAAAAATCTTGACAAAAACATTGCATTATTATAATGTTGTTTCTGATTGTTTTTGCTGCTCCTGCTGTGAATGTTGTTTTTTTGCTGCTTACGTGGTCTCTTGGAAGCATTACCACTTTTATCATTTCACTGAGACATCAGGAGTGTGTCCCAGGAGGGTGGTGGTGGTGGCATGGATGTATTATAAGAAGATACCAGACTAGCGATATGTCGCCGATTTTTCCCAGTGGCCACTCAAGGTACTGTAGCAAAAAAAAACTCACATGGGCCCGAAAAGCATTTTTCCTATTGACCGCAATACAAAAATAAACACCTTTAAAAAGGCTGACAGGATGACTGTGACATGAAACTAGCAAATTCATAGAAAATCTTTCTATTGTAGATTTTTCAGTTATGGTCTTTCAGTCAGAAAAGGCCAGAAAATTAGCAGAAAAGAATTTATTCCCAGCGTGACGTCACAACGTTGTACGTGCTGCTGTGTCTCATCTCGTTCTGACTGGCTGCATCTGGACGTGTCTGTAAGTGACCTTCTCCAGAATCGTTCTGATTGGCCAAACAGATCATGTGAGTTACAGAGGCATGATGGGTCCATTAATGTGAAAGTGCTGGGTGGTTGCCTGGGTGGTCAGGGGGCCTGGGTGGTGATGGTGGTGGTAGTAGTTGGGGGCGGGGGTTCAATCGTTGCTGATAAACTTTGAAGAGTGGATGACAACAGAGTGGGGGGTGAGGTCGATGATGGGCGATGTTGCTGAGCAGGTGTCAGAATTTCCCGCAGACAATACGGGCCTGTAGTTCTGGTCCTGAAACTAAAATAACTGCTCTACTGCAAACAATGAAAGTTGAATAAGAAATGAGAGTTAAATAAATTTAAAAAAAAATAAACACTGTGTTTCTTCTACATGGATCTGCATGTGATTTGCCCCCGACATCACAGCCCTCTAAGGCTGCATTCAGACTGCACACTGTTTTTAGCAATTGTCCAAATGAGACCTGGCTCTGTTCAGACTGGACCACATTACTGACCGTAGCGTGTAGTGTGTGACGTCATATCATTGTGACAGCAGCACTTGTTGCGATGCATGGCCTGGAGCTTGGCTTGAATGGAGCTACAGTATCTCCCCACACACTAATGAGCCAATGAGTTTCCTCCTCTGTCCAGGCACTGCTGTTTTCTACTGCTTCTGTCTGCTCCATTACAATACAGCTCCGCACCTGGAATGGCGCTCTCTGGTGGGGTGCATTGGGTCTTGCGTCGCGTAGGGACGTCATGGACAGTCAACACCAATCGGTGTGTTTGGAGCTGTTCAGACTGAGACGCAAATGTGATTTGAAACAACCTCGTGAAGGTGGTTTCAATCTATTTTGCAAAAATCGGATTTCATGTGATTTGTGACTTACAAAAGAGCCATCCGGTTTCAATCCGGACGGGCTAAAAATCGGGTTTCGGCTGGCAGTCAAGGCCCTAGAAAAAAGATGTGCAATCAGAGCAGCGACATCAAAAAACAGGGATTAGCATCGGGCCGCCCTTTCCCCAGCTGGAGTTTGACGATGAGCGATGAAATGTTGAGCCAAGTGGCGCCGAGTTGTTCAGCCCTCAAATCTTGGCTGCTCTGCGTCTATTTGCAAAATACACTGTATTGCTTGTCTGTAAATCTCCCACACAAGGCCTTAAAGGCTTGCATGGAAATTGTTGTTGTTGTTGTTGTTTAAAGGCAACAAGAGCAGAGGAATGTCGTGTTGTGAGTCATCGCTTGTTTCTCGCTCCTCCGTGCACATCAACCCGCGCACGCAAACATAGATCAGACGAGCGCACGCGGGCCGTCTATCGCGACGGCTGAATTTAATGAGAGGCCACACTGTCATCGGGCAGAGGATCAAATCCAATTGGCAGGATTGTGTTTTCCTCCACAGCGTGTCCCTTTGTGTTTGCATAAATTAACATCAGCGCGTGAACTTGGCAGGATGTTTAGTATTTGTAGAGGTTTTGGGTTTTTTTAAGAATAAATATGTCTTAGCGTTCAAAGGTGCATTCACAGCCACGAAATGTGTGCGTCTGTATACGTGTCTGTGTGTGTGTGTGTGTGCGTGTGTGGGCCATTGTGTGGGACTACCGAGTGCCATTCAGACGGCTGCGCCGCCACTGCTGCAAGGCTGCGATAAGCGTGAAGATCTGATTTCACGTTCTCAGCGTGCCTTCCTGCTTCGGCTAATTTTCATAATTAATTAAAAGCTGGTAAACATTACATCGCAGCCGCTGATAAGCTTCCCTGTTGTTCCTCCGGCTTCCCATTTACCATGAGTGATCAGAGTGCGATGCTTTCTCTCTCTCCCTCCCCGCCGCCGCCACCACCACCGCCGCCACCCTCGGCACGCTGCAACTTCAGCACCGAGCATCAACAAAAATGATGCGCGATGGCTTCCTGTTTGACACCACAGTGGAAAACGGCAGAGTCGGGCTGCTGTCAGGCCCGTCAGTCAACGTGATGAGGCTCAAGTTTGGTGCCTGAGTCTGGGGGGGGCACAGCTGATAGGTGGAGGAATCATTCTGGCATCAGCACGTTCTTAATGAGCCGCAGGAGGACGACGAAGACGACGGTTTCCAGCGACGCCCCGAAACGCTGGCTGTCGGCTCGCAGGTGCAGAGGAAACAAGGAGGTGGACAATTTTTCTTCCTCTGTTGGTAATTTCCCATTCCAAGCAACTCCCGCTGCGATCGCAGGATCTTGTTTACAATCGGAGGCGGCAAAGGAGAGAGAGAGAGAGAGAGAGAGAGAGAGAGAGAGAGAGAGAGAGAGAGAGAGAGAGAGAGAGAGAGAGAGAGAGAGAGAGAGAGAGAGAGAGAGAGAGAGAGAGAGAGAGAGAGAGAGAGAGAGAGAGAGAGAGAGAGAGAGAGAGAGAGAGAGAGAGAGAGAGAGAGAGAGAGAGAGAGAGAGAGAGAGAGAGAGAGATGGAAGTGCAGAGTGAAAGATGAAATGAGAGGAAGCAGGAGAGAGGCAGGGAGGAGGGACGGGGGAGGGACGGGGGAGTGACGGGGGGCTGCAGAGTGATGCACTTGCAGCTGCCTGCTGTGAACAAGCCCTCTCCACATCCGCGTCCTCATTGGTTGGACTGGCTCAGAGTGGTGCCACGGGCCTCTCACCAAAACTCCGCCGCCAGCCGCCCTCCACCCGCGTCCTCACTCCATTAATCTCTCACTCTGATTCCTTCCCTTCTCTCCTCCTTCCCTCTCATCTCCTCAGCTTCCCCTTTGAGCTCCCTCTTTTTTTGAATTCTTCCTCTTCCTCTTCTTCCTCTTCTTTTTCTTCTTCTTCTCCTGCTCCTTCTTCTTCTTCACCACCGCGTCCTTCTCCTCGTCAGTCAAGCGTCCTCCTTCCTTCACGTCCTCCCGTCTTCCTTCGATACAGAGCGTCGTTAAACCGGATACTAATCCAGATAACCTCGCCGCCGATGTTTACAGGTCTGCTTATGGTAGCTGCATTTCACACACACACACACACACACACACACACACAAAGCACTCTGGCTGTCGGACTCCTCCACCTGGAGAAGCTGCAGTGTTTGCTGCCAGCTTTAGCGGCGAGCCTGCGGCGTCCTCTGTTGTTTTGGTCCGCCCCTGCCTCCCCCTTCCTCCCCCGCCTCCTCCCTCCACATCGCCGTCCCCGTGCACGCAGAGTCGCTGTCAGGATTAAGGCCTGGTAATGAAGAGCTGGGGGAGAGAGGCGGCGGAACCCAGGGGCTGGGTTAGAACAGCACTTCAACGGATTAACGCAGCACGTTAAGTGTTTGGTTGCGGCGGTAGTCCGTGATTTGACAAAACCCATCGCGAGGAAAACACTCCCGGCGGGCTGCCGCGCGGCGGCGGCGGCGGCGGCGAGTACGGGAAGGGGGATGAGATTGGCACGTGGAGAGAAGCGATCAATTCCATTACTAAGAAGGCAGCCACCCCGTCCGCGTCTTCGCCTGGATACGCCTTTTTCTTTCCGAAGCACGACCGCGGCCTGAAAGATCTATGCCGCGCCGTCTAATTGTTTATTGACCATATTTTCAAAATACTATTTCATCCATTAGTGGTGATTCAAGCTGAAGAAGGAAAAAAAAAGATCAGGTAGAATTAAATGAGCTATTTCCCGCAAGACGACCCCCTCACCCCAGCCTACACACACCTGAAGGCGACGGCGAAAGCTGGCGTAGAGTTTAAGTGGAAAGAAGGGGAAAAAAAAGTTCCCATGCCTGGAATCAGGTGTCGCCCTATTAAATATGGAGCCACGAGGCCCACAATAACTGTCCACTTTAATTGCACATTTTCCCCACAGTAATTGATAGAATAATTAAGACTCGGAGGAGCAAGCGGAGCCATCTGTGCAGGTAGGGAGCGCTTGTGTCCAACGGTGCCGAGAGACACCGGGTGGAGACGAGCGGTGGCAGAGAAGAAGACAAAGAGGTGGTGAAGTGTGCATGAGGGGGTGTCGCGAGGGTGGGGGGCAGGGGGGCCTTGAGCGAGGCTAAAGAGAGAAAAATAAAGAGCGAGGCCGAGCGAGAGGCTGAGGAGAGGGAGTCGCCGAGGAGACACGCCTATCAGTGTGGGTGACGGCCTCGCCGAGGAGGCACTGCCAAGTCCGACCTTTTGCCAAAGACACTCCGAGTTGCTGGCCGACGTCCCAGAGCAGGTGAGACTCTGAGGGCCGCAGGTTCATTATCGCGTCGTGGAAACGTGTGCTGGGAACCGTGTGTTTTTCTGCAGCGTCTGCTATGCATATGCTCTTATCTGCACGATCCCTTTACTTCAGAGGGCAAACAGGGTGGCAGGCGTGTGTGTGTGTGTGTGTGTGTGTGTGTGTGTGTGTGTGTGTGTGTGTGTGTGTGTGTGTGTGTGTGTGTTGGCCTCGCTCACGGCGGGGCAGCAGTTCAGCAGACGTGCACAACTCCAGGACGCATGCTGATAAAATGACTGACTGACTTTGAGGTTTTTCATTTGTGCTCACAATAGCAAAATTTATACAGTGCTAATGTTGCAGATGCAGAGTAACACACCAACACAGATAAACATATGTGTCCCAGCAAACATTTTTGAAGTTAATTGGTCAGCTGCAGCTATTACAACAATAATTGAATATTCTAATGTTTTATTTATCAATATAATTTATTTAGGTTCCTTTAATGCTCTGAACAAGACGATAGCGCCGTTGCTACAACTCACCCTGGTGATGTTGTTCAGGTTGTCAGGGCTGTTGGCGGGACTTCCTTCTTTCGTCCGCAGCAAGCACAGGTGCACTACCGCCGCCTAGTGGACTGGAGTGGAAAGCAGAATTACCTCCTGACATTCTCCTGCTGTACCACATCAGATGGCACCGGTTTGTGTCCCGGAGCTCTATAGAATGTTTTGGATCATTAATTTTCATCATCACAGCTGCTCCACTGCAGTCCAGGCAGGACTCAAGAAGCCTTTCTGCCACTTGTCACATGTTGTATCTCAGCCGTGCAACCGTTTTATCGATGCGTCTGCTTTCATGTCATGTGCATGAGATTTATACTTCACCTCCCGATGGTGTGATTTTTCATTTGGAAGGTGAGCTGTGTGTGTGTGTGTGTGTGTGTGTGTGTGTGTGTGTGTGTGTGTGTGTGTGTGTGTGTGTGTGTGTGTGTGTGAAAATAAAAAGGTGATGACTGGATAAAATCAATAACCACAGCGGCGTTCCACGTAGACTCAGACCGAGGGACATTTTGCAGCTTCTATCTCACCTGAGAAGCTCCAGTGGTGGGTCCGTCTATTGGGTTATTATCACTCCCATATGTGCTTCTGCAAAGAAAAGAAAGGGAGAAAAAAAACAAGTCCCATCCGAACAGGCGGAAGTACAATAAAGCGACACACAGGGATTGCCTCACATCTCGCTGATTCCAATATCCCAAGTCGACAGCATCCTCCAAATCTGAGCCCTCTGATGCAAATCTAAGACTCGCCGGCGATAACAGCCAAGCCTGCCCCACATCTCACAGTGAACTTTCAGGAGAAAGATACCCCCCACACACAGAGTTGAAACCAGGTTTGAGCTGCGTAGATTTGGCAGCTGAGGAGTGAAGACTCATTTAGATTCAATCAGGAAAACGATCTTTAGCATCATTTATGTACAATCCAGCCTCTGTCTCACTGCCTTTGTCTCAGTCGTCAACTCTGAGTGTTTGCAATTATGGTAAAATCACCAGATTTTCTTTTGGCAGTGAAAGCTATCTTTTGTTCTTTTTTTTTTGTTTCTGTGTCAGCCTTCTACCTCAGCCTCTGTTAATCATACCTAGGCTGCAGGCTGGACTCAACAGAGTCCTCATTAGATCCTGGTCTTCACAGGCTCTTGTTGTCTGGCTGCCCTTTCACCCGAGCCGCTTCTAGTTTTACTTCGGTCTCTAAAACATGATCACCGCAGGGCCGAAAGAGCAGAGTGGAAGCCTTACTCTGCACATGGTCATAAATACATAATTTCTTCAGAGTGATCTCTCCTCCGATGGAATTAAACTGCAGTCACCTTATCTTGTGCCAATAAAAGTCTCTGATCTCATTGCGGGCACAGATGTGTTTAAAAGCGGGTGTGAAATCTGCATTGGAAATGCTATGAAATGCTCAGTTTTAAAGGGACTTTACAATAGAACTGTTTACGTTTGACTGCCTCGCACTGTTTTTATTGGGGATCTTAGCATCTATTGAGGAAAAATAATCTGATTGCCACGCCCCATTTGAGGCAGTTTTTCATAATCCAAGTCGCACCATTGTCTCATAATCCTTTTCTTATATTTATTTTTTTTGGCGGGGATGTAATCTGGGCATTACTCGGTTTTCGCGCCCATGAGCTGCATTTTAGTGTTACATAACCACAGCCAGTGAGGACTCCCAGTGTCTTTTCCTTCAATTCCCGGACGTTTTTTTTGTTTTGCTTTGTTTTTTATGAGAGGGAAGACATTAACCCAGGATAAAGGCCGGGGGATGGAATCAACAGGGGAGCAAACACATTACGAAGGGACCGGGATTAGAGGCAGACAACAGGCCTCAGCTCCCACAACATCAAGGAAGTCCCAGGAGGAAAACGTAGCGGATGGGAGCTCCGTCCGCGGAGGTTTGTGGGGAGCAGCGGAATACATTACTGTTGTCAGCGGCACGCGGTCCCCAGACTCACGGGGCTGCAAAGTGGTCCAGAGTGAGCAGAGCGGCGGGGAGAACAAAGCGTTCCCAGCGTCGCTGCAGATGATGTAAGGGGGTCGACTTTGCCCTGGATTGGACCTGTCGCACGTGCACCGTGCAAGATGGCGGAGCAGGGTAGCAGCTTCAGTGATGACCATGCACACGGGTGAAGGTGTTTCGGGTCCAGCTCATAATCACGACTGGGTGCCTTCAAGACCTCATCTGCAGTTTCTTTGGGTGGGTCATGGAGCCATGTGTGCATCCTGACCCTGACAAAAGCCTCAAGCCAGACAGGTCGTCATAAATAAATGAATACATAAATATAAAAAAAAAAGAAAGAAACTTTCTCCTTCTACAATAAACTGCTGCTGCTGCTGCTGCTGCTGCTGCTGCTGCTGCTGCTGCTGCTGCTGGACTTTCTCTCTTACACGCAAACGTGTAATATTATGCCAGAAATATCTTCTCTGCCCCTGGTACAGTTTGTACAGTTTGTATTTCATTAGACACAAAGCTAAAGTCAGCGCATCAATGTTGTCATTGTTGAGTCAGACAACGCTGCCCTACGTGCTGCCTCCTGCACATGAAATACCACAAAGGTGGTTTTCATGTGTGAATGCTGTCAATGCTGGCCTTGGTTAAAAAAAAAAATGTGCACAGCAATGTTTTTCACACAGACAATAAATCTTAAATCAATAAATCAGACGAGGGAGTCTTGACTTCCTGTCAGTATTTGGTGACCTGGGCAACTGGCAATTTGACTGACATGCACAATACACACACACGTGCACATCAGCACAACGCAAGCTCAATGACCCACAGTGATGTTTAATGATCGTCTCTATCTGACTTTTTTCAAACAAAAAGTTACTTTCACAAAAGGCCCTTTAGAATACAATGGAAAAGTGTCAAATGTGACCCTGCAACTTCAATAGCTAATGACGTGTTCGCACATTATTTAGGCAAAGTGGAATAGCTAAAAAAGTCATGCAATGCACAGTCTTTATGCGGTAAAAGAAATATCCCAGGAAAGAAAGTATGAAGTAAGAAGTTTTGACGAGTACAAGTGAATCAGTAGGAGGAGGATCAAAATGGCACAACAACAAGTTTAACAGCATTTTTTAGCTACAACTTTGAGGTTGAAAAATGAGGTGGAACAAAATGTACCTAAAAAAAAAACATAAAATACAGGAACAGGATAATGAACACTGACTGTCTGCTCCATCCAACATTGAAACACAAAAACAGAAAAGTACAGCACTGCTGTGACAGAACTCAAATGTGCACAGAACAAACACCCACTAACTAACTAACTGCTCTCAGAACACACACTCCTCAAAAAAAACACCAAAGCAGTCTGCACACAGAGTCAGCAGCAGCCAGAACTCACCCTCTCAGGCTTCCACTGTCCTCCCTCCTGATTGGTGCAGAACAGTGACAGTTGTGCAAAGGCTGCAAAGGGAGTTTGCAGGGTGGAGCCGGGCGTGGGGAGGGCTTCAGACCTAAAGTGTTGCGTTATGCACACACACACACACGCGCGCGCGCATGTGCACACTCGTGAAAATATAGTCTTGGCTCTTAAACCAGGCTTTAATGTAAAACATTCTCACACATCAGCGTCAACTCTGCAGGGGGACGTTAAATTACCCAACGTTGCAGGGGCACATTGTCAGTCGGGACACCGGGCCCAGTTTAGCCTCCCAATGAAAGTGTCCCTCCATAGCTGACATATTCCGGAATAAATTCTCTTATAATTATTCCTCTCAGCAGGTATTTGAGATATGATATCTATAATTTCATTACAAGCTGCTTTTAAGGCGAGAAAGACGAAGGAGGAGGCCCACTGAAGAGCCCCTGTGTCTTTCTGCGGCTATTATTAACACAGGAAAAATGAATATAGGACTTGAGATGAATAGAATTGGTGTCTTTAAACATTAGCGAGATCCGACAGCCGCTGCCCTCCGCAGGTTATTAAATTGCCCATTGAGGGCATCCGTCTCCTGTGATAATTGCAAGCTGCCTGGAAAGTTCTTCTTTTTATTCTACAATTGCATCGCTTTGAGACAGTGTGAGTGGAAAGTTATGGTCCCTCTCTCTCCCTCTCTTTCTCTCTCTCTCTCTGTCTCTCTTTTGCTGCTGCACTTTCGATTTCTTCTGCATGCCTCCTCTCAGATCTAAAAAGCCGCTACGTCAGTGGGGAGGAGGGTGTCAGCTCTGCAAAGCGTCTCAGAGTCTTTGAGTTTCAAAACAAAAAAAGCAGAGGGAGGTAGAGAGGAGAGAAGAAGAGGTGGAGATGGGGAAAGTGTGTACACAGGTACGAGGGAACGTACAGTAGATTCGAGGCGCCGCGGCAAACACTCACACGGGTGAGTGAACCTTCCGACTCAGTCTGAGCAGCGCGCAGGAGCTCTGAGCTGTGTAAAGGTCGCACATTATGCGAAAATTACTTGAGCAACATTTCTGAGGAGATGCAGAAAATCTTTTTTGAATTAATTTTTTTAAAGGTCCCAAGTTCACTTCACCTTCATCCTCTAGCAGTGCTGAATTCCCCAGAGAGAGGAAAAGTCCCTCTTTGGCTTCTTTGATCGACTCTGCAGAGAGAGCGGGCCATTGGTGATGTCACAAAGGGCAATAATACCTGACTGAGGCATCTCCCAGCTGCCCTAGCAAAAACTAAGCCCTCTGCGGCCGCCCCCTTTTGAGACGTGTGGAAGAACCAACATAGGAGCAGTTATAGCAGGCAACTAAAAAGTTTTTCTTTGCAGGAGGCTGTAAACAGAGGGCTAAAAATGTTTCCTTCTAAATATGTTCCTTTTCTGTTTGGCGGGGAGTCTAGAGCTTTTAGGATGATTGATTATTGGATTTGGAGGCAAGCGTTGAAAACAAAGATGTTCAGGGACAAGAACCACTGAGCTGCTCATCCTGCCCTTCAAACTACAACCACCTGCCAGGCTTATAAAGAAAAAACTCCACTTGGCCTCACTTCCTCATTTTTCCTTCCAAAACGCTGCAGAAAAAGTTCACCAAGATATTATGTACATTTATTCCATTTGTTTCAAGGGAAATAGTTTGGGATGGAATAATGGCTGGCTGGCTGGCTGGCTGGCTGGCTGGCTGGCTGGCTGGCTGGCTGGCTGGCTGGCAGAAAATGTAATTTCATTCTATTATTTACATTTTTGCGATAACAAATGGTTTTTTGACAGAGTCCACGGCTCCAAATAAATCCTGAGAAGCGGCGTTCCAGGATTCTGTCTGCAGATGCTCAGTGAGCCGCTGTCAATGCGGCCAATCTGGCTTTTCCAGGAGGGGAAAACTGGTGTAATACGGATCCCGGCCAAGAAAGACAACAAGGTGGTGGGAGACGGGAGGGGAAGAGAGAAATCAGAAAAGAGGAGACAGTCTGAATGAGCCGGGAGAAGCGAGATAAAAGATTTGTGGACAGACGTGCGGAGGTTAAACGTGCGGGAGGAGGTGTGTGTCTCAGAAGAGAGATTAAGAGTCGGATTACAAGTCAGACTCAGAGGTGGGTCATCCCCGAAAGACGGAGGCAATAAAAGGTGAAATACGGCCGGGTGGTGAAAACGGAGAAACAAACAGTGAGGCTGGAAACAGAAATGATGACTGCCAGCGGGGTGAAACATTCCTCAGGGAGCCTCGAGTCACACACACACACACACACACACACAGTGTCGCCTCCATGACGGAGAACCATTCCAGCTCCCCAACCTCTCCATCGTCTCCTCGGCAGCCGCGGGCCCAGTCTGCTGTGAAAGGAGCCGCTCGCATGGTATTTTTTTCCAACTACACGTAAAGGAAAATCTTTTGAAAGTTTGTAATAAAAATATACATACATATATACTGTATGTATAGGCGAATTCTGCAAGTGTCCGCTAAGAGGTTGCAGCGTTACATAAAGCAGCTCTACGAGTGGATTTCAAAAGGTGGCTTTCATCCAAGCGAGCCGTCGCCACGGCAACGCGGCACCCCCACATGTTGACAGGAGGGTCAGTCACATATTTTCATGTTAATTCATGGGTGACACAGGGGGCCGTGTTGCTCTACACACGAGTTGCCGTTGTTGTTTAATCGTATTATTTCTTATTTTGTGAGACGCATAGGTTGTTTTTCTTATTCCAACCTTACACCTTATTGGAATGTTGTTGCTGCTTTCCAACTATCACCGTTATGGCAAAGAAATGCTTCAGAAATAATTGAAACAAAGGTGACGGGAGGTGGAAACCCAGCCGCTGTCACGACTCCACCGGATCTACACAACCCATTCGAAGCTGCTGACATTTACAATAAAACCCACGAATTCTCCAGCGTTGCCCCGCCTCCAGTTCACCAGGTGCCCGGTGATGACCGGGCACGCAATTCAATGCCATGAAGAACTTAGTTGCGTGCACATGGCGTGGATTATTAATGCTCGCGGTGCTGCGAGCACGCACGGGGGCTCATGGTTAATTCCGAGCAATTAGTCGGGGCTAATGCAAATTCTGATTCTGATACTAAAAGACTCGTAATGAATGTGTTTGACTTTGCGAATCCCACGGCGGATGTTATTACTGTAGCCTTGATTTCATATTCAGAATTATTAGACGTGTTCTAATTGTGTGTATACTGTAGGTCAGTTTTTGAATTGAAGACTCATTAAGGCTGGAGGGACAGTGGTGGGAAAACTTGTGACATGAGGGTGCGTCATAATGGCAGATACATATAAAGAAGAAGAAGAAGGTCCGTGAAGAGAAAACTGAATTTTAAACTCAGGTCTGGAATTAAAGTAATTCAGTCAGGCCAAAGGTTAGTCTAAGAAATAAAGAAATAAGGATGGGATTTTTTTTTATTGATACATCTAGGAATACTGATTGTGTTTTAAAGTGGTTTCATCAGAATCCCACCACATTTGCAGGGGGTTGATATAACCTCGAGCCGGCGAGGGCACGCTGGCGAATCAGAAGCCTGAAATACCAGCACCAGGAACAGCACGGCAACAGCGGAGCCAGAGTGCATGAGGGATTCCCACATGTGGACTGACAATGAAGTCGAGTCGGCATGAATAAAATACACAGAAAATGCAATGTGACGGCTCTCTCTCGTCCTCGGCGCAGGCTGGAGGCTGGACGTGCATTTATCCACAAAACATCCAAAAAAAAATTGTGTTAAAAACACTTCAAACTTTTCTTTGACAGAAAATGTGGCAGGACAAAAAGGGACAAAGCCAGCGATATGTGAGTATGTGGCTAAATTTGTTTTTTTTTTAAATACATATATGAAATAAATAAAAAAATATATATTATTATTATTATAAAACATATATGATAGAAAATGAAAATGTTAATATGTATGGACAAGGACACAGACTTAAATGCACTTGGACGGGGGCGAGGACAAGGCACAGGTGCAGCACATTAGGGGAGTCGAGGGTGAGACGGGGGGGTGAGGCGGAGGTGAGACGTGGCAGAGAGTGGATCTGAGGTGAGACCAGAGGTAAGTGATCACAACAAACAGGAGGCACTTGGAAAAAAGGGAGGCGACGAACAAAGATTGACCGTCTGAGTCGCTCACTCTGTGGCTACATCCCATAATATCATGTTTGGCAAAATGCGCTGCATGGAATAGGAATTTGGTAAGAAGAATCAAAAAGTGTCGTCGGTTACGCACTGCGGGGGTATGTGGAGCTGCAGTACCAGGACTGGCCACCGGGCGCAGATGAGCTGTGTTCTACGCAACTCATCTGTGAGGATTACACGACCAGCCACATCTAAATCCATGACTTATTACCATTAATAACTCCATAACTCGTGCGCTGTTAAAAACTGAGCCAGATTAAAACGCCGGGGAGGATTTGGCATCTGTGGTAGACGAGAATTTTTTTTCTCTTCCGAGCACAAAAGGCCTGCGCGCTATTGAAACAGCTGTGACAGGCTAAGTGCTGCTGTCCTTTTTCTATTTAAAAAAAAAACAAAACAGAATTATGTGGCTTGTTAATTAGAAGCTCAGAAGCAAGATGTTTTGACAGCATCCTAAACCTGAAATGTTTCTCTTTCACAACGTGCACACGTTGGTTTCACGCTGCATTTTCTTACACGTCCCACGTGTTAATGTTCGAATTAAAAGTACGAAAAAAAACCAAAAGGACGCTTGTTAATCAAAAGCATCAACGCAGCCACATCCGACACGTCCAGGTGTGTGTTTGTTGCTTTGCACTGAGCTCCTCCGGCAACAGAACGCCCGTGTGTGTGTGTTAGTGTGTGTGCATCCAGTTCCCCGTCGGTGGTCCCGGGGTCAAAGGTCGGCGGCTCAGCTGTCACACTGGCTTCCGTCACAGGCTCTGCTCTGTCCGACAACAACGGCTGTGAGATTCAAGCTCCGCTGGCGACACCCGACCCGCCGCTGGTGTGAGCCGCGAGTCGGAGGAGTGACAGGGTCGCGGCTGAGGAGTGGCAGCCGACACGGCGAGTGGGTGGGGGGGGGGTCACGCAGCCAGAGGGCCATGAAGGGAGTCGCAGGGATGGAGAGAAACACGGGGCGGGGTGACGGAGGAGAACCGGAGGAGAGGAACAACTTCTGGAGGGGAGGAAGATCCACCTTCCTCCTCCCGACCCGACCCGACCCGACCGACCTGCTCTGTTTTTGTGTTTTCACTCCTCCTCCTTCCCCGTCTCCTCCTCCTCCGCCCTGCTCACTCTTCTGCTCCGTTTGCTCTGGACAACGCTGTCCGTTCCCCTCCTCTCACCCCGTGATGGAGGGACGGCTCGCCGAGTGAGGAGGAGGCGCTGAAGCGATCAGAGGCCTTCGCTGCGCACCACGTTTCCTTCCAGGGCTGCGTTTCACTTCCAACCCCCCCACTGCCACATCTGACTTCCTCTGTAACGATGACTGTCGCTCGTGTTCAATATTCTGGATCATCTTCGTCACTAATGTGCAATATTCTTGCGCACAGTGGTCATGAGTGGGCAGTATTATACATATTATATAATGTATTGTCATCGCTAACGCATCATATTCTGACCGGTGCAATTTTGACTCATGCTCATCAACAGTTTGCAAATTGTGCAGTAACTCAGGTTCAGCATTATAGTAAGATTTTTGTATTTTTTTTACAACATGGTGTCTGATCCTGTGTTTTGTCAATAATACACCACCGACTGTCAAGCACGTTGGTCAATTCTTCCCAGGTGTCCCACGTGAGGAGAATTCGGCAGTGTGAACAGGAAAGGCTCTCAAAGCTTTTGAGAAGAGTGGGGTTCAAATAAATGTGCATCGCCCTTATTAAATTACCGTCAACATTGTATTAGTACGCTGCTCCTTTCCAAACGGTACTCCAGTGCTGTAAGAGATTGCGTAGCTGAAAATAAAGCTAAAGTGTTGCTAAGAAAATAGCGATCAAGTTCAAGAGCAGATTTCACTGCCTTTCAACGCCAGGCCATGATATTATATTGAGTGGCTCTACGCTAAAACGTTGCAACGGCACTGGATCACGGGCAAAAACAATGGCAACTGCTGCAAAGAGCTAACGAGCTTCGCGTGATCGCTTCGCTGCTATGATATCATAGCGACTAGAGGACCATAAATTGAAAAACTGAGAAGCAAAAAAAAAAAATATTGCTCAAATGACCCTTTAACCTCAATCCGATAAGGTGCTGCATGTTTGCTACCCACACACGGCCATCCGCTGGCGTGCCCCGCTATCTCCTCTCACATCTTAATGAGCCCGTTGTTTAGGATCGCACCAATTAGTCTCAGTAGCGTGGTCAAGTCAGCCATACCACCGTTGGGGGCTGAGAGGCTTCCCTCCGTCTGGATGCTTCAGCAGCACAGGGAGGGAGGAGGTTCGGCAGCGGCCGGAGGGGAGAGAGAGGCGGGACGCTATCAGAGGTTCAATATCATAATGGTGCATTACGGCCGCCGATAGCTCCCCGAGCGATGGCGCTAGCTAGCCCCCTGAGGTCAGCCAGGGCATAATTTAGCGGCGATAGGAAGCGTCTGTGGCCCGCTATTATCGCTTAATTGCAGGTGCAGTCGGAACACGGGGTTAGCCAGGGGTTATCCATAATGCGGCGCAGCGGCGTCCTGGCCATGTATCACCGCCGCTGCCTTTTTGTTTATCAGCCGGAACTGAACGGCCGGCCGCATCGATCGCGGCCGCCGCCTCGTTTACATCCAATAGGCTGCACAATTATCCGAGCCCCTAATAAGGATTTTAAACACAGAGCCTGGACTTGGCCAACGAAATGTGTGCGTGTGTGTGTGTGTGTGTGTGTGTGTGTGTGTGTGTGTGTGTGTGTGTGTGTGTGTGTGTGTGTGTGTGTGTGTGTGTGTGTGTGTGTGTGGTCCACTGCCTTTGCTCACCCTCCGCCGTGACCCTTGCTGCATTCTGTCTCATTATAGGGTGACATCCGTGCGACAAGCACAGCTTTAATCTAGCATAATTAGCCACCGGCTATAATTAAGGCACCTCTCATGGCTCTTCGTTATCTGATTGTTTTTGTGGTTGTCTGCTGTGTTATTAACTTTGCTGAGCAGGAAGGAAAGAAGAAGAAGAAGAAGAAGAAGAATGGGGAAGAAGGGCAAGCCAAAAAGTCTCCCCGACTGATTGTCGCGTCAGTCGGAGGAAAAGTAAAGCTAAACTTGTAATTCTTTATCTTCCTTTTCCACGACGAACTTTGCCGATTTGCACGATGAGCGTCGTCTTCGGCCGTTTGCTCCGTGCTGCATGAATCCCACTCTTTGCCAAAGTGAAGCAACGAAAGGACGGGATAATTGAGACGCAGGGTGTTTGTCTTGGACCCCATGCACTTACACTGCCATCGACCGGGGGTGGTGGTTGTGGGGTGCGGAGGGGAGCAGTGGGGTGGGTGGTGGCGGGGGAGGGGAGGTGTTGTTTATGTCACATTTGACTGAGTACGATCAATCCCGCCCTGGCACTTTGATTGATCACCAATAGGGCCGTCACGCGTATCGATCACCGCCACGGTTAGAATAATGCCACCGTCTTAAACGGAGTGGATGAAGAGGAACGTGGTGGCCCAGCTTTGTCTCTGCATCGACTCGTACCCCCGCCCCACTACACCCCACCCTACCCCCCATGACCACCAACACCCCCCCCCCGACCAGAATATTATTCCTCTTTCAGTCCACATACCCGCTCATTTTCCGGCTGATATCACATCTTTTCCATGCATTTATTTTTCTCTCCGCTCTGATATTTTTTTCCCCGATAAACTTCTTTTTCTCTCCCTCCAGGCCTCCCTCCCTACTTTTCTTTCGTAACACATACACACACGGACGAAGACACACACCTGTGCGCAGACACGCACTCCCTACCTTTTGCTCATTATCCCCACCTTCCCCAACTTCTTGACTTGTCATTTCTCCAAAAGCCTCCTTCCCCCGGATCTCCTCTGTGCATCTGCGACTCGACTCGTCTCCCCCGTACAGCCGTGGCCCCCGTACAGCCCCGGACGCTGCTCACTCCATCCATCTCTGTCTCGCCGCTGCCTCTCCCCGCTCCCCTCATCCATCTCTGCTGCCCCTTATTCATATCCTCCGAGCCTCATCGTCTCCACTCCTCTTTTTGCGCCGTGTCACGGCAACCGAGCTTCTCCTTGACCCCCAACCCCACCACAACCACCACCATCCCCCCCAACCCCCCCCGCCGGCCCCTCCATCCGCATGGCGGGCGCACAAACGGCGCCGTGAAATGCATCAATGGCTGAGTTAATGAAAGGTTACGCTTTCTTTCTTTTCTAAAAAAAAAAAAAAAAACATACTCTCTGTCGCTGTGTTGGCATAATATGCTACATCCCACGCGAGCACAGCGGGGGAGCGTGACTTTGCTTTGATGGAAAATATGTTTATCTTTTTCCGAGTTGCGAGAACCCACTCAGACATGGGGGGAGGGGGGGGACATGCTAACTTCTCGCCGCCGGGGCTTCACTTTATCTCGTTTGTGAGGACGCGTTTCCAGAACTCTGCGTTAACGCCTTTAGCTCTTGCGATACGATTTGCGCGGCGTGCCAGAATTCCAGAATTTGCTGTTGTTAAGTTGACACTGAACGCACCATATTTCGACAGAAACCAAGAGCAACAGCCCCCCCCCCCACCAAACCCCAAAATATGTGCGCAAACTGTGACAGGTTAGCCCCGTAAAAACAGTGTAACAAAACTTCAGCCAAGAGTTGTGGGTGGGTGAGGATTCTCAAGTTTTAGCGCCGCTGCCGCTGCCGCTGCCGCCACTCACAGCCGAGTGAGACGTCTGGCTGGGGTGAAGTGTGCTAGCCGCAGGTTAGCACCAACCGCTAAGAAAAAAAAGATCTCCCGTCTCCAGCGGCAGCGTTATCTTTCTGCCATACGTGCAACCAAGCGGGCCGAGGTCCAGTCTTACCGTCCCCCCACCTCTTCTGGGTCTCTCTAACTCACCCTCTCTCTCCCCTCCCCCTCCCCTCCTCGTTTCCTTGCCTCCTTCTCCACAGAGCGGGGCCAATTAGAGAACATCCCGGACTCCTTCTCGGCTCAAACAAGACACTCTCCAGGGCCGCTAATTAAACACAAACCTTCCCTCTCTCCATCTTTCACTCTCTCTCTCTCTCTCTCTCTCTCTGCACTGTCACCTCTCTCCATCTGCCTCCTGCCCCCCATCCCCCACGCGTTTTTTTTTTTCTCTCGCAACCTCTTTCCATCAATTCAAGCATGCTTCCCTCCCTCCCACTGCCCTCATCCCTTCGCCCTCTTTGCCTATTTGTCACGGTGGAGGTTTGATATTCACATTGGGACGCTCTTCAGAGTCAATCTGTACAAAGCGCCAGACTTGTTATTCTCTTTTCGCCAGTGTTAACCGGGCGCCCCGTGACCCTCAGCTCTGTAGACTTTAGGAGGACGTCCAGATCTTGACAGTGCGGCTCCTTTTTTTTTTTTCTTTTTTTTTTTTTAACAATGTTCCTCTGTAACTATTGTTGCCCACCGTCCACAGCTGAGGCCCCCGCTGACACTGACAGGCAAGGCCCCCGGCTAATGGGCCAGTCATAGCAGTCCACCCCCCTCCCTCTCCACCTTCCTTGACTTCCTGTCAGGCCGCATTGTGAAGGGAAACGCGTGCGCCTTTCGCAGGGGCGCCCACGTGGCTCGCTAGCATGTCAGACCGTGCTAGCTTTAGCTCTTCGCCAACACCTGGAGAACCAAGCAGACAAGTCAAAGCAGCAACGTTGTGCTTGAGCCCACCTCTTTTACCCCTCCCCACACCCCCATTAAGAGCCATTATTTGTCGTTTTCTGGCTGCTTACAAAGGCGCCAATAGCCGGGAAGCTAGTTTGCCGTCTTGTTGTTATCTCATCTTCCCCACTTTGAAAAAACACTCAGACACGGATGATGTTTTGTTGTTGTTGTTGCATCATTTCATATCCTCTATCACAGGAAGAACCACATACACACACACACACACACACACACACACACACACACACACACACACACACACACACACTGCTTGGGCACTGTTTTAACGTTAATGGCTCCCCTGATTGCCTTAATAACAGGCGAAAAAAATCTCCTCATCTTATCTTTCCTTTCCAAGAAAAACAACACATTTCTGCCGGCTGTGAAAAAAAGACAACAGCTGGAGATTCTCACTTAGATTCCTGCAATTCAATCTAGCCGTGATTTATTTTTTTAAGGACGCAGATAAAACAAGAAAAATTGCAACCTGCTTTCTGCAGCGGGTATAAAATGACTGTGCGACGCCGTGTTGCGATAGTCTGCCGTCTGCAGCAGACGTGATGAAAATGCAGTGATGCCCCCGACGCAGCAGGAGGCACAAACGCTCAGGTAAAATGTTTGTTTCAACCATTTAAAAGTGTGTTTTTGGTGATAACAAGGCATTCCTGTATCAGAGGAAAACAACTTGCAAAATAGCCAACAGCCAAGATTTAAAGCTCCAAGGCAATCTGGCCGCTGACAGCCGGAACCCTTATTTACATTTTTCTTGTAAAATTCCTTTATTTTACCTCAATGAATCAACCGGCCTTCCTCCATACGGTTTAATTTTGTGCAACAGGAGTAAACACGTCTCAGGTTGCCAGAGTTGCCCGCGGCCGTCAGGATGTGCTGTTAAAGAAACTGCTGAATCTGAAAAAGGTTTTTGGCACCAACGCTCGCAGTTTGAGCCAAGATAATCGAGAGGAAAAAGGAGCATTTTTAACTGCTTGTAATCTGCTAACATAACATAATGCGGTTGTGTTTTTTTTCACCAACATGCCAGACACAACACAGTAAAAGTCACAAAGGAAGAGCAAAAAGACATTTTGTTTCATTACTCGCTCTTTTGATTTTAACCGTATTTTCCTGCATCAAAAAGTCGTATTGCACAAAATCTTTCTTTCTTTCCTGCCAGTGAACTCCATGGAAAGATAGAAAGAACTACTTGGTGTGAGATTATATCAGCCACAAACACACAAAAGCAGACTGAAAATATGACAGTGAAATAAATATACACACATGTATATATAAATTGACAGCATTGACATTGTCAGCTGGTCAGGAACATTTCTATGGGGCATCGTTTCCTCCTGCCGATGTGCCACCTTCAGTTTGCCCTCCACCCTAATATTTCACAGCCTACACGTGTTTCTGTTTACACTGTTAAAAAAATGTTTTTATACCATTAAACCTCTGAGTATGTATGAGTATGTAGCAGTATCTCATTTGAGTCCCAGATGAAAAATCTAAGGGTGCAATATTAGTTTGAAAAATAATACGCTGCTCAAAACCTTTACACCAGCCTCCAATTTTTTGGTTTAAAATTCCATGTGTCACTGCATCATTAGCAATAAAACTATGCTGCCAGCGACATTTAATAAATATATTCAGCCCAGAGGGCTGCTGGGAGCAGGCTGCCGGAGCGAGAGGGAGAGAGAGAGAGAAGATGATTATTCCGGGTCTCACTTTGTCAACAATTGATTGATAAGAGGTTTTGTTTTTGCGACGACGCCCAGATCACAAAACTCTGCCATCCCCCTTTAATCCCGACTCCCTGGAGCCAAACTAATCCAGGACTGGAAACTGCGGAGATTCCTCCCCTTCCTCCCGCTGTCCCACTCCTCTGTGTCTCACTCCCCCTGGTGTCCTGGAGTGGCACTAATCCTCCCCAACCTCCCACCCCCATCTTTTTCTGCTTCCCTTTTTCACCCCTCCGTGTTTTTATCATCTGTCGGACGCGGTGCAAAACTAATCTGGCCTCCCCGTCCTCTCCCTCCATCGCCTTCCCATCCCACTCTGACTCCCAATGCTCAGCCTGACGTCACGCCGTTATTCACCTCCGACAATAACTATCTTAGCCTTCCTCCTCCTCCTCCTCCTCCTCAATCTTCTCACCCTCCTCTACCCCCATCTTTTCCTCCTCCACCTTCTCGTCCTCATCCTCTTGCCCTCTCCTCGTTCTCCATCTCCTCATCTTCTCCTCCTCGTTCTCCACCTCCTCATCTTCACCTCCTCCTCTAACTCCATCTCATCCTCCTCTTCCGTCTTCTCCTCCTCCTCCTTCTCTTTCTCTTCCACCTCTTCCAACACCTCCTCCTTCACCACCTTATCCTCGTGCTCCTCCTCCACCTCAACCTCCTCATCTTCCTCCTCCACGTCTCTGCTGCTCTCAGTAGGCAGAGTTCTATTGACAGTGGAGCCTTTTGATTGAGGCGAAAGCTGCTGCCACGCGCGCTACACCTCCCTCCCGCCCTCCTCCTCCTCCTCCTCCCTCCCCTCGAAACGTCTCACACAAATAGACTTCATCTGACACTTTTGTATCCAGGAGCTGCACGTGGACAAGGGGAGGGAGGCGCCTCTCGAACAGCGGGGCTAAAAGCAGAGAGACGTTCGCCAGACGGATTCAAACACTCTCTGACGTCTCATTCAGATCCGGTCACGCGGCCCTTCTCGCAAATGCCGGTCCACTCACTCACACGCACGGCCTTCACTGCACGGAAAACGTGCCCTTCGCAGTATTTTATTACTGAAAGGGGGGCTTCGCCTCGGCTGTATCTCAGAGTCCACGGGAGAAAGAGAGGAAGCGTCGGGCTGTCAGCTCATTCTTCACTGGCTGCAAATGGGAAATATCTGCGGCCGCCACCGCGGCCGCATAATTACGTTAGTTATCAGAGCCTTTTCTCAGGTCCTCAGCTTCCGACAGCATATGAAAAAGCCCCAATTAAGCAATTATCTTTAAAGGTAGGGCCTAATTCAGTCATTTGAGCTGCGCCAAGAAGGAGTCCACGGCTGGCTGACAGCTAATTCAGAGAGGGAGGCTAAAAGCACTGAGGCTCAGATAAAAAGAAAAAAAGAAAAAAAGAAACGAAGAGGGCTTGTCATTAAGTAAGGCTCTGGGATGAAATACAGAGAAAAAAAAAAGAGCGGAAGCAGTGCCGAAAATGTCAGAGTCTTGTCAGGAAAGATTACTGTTTTCATGTGCGTCCGCAGGACACTGATAGCACTTTGTGGCTAATGTCCATTCTTTCCTGCACGCCGCAATTCAATTCACTTTTAATCCCCAGATATGTAGCAGAGAGCCAAGAACACCAGGCAGATGAGCTGGTGAGCTTTTTTTCTTCCCTTCCCGGCACAAGCCAAAGCAGCCGGCCGCTGGCTGTTTAACACGGCCTAAATGCTGCTGTCATTTTTTTGGTGGAGAGGCGATGGGGGGTTACAATTAGCTTATAACACCTTCCCTCCCCTCGCGCCCAGAAGCGACAAGTCCTGAGCCCGAGCGCCATTCTGTTGCTTGGAAATCCAAAATTTTGGCCACATTTTCTTCCACCCGTGTGGATTTTTATTTCAGATTTTTATTTGTCGCCGTTTTGATCTGCATGTTTTGACGATTTTCGCTCCCTCTCAAATTACCCAGAGTGCCGCCAGTTAGCTGCTGGAGTCGACTTTATGATGTCCAGAGCTTTTATATCAATCTCAATTGCCGGCTTTATACTGTTTGTCAATGTGTCGACACCACCGGGGCCAAGTTACGGTGATGGACGACTTGACTGCCGCCGTGTCTCCAGGGTTTGTGATGAATGAGTAAAGGAAGTGAAAATTGCAGCGCTGGCTTTTTATAACTTTCTAGTACTGTGCCGAAGAATATTCTAATGCTAGAAAGAACAAACACACACACGCACGCACATACACACACACACAGATACAATATATATCTAGGTGTCTGGGAAGGAGGCAGAACTGCACTGAGAGTCTTTTTATTTCAAAAACAGCTCAGGCTTGTTCCAACAATAATCCACAGAATGATTGTCAGACATGTTGTGATGCATTATTCAAATATATTAGATTTTTTTTTTGGTGGGGGGGGTATGGGTCTGATGGCCGCTACCAGTCGACAAGCATCACTGTAAGATGTGTTTGGATTACAGGCAGTAAGGAGAGCAAAGAGAGGGGAGGAAGTGGCTCATGTATTGCCGATCTATCATGCAAAAGACGGCGACGGCGGTCTGAGGCTGGTCGAGAGATTCAGCGACTCCCCAGGAGTGCACTTCATAAGCGTCGGCACTCAGCTATGACACGGCACCGCGTCCCAGGGTGTTTGAGAGGGCTGAGCCGCCATGCAAAAAGTGGTCAATACGTCGGACGCCGAGGAGCCTCCGGGGGCCGTTTGCATTGATCACCATCGTTTTTGGGTGAGAGGAAGTCGCCGCCACCGCCGACGCCGCCACAGGCTTGGTGAAGGAGCGAGGCCACTCCGGGGCAGACGAGCTGATCGATAACAACAGTCTCAGTGTCCAGACGGCGTCTCTCGCCCGTCAAGGCTGAGTGGAAGTCTTTCACAAGAAGGATGCTTGTTTTCTCACTTCCCTTGAACAGGTGCAGCTGGTAATGTGGGCGGCGATTGAAAGGTTGTTATTTTTTTTTAAAGAAATCCTTTTTTTGATTTGTTTTTCTATTTATTTTTTTTTTATGTACACCTGCCGGTTTTTCATTTACGTGGTTTCAATCCACAGGTTTCTATATGTGAGCTTCCAACTAAACGCCAAAGTTCGCTGTTTGCTACATGCAATGACAACAAAGGTCTGCTCGTCCATTCCATTATTTTCCAAAACATCAGGGTTTTAGAAACCAGGGGAAAAGGCCACAAATGTGACATGAAGCAACAGGGGCATCAGGTTGGTCGAGAGGCGAAGAAACTGAGTTCTGTCCTGCGGCAAAGGCAACGGTAAATAGTTTTGGGAGGATATTTTTGATGGGAGCTACCAAACAATAGGCGACCACTTCAGTGAGAAGTCTAAACACAAAGTTCAACTAAAGCATTGCAATAAGCCACAGTCATATTTTCAGATTTTGAAAAAAGAAATCTGCAGTTCTTGCTGTGGGAAAGTCGCTGAGCCAATATACACAACACCTTAGGTTTCAAAATGATTTTTTTTCCTTTGTGGCCTTAGATATTATTTTGTTCTCACTATGAGGTAAAAAAAAAAAAAAAAAAAATCACCTTCCAGGACTTTGTGGCCTGTAATCAGACTCTGATCGTACAACAGAGAGATGAATATTCAGGTCTGTCTGTGTAAACCCGATGCCACCGCCTCGCTTTGATCCAAACCGGGATCAAGACAAACAACCAGAAGTCCGTGTAAACACAGCGGCTGAGTCAGCCTCCATTGAGTCGCCTCGGCCGATAAAAAAAAAAAAAAAAAAGAGAGAGCAGCCGGACTCTTCGACCTCCAGTCGCCACGGAGAGAAATATACTAATGTTTAAAAGACCCCTGAAGGAATTGCCGAGGTGGAGAATCAAGATAAAGTCTCGGTTGGTCCTAAAATTGATTTATAACCCACCTTTCGCGGAAAAAGCCTCCTGAAAATACATGAGGCGCTGGCCGCGGCGTTTTGGGGGCTGATTTCATTTGGAGCCCTATTTCCTCTCGACGGCGTCTCAAGACATAATCCAAAATATATGGCAGGATAATAAAGCCGCCTGCCTCAAAGCCACCGCTGGGGCAGGGATGATGTGATGTGGCAGGAAGCAAGAGAAATGCAGTGTATTTTTTGGCTTCAGTCGGCACAGGGACAGCAAGCTTGACCCCTGCTGCTCATTTCCACGGGACTTGACCGATTTAACAAAAAAAAAAATTCACATCCTGTGTGAGTCAGAGCACCAGGACTTTAGCCGCTGATCTCAGTGTCCCACCTTGGAGCAGCACCGACTCGGAACGTTTCAAACAACAGGAGCCGTAATGATTGTTTTCTCTCTTTCTCTGTTTGAGAAGAAGAGCTAAAAATTGGTTCTGGGGCAGTGATCTTGAGATCCTGTGTAATTCAGACTGCTAATTTTCCAAGAGTGCCGTTATGTTGTTGTTTTCACCGTGTGAAAATTGGAGTCAATCGGCGTCGGAGAGGGGGTTGAGAGTTGGATTCCCACTCTGTGCCGTCCTGTGGGCGGTTCGGCGTGTCGCCCCCGTGTCTCTCCACAGCTTCCCGCCTCGCCAAAGATGTGAGCGTGGACGGCTGTTTGTCTCTCCACGTGCCCCCGGCAACTCATCCACTCACCCTGAGAGAGCCTGAGATGGACTAAAGCACCTCGGCCGCCTTGAGTGCGGGATAAGAGGCGGTAGAAAAACGGAGGGAAGGGCCTGAATCATTTAGCAGGGACACAGTCACCACTCAGTTCGGCTGAAAGCAGGATTTTCCCCTCGTCCAGCAATGCCCGCTGCTGACTGCCGGTGCAGTGATTTGTTTCATGTTGCCATAAGATGCAAAAGTTATAAGAGCAGTGTTTTGAAATGAGAAGGAAATGCCTCTTTTTTTTCTTTTTCTTCCACTTCTTTTGTTCCTATCGCGTCAAGACAAATGAGGCAACTGGCAACTTTGCTTTAACTTCTCATTTTTAAATCTTTTTTTATTATGTCGGCTTTTGTTTTGTGACAAATAGTGAACACTGGGACTGTGTTAACAGTCTTTGTCGAGGCAGACCACAAATTGTTAGTTTTTTTTTTAAACTACGCAAATCATTGACCATTTGAAAAAGAAAAATTACTTTATGAACAACAGAGCCCATCGCCAGCCGGCCGCTCATTTATATATTGTTTCCACAGATTTTTTTTGGTTCTTTTCCTTGACCAGGAATCACAAAATTAATGACTAAATAAAAGGTGAGCAGACTCTTGCGAGCAGATAGAAAACGATTGCCTGGAATGCCGTCCTTCGGCCTTCATTTCCCCGGGAGATTTCACAGCCAGTCGCAAAACAGAATTGCACAGTGAAGGAAAGATTTGGTGGGAATCAATCTATCAATCTGAGAATGACGGCATGTCACTTGCAAAGCAAAATCACTGCCGGCCAGCTCTTGAAAAACACGGAGTGGTGTTTCGAGCCCCGTCTAAGATCCGAGTCGCTAATTTCAAACGAAAGAAAAATGCTGTGGATGATGAAATATTTCTTGAGACTTTGGCAGCATGAATAAAAGCTAAAGCCATTCTTCCTAGAAACCTTAGGATGGTGAATTGTGTCCTTGCATAAAGAAAATCACCATTTTTCAAGGAACAGGTCGGGATTTTAACGTGATAAATCATCAACCTACTCTTGATTATTTTTTTCTTTTTAAGTTTAAAACCAAAGTCAAAGTGCCAACGGGGGTCAAACCTGTGAGAGTGTCGGTTGTCTGTTTCTCAGCCGCCTGCTCCTGATGATGTCACCGCCACGTCCTGAACGGCCGGACTTGCGCCTGCAGAGAAGCCTCAATTAGCTTCAATTATTCATTCGATTTAATTTCACTCGGTATACGCAAGCGATTCAAATTCAATTTGGGACGCTCGCCTCCGCCAGCCGCTGTCCCACTGACCCCCGGCGGCCCTGCGTGTCAACGACCCTCCTTTAACCCCCACCACCACCACCACCACCACCCCATCCGTCAGTCCGACCTCACCGGCTGAATTATACATCGTCTGGAAATGTATTATTCACAGGTTAATTTATCACAGGCGGTTTGTTGTTTCACAGAATATTAACCTCAGAATCTCTTTTTTGTATACTTTGACAGATGAGTCCCATGAATTATTTCCGGGCGGGGGGGCGGGAGAGGGGGTGGTTGCTGTGATATTCAGATTCCCTGGACGGTCTAATGGCAGCAATTTGGAGCTCTTTGTTCCGTCAGTCTGTCTTCCCACCAACAGCAGCTCCCCGCGTCCGTCCCGTCGGCTCCCCCGCGACCAAACTTCCTTTTAGGAGGTGCCCCGCTGCGCTGCTGACACTCAAACATAAATACCCTCCCTCACCACCACCACCCCCTCCCCAGAGCACTTTCCATCTTCCTGCCTGACCTTCTCTTCCCCATTGCCGTCTCCTTTCCGATTTTTTTTTTCCTTTTTTCCTCTTCTTCCGCCCCTTTGTGTTTTTCATTTCCATTCACATCTCTCCTACCCACTTGTGAAGACTTACCTCTTGCCCCGTTTGTGTCTCACCCCCATTTTCTGGCCTGGAAATCTTTTTTTTTTTTTTACCCATCCTTGTGGTCCTCAACCGCACACATCTTCACACCCCGTTATCCTCAATCACACTTTCCTTTTGCCGCCTTTCTTTTCACCTTAAATTATTCATGAATCCGGCTAAACTTAATAACACTTCAGACTCTATCTTTCTTTTTTTTTCCCTCCTGACAGGGGATTCAACGTCAATTCCCAACAGCGGAGCACTTGATGGAGGGGGACAAAACCCAGTCGTGATTCTCCAGCCAGATTATTTTATTGCGCTGTTTCAATGTTAATAAAGCAAGTTCTGGGTAGCTAAAACACTGTAAATGTGATTTTTATACACATATATCTATATCTATATGTCTATATTATAGACATATAGATATCCATAATGAATACGTTTAGAGCTGAGTGCAAGGGGAGTATGAGGTTAGACTGAAAAAAAAGCGGAGGGGAAATGTGGTCACATGTGTTAAAGGTAAATACACTTTGTTTCTCATGAGGTTCCTGCTGCTGGACTTATCAGCAGGAACTTTCCTCTCAGGTGTTGTGTCGTTTTGTCGGCCCTTCACACTTACACAACATGATTAAAACGTGTTTCGGTGTTGAGTGTACTAAATGACCAGCAAGTTAAAGTGCAGCTGCTGTTTCATGCAGAGCAAAAATGTAACAGGTGGATCGAGCCGTGTCGTTGCATTTTCATCTGTAGCTAACTTGGTGTCTTAAGTTACACTTAGCAATAAAAGTCAGCATAAATATGATGAGGAGAGGAATGAATGGTGAAGGACACCTAAAAGACGAGTGCTCTGATCGAGACTTGCCTGACTGGCAACAGAACAATATGCAAAAAACAACACTGACAGTCATTTGACAAAGAAGAAAAATGACGCTCGCTTTTCTTCTTTTTCTTTGCACAAAAGGCTGGGTGAGAGGGGGCCGTCCCTTTGATCGCCCCTGCCTTGTTGTGCCACAGCCCCGGTGTAATCTTTAAGTTGCATTTCTCATTTCCACATCAGACCGGGAGACATATGCATCATCTGAAAAACTATTTGATGAATGCGGCCTTTGAAATGGAGAGAACAGGCCTTGATACAGGTTGCATGAAGTGTGCCCATCGAGCCGCAGGAGCTGCAAACAGCGCCCTTGAAAGTGACAACTCTCCTCTTGTCAAATAGTTTAATTTGAATTATGCATCGCAGCCCCAACAAGGTGAAATTAGTCCGCGTCATGTGCAACATCGTCTGATAAGCATGAGCTGACAAATGACACTGAATGAGAGTAAGTGTAGAAAATGCTTAAACCTTAATGGGCTCAATTATATACATATCAATATTCACTCTGTCAAAGCGGTAAAGTGTGGCGCCATGCCTGGCTTCCTATGTATGATCTGACTGGACGCAGTGTGAAATTTGAAGATTTTGACTGATTTTTATTGTTTGTCCTTGGCATTTTATAGAGAAAGTGACCAGTTCATTCAGGCATTACACTAAAAGCTGGCTGAATAATGGAAATAACCTAAGTGCTCAAAATCCTTTTCAACCACTGAATATGAAAACATTAAATATTTTCTAAAACTGTTATTTTTGTCACACCTGTCTGGTCCACAAGCAAGGATTTGGGTTGTAATTTACCTTTCAAGAATGCACCAGGAAGCGATTTCCACCGTGATTCGTAAATACCTCTGGCAGGCACTCAGGCTCTTTTTTTTTCCACCTTAAGGTGTTGAAAACATCTTATTTTGCCCAGCAGACATCGCTGGGCGCTCCGCGGGGGGTCCAGACTTGCTGACCACCTCAGCCCGGTGATTACCTCGACAGCATTTTTCCCCAAAAATGTCCCTTTGATTCTCAAAAGCATTTTCTTTCCTCCATTACCCACTGCTTTCAAAGTTATGCTGTTGCTACCTGCGGTGTCTGATGGGCTCCGGAAGCTTTGTTTTCACCCTCTGAGGTTTTTGGGCATCTGGGGATGGACACACACACACACACACACACACACACACATGCACATGCACATTCAGGGGGAGACAGAGAAAGACTTGGCTTGGTTTGGTTGATCAAATCTTGGAACTGGATTCTCAGTTGTGGAAATTATAAACAAAGTGAAACTTTCAAATTCAAATTCAGGTGTAAACAAAGCAGGAAGGAACGTTTACGGTCCACACAGAATGTATGCACTTCCTATATTGATTTGCCACTTCCTGTTTCATGATTGTGTCCTACTGCCCCCTGCAGTCCGTGGGGAGAAACTCATGGGGGGTTGAAAGCAGCCTGTCACAGCAGACATTTTAAAAGGTTCCTCACTTTAGAGAGTGAAAGGGGGATTTTATCTCTTCAACGTTCAACTGGGGAATGTGTTCAATGTCTCACTTTGATTGTCAGTATTTTTAAAAGATTTGGTGCAAGGAAAGCAGTGAAGCTACGAAAAAGGCACGAAAAAGTGTGCATTCAATATTTCAGCACCGAAATATAAAAGTTTCAGCCAAACGTCAGAAGAAGAGTCAAAAGTCAGTCTGGTTGTACACGCTGATGTGGAATACATTGCTAAAAAAAAAAAAAAAAAATCTCAGCTTTTCTTTCAAATCATTTATACTGTTGACGCTTGCTGAAACTGTTTTAATGTCATATGTGGAGAAAAAGTCATTTCTTTTCAAGTCAGTCGTTCTTCAGGCCAAATGATAGTATATTCAGTGTGTTCAGCTTTTAAATTATATTTTTTGTATTGGTAGTAATTCTGCCTGGCATAAAATGTTCTATTTCAAGAATTTCAGTGTTTCCTCATTGTTAATCAGCGACTTCATATAATTTACAGCTAGCCGCGCTTACATTTGAGCCCACACTCTTTGAGTGCAACGCATTCCTCTCCCAGTCACGTTAAATTTGTCAGCGGTCGGAATTTTTCTCCGCGGCTCGTCTGACTGATTAAGCCTTTCCAACATTCTCGCCGTCGCAGCCCGTTTTCATTTGCAAGTGGCTGCGGGGTGAAAATAATTACACGGCTCTGCACAATGTTTCCACGCATCTCGTAGAAAATGAAATTTATGAAAAGCAGTTTAACATTGACAATGGATGCGACAGTCACATATCCTCTCAACGATCCGGGCCAATAACGAGGCGGCCATTAGTGGCGCGTATAACTTTTAAATGTGCGGCAGATGCTGCGTCTGCTTCCCCCCTTTGAGCGGTCGCCCCGTCGTAACGACTCGGCCATTCAGTAAAAACATTGCACCCATTAAGCCCGCGCAGACATTTGCAGGAAAATGAGAGCCCATATTACAGCAAATGGGACATTCTTGCATTTGTTGGATTGGCAGCATCACTGGCAGCTAATAAGAATAACAGCGGTCCAGACACGATGCCAGACAGCAGATGCAGCGTCGCCAGGGGCAGCTGGATGGACACCAACTGTGCATGATAATATCACACATTCGCAAGGTGTGCCGTCTGGCATGCACGCCGGCTTTTTGTGTCTGATCACAGCTCCATCCCAGCAGGCCTCGGCACACTGCAGTACAGCAGGTGAGGAGCTAAGCCCAACAAGTGATTAAAACGTGGCACTTCTATAGCGGTTTGCCTCCCCTTCGTTATAGTCGTACTGTGACCTAAGATGAGATATTCTTTGTAAGCGTGGCATTTACTCTCCAGAACAGTCGAGTTTACATAAAACTTTTAAACTGCCGGCAACTGACTGCAGTGCACACCAGAAAAAAAGGTCAGGGATTGGAGGTATTTCCAACTTGAAGGACCATTACACACAAGTATTAATACACCAGAACAAAGTCCTGGACAGCCACAAAAGTAGGTCAAGAGGATAACGATCATAATATTCACAACAGTAAAAAGACACATTACCTGAAACCCTTTACCTCATGTCAAGTGGATTTGTGAACTCACAGTATGTTGGCAAAGCTGTCATACTGCAGAGACACAGGGCCAGACACTGCCAAAGTTAAAAGCTTACATTTATTTCAGAAAGGGCAACACATTCATAAATACTGAGCAGCTCACTGAAATCAGACCTCATTACAAAGATTTGGCCAAAGAGCGGGCCAACGCTTGTATTACTGATTGAAAGGGACTCGATACTCATTTCCAGATGAATCATATGAATGCACACAACAAATGCGGTAAAAATGCATAGTTTCAGCATCATTTCAACCAAACAGCAGCATGTCACAATGGCACATATTGATATTATAAACTCTTAAGGATCCATCTGCTCTTTCTGATCTTGGCTTTAGGCCATGAACCCCTTACTGGAATCACTCAATTTCATTCAAATCTTTTTGACAGATGTTCAGTTAAAAGCCGGGACTATCCAAGCAGGTTCAGCAAGTTGGACAAATACGTGAAGACACGAAGTGTGAGCCAATTTGAAATATCAGGCAGACGGTGCGTCGCCGTCATCACAATGCCCCCAGATGCCCGCCCCCAAAGTTTGGTTTTGTTCCTCTTCTCCTCCTCCTCCTCCTCCTCCTTCGCTTCCACATCCACTGTTCATGAACACAGGAATCCTTCTTCGGGTCCAGCATGATCAGCCCATTGCAAGGTGTCTCTGCCACACAAAGCTGTGTTGAAAACGGCCAACATGACTTCTGTTTTTGATGAGCTGTTCTGTGGCGACTGAGTGGGGGCTGTTCCCTTGAAGGACCATAGACTCTCATCCTTAAGACTTCTGATTGGGTAGAGGGCGCCGAAACAGCAAGATGTGTGGCTCTGTGAAAAGAAGGCGGAGGACAACCGAGAGTCAGCAGAAAAATTGGCAGCTTAAAAGCTTAGAGGGAAAAGTTTGACATTTTGGGTTATTTGTTATTGATTTTTTTAGGGCTGCGAAAAGAAAAAAAATTCCATTGCTTTTTTTTTTTTTCTTCAAACAAAGACTGGCCCTAAACTTAAAATATAGCTGTGAAATATATTGTGAAACAAATTTTGGCTAAATCAACCAAGCTGTTCACAACAAGGCGAAGTTGGATGTACAAGATGGAAGAGGTCGATGAGGTCCGGGAAGAGGCCTTTTCCCCAGAAGGGTGTGGCAAAAATGCAGAACAGGCAGAAACTCTGCTTTGTTTTACATGGTGAAAGAAGAGGAGGTGGGTCTCCTGTCATTTAACATCTGAATGGTACTTTTGGGGGTGGGTGGAACCAAAATGGTTTCAAACACAAATTACAAACTTGATTAAGTTGTACTTAGAAATAAATGTCTTCAGATTTGTATAGCATTAGCTTAGCATGGTTGTCAGTTTATGACAAAGCAAAATGTTTATGTTCTGTACAATATAAAGCTGTTTCATACAGATTGACCAAAAACAATCAGTGAATTTCCATGTAAAGTTTCTCCATCTCACCATGGGAGCCTTCTGGAAAATTCCGATCTCTTTGCAACCTTAGCCATCGTTTATTTTTCCAGACCCAAGCCGAGGTCAACTCATTGTCCGAATGCTTGGCATTAAACATGCTGACCATTGATGATATATGTACGGTACTCTTACGAGTGAAACTTAACCCACATCACTGCCTTGTGAAGTTCAATTCTACTGTTAGATCTGGTCGTCACTACACAGTGCAATTTGATTGGGCATTAGAACGAAAACTGAGCTATTGGCGACGGCATGGACCGGACTACTCCACAATGCCAACAACCCATACTAAACCATTAAAAACAATGGGTTTAAAGATCATCTGTGAATTGGAGAAGTGGGACAGCTTTGATATTGGAAACCTGGACTCTTGTCTATTTACTAACATGTGCCTCATCTCTCGGTCATGTTAAAAACAATAATACTAGGAACAAAGGCCCTCAACATGTCCCAGTGCCCTATTTAGATAAGACGAGTAAACAAAATAACCCTTTATTTTATGTTATTTTAAAGATACCTGGCTGGTGGATCATGTAATGCACCCATCCTTGGCTCTGCTGGACTCCGAGGTTTCTCCACTCAGTCTCGGACATCAAATGGGTCTTGGGGACACGTTTTGCAATATCTTTGGGTAGCATGACATGTCTGTATGATACAAGGGAAGAGACAAAACACAGGAAATAACTAAGGGGAATGTAAATTGTATGACATACAACGGGGATTCCAACAAATGTTTCCTTAAATTAAAACACGATGATGGCATAGCATAATTGAGAAAATGCTGGCAAAACAAACCTGTATTCGTATTTGTCGTCGTCGTATTTATCAGAGTAGTAAATCTGTTTGTGGGACATGGCTGTAACCTGGAAAAAAGTTTGAGACAGAATTTTTCACGAAATTAAGGCAACGTTAAGATATTTCACTGACGTTCGTTGACTTAAATGTATTTGACGGGCAGGTCTAAGTTATCGTCACGTAGCCGTAATTGCTAGCCGATGCTAATACAGGCTAACTACTTGATGACAACAAGCTAACAATTTACTTCTTTCCCTTTCAACTTCGAATGTGAGGAAATTAAAGCGTGTGTCTCCCTGTGGAACTCCGATCGATTGGCTTCGAACGTTACCTTTAATGACAAACACCACGGTGAGAAAATGTGAATTATTCCAGTTTCGAGGGTCCAAAAGTATAGAGCTGATGACCTTCCCTTTGTTTCCCTCGCGAATGGTGGGTCAGCCCGCTTTACACCGTTCAAATAGACCTCGTCTCATTCGATTGGTGGATCGATTTAAAGTGCTCCATTGTAATTGGCTAGTTAAGTTCTCTCCGGAAATGACGCATTATTCAACGTGTCCCTGGTTGGTCTGTATAAAAAGAAAAGAAGCGTGGCTTGCCGGAAGTGTGCCGCACCAAAGTGGCTCCACGAAAACTTATTTTGTTCCTATCCCAGCCTGTTTTCATGTCTGTGTTTTTAATAAAGATATAGGAATAAATAATTTGTGCTAGAACTCGCTCACATTATTAGTTAAACAACTAAATATAACATTATTTAATTACAATATTACAGAATTAGCATTAGTTTGCGTTAGAACATTAACACTCAAAATAAACTATTTTCATCTCCTCATAAACAAATTCATCTTATTCCTTTACACATGTTAATACAATTAAGGTTGAATTTAAACAGATTCTTTAAGTCCCATAACAACTAAGAGAGACCATGCAGTTTTGTAGTTATTTTTGGCGGATTTTGATTTTGTGACTTTTTGTCTATTTACAATGGTTACATTTTTACAGCTTTTCTTGACGATTCTGTTCAATAAAGATGGGGGTGTAAATTTGACTCAACTTTCATTTACAAACAAGACCTGCTTAATTATTTTCATAATCTTACATAACCAGTGACCCACATAAAGCTGGAAGGTTACTGCACATCCACGATGATGCCATTTAAACACATTAATCAAAGGAGGCTGACCAACTTTTGAATACAGAAACTTTTAATACTTCAAGTTAGAAGCTCTTTTGTCCCTTAAAATATCTGTCTGTCCGTCCATCTGTCCATCCATCCATCTTCTGTCATCACTCATCTTGCACTTAGGTTTTGGGGTGGTTAACTCTATCCAGCTAACTAAAGACATGTTACATCCCGGACAAGTTACCAGTTACGACAATAATATCCTCAACATAAAATGATATAAATGACTTTGCAACACGTCTGACACTGTAAACAGGAAGTTAAAATGCATGGGAATACATACAAACACCAGTGCTTTCTAAACACAATATGCTCTCTAGAGTGACAGTTTTTTGCAAACCTATTAAGAGAAAATGTTGAGTATTAGGGGAAAGCAGTCAAAGTCAATGGGCACGCCAAGTAAATTAGCCTTAAGTTATTTGACACGAGTGTAAGACAGATACCATACTATATTGCATTCTAGACCTCAGCTATTGACAGTATAATTTCGCCATCAAATATAACTTTTATCTAGATGGCGAGAGTTCGGGTGCAATCTAGCTACAGTTACGCGGCCCTTTAAAGTAAATATTATTGTCAAGGAAAGCTAACGCTAACTTGATAAAACTATAGACGTGAAGTAGCCGGACGATGAAACCAGAGTGTAGGGGCTGCCCGCTCCGGTAAGTCCCGCAGGTCAAATATAGCTGTGCAGACGTGTCACTGAGTGGCTGGCCGCGGTCGCCCCTGTCCCTAGTGTATATATACACAGGCGCGCATGCATCTTGAGGGTTTGGTTCACGCGTGAAGCTGTATTATTGAAACGCCAAGGCAAGGATATGTCACCTACCATGTCCACCTGCGGGCGTCAATCAAGCTAGGGTGCGCTCCGTCTTTCTGGACACGACACTCGCGCCTGATTGGACCGCCGGCGCCCGAGGGGCGGGACATCCGTGGCCCGTGCTGAAATCCTATTCGATTAAAGGCGACTTGGTTGACGTGACGCAGCTTGGAATTCCCAAAGTTCCCAAGTTCACGGGAAGAGAGGAACGCAGTTCGCGAATAATAACGTTTTCCAGGCAACAAAAAAAACAGCAATCGACTGAGGTGTAAGCAGCTGGGGTAAACAAACCTCCTCTTTGTGCTTTGTTCGATAGTGTCGAGCGGGTGTTCCAAGCGCTTGCTAACAGTTTGGGCCCGAGAGGAAACGCGGAAGACTGTGGAGCAGAGGGAATATTCAGCCAGGCTCCCATTGTTTACTTACATGAATGAACCTTTCATTTGTTTGCTGCGACGACCCTAGCCTTCGCATTTGATGTCATATCTGCAGAAAAACAGAAGATATCAGCTTTGCTAGCTCACTACTGTCGGTGGGCGAGCGTTAGAGGCTGCTAGCTTGTTTGTGGGATTGCTTGTGTCCGGGGGTTTGACCATTTTTGGTCATTTAAGTGCCGCACAGATTGACGGGACGGGTCGATCTGAATGGACGTCTGCACGGTGAAAGAGGTCGAGATTGTTGCATCAAAGGATAACGCCGTCTCGACGGACTGAACCCTTTTGTTTAACTGCGCAGCGATGTGCCATGGATGCCTCCATACCGTTACATAACTTGTGTCATCGCAGTCTGGGTTTATTGTGATCGCGCAGTGCGCAAGGTACTCAAGTGCGTCGCTGCCTCGCAAACGTTGCCTTTTAAACGCTGATTTAAGTCATTACACCACAACACGGCCTTAATTTGCCGCACTTTGCCTTTACCTTTGCGTGGCTGCTTTGATGTTGCATGCTCGTGACTGCGATCAACAAACAATCTGACGTCAGTGTGAGCAACCACTTGAGAGCTTCGACACACGGCGTTCTGCTCCTCGGTATATTACAGAACGCCGAACACGCTTAACGAAGACACGTTTCTGTTGCCGTTTTGCAGAATAATCGTCGAGTAAAAATTGCACCTTGCTGTGCTACGTTGAGCCACGAGAGGGCGATGTCTGACAACAGCAATAGCACAGGCAGCACCGGCTCATCCACCAACAGCTGGACCCTCCTCTCCCCCGAGGTAAAGCACACACACGCCCGGATCAGCAAACTTCGCTTCCAGCTCCTCTATCGTCGAGTTATATAAAGTGTCTTTTCTTTTCCACGGATACTTGCTTTGTTGGAATACAGTGTTTCAGACAACGGTTGCATATGAAGTCAGAATTTTGGTAAATGCACTAAATGTGTGGCAAGCACAGCACAAACACTCCATGTCTGTTGCAGGCGTGTTGGCCTTTCTATCTGTCTTGTTTGTTCATGGCTGCATGTTGACAGCTGGACGTGTCTTGCATTTATTTGTTCAAAAGCTGCTCGGACGACTTTGAGGCAACATATTATTCTGTAGTTTAGAATTTCCAAGTTCTGCCTTTTCTCTCGACAAAGGACCGTAGCTTATACACTAATGTAGATTCTATGTTCTTCAACAGCAGGGCCTTTTTTATAATAAATCAATAAAATAAGGGACATCCTTTTTTTGAAAAAAAAGAAAAGAAAGGATACAAGTAAATATAATTCCTCAAGGCCTATATTATTATGTTTATCAGACTTGTATTGATGTGAGGCGTGGGCTGTTTTCACCCTACAGGAAGCTGCTGTTGATAATGTTGGGCCTGTGGATGATGGTACTGAGAGTCTGGGTGATGTCCCGAGTCTCTCCGAGGAGATTACAGGTATTGTTAAAGGGAAGATGTATGATTAGTCTATTTTTTTAAATAGTCTTTTCTGCAACGTATCAAGGTGAATCCTCACCTTTGGGTTGTCCATCATCATTTCAGGGGCTGCTGGGGAGTTCAAACCAAGCCACATTTCTGTGGAAACTGTTCTGTCTGAAGAGGGCCATCAGGTTGGCACACAAAAGGCAACTTAATAATAATAAAGTCATTGCACCTTTTAGACAATACAAATCCCTTCAATGAATGACAATATAACATCTATGTAAAACCACTTCTTGTAAATATCTAAAAATTTCAATCATTATAGAACATCTAAAGTGATGTACCAGCGATGTTGGCAATAATGTCCTTTTTCTAATCTAATCTTTCTCTAGGTGTGTCAGGAGACCTCCCCAGAGTCTGGTGAGGGCCCCATCCCCTCAAGTCCATCCAGAATGAGTCCACCCTTGTCGCTCCCCGCAGACCTTCCAGAAGAGAGTCAGCCGCCAGTGATCCACGACATGGTGACCACCTCCCCTAGTGACTACGAGCTCTTGGGCGCAACTCCGTTTGTCACCAACATGGATTTGGGGGCATCGCTCCATATTCCGTCTTCGGAATTCCCGCCACCTGAGCCAGAGGAGTCCAGCTCTGCTCCTCCACTGCTGGAGGACCCCGTCGCTACAGAGCGAGAGGTTGACCAACCTGGCGACGTCGACTCAACGCCTGCCAGCGCTGCTGAGCAGAGTCCTGTTGTGTCCGCCGAACCGGTGGTCAGCATCCCTGCCGAGACGCTGACGGCCGCTGACACTTCGGCTCACGATGACGCTGACGTCGGCGTTGCTGCCGAGGCTGCCGAGTCGTCAAAGCAGTACAAAGAGGAACCCGCGACAGAAAGCCTCATCGATGACGGCTCCATCAAGGTGAAAGAAAATGAAGAAGAGAAGGAGGAGGAGAAGAAGGAGGCAGCTGCTGAACACGACCACCAGGTGGAACATGATGATAAAGTGATCCAGGAGGAGGTGGGAGAAGAAGATGAAGAGGAGGAGGAGGAAGGTATGTGCTCAGTCTGCAGGCAGTGTACTGTTAAAGTGCCGTTTGCGTGGCGGCACCCAGTTCATCCATAACACCGCCGGGAGGAAGTTTTGTTGGCAAATCCTGGCAGAGCGTGACCACTTCCTGGGAGCATTGTGCGCTCAGCTGAGTGCACTTGAAACTATGTGGAAATGCAATCCAGGCCAGTCGTCATTATTAGTGCTTTGCTTTTGAATAAATCTACATAATGTGCTCACATCGCACGCCCCTAGCCTGTGGTTAGACAATGTTTGATTTTCACCGACATGTCACTGTTGCTCCGCCCCTTTAACAGTACCAGCACTCGCAGAATACTGGAATACTCATTATGCTGTATATTCTCAGGCAAAGTTACAAGTACCACACACTTCAACATGGATTTTTAGCATTTTCGCACTGCAGCGTTGTAACGGCTCACCACAGCTGGCAACTCGGCCGACATTTGTAATTATTGTAATTAGCACAAGTTGAGAGATACAGAAAATGAGTTGAAATTGGGGGCAGACCAGCAGCAGGAAAGTGATTTATCAGCCCGACAAGAGAAGCTATGAGAGAATGAAGGAATTGCTATGCATGAAATGACTGTTGTCACAGTGCAGTTAGTGTGGTCGGCCAGCCATTTCCACCAGGAGCCTGTTTAACATGCTGCTGACACACGGCCATTTCCATTCTAGCAGATTACGGTACTTTGCAGGAGTTATTCTGTCGTTAGTCACTCTGATTCAGCGCGTTACATAAACTCTCCTTTTTGTTCCCCCCTTAGACGTTGAACCAACTTGCTAACGTTGCTCCCGGGACCCACATCACAATGCATGCGGTCCAATTTCAGACTGGTCATCGTTTTTCAGAGAATTAAGTTATTATGCGTAATGACTCTCTGCTGTTTTTCCCGCCGCTTGCTCACACTCGGCCTCGTTTCCCCCATTTGTTCCTCCATTCCGCAGAGCCGTCAGGCAGTTTTGATCAGGGCTATGCAGGCGGCTTTGATGACGGGCTTAGACGGCGGAACGTCCCGTCCTTTGATGCGCCCAGACCGAGAACATCAGACGAGGAAGACGAGGAGGAGGAGCTAGAGTTCAAGCTGGCTGAGAAGAAGGAGGAGAAGGCCTGGCTGTCTGTGAACAAATGCATCGCGGGCGCCCTCGTCCTCCTCTTCCTCGGTTCCCTCTTCCTCTCTGGTGAGTCACCAGAGCTTCATCTGCCTGGCCAACCAGAACGATTTTATAATAATTATAAAAGTGCTACTAAATCACTGCCTGCTCCTAACTTGTCAGAGCTCAAAGTGTCATACCCATTCTCTTCACCCTTACGTGTCATCCCAGACTCCAGTGCTCCTGGAGCGCGTAGATTTCTTCCATTTATTTGACGAAAACATTCATTTTTGGTCATCATAAGTGGGCAGACGTCTGCTTTTTTTTTAGCTCGTGTTGACTGAGCTGTACTTTGCTGACAGGTTTCCTATCTGACCTGGATAATGGTAGGTCCAATACTAAAGATTAGAGTGCAGTGCAAGCTTCTCAATAACCTCCTGCCCCCCTGAGCACTTACCTGGCCTCACACCTCATGCAGCGGCAGCAGAAAAACGGCCAATGACACGCTCTTGGAATGATACATCAACAAATGTTTTATTGCTGGGTTTGGCGGCACTCACTGACTAGTTTTCATTTTTCTGCACTGGAAAACTAACGATGGTCTGTTTGGTTGAGTGAGGAATGTCACGCTCCAAGAAAGGAATTTTAAAAAACCCCTAAATGAGAGACTCTGTGCCGCGCACAGGTAGCGATGCAGCTTGTCACGTGACAAGCATCCTGTGTTGCTTTTGTAGTAAAAGCAGTTGGCAGCTGCGTATCAGAAAAAAAACATACCTCCAAGAAGACACGAGTGACAGGTGTGTTGTTTTCTCTTCTGACAGGCGACATTGATGACGCGGAGCTGAGTGACGGAGAACAAAGCCAGGTCTGTTCACACTTCCTCACCTCTGCTGCTCTCGTTTTTTTTCTGCCTCGTCTCGGATCGTGCTTCAGAAAAAGGCAAACGTTAAAGATCGGA